>CM075771.1:81075445-81736345 GCA_037974665.1 Ehretia macrophylla | reverse complement strand
TAAAAAAATTCAATGATGAGATGTTGAATTGTGTGTGCACCACCACCATCGCGAAACCTACATTTTACAAAAAAAAAAAATGGTCGAGGATCTATGTACATGTTGCACCCTTTGGTTGAGTGCTTACTTCGCTAGTTATGCGCGAGCTCTTCTTTTTCTACTTTCGTGCACTTGGGGCTAGTCGATTTTATTTTTTTTAATAAATTAATAATTTTAATCAATTAATTAGTTAATCATTAAGATTATTAATAATTTTAAAAAATTAATAAAATAATAATTTTAATCAATTTTTCACTATTACATTTAATCACCAGAAAATATTTTTCAGTGTGATAACCAAACACCAAAAAAAATTATGATTTCCAAAAAAATATTTTTTCTTATAAATATTTTCTACCAGCAAGTTATTTTACAATAAACAAACGGAGCCTTAAAATGAATGAAAATTCAGGACACTTTTGGTTCCTGCAACGTTAAGCAGCATGTTTGCATTACTAATTAAAAGGTCGTTTGATGCATAAATTCTTGTCATGAACAGGGTGCGAGAGAAGGCTTGGACCAATTTTACTTCACATTTTTGCAAAAAGTTGTTTTAATATCTCGAACTCATGACTTTCAAGTTATATAACCACAACTTAATTTATTGTTACAATTTTGCATTTGTACCATTGCATAACTAATTAAAGATCACAAAAGTAAAATAAAAAAAGGATGGTAGAAATTTGGTTAATTTATATTGCTTAACGCCCACATTTTAAGGCTCTAATGCTTAATTTTTTCTTTGTTAACATCTATTGTATACTTGGGCTGTGTACATAATGGTACACAAGACCCTGGATCAATTGTTTTGCACGAATAACGCTGTTACACGTGATATCAGAGTTAAGTACTTTATAATCGAACTATATATGATCCTGAAAAGTATCGAAATGAAACATTAAATCAAATTCAACAAGATCTTCAAGAAATGAAGTGCCATGTGGTCTCCCATCTGCCTTAGACAATTTAGGATGGTCCAGCAGGGCCTGCCTTGACCAAAAGAAAAAGAAAAAAAGCAGGGCCTGCCAAGTCGTGCTACAACTAGGTTTAGATTTGTACCATGACATAGCTTAGAACAACACTTAAAAACGTTTGATATGTGTAGCATGTGAATCCCATACCCCCACACACATCAGGAAACAATTGGATATTTTTAAGAAAAACCCTAAAACTTAATTAGGCTGCATGAATGTTCAAAAATACCATCATGTTATCATTTATGAAACAGATGGGAGAGCACCATTGTATCATCAAAGTATCATTTATGAAACAGATGGAGGTTGGTTTTTGACTTCACCTAAGTAGTCTTCTAGTAACGTCAGTTTTAGACTTTAGAGCTTCAAGATCTGGTGAGTTTGATCACATCACCAATATCAAACTCTACGTGGACAATGCTGCAATCCGTTTGCTTTCCCAAAGAGGGGAAAAATAAAAATAATCATGATATGGTTTTTTTTTTTTTATGATGTAAAATTTTCTTTGAGAAGTATTTTGAATTTTCTTCACACGTTATCAATTGAAAAGTGATTCGTATTTTCCTAGATCAATTTGAAAAACAAGTAAAAGTTCAATTATAGTAAAAGATCGAACTCCTAAACCTGGTAGGATTAGCATTAGATTCCTATAAATAAGACTTTCTAGCTTGTCCAATTGAGCTTGACTTTATGATCCAGTTGACAGCAAACATTTTTTATAGGTGATAGTGAAGACTATATTGGGTGGTTTGCTGATAAAAATGGGGCGTTTAATACGTTTGCAACCTGGGAACACGTGAGAGAGAAGAGACCAATGGTGGTCTGGGCTGATCTTATATGGGATAAGGTTGTGGTTCCAAAACATAGCTTTTGCACTTGGCTCATGTGTCTCGACCGCTGCCCCACGAAGCTACGTTTACTTAGCTGGGGCATCATTGATGTTGCTAACTATGTCTTTTGAGGGCTAGGGATGGAAAGGCGAGATCATCTTTATTTTGAATGTCCCTTTACGAATAGAATTTGGAGATACTGTGTGGGTCTTCTCAATGAGCAGTATCTGAATAGGGAATTAATGATAACTCTCTTTTGTCGGGTTAGCAGGAAGAAAAATCTTAAGGCAGATCTTGCAAGATCTTCCTTTTGTGCTTGTGTCTATCATATCTGGTAGGAAAGAAATGCAAGAATTCATGGAACTGGAGCGAGCTCAGAGGAACAACTTTTAGAGAAAGTTCTTTTGAATGATAGAAATAAAATTTCTTTGCAAAATAAATATGTTAATAGTGTACAAAATAGATCTCTTTGCACTTCTTGGCAAATCACAGATAGGTTGATGTAAGATCCCTTATACTGATCTTTTATTTTTGCGGTGGAATGAAATGATTACTTGCTTAACAAAACAAAAACAAAAAAAGACCTTCTAGCTTGTAGTTAGAAGCCACAAGCCACACCTCATCCCATGGGACGGGATGGTATGAGTGAGGAGAGAGTTATTTCGCAATATTGCAGCCCCTGTCATGTTGTAACTTAAAAGAGAATTAGCATATATGTTGAGAAGTCTTCTCTTTCATTGCAGAATATTGTAACCTCTTTCTCTATTGCATTAGTGAATTGCCCGTGGATTTAAGCATAGCCAAACCACGTAATTTTTGTTTATTTTATGCATTATTTTTTTCTTTTTCTCATATATCTCTAATGCATTCGAGTAGTTAACAATTACTTAACCCATCAGCACAACGTTGTTAAATTTTGAGATATATGACACCACTAGAAGAGATATGATTCACGTTAATCAGACAAATAACTTCACGGCTAATACAAATCCAAAACATAAACAAGTCTCCCATTGCATCTCAAGTCTCAGTGTTGGATCCATGATTTACATTTAGAAGAGACTAAAATCACATAATTTAACCCTCATCATATACAGATAATTATTTTTAATAGGGGTTAAATTGATGTTTCAACTTAACAATACACACAATTGGAAAAAAATTGAGTTGAGTTAGAATTGCAGCCCCCACTCATACAAATATGACTCCGTCATTATTTTAAACGCTCGAACACTAAATTAATCCCGTGTTATAAAATAATACGATGATTATTTTTTTTTAAATCTGCAAGTGGTAAAAATGGGTGTTGTTCTATATAATCATTCCGGAGGTAGTATCTCCTTTTCTATCTGTCCATAATGTGATGATTATGCAAAGACTCATTGGGGGTGATCTAAACTACATTAAGTAGAAAACAAAAGATGGTGGTAGAAGAATTTGGTAAACAATAGACTATTGCATGGTGTCTGAAAGGTAAAATGTCAAGATAGATTTTATATTTTACCTAAAATTTGATGTGTGATATTTGAATTGGAGATAAGAATGTATGTTTGTGATGAACAAAGATGACGAAATTTCAGTCATTGGTGGAATAAGACACATTTTTATTAGTTTCAACGCCCTGCATGTCTGGAAGCCAACAACAATTTAGGAATTATCGAATCTTCATAAACTAGATTACCAAAAAAAAAAAAAAATTCATAAACTAAGTTGCACCCTGATGTACGCCATCGTCATATAAAGAGTCTTTAATGTTTATTTGTATTTTAAATTTGTCTAGATGTTATAGAAATTGCATTTAGGTTTACGATATTTAAAAAAAAATAAAAAATTGTTAAGTTGATCCTCCCGTTATTTTTTTATTAATTCAATTTGGACAAAAAATTAATGAAATTGCTTTTATATCCCAAGAAATCATTTTCTATATTTAAGTTAGTCAACAATATTTACTCGAATTTTTAATAGGTCCTTAAAAAACACGGTCAGACATGCCATTTTTGTTTGTATCTTAATAGAAGATTAATAATAAGGGCTACTTAATTTGAAAATTCATAAAATGACTTTTAAAATCTTAGTAACTTTATGGTATGTCCATGAATTGACAAATTGAAACAGCTTAGTAGCGAGAGGAAAAGAAAGTAAAAACAATTCTCGTAGTTGCGGCAAGTGAAATGGGAACAACTTAAACCATGAAAAAGAAGTTGTAGGCCGCATAAAAATCTTATTGCATATGAAAACTAGTTAGAATAGAATATGCAGTCGTCGTTGTACAAAAATAAAGAGAGAAACATATAAAAATGGGGTCCTTATTCAAAACGTTCAAATGAACATGTTGAGACTCGTTCAAAATTGTGTAATTAATTCTCATTAAAAAAGATACATATCACTATTAGATACACCGCGCGCTTTGAAGAATTTTTCATAAAAATGTAGATTTACTGATTTTAATATTGACTGTAGTGACAGTTGAAAATGAATAGGGTTTTTTAAAATAAATATCTTATTATTGGCGCCAAATTGATCCAAAGAATAATATATATTGCTCACGCATCAACAGATGTATTATATCTCCATGATGACTATGAAGAACGTAAGATCAAATAAATCATGAGAGAAACACATAGGTCACCTAAATCATATCACCAACTACTTTATGTCATGCTTAAAAAAATTGTATCATGTAGGTGTCATCGAAGAAAAATCAACAAATGGAAAGCGCAACGAGCTAGTGCTTTGCTAATTATAATTAGGTTAGACCACAAAAAAAAAAAAATATATATATATATATATATATATATATATATATATATATATATTTTGTTAAAGTTACACAGTTAAATTCGATGTTACTGTAACAATCAGGGACAGATTTATGTAGTGTGGGAGGAGGGCCACGACCCCCCCAATATTTTAAATTTTTAAAAAAATATCTATGTAATATCGTTAAAAAAAATTATTGACCCCCCCATTTAAAAAAAAATTATATATAGTATTATTAAAAAAATATTTTGGCCCCCCCAATATTAAATTTCTAAATCCGCCCCTGATAACAATAATAGTAATAATAACAAATTTTTATGAGTTATAAAATGTGGTTATCTTCCTCCATCTGTACGATAATGATGGGAAGTTTTTGTGTTGGAGAGTTAGTTTGATGTCTCTAAGATACTTTCTCACGTGTAAGTAAGATTTTTAGTTATGCACATGATAAATGAAAATTACAGTGTCATAATTATTTTTAGCTATACACGTGGTAAATAAAACCACAGTGACATGATTTGTGTCTTCTATACACTCTTTCACGTACAAGTGCGGTTTTTAAACCATACATGTGATAAATGTGATGATAGTGATAAAATTTGAACCCATGAGTAAATGTAGGGTTTGCAGGGACTGTAGGCCCCATTAATCCCAAGAACAGAACTATGAATGAAAACGGGTCGGATACTCGCTAAAATTTATAAAACCAAACTCGAACCTGTTTAAATTATATTTTACCAAATCTGTGACGAAAACCTGTCGGGTTTAGATTTTGATTACTAAACCCGAACCTGTTAAATATTTGAAAACCCGCGGGTACCCGACCCGACCCGTTAATGAATAAAAAATAATTTTTTAAAAGAAAAACTTAAAAGGTTTTTAAAATAAATGAAAAGAAGTCCTAAAATAATGACAAATTGTAATGGATTTAAAAAAAAAATTATTGTCTATAAACTAATTTAAACTTAATAGAAACATTCAACAAAATTTTTATGCTGAGAAGTTATTATCTTTCTATGATAATATGAAATAACCTGAAGAAAAAAAATTATAAAGTACTTGTCACAATTGTAAATTATTATTCGCGTTTGAATTATTCGTAGTTGAGCAGTTGTATTATTTGAATTAGATTAAAAAAAATAGGTAAACATAAACTATAAGGGTTAACAATTGATAATAAGAGTTAGGTTATAACCCACAACTATTATTCTTGGATCAATATTAAAAAATTATATTTTCTTAAATAATATATTATTTGTATATGTATGTAAATATATAAATATTTTTATTAATTTATTTTTACTAAATTACTAATCGGGTTCTCAGGTTTCGAATTTTTTTAAATTGCTATAACCAAACCCTATCGGACTAACCGTCAGTAATCATTTGTAAAAATCAAACCCTAATGGATACTCTATTGGTTTTGTAAACAAGTTTATAATCGGATCGGATACCCATTGAGTTCGGATTTAAACCTTACCCATTATCATCTCTAAACAAAATTATTAAAGAGTGAGTTAGAATTATATTTTTTAAAAAAAATTATATCTTTTTAGATTAAAAAATTAATTTAACCCCACTAACAATACACACACACACACAAACACACACATATACATATATATATATAGTAAATTATGTGTTTTTCGTTCTTCTTGGATAAAAATCCTAGATACAACTCTACTTGAGCCCAAATCTTTTCAGCAACAAAGGCTCTTATACCATGATATATAAGTTAAACATATAATCTAAAAACTTAAACAGGTAAAAAACATATTCGATCTTCCAACAAATATCACAAGATTTAACGTATAAATTCAACAAAATACTAAAAAGATAGGTTTGCTTGCTGTGGAAGAGTTATTTAATTAAGTTAGTTGTGTACAATGATTTCTCATGTGCGTGATCCATTATTAGGAGTATACAAAGCTGAGTTACTCGATTATTTGTAAAAGATTATAGAATTAATTCCCGTTAATTATATATATATATTGTATGGCTATGGACTTCTATTGAATAAAGAAAAAAAAAAGCTGAGTTCTACTAAAGATACATTGCAGTTGTTGCAACTGATAACTTGTTTAATTATGACCACTTCTTCATAAATATGTTTGAATAATAGTGATTTTTTTTCTCTGTTGGGTGTCAAATAGTGATTGACCCATTAATTAAAGACGTTTTAATGAGTTGATGGGAAACTATTAAGTAACTATAACTACCAACGAGGACAGCATGCTTTAATTTTTTGAGTTCACGTGTCATCACGAAACCCCTCATCTTAACTGAAAATTAACAAGCTTTAATTACCTATTTTTTGTGTTATTCTTCTTTTTTTTTTCTCTCTTTCTTTTGATGACAATAGGTAAGACCACATCTAAATTCATTCTAAATTTATAAATTTAGTGGTGATAGTGTGACTAAACCTACATTTTAGATCAATTAAAAGTCAAGTAATATATATAAAAAAAGGTATAAATTTAAACTTAAAAATTTTAATCACAATAAATTATTATTCAATTACTCAACTCAACCCGTGTTTCCCACGACAATCAAAGGCGAGGCAATACTATCTTTTGTGGTGTTGTTTTGTTGATCACAGATTATGCGTGGGTGCAAGTTCAGCCAAATTACAAAGCAAAAACATTGAGTAGAAATAGCCAAAAAAAAAAAGAAAAAAGAAGAATCACTAAGCAAAAGCAATTACCATCTCAGCCAAAACAATGTTATTTTTTCTGAAATCAAATTAATAAAAGAGTCTTATTCCCATAAGATAAAGTCTGTTATATAGATTTGATAATCTACTCATTTTTATTAAGAAGCATCTCATTCCTAAATTTTATGTCACAGAAACTCGTTCGTGTACCTTTATGTAACTCCTCTTAAATCTTCTTTTTCCTTCTTATAAAGTTACATTTTTTGTCGTTGGTATAGATACAATCGTGAAAAGATACAAACTATAGCCTATTTCAAATGCCAAAACATCTGATTGTACACACAAAGCTAGCAAAAGGAATGCTAAAGGAGAATTGAAACACCAGTGATAGAGAAGGGAACTTATCCTAATTTTAGAAGCAACTCAAACTACCACATGGGTGGCTCGTGGAGATAAGAGCTAGGAATGGTTAGACGAGGAAGATAGGTAGTGGTGCAAATTGTGAATAATAGAGAAAACGCTCTAGTCACAATTCGAGTAACCCCGAGTAACATCCAAAACTAATTGTGCGCCAAAGTCCAAACCATAAGTATAAGGAGTTGGCCTACACACTACAATCTAGCGAAAAAAATAGTACAAAGAAGTGGGCTATGTAACACTTATCAACAAACTAAAACAACCACGGCCTAACAGAATAGCCACAAAATGAAAGAAATAAAACATCGCATAACTAACAAAAGGAGTCATTACCAAACTAAGTAATATATACATAAGAAAAGCCGCAAGAAAACAAACGAAAAAACCATTGAAACTCAACAAAAGACGAAGAAAAAAGGAAAGAGAAGGCGGGCGGTGCTATCGGCCCTAAGGTCGGAGCACCTGAAACACAACAAGTACCGAGAGAGGACTTTCAACAAGAGGGGAGGTGTGAAAAAAAAAACCCTTGAAAAATAATTTATTTAGAGAGAAAAGAGAATTATTCTTTCATTTGAAAATAAATATATCAACAATCACTCAAGATCATAATCTCTCGTTTGGTCTTCATTTCATTAACTCCTAAAAGTATGACTAAAAAGAATAAAACATAACTAACAAATTTATGAAATATGAAACAAAAAGTAGAAAAAGTTACAACACTATTTTTCTTTTCTTCCTTTTTTTGTTTTTGGTCAAAACACTTTTTTTCTTTTCGAAAAAGTAAAAAAACAGTATGTAACAAAATAAAAATTTGAGAAAAAGATTTTCAAAGTTCAAAAAACCTTAAAAAGCCAGTCAAAGGTCAAAGTACATAGATAATATCATTTAGCTTAGTTTTTTGCAAAATGTGCTTACATATGGAAACACAAATACAACATAAACACTCGGCTCTCTCTCTCTCTTCATTGTTTCTCAATAAGGACAGGCTGGAAGGGACTCAAACCCAAACCCCACAACCATTATTAACAATAAAAAGAATAGGCCCTCTAAACATATGATATTTTCCCACAAAATCCAACACCCAATTAGGAAAAAAGAGAGAAAGAAAAAAAAAAACCCACAAGTCAAGGTTATTTAAAAGAAGGTAAAAACAAAACTTTTGATAATTTTATCAAAATTACATGTCAAATTCTGTACACATAATAATCCTAATGTCATTTGGTTGTATAAAGTTTAACGTTTAATCTCATAAAAAACTAGTGATTTTTTTTCATGCAATCCGCAATAAAAGAAAAAAGAGAAGACATAAAAGCTTGACAAAGCAGTGAAAGAGAAGAATATTTATATTCAAAAATTGGATGGAATAAACAAATTTATATTGTAATTAAAATTTTTGAATTTAAATTATAACTTCAATCTTAATTGTATTAAAAAAAAAAAGGAAAAAAACGTTTAGCTTCTTTTGTTTTTTCCTATTCACATCTCTTTTCTTGCAGCCTATGCTAAGCAAGCATCTTTTCTTCACTTTTTAGCTCTCATTCTTTACCTTCTTCATAGACTAACACCCCCCCCCCCCCCCCCCCCCCCCCCCCCCCCAAAAAAAAAAAAAAAAAAAAAAAAAAGTTATCTTCCTCTTTGCTTTGGTTGTTGATTCCACACACACCCCTCTATTTGCTTTCTATTTCTTCAGCTGAATACCATTTACACAAACTCTCTACTTCTTCTTCACAATTCTCTGCCATTTTGATCACAAAATTCTCTCATTTATTCCTTTCTTGGTTTTGCTGATCAAGCTAAAAAATCCCATCTTTCAGCCATTTTCTTTCCAAAGATTCAATCTTTTTAGCCTTCTTTTAATTTTCTTTCCATCAAAAGTTTCATAACTTTACTCATTGTTTTTTTCACTATTTTCTTTAGTTGGTGTTTATGGTGAAATTTCACACAGTTGGGATTTTCTTTCCAAAGGTTCATTCTTTTACTTGTTTACATCTCTTATTTGATCAAAAGTTCACAACTTCACTCAATTTTTTTCACTATTTTCTTTAGTTGGTGTTTTTGGTGAAATTTCACACAGTTAGGATTTTTTTTTTCCAAGTTTCAATCTTTAGCTTTCTTTCACCTGTTTCCATCACAACTTTACTCAATTTTTTTCATATTTTCTTTAGTTGGTGTTTTTGGTGAAGTTTCACATAGTTGGGATTTTCCTTCCCAAAAGATTCAATCTTTAGCCTTCTTTTACTTGTTTCCATAAAAAAGTTCACAACTTTACTCAGTTTTTGTCACTAATTTCTTTAGTTGGTGTTTTTGGTGAAATTTCACACAGTTGGGATTTTGATTCCCCATGGGACTTTGTCATGGAAAACCAATTGAACCCCCACCAGAAAATGCAACAATTCCCACTGAAAATGATCAAACAACAAATTTTCAAAGTGGGAAATCATCAAATTTTCCATTTTATAGCCCAAGTCCATTGCCTAGTGGTTTCAAGAACTCACCAGCCAACACTAGCAGCAGTGTAAATTCAACCCCTTTAAGGTTCTTGAAGAGGCCATTTCCACCACCATCACCTGCTAAGCATATCAAAGCATTGCTTGCTAGAAGGCATGGTTCTGTTAAGCCTAATGAGGCAACTATACCTGAAGGAAGTGAGTTTGATGTTGTTGCATTGGATAAGAATTTTGGTTTCACAAAGAATTTTATGAGCCATTTCGAGCTTGGTGAAGAAGTTGGCCGTGGCCATTTCGGGTATACTTGTTCAGCTAAGGGGAGAAAAGGGAGCTTAAAGGGTCAAGATGTGGCTGTTAAAGTCATCCCAAAATCAAAGGTCTAATATTTTTCCATGTTTTTTGAGAAAAATTCTTTTGACAGTTTTTATATTTTGATAAGGGGCAGCACGGTGCACGGAACTTCTTATATGTACGGGTTTCGGAGAAGGGTTGGGCCCTTACCTTGCAATACACAACTCGAATCTATGACCTTCAGCATTACCAATTGCCGAATGCTCCCTCTTTATGTTTTGATAACATTGTATATGGTTTGTTGTTTGTCATTAGCAACTTGCAAGTTTTATATTAGTTTAGTTGTTGATAGTTTGTTATTCGATTATATTCGGGAAGTTCTACTCAATAAGCTTTATCTACATTTTTCTCTTGTTCTGTTTTTTTATTCTTTATAAGTTGATCTGTGTATTGTTGAGGTATGTTTTCATGATTTTGTGAAGCTCATGGTATAGAGTAACTTAAGTTCTTCAATCGATAGATATGGCTGCGGGTTACTCTATAGCATAGGCATGGGTGTTGGTTGTGGGTGTCTTAGTGGTCTTTCATTGGTTGTGGGTGTCTTAGTGGTCTTTCATTGATAAGACTATGAGTACATGCTTGAATCTATACGTCCAATTGTTTGTCCTGTATGACATCTTATATCGTAGGAATTACAAGGCAAAGTTGCTCGTGGAAGTTCCGGCGTGTCTCAATCTTTCTAGAAAATGATTTTTATTCAAGTTGCTTTGAAGTGCATTAGAAATGTTGTTCTTTTGCTCAAAACATTTATATTACTCTTCATGAATAATTTAACAAAGAGTGGGAATGTTTCTGCAGATGACTACTGCAATTGCCATAGAGGATGCAAGACGAGAAGTGAAAATCTTGCGAGCTTTAACAGGGCATAAGAACCTAGTGCAATTCTATGATGCATATGAAGACGAAGACAACATTTACATAGTGATGGAGTAAGTTTTTTCTGTTCCACTCTCATAAGAAGGTCTCTAAAGCTGCTTCATTGTCTCAGAGTTTCTCCACCTTCTGTCCAAAATAAATAGATTTTCACTCTAAATGAACAGATGTGAATATCATAAAGGACAGATCGTAACTTTTTATTTGTCTGTTTTGCTGACGCATGGCAGCCATGTATAGCTGTGCATGCTTTCTTAACTCAAGTGTGTAGTTCAGCAACATCTGTGTCGATCAATGATTTATTGTCCTTTCTGCTTGCTGTCGCAATTGATATATTGAAATTCTTATTTGTCATTTATATCTACTGCTTATATGTAATCTCAGTCACAATTTGGTATTCATTTGCCATGTTTATTCATGTGAATTAAAATTTGGACCGCAGATGGTGTAGGGATCAGGGTGGCACTGGGGTTTTCAAATGGCATGCATTAGGATTTGGATGACTGGCCTATTCTGATTATAACCTGTTTATTATCTGACTATTTGCGTAGCCACTGGAAATGACATATTCCGTTAAAATGTATCTTCTTCGAACTTTGAACTCTTCAAAGTTCTTGTTCTAACAATCCGTAATATTTTGTTTTCTCAGGTTATGTAAAGGAGGAGAATTATTGGATAGGATACTCTCAAGGTATCTAGTCTGCAACATTGTCTCCTTTATTGGCTTTTTTCTTGTCCTAATCGATAACCATTTAAGTAGTTGATTGTCTATTTTTAATTGAAGGGGCGGAAAATACTCGGAAGAAGATGCTAAAGCTGTCATGGTACAGATTTTAAGTGTGGTTGCTTACTGTCATCTCCAAGGAGTGGTTCATCGCGACCTAAAACCGGAGGTAACTGAGTACCGATTTTCATGATACATACGAGATTCATAACTCCAGAGACCCTAAGTCTTCGATTAACTGTCCTGGTTGAGATTAATATTCCTGAAAATGAGTTTAAATTGTTTCCCCTTTTGCTTGGTGTTGAGTTAGAAGCTGACGCATGCTTGTGGTATCAGATATAACTGTCATCTTTATCTAATTCGAGACATGGGCATTTTATTTACTTGTCAAATACTTTCTAAATTCTGGCATATTCTTCAGCAAGTGACCTTGTGGACCAAGCTTACATAACCACAGGATTATGTATTCTAATATTTCCAGGACTATTATCCTCCTCTCTTATGTCTTCTACTGATGTATTTAGTGTTTTAAACGGTTTTGCTGCATACCCTTTGCTAACAGCAAAGATTTACTCTCTATATTCCCAGGAACCTTCTGTACAAAGTCTTTCTAATAGCAAACACTCTCTTCATCAGCTTGCTAGATTTACTTTGAAGACACTAAAGTCAGTTAATTATATCCCAAACCAAGATGGAGGATGGAACTCTTTCTCATTATCCGTAGTCCTTTTGTTAATAAATTTCACAAGAATTATGTCGGTGTCTTTCTTTTTCTCATCTATTTGCATTTTTACTGATATTGACTTCTCGAACTTTGCTTCAGAATTTCCTTTTCACTTCTAAAGATGAGCATTCTCCTCTGAAGGCCATCGATTTTGGACTCTCTGACTATGTAAAACCAGGTAAAGTTGTATTCTTTAAATATAAGACAGTTCACTTATTAGACATGGTAGATTAGAGTTTGACAGATGGAGATGTTTGCAGATGAAAGGCTGAACGACATTGTTGGAAGTGCATATTATGTGGCGCCTGAAGTTTTGCATAGATCATATGGAACAGAAGCTGACATGTGGAGTATAGGCGTCATTGCGTATATTCTTCTTTGTGGGAGCAGACCTTTCTGGGCACGGACTGAATCTGGTATTTTCCGAGCTGTCCTCAAGGCAGACCCTGGCTTTGATGAAGCGCCATGGCCCTCTTTGTCTTCTGATGCAGTGGACTTTGTAAAGAGATTGCTTAACAAGGATTATCGCAAGAGACTAACTGCAGCTCAGGCTCTAAGTAAGTTATTTGAATGACGTCAATGAAAATTCATGGTGAAAACCCACCTTTGAGCGAAAACAACTGTTTTCATTGCCACATGAGATATACATTCATCAATCCAGTTTTGTTCTCATTAAACGATGCCAAAATTCAAGCCTATCCTACTAAGTAGAAGGAAGGAAATGCCTTCTTAAATTCGCCTAGGGATCGATGAAGTTTCATGTAGGGCTTTTGTGACATTTACTTGAATTGTCAGTTATATATTCTCAAAACCGGTGCTGATTTTCTTGTTTAGGTCATCCATGGCTTGCCAACTATCATGATGTGAAGATACCTCTGGATATGATCATATACAAGCTTGTGAAAGCTTATATATGCTCTTCTTCTCTTAGAAAAGCAGCTTTAAGGGTACGTAATTCTGTATGTGGCAGATCACTTCCTTTTCTTAATTATGGACTCACACAAACTTGAAGATTTCATTGGTTATGATTATATCAAGCTGGATAGTCTCCATTTCAAGAATAGTAATGTTTGACAAGCAATTGAAGTTCCTGTAATACCTCATGATGGAAAGACTTTTACTCGCATCGAATATGTACTATAGCGTATAATACGGGGTAGAAGCTATACGTGTACTAATCCACCTCTACTTCTGTTACAGGCTCTTGCAAAGACATTGACAATACCCCAATTAGCTTATCTCCGAGAACAATTTACACTTTTAGGGCCAAATAAAAGTGGGTATATTTCGATGCAGAACTTCAAAACAGTCAGTTCTCTCTCTCTCTCTCTCTCTTTCCCTCCTCCCTGGACCGAGGTTATCAAGCTTTTGCTTAATTTGATTATGATACAACAATATGGCAGGCTGTAACAAAAACCTCGACTGATGCAATGAAGGACTCGAGGGTTTTTGATTATGTTAACATGGTAAAGTTCTTGCGGAACTCTTTTCTCCTCTGTCTTGCTCCCATATTCTTTAAATCTTCAACAGATTGGATTTTCTGATCGCTTTTCCAATTTGCTCTTAGTAATCACAATTTGTGGACTATATGCATGTGCGTTGTGCAGGTGAGCTCTCTTCAATACAGAAAGCTGGATTTTGAAGAATTTTGTGCCGCGGCAATAAGCGTACATCAGCTAGAAGGAATGGAAAGCTGGGAGCAACATGCTCGCCGTGCCTACGAGCTCTTTGAGAAGGATGGAAACAGGCCTATTATGATAGAGGAACTTGCATCAGTATGCTCTTCCTCCCTCTCTCTTCCCACACCGCCCCCTTGTGTGCATGTGTGTGTGTGTGTGCACGTGCGTGTGCATTGTGTATATATTTGTATAGGTGCTTTTGAGTCTCCCGGATCTTCCTTAGCAACTGCAGTTTTAAGTGCTGACCCTCAGATACTTGGATCCAAAATGCGAGACACGCATCGAAAAAATTCTACATTTCTCTTTTTTCTTATTATTATTCTTATTATCCACCAACACTATTTTAATTTTTAAATGTGTTGGGTGAGTGCAACATTAACTTGGATGAGACATGAACCCACATCAACAGCAAAACGGTTTTCTTGGTGGGTGTAGACATTGTTAAAATATCCTTTTGTCTAATATTGAATATTGACTTTAGCCAGTGAAAATTGCATCATGTCGTCTAAGTTCTTCTCTGTTATTCACAATAATTGATTCAAAACTTTAGGATTGTAAGAAATGCTTCAAGAAAGTTGGTGATCAGAAAACTCTTATAAGTTCATTCCATTTATTTGCTATACTCTACCTTCGACAAGATTTTAATCTCTTCTGTGTCTTGGGGCCAATAATTCTGTTATTGATCATCTTCGTCTACTCTGCTTTATTAAACAGGAGCTCGGACTAAGTCCTTCAGTTCCCGTTCATGTGGTGCTGAAGGATTGGATTAGACACTCTGATGGGAAGCTCAGCTTCTTGGGGTTTGTCAGACTTCTGCACGGTGTTTCTTCGCGCATGCTACAGAAGGCCTAAAGTAAATCCAGCTGCATAAATCTCATTCTTCACTGCTCCTTCATATCATCGAGATTGAAGAAACATAAACTACTTCTTGCCAATAGCATTGCGCGATTTGTTCAAGATTTAGCTCATTGGTGGTATATTTCGAGTCCATTTGCAGCATATTTTTATACGCCATTATCGATCGTTTAGTCTTCTTTCCCTAGTTTTTTTTTTTTTTTTTTTTTTTTTTTTTTCTACCAGTGTATGGGACTAAGTTGAGAGGTTTGTACAGATGGAGAGTAGAGCACAATATGTATTTAGTGTTAGAAAGCAACCTATATAGCTGAAGTGAGTTCTGTGGCTTGAGGTGTAACCATTGTTTACCTTCTGGACTTGTTTAATAAACTTTTATCTGTTTAATTTTCTTTCTTTTTTTTTTTTTTTTTCTTGGATTCAAGGAAGGCCTAAGTTAATTTTTAGGGAAAGTGTCACAAATGGTCCTTATTATTTTCCTAGAATTTCAAATTTGTCCCTATTGTTTAAAAGTAATCAATTTAGTCTATTGTTTTTTAAAAGTTTCAACATCGTTTCGATATCTCACTTGTTTTTTAAAAAAAAATTTTAATTTAGTTGCTAAATAAGGGTTTCGTGAAGAGACTAAATTAAATTTTTTAAAGAAATAATAGGGATTAAATAGATTTTTTTCAAAAATAATAAGAATCAAATTGGTTAATTTTGAACAATATAGATGGATTTGAAATTTTTTGAGAAACAATAGGGATTAAATTGATTCATTTTGAACAATACGAACAAATTTAAAATTTTTGAAAAACAATAGAGACTATTTGTGTAATTTTTTTTAATTTTTACATCATTTAAGATGTTGCACACTTTGAGACCTAAAGATCGATCTCAGAATTTCTCACACCTAAAGAAGAATTATATAACATTAGACCAAATGACTAGTATTTCTTTTTTCTCCTTTATCACCTCTATTTTCCTTTGGTGAAAGGGATAGTGAATAGACTACAAGTGGATCCTACTGCTTATTGAACTTACGCAAGAGTTTCATGCATTGGATCCTACTATTTATTGAACTTACACAAGAGTTTCATGCATTGAACGAGTCTTTTTGATTTACGTTCATGGTTGTTGCTGGAAAAATGGTTATCTAGATAAAATTATGCATACATGTTGAACAGAAGTATGAATAAAACTTGAACCTAGAAAAAGGGAAAGCATAACTTAGTCATATAAAATTTAATATTTTAGTGAGCAATTGAAGTTGATAATCTACAAATAATATGAGAAATATTAAAGAACAACCATAGTTTTGTATCCATTGAAATGAGTAATTTATGAATCGAGGATTTGGCTAAGGACTAGAAGTCATGATAACTCAACCACCCATCATAATTATATGTATGGACTATTTGTAATGAATAATTTTAATTTGCCTTTTTCCACCCCTTTACTCAAATTTGAGGCAAGAAGAATATTAATTTTTTTTATTGTCATAAACATACGATTTTATTCCAAACTGAAAGATGATAATACAAACTAATTGGGATAGGTCATGGTACAAAATAAATACAAGCTGGTTAGGAACGTTGCTAACTCAATCTATCGGGAATTAACCAATAAAAGTATCATGAACTAACTAATAAAAGCAGACCAGCCCCCTTGCCGCCTAATTTCTCAAAAGGTAAATTTCACACTTGGTCCCTATTATTTGCTATTTTTTTTTTAAAGTTGATCTTCAATATTTTAAAAAATTCATAAAGATCTTTAATATTTACAAAGTAATTTAAAATAGTTTTTATTGTTTAAAACTAGTCAATTTAATTCCTATTATTTTTCATAAAATTTCATTTAGTTCCCAAATAGTGATAACATGTATAGATTGAATTGAATTCTTTTAAAAAATAATAGGGACTAAATTGAATTTTTTGAAAAATAATAGGGACCAAATTGGTTAAATTTGAACAATAATGATCATTTTGAATAACTTTATAAATATTAAGGACTTCTATAAATATTTTAAAATATTAAGAACTATATTAAAAAAATATTTAAATAATAGGGAATAAGTGTGAAATTTATCCTTTCTCAAAGGTAAGGATGGAGCCAACTAGTTACATTGGGTTGACAAACATAAACAAGCGAAATACAATCAGTCCAGTAAAATCAACAACAATACTCCGTTTGTTTGTCATAAAATAATTTACTTGTAGAAAATATTTTCAGTGAAAATATTTTTTTAAAAAATAAAATATTTTTTTTAGCTCTGTTTGTTTGCCGTAAAATATTTTGTTGGGAAAAAATATTTTTCTGAAAAATAAAATACTGAAAAATATTTTCTTAGTGTTTGGATGTACAATGAGTTTCGTAAATGTTTTTTTCTTCTAAAAGACATGAAAATATTTTATAAAATTTTGTACTAGCCGCAATTGTTGACTGTAAAATATTTTACAGTTGACTAATTTTCTGGTATTACCAAATACCGTAAAATTAAGCAAAAGCAGTCGTAATTATTGACTGAAAAATATTTTACGATTGACTAAATTTTACATCTTACTAAACACCGAAAAATGTGTAAAATATTTTACGACAAACAAACGACTATATATCATGAATATGACACGTGTTAATATACAATAAATATAAATACGTCTCGTGTGATTAGATGTTAAAAAACTCGTACCTAATACCAAAATCCCAACATTAAAGTAGATCTAACATGATATATTTAACTCTTAGGCTTCGTTTGTTTGCAGTGCTGAATTTTTTGATATTTGATAACACATAAAATTTGATCAACTGAAAAATATTTCTGATCAATGAAAAGTTTTTAATTCAAAAATATTAAAAAATATTTTCACTGAGATGAAAAAAATATTTTTCAAAACTCACCTATTTCACCCACACCCCCTACCCCACCCCTCATCCCAATCCACCCACCCCCTACCCCCTACCCCACCCTCCCCACACCACCCTCTACACATATATATATATATTATGTTTATATTTTTTTAAAATAAATTTCATATTATAAAATATTTTTTTATTGTACATTCAAATATTACAAAATATTTTTTAATATTTTATTTTTTAAACACAAAATATTTTTTTCCAACTCTTTATTTTACGGCAAACAAACAGAGCCGTATTTCGTATTTTATTACAAAAAACTCCAATATTCTTAGATTTACCGGATACATTAAGAGATCTTTCGTTCTCTTGCTTCACTAACTGAACTATTACGCTAATGGCAATTCTCAGAGCCCAAAAGGGTAAGCAAAAGCCAAGATCTCCATTCCTCAAAATAATAACAGCTTCATTTGCAGTCATTGCATTGTTATACATAGCTTCTTCATTGCTTTCCACAAATGGGTTCTCATTTTCCAACCCAAAAAGCATAAAGAACTTAGTGGTGATGCCTAACAAGAACCATCATCATCCACACAAGTACCTGTATTGGGGTGACAAGATTGACTGCCCTGGCAAACATTGTGAGACCTGTGCTGGTTTGGGTCACCAAGAGTCCAGCCTTAGGTGTGCTCTTGAAGAAGCCATGTTTCTTCAAAGGTACACACACATAAATATAATGAAATTGAGATTTTTATTTTTATTTTTTATACTTTCTAGATTGTTTTGTGTATGAAGTTGTGGGGTTTGTTTTGTTTTTGGTTTTTGTTTGGAAATATTGGAACTTTTTTAATTGGAAAATAGTGGTGGTACAACCTTATTAGCGTAGTGTACAAGTGGTGTTTTTAGATTACGGTGAAAACAGAAGAGCAAGGTTCTTGATCTTAGTTTCGTTTGAATTGTTGGGGTTTTGGTTTTTGGGATATTTATAGGAAAAATTGGAGCTTTTTCAATGACAGATAGTATGCAGTACAACCTTATTAGCCTAAAGTACAAGTGGTGTTTCTAGGGATGACGAACTAAGAGAATCTTGGTCTTTATTTGAGTGGGGTTTGTTTAGTTTTTCGGTTTTGTTTGAAAAGATGGGAGCTTTTTCATTGACAAATTGGATTGGTACAGCCTTATTAGCGTAGAGTACAAGTGGTGTTCGTAGATGATGGCAGAGAAAGGTATATAATATGATCAGAAATAATAATATGATAATGATGAAAATAATTTGAGTGTTTTTTATATGTGTTTTAATTGGATTATTGGGTTTCTTTTGTTTTTGGATTTTGTTTGGAAATATTGGAGCTTTTTTGTAGAAATAGTAGGCAGTACAACCTTACTATCGTAGAGTATAAGTGTTGTTTATAGATTATAGTGAAAAAAGAGAGAGAGAGAGAAAATATTGATCTTAGCTTTGATTGAATTATTGGGTTTCTTTTGTTTGGTATTTTTGTATAGGAAAAATTGGAGCTTTTTCATTGTTAAATGCTATGCAGTACAACCTTATTAGCGTAGAGTACAAGGGGTGTTTCTAGATGATGGTAAAGTAAGAGAGAATCTTGGCCTTTATTTGAGTTGTGTTTGTTTAGTTTTAAGGTTTGGTTTGCAAACAGTGGAGTTTTTTCGTTAACACAATCGTGTTGGTACAACCGTAGTAGTGTAGAGTACATCTGGTATTTCTAGATGACGGCAAAAGAGGAGAAAATTTCGATATAAATTTTAGCATAGCTGAGATATAGTTGATGTAATTGTTCTCACAATTTGCTATCTTAATAATAGTTATTGTGCAATTGGAGATTTTGCAGAATGAAGATCCCAGAGATTCTATATGGAACTTAAGTTAATTTTGAACTTGACAGTTCTATTAAATGGTATAATTCAGCTAAATCATGGACTAATTACCTTTTAGCAATTTATAAGAAATAAGATCCACAGATATTACCGTCTGTGATTTTTATTGAATTCTTGTTTAAAATATAAATTTGCATAGCTATTCTCATTTAATATCACCCTTCAGCCATTTATGTGAAGTAAGATCTACTACTAGCAATCAAAGACTCACAAAGTAACTTTACGATCTTGTAATGAAATGCTTCATGGTTCTATGATCCTACAGTATCACTTTTGTTAGGTGTGCATATTTGAAATGTTAATCTATGTCCTATTTTGTTAATTTGTCCTATTGCAGAACTTTCGTGATGCCTTCTAGGATGTGTCTTAATCTGGTGTGCTTATTTGAAATGTTAATCTATGTCCCATTTTGTTAATTCATCCTATTGCAGAACTTTCGTGATGCCTTCTAGGATGTGTCTTAATCCAATACATAATGACAGAGGGATTCTCCACCAGTCCAGCAATTCAAGTTCAGGGGAAAGGTAATATATCACAGGATTCTGTTGCGAGCCTGTTTTATAGTAATTTTGGAAAAGAGTAAAAAGCAATAATGGACACCTATGGTTACAGTCCTCGTTTAAATTGAACTCCAGTTCAGATACCAGATTTCACCCAGTACTTGTAATTTGTGTCTACAGTTTCTGATCATTCATTGTCAGATGTGTAAGCATCATCTTATCACAACCACATTTTGCTTATTGCATTCCTGCCACTGTATTTTTTTTGGTAGGTGGGCGGCAAACTTGTGTGCAATGGATTCTTTATATGATCTGGAGCTTATATCTGATACTGTGCCAGTAATTTTGGATAATTCGGAAATGTGGCATCAGGTCTTAGCAACAAGCATGAAGTTGGGATCTAGAGCAGTTGCCTATGTGCAAGGAATTAGTCGATTTGATCTCAAAGAAAAAAGTCCATATTCAAGTATCCTGCTCATAAATCGAACTGCAAGTCCCCTTGCATGGTAAACTTAGGATCTAAGAACTGGCTCTCTGCTCTGCTTTCTTCTCTTATTCTCTGTGCATCCCATCCCTGCCCCAAAAACAAAGAAAAAAAACAGAAGAGTATGATGCTGCAGAAATTTAATTCTGAAAGTATTGCCTTGAATGGTAGTTTACTAAGGGGATGGCATGCCCTCTCAAGTTCACGATTTTCCAGCATAATACCCCTGCAAATATGTTGTGATTGGTTATGAAGAAACCATGAGTGCTGGATATATTTTCCTTAATCCCTCTTCTCCAAAGGAGAAGTTTTGATATGCCATCTGAAGTATGATGTATTTAGTTGGTCAGGAACATTTTAATCAGCTCTTAAATCTCCCAGCTCTCTCTCTTTCTCAGAATGCAACAGTTCATATCTATTTGAAGTATAGATGCCGTTGGTTTAGTTTTTTGAATCTTAATATTTTTGTGTAGGTATTAATGTGATAATAATTCAGGTTCGCAGAGTGCAAGGACCGAAAGAACCACAGTTCTATTATGTTGCCATATTCGTTTCTTCCTTCAATGGCTACAAAGAAGCTCAGAGATGCAGTAGACAAGGTGAGTTGGCTGCAGTTGTTATTAGTCCCGCAGATTGGTAATGATATAAGATATTGATTGAGCACCATATACTTTTCCCTACTTCGAGAAGGACTGATTGACAAATTTGATTTTCTCAAGCAACATTTAACTCCTTCACTTATATGCATACGTTAGTGGGATTTGTGATGACTTAGTTAAAGATTGTCTAATGACATCCGGTTAACTAGAATAGTCTAGATGTACATGTAATTGCATGGCAAACTGAGAATTTATGGCCAAGCACTGAAGAAAATTCACTAAGTTTATGTCATGAATTAGGTGTTAATTATTTTTATAAAACTTTCAAAAAGGTTAATTATTTTTATAACTTTCTGGAAACATTTATCAAGATTTTCCCATATTTAGGAATTTAAAGGTAATTGTATGATCTAATTCAGACTTTCTGTACAAAACTGTGGTTGTTGACCTCGGGGTCTGAAATTTTTGTTGTTTTTCTTTTCTGTTCAAGTGGTTTTAGATATGCTATGGAGATTAGTAGTGAAGATTCGTAATGATTTCATTCAAGTCTCCTTTCAGAATTAGGGAATTAAGCACCCTGTAAAACATCTATATGAACTTGTCTTCATTTTTCTTCCTTGCCTCGTTTCTTTCCTTTTCTTTTCGTATTTGCTTTCTATCTCTTGACTGGACTTTGTTTCAGACCTTTTATTATTTTCATCTCCTGCGAGGATAAGGCAGAACTATCACTAGAAATGACCTCAAATGTGGCTTTTAACATAATGAAGGTGAAGTTTACCGTGAACAGACTGTTAGCAATAAAGAGTTGTTGGGTTGAGGCAGCGATGCCAGGAACATGAATGATAAATGTCGACCATTGATACTCAACCAAACAAAAACCATTGTCACCGCCCAAGGGAAAGGGAAAAAAGAATTTATTGTAGGAGCTTTATTTGTCTAATAAAATCTTATGGCGCCAAAGTAGTGTGAACAATAGAAGTGCGTGGAAGTAAAAGGGAAAGGTGAATCCGAGTCCCTGAAAAAGAAAAATATTAACTAACTGAGCTCCAGAAGAGTCGGAAAGTTGCCTGTATTAGCTGCTTCTATACAGTGATGAGGAGTTTGATTGCTTGAATAGGATCCTCAATATGATATGGTGTGTCAAGTTTATGTTTTTATGCCCTTAATTCCAGGAGTTTGGATACATCTGAACAGCCTAGTGTTTGCATTAGGATGTGTGTTTGATGTGGCAAGAGTTCTGCAAGAGAAATAACAGCTTCAAAATTTTATCATTTGAAATGCAGTGTGGATCACTGAATGATTTGTTCAGGAATTATGACTTGATTTATGGCACCCTCATATTGCATATCTTTTCTTCAATTCTGCAGTGTGTGGTCAGATTGCGTAATTTTAAATTTACTTGTGTTCTACAAGTTCTTATGATAAATGTCACTTTTTAAGATTAAGGCAATCCTCGGCGATTATGATGCTATGCATGTTCGCCGTGGTGATATATTGAAGACTAGGAAGGACAGATTCGGTGTGGAACGGAGTTTACATCCTCATCTTGACAGGGATACACGTCCAGAATTCATTCTTTGCAGAATTGCCAAATGGGTCCCCCCAGGTCGAACTCTATTCATTGCTTCAAATGAGAGGACACCAGGTTTCTTCTCGCCTCTGGCTGTAAGGTAAGCTTTCTCCTTTACTCCTTTATCCGTCCTGTGTAAAATTTTCATTGTTATAGGAGATAAGATTTTCTGTATAATTTGCTGCTGTTCTTCGAGAAATGTGTACCCATATTAGAAATGTGCTTCCGGCATTCTTTAACTTCCTGTGGTTCATCCTGAAATCTTGAGCTATGATTGTGCTGTTAAGATCATAGTAAAGCTGATGCTTCATTTTCTGTCAAAATTGCTGTTTGTTCGTCATAACTATTGCGAACTGCACTAACGGCCAAAAGAAGCAAAATAGTATAACTAGAATACTTCAAGCTGTGCTAACTCCTTCAAATTGGACCTGCTATAAATCACGTGCTTATTGTTTGATAGTGGATACTTTTCTTTCTGCAAGTTGTCGGTATCTGTCTTAGGTAGTGCTAAAAGATTCACCTTTAAATTTGCCAGTATTCTGCTATGGTGTCATCTAATTGGATTTCCTGGTAAAATCTTCTGATTGGTTGACTCGGGGCTTCTAGGTTTATATGAAAATTAATATGACAGGTAGAAACTCTCAGAACTTGATTGAATTGATCTAGGTTGGTGAATCCGGTATGTTTGATTTGGTCTGCTAGGAAGGCTTTTTTATCATATCGTTTGGACCCTTATTCAATGTATGATTTATGCTGGTCCACACGGGGGGATTTAGAAATGATAAATTCCAAATGTAATGCCCAAATGCACTATGGTCACTAAATATCGAACACATAGCCATATTCATAATTATGCTTGAAAAGTCTATTATTGGATTTCAAATCCTCATTAAGTTGAAGTTTTTCGAAATGCAAAAATTATTTAATTTTCTGATTATCGGTTAAGTAATTTCATTATCCAGACAAATGATTGCAAATCCATGGATTTCAAATATACGAGTTAGAAATTCAAAAGTTCAAATCCTTCCTTACAAAAGTTTGGTTCATATGAATTAGTGATTTAGTTTCTGTCGCTTTAGTTTTCATGTTGGCTGGGGTAGTAACTATTCAGTATATGAACACTGTTTTAACATGTGGGTTTGCATTTTGAATCCAAAAACTAAACTGAGACCCCGGGACTGTGCCAGAAATAGATAAAGAGAAAACGACATTGCAACCACTTGGGTTAAATAGAAACCGCAGTTTCTAATTGAGTTTATACGAGCTGTTCAGTGTCGTCTTATGGCAGACAAGAAATGTGAACTACCAGTTCTTTTTTTAAGATAATGTGACAATGTTAGGTAGTAACTATGCAGAATATGAAACACTGTTTTAACATGTGGTGGGCATTTTAAATCCAAAAACTAAACTGAGCTCCTGGGACTGTGCCAGAAATAGATGAAGAAAAAATGACATTGCAACCACTTGAGCTAAATACAAACCGCAGTTTCTTGTTGAGTTTATACAAGCTTTTAGTGTTGTCTTATGGCAGACAAGAAATGTGAACTTACCAGTTTTTTTTTTTTAAATAGTGTGGGAATGTTAGGAAAATGTTCAGCTGCGCGTGTATTTGATTTGAGTGAAGGAAGATAGGCCATTTTCCTGAGTTCTTACTGTACATATGTTCCACAATAACTTGATTTCGTCCAGAAATGGAACACTTATGTGCGTATTATATGCCACAACTTCAATGATATAGTGGCCTCCTCGTTCCAAGAGTTTGGATTTTGTAGACAATACGAAAGTTTGAAAAAATATAAGATGCTTTACATATCACAGTCTTGACTATGAAATTCTTGTTCGTGAAGTACCACCGCGATCAGCTGATTTGACATTTCCATTTGGTTCCAC
Source organism: Ehretia macrophylla (assembly GCA_037974665.1). Classification (NCBI taxonomy): domain Eukaryota; kingdom Viridiplantae; phylum Streptophyta; class Magnoliopsida; order Boraginales; family Ehretiaceae; genus Ehretia; species Ehretia macrophylla. The sequence continues at coordinate 81,711,245 of CM075771.1, read as the reverse complement.
AATTTGCAGGTACAAATTGGCCTATTCATCAAATTACAGTAGCATTTTGTATCCGCTGATCGAGAATAATTACCAACTATTTATGGTAGAAAGGCTTATATTGATGGGAGCCAAAACATTGATCAACACGTACAAGGAAGCCGATACTGATCTCAGCCTTACTGATGATCCGAAAAAGAATACCAAGAATTGGCAAATACCTGTTTATTCGATGGATACTAAAGAATGCTGAAACTCTTCTCAGAACGGGGTTGCAATTTCGTGTACGATACACTTCTGAAAAATGCTGACTTCACCTAGTTGGGTAAAGCTTAGTTTGGTTTGAAAAAGCCGGCATTCAAATCTCGTGGCGATTTGCATAGATGATGAAGAGTGCTGAAAACATGCAGAGTGACTAGTGAGTCCAAGTGTTGTAAATTGCAGTGTGGATTTCATCTTGAAGTTGTATGTAACTGAGTGCTTAGAAACATTTTTACAGGTGTTTGATTCTTTGATTATTTTCCAGAAACAGGGACATCAATTGTAAGAATTAGGACATAGGATAATCTGCCAAAATATATCTATATGTTCTTTTTTCGTCATTTTGACTTTCTCATACACCGCTGAATTTCGACTTTAGTTAGTAGGGCAAGACTTTTTGAGAAATTGGGATAGAGTGGAAGTGACATATTAAATTATACACAATCAATATTTTAGATCACTTTATTGTTACTATATCATTATTATTGTCGGTTCTTCTTAACATTTATTTTCTTATTATAATCAATTTGAGAAAAAACCAAATATCATAAGAAAAAGAACAAAAAGTAAAAAGACATTAGCACATATAGTGTTGCCACGTGGAGTGTTCCACGTCACCTTTTCAACAAATATCGTACATGCTAAGGCATATTCTTATAATCATATTCTCTCACACATGCCAACCACTTCACAAACAAATTAGCAAAAAAAAGAAAGAAAAAAACACTTCATAAACCTTATATTATCAAAATTATTACTATTAGTTATTCTCGTAACGTTACACGAAAGTAATTTTTTGCATTGAAATCCAATCTAAGAAAAAACTAATCAAATTAAAACCATACCAAATCTTGTTGTCTGACTAGATGGATACTCATGGATCTAACAAAGTAATTTATTCTAGTCGATAATCATCTCTTTTGTTAATTCTATACAAATAAAGTATTGCATGAGTTTTTCTATCTAATTCATTTTAAATCATCATGTACCGCTCTAACCATCTTACAATACTATCTTCAAATATTTACATCTTTTTACATGGACCTCCATCAATCATCTTATAATTATAAAAGTTTATTACCCTGGTGTCCTTTATCTTTAATAATTTTATCAAGTTAGTCATTTATCTTTATATGTGATATTTTTTAATTCTATATGTTTTAAAATCGTGCCACCATTTGTCTTGTTATTTTTTTCTTAAAAAAACAGATGAAGTTCTCAAAGTGGCAAGGGCACGTGCAATGCACGAGTTTTTTTGTATGTTTTTTAACATAAATTAGCAAAATGACTAACAACTGTTGTAAAAGTATGGATATTTATTTACAACGTTTTGACAGAAGTAATGCGTTATTAACTGTCAGCTGAAGTTTAAGAGAACAATTCAATGTTGAATTGAATTGCAAAGCCACGTGTAAGACTATTGTTGTAATGATATCTTAGTGCTTTGATTATATATTAGTTTAAGATTAGTGGTTTGATTATATTATGTAATAATATCAACTTTTATTGTATATATATATGTAGTATGCAGATGATGAAAGATAAGAGAAAAAGAATTGAAAGTATCGAGATCAGTTATTCTCTCAGTTATTTGTTTACGTTATTATTATATTTTATAACACGTTATCAGCACGAGTCTCTGTCTGAGCCTTTGCCATAATCAGAGAAGTGCACCGATAGGTATAAATAATTCTCTTCTCATTTCAATAATATTTTAAGTTAAACTTTACATATTGAAATGGATTATATTGCCAAAAGAGAATTTACTATTCTTGACATCTCGGGAAAAAATTATCTATCTTAGGTATTTGATGTTGAAATGCAACTTGAAGCAAAAAAAATCTTGGGGATACTATCAAAGAAGAAAATACAGCATTCTCGTAGGATTGCGCTAAAGCAATAATTTTTTTCCGCCATCATATCCATGAAGGATTACAAACTGAATATCTAACGGTTAAAGATCCCCTTACATTATGGAATAATTTGAAGGATAGGTATGATCACCAGAAGTCTGTTAATCTCCCAAATGCTCGTTACGATTGGTTACATTTGAGATTACAAGACTTCAAATCTATTGGTGAGTACAATTCAAAAATATGTGAGATTACATCTCTAATGAAAGCATGTGGAGAAACTATCACTGAATATGATATGTTAGAAAATACATTTTCTACGTTTCATGCCTCGAATATGCTCCTGCAGCAGCAATATCGAGAACGTAGATTCACAAAATATAATGATTTGATATCATGTCTTCTTGTTGCTGAACAAAATAATGAGCTTTTGTTGAAGAATCATCAGTTACGTCCAACTGGCTCGACACCATTTCCAGAAGCAAATAAAGCTGCATTCCCAGAAGTGAATACAACATTTAACGATGAATATGGTAATCAACGTGGTCATGGTCGTGGCTGCGGACATGGACGTGGTCGTTGGTATGGCTGAAGTAATACATGGGTCCGGGGTGATTCAAGTAATACCAAGGAAGATAAATCTCACCACCAGAAGTGGAATAATGAGAAAAAATATGACAGAAAAAAAACCACCCGAAACAAGTCATACAATGATAATGATATATGTTATAGATGTGGAGGAACTAGTCATTGGTCACGTATCTGTCGTGCGCAAAAATATTTGGTTGAACTTTACAAAGCCTCAAAAGGAAAAGGCAAAGTAGCCGAAACAAACCGTGTTAACTATGATGGACCAAAAATTACTACACATTTAGATATTAGTGATTTATTCGAAAATCTGGATGGAAATATAGAACATTTGATCGGAGATGGAAATGTCAAAACTAATTAAAAGTACTAGTAACTATATTTTGAAGGTTGAGTCTTTAATTATGTTGTTGTTTTAAGTTTAAGTTGATTTCTTTTGGATTGTCATTTGTTTGTTTTTCTGGTTGATTTCCTCCTTATGTAACATATATCTTATCTTTATTTATGTTTGTTTGAATAAATTTACAAGTTATTAAAGAAGTGATATTTTTATATCACTAGATTTCAAGATGAAGAGTGAAGATATATGTTTGGTAGATAGTGCAACAACATATACTATTCTACGTGATAAAACATATATTGTTAATTTGCTAGTTACCTCGGCTAATGTATTTACCATTTCTGGTTCTACCAGTCTAATAGAAGGCTCTAGAAGAGCCCATCTCATATTGCCTTGTGGTACAAAATTTGATATTATTAATACACTGTATTCAAGCAAGTCCAGAAGAAACTTGCTAAGTTTTAAAGATATTCGCCGAAATGGATATCATATTGAAACTATTAATGAACGTGATAAATAATATCTTTGTATTACTTCTTTCAAGTCATGCCAGAAGCGTGTACTAGAAAAACTTTCGGCTCTTTCTTCCGGATTGTACCAAACAACTATACAAGCAATTGAATCACATGCAGTGCAAAGACAAATATACAATGATCCAAATATTTTCATGCGTTGGCATGATCGACTTGGTCATCCAGGTGCGATAATGATGCGTCGAATAATTGAGAATTCACTTGGTCATCCTTTAAAGAACCGGAAGATTCTTTTACCAAGTAATTACCCATGTGTTGCATGTTCTCAAGGTAAATTAATTTTGAGACCTTCTCCAACCAAAGTTGTTTTTGAAGCTCCATAATTCTTGGACCGATTCAAGGAGATATTTGTGGACCTATTCATCCATCATGTGGACCATTTTATTATTTCATGGTTTTAATAGATGCATTGTCTAGATGGTCACATGTTTGTCTACTTTCTTCTAGAAATCATGCATTTGCTAGACTTCTCGCTTTGATAATCAGATTAAGGGCACAATTTTCTGACTATTCCATTAAAACAATTCGCCTTGATAATGCTGGTGAGTTTTCTTCTAAAGCATTTGATGATTATTGCATGTCTGTTGGAATTAGAGTTGAATATTCTATAGCTTATGTGCATACACAAAATGGTTTAGCTTAATCATTCATTAAACGACTTCAATTAATTGCCAAGCCTTTACTTATGAAAACGAAACTCCCTACATCAGCTTGGGGTCATGCTATTTTACATGCTGGTGCATTTATTCGTGTAAGACCAACAACTTATCACGAATACTCTCCATTACAACTTGTACATGATTGTCCACCGAATATTTCTCATTTACGTGTTTTTGGTTGTGCGGTACAAGTCCCTATTACACCAACACAACGTAGTAAAATGGGTCCACAAAGACGACTTGGAATTTATGTTGGATTTGATTCTCCATCTATTATTCGATATGTTGAACCCCTGACGGGTGATCTTTTTAGAGCACGCTTTGCGGATTGTCATTTTGATGAGACTCTCTTCTCGTCATTAGGGGGAGAAAAATCGCAACTAGAAGTACAACGTGACATATCTTGGATTACATCATCACTGTTGCATTTAGATCCAAGGACTAAACAATGTGAACTTGAAGTTCAAAGGATCATTCATTTGCAGAATATTACAAATAATCTACCAGATGCATTTGTAGATACAAAGAATATTGTGAAATCACATATACCCGCTATTAATGTGCTGGCACGAATTGATGTCCCAGTAGGACATGTCCCAATAGGACATATTGTTAATATAGCAGCAAATGCATCCAAGGCATGCCAGAAGCGTGGTAGACCTGTCGGTGCAAAAGATCTTGTACCTCGAAAAAGGAAGTCACATGGGAAGGATACAAGAAGAATGAATCCGGAAGATTCTATACTATCAAGAAGCACAACAGAAGTGGTAGACCAAACTAATGTTGGTGAATTCATAATCCCATAAGAGATCAAAATCCCTGAAGAGATTAAAGATAAATTTGTTCCTGAAGAAACTGAGGTACCTGATAATGAAGAAATTTATATCAACTATGTTTCTACCAGGAAAATATGGAATCAAAAAGAAACTATCCTGAATGATAGTTTTGTTTTTCACGGTAGCACTTGAATAAGTGATGAGGATCCTGAACCACAAAATGTGGAAGAATGTCGACAAAGAAGTCATTGGCCAAAGTGGGAATAAGCTATACGGGTAGAGCTAAGCTCGTTAGAAAAACGCAAGGTATTCGAACCTGTAGTACTAACTCCTACTGATACAAAACCTGTTGGGTACAAATGGGTATTTGTGCGCAAGCGAAATGCAATGAATGAAATTGTGAGATATAAAGCTCACATTGTAGCTCAAGGTTTCTCACAAAGACCTGACATTGATTATGAGGAAACATATTCGCCAGTAATGGACACAATTACATTTCGGTTTCTAATTAGTCTCGCTGCTCAGGCTAATTTAGAAATGTGCTTAATAGATGTTGTTACAGCATATTTATATGGATCACTTGACAATGACATATATATGAAGATCCCTGAAAGATATCATTTGCCAGAAACAAATGCAATGAAACCCCGTCATATGTATTCACTTAAATTACAACGGTCTTTATATGGATTGAAACAATCTGGCCGTATGTGGTACAATCGTTTAAGTGATTACTTACCAAGAGAAAGATATATCAACAATCTTATTTGTCCATGTATTTTCATTTAAAAATCAACAACTGATTTTGCAATTGTTGCAGTATATGTCAATGATCTTAATCTTGTTGGAACTCCTGAAGAGCTCAGCAAAACTGCTGAATACTTGAAAAAAGAATTTGAAATGAAAGATCTAGGACAAACAAAATTCTGTCTTGGTCTTCAAATTGAGCATTTCCCAGAAGGAATTTTTCTCCATCAGTCGGCTTATACAAAGAAAATTCTAAAGCGATTTTATATGGATAAAGGTCATCCACAAACGACCCTGATGGTCGTTAGGTCACTTGATGTGAAAAAGGTCTTTATCGCCCTCAAAATGTTAGAGAAAAATTACTAGGTCCAGAAGTACCATATCTTAGTGCAATTGGCGCACTAATGTACCTTGCTAATAACACAAGGCCAGATATTGTTTTTTCTGTTAATTTATTAGCCAGGTAGAGTTCGGCTCCAACTCAAAGACACTGGAATGGAATTAAACACATATTTCGCTATTTGCGTGGAACATCAGATATGGGTTTATTCTATTCAAGACAATCAAGATCTTCATTAATCGGTCATGCTGATGCTGGTTATCTATCTGACCCTCACAAGACAAGATCATAAACTGGATACGTCTTTCATTTTGGTGACACTGCTATATCATGGCGATCCATGAAACAAACAATGACTGCTACATCTTCAAACCATGCTGAGATTTTAGCAATTCATGAGACTAGCCGAGAATGTGTTTGGTTGAGATCTGTCATTCAAGATATTCAAGAGTCATGTGGATTAACCTCCAACAATGACAGTCCAATCATACTATACGAAGATAACACAGCATGTATCACACAACTCAAAGGTGGTTACATCAAAGGTGATAGAACGAAACATATATCACCAAAATTCTTCTATACACATGAGCTACAATCAAACAGAATTGTTGATATTCAACAAGTACGTTCAAATGAAAATCCAGCAGATTTATTCACTAAAGCATTACCACCATCAATTTTCAAATCACATGTTCAAAGATGTGGAATGCGTCGCCTGAAAAATTTATCATCATGACTCATGTCACCATGAGGGGGATAAGCTATTTATGCGTACGCTGTACTCTTTTTCCTTCACCAAGATTTTTATCCCATTAGGTTTTTCTATGGTAAGGTTTTAACGAGACAAGCCAAATAAGAATAATGTACTTTTTTCCCTTCGTCAAGTTTTTATCCCATTGGATTTTCTTGACAAGGTTTTTAATGAGACATATTCTAAAGCAATAAATATCCAAGGAGGAGTGTTGTAAAAGTATGGATATTTATTGACAACGTTTTGACAGAAGTAATGCGTTGTTAACTGTCGGCTGAAGTTTAAGAGAACAATTCAATGTTGAATTGAATTGCAAAGCCACGTGTAAGACTATTGTTGTAATGATATATTAGTGCTTTGATTATATTTATATATTAGTTTAAGATTAGTGGTTTGATTATATTATGTAATAATAACAACTTTTATTGTATATATATATATATGTAGTATGCAGAAGATGAAAGATAAGAGAAAAAAAATTGCAAGTATCGAGATCAGTTATTCTCTCAGTTATTTGTTTACATTATTATTATATTTTATAACAACAACGACATGATTTTAAAACATATAATATGAATAGGTAATCACTTAAAAAAATAAATGATCAACATTGTAAAAAACCCTAATCAACATAAATAAATAAAATATTGTTTTTTTTTATTTAAAGGACGTTTAAGTTATGACACATATCAAAAAATACTAATAAAAAAGTAAAACAAAAGCGCATACCGTGTCGCCACGTGGAATGTCCCACATGTCAGTTTTGCAACCTATCTCGCACGTGCTAAGCATATTCCTATTCTCTCACACGTGCCAACCACTCCACAATACTACTACGCGAAAAAGAAAAGAAAATATCTAAAAAAAATCACTACGCCAGCAGAGATAAAAAGAGCAACAGCAGCTCGTCGTCGCCGGAATCTGACGTCACTTCGCCTCAATATCCTTTCAGGTGCTTATATATATATATATATCTGTGTGTGTGTATTATAGGATATACACAGACATATATATGTGTGTGTGTGTGTGTATAGTGGACTTCAATCTTGATGCTTTTTTTTAATTTTATTTCGAAGGTGATTTTCATTCATTGCTTTTTTAGCTATTCGCAATGCAAATAAAAGAAGAAAAAATGAAAAAGCAGATTATATATATATGTGTGTGTGTGTGTGTTTGTGTATTGTTTCATTATATCTGTTTGAAGTGCTTGAAAATCGTTATTTTCAGCCGATAAAGTATATTGTTAAAATTATTATTATTGTTATTATTTTTCATGAATTAGTTGAGTGGCTCTTATTTTCGGTGCAAAAAAAAGGTTATATTTTCAGTACATTTCGATATTATATTTTTTTTCATGAATTAGTGGAGTGGCTCTCATTTTCGGTGCAAAAAAATGTTACAATTTCGGTACATTTCTAATGTTGTTGAATGAAAAAGTTATATCAATGTGCTTAGTTGGAGTAAATAGAATTTGCTTTACGAAAAAGAAATATTGACGCGCCTTCTGTGACATTATTAGTTAAGAGAATTGATCGAAAATTTTCGGTTAGGGATTTAAATATAGGAGAGAGGTTGATGTTGATATGTTTTTGTGTTAAAAACAGGGAAAGAAGGCTTTGGTTTGCGGGGGTTAAGGAATTTAAGACTGTGACATGGGGTGTCTCGTGTGTGAGCATTTATTCATTGGCAACATCAGTGATGCAGCAGAGGTTCTCCAGCAAGGGAGTGACCGAATCACCCACATACTATCAGTCCTTAGTTCGGTTTCCATTTCGTTTTTCTCAGAATGGCGTAAGGAGATTGCCATCCCCACCAAGGGGATTCGCAAGGTGTATTTTGGAGGATTGGAGTTGGAAGATGGTGATGCAGGGGAGAGGTCGAAGAGTTCTGTGTCATCAGAGAAACTTCTGTACTCACTGGAATATGCAGGAAAGGATTTGAAATTTAAAAGGATGGCTGTGCCGTTGAGAGATATGGAGAATGAGAATTTGCTTGACTATTTGGACGCGTGTTTGGATTTCATTGAAGAAAGTAGAAAAGAGGGTTCAGTTTTGGTACATTGCTTTGCCGGTGTATCAAGAAGGTAAATTAATGTGTTAGTTTGTTTATACTTCTGATTTGTTTTTTTGCATGGGATATGTGTCAACTGATGACTTTATTGTCAGTCAATATTTTGTCCTTATATTTTAGCTAAGATTGTATGTCTTTCTCATATATGCATTATATGTGAATATTCCGCTTATTATTTACCATCTTTTAGTCATGGTGGGATTTGACGAAGTTGAGCCTCACAGATATCGGGATTGCTTTCGGTCATTAATAATCAAATTGAGTGACTGCGTTTGTCGAGAGAGTGAAATAACTTATTCTTCTGAAAAAATAAATTGATTTTGATTTTTTTAGTGTCAAGAAGGCTTTCAGATATTTCTTATGTTTTATTTTTATGGTTAAAATTCCCCAACCCTGCATTTCTTCATGAGTATGACACTGTGATTGTCGGATTCAATCAAATTGACTATGAAGTTATGGATTTGATGGTTTCTTAACCCACACTTGCTTATGAACAGTGGCTGCTTCAAATGTTTCATTAACATGAGAAAACAAACATAACAAAGTACTCTGATGTGTTACTTCTCGAAAAAAAACAAAGTACTCTGATGTGATGACTAGTGAATAGTGATATTTGTCAGTTTTTCTCTCTCTGATCTGATAAGTATCTTATTAACTTGTGCGGTGAGTCTGATGGTATTGGCCTAAGGTTCATATGTTGACTAGTTAACATCGACATTTATTTTAGGCTACATGCATCATCTTGACGTGGTGATTCATAACTGAGACTATAACAATTTTTATAATTTTAGTCATCATAATGCACTACTATTAACTCTCTAACACAAGGATATGTTGACTAGTTAATGACGAACTTTTGTTTAAGCTGCATGCATCATCTAGAAGAGGGGATTCATAACTGAAACTATAACATTTAGTATTAACTCTCAAACAGAGATTTGTTCATGGAATCTTCCTCTTGTACATCAATAGTTACTCTTTCATAAATGAGAGTACCAGAAAATGCCTATCTCATGCTCTTGCATCTATATGGACATAAATTAATGCTGAAAGTTTAGCTTTATGCTCTTTTCATCCCTTCTAGAAGAGTTGTCCTGAAGGGTGAGTATTTACCAATGCCGCCTTCTTAGAAAATATTGAAGCATCTGTAATGGAGTTATAGAAAGAATAAGAAGACATTTTTCTTGCTTCTTTAAGCAAAATATTTTGTGGATATTCCATGATGCCAGAACCACCATAATTCTGATTGAAAAATATCGAGTGCAGCAAGTCTAACAGATGTGATTCATTTTTTCTGAAAGAATACTTAGAGCTGCTCTATTTCCGTGATAATCTGCCATTCCAGTCCACCAATTGACTGATTATGTGATTAGCTTTTTTACAGCCTTGTCAACTGATACCAGTTACATAATTCCTGTGTCATGTTATGTTGAATAGAGGGCGTCCTATATAAAGAAAGGGCTGTCCAAATGGTTGGTTCAACTAAAAGTTGAGACATAATTTTTGAACTGCGATCGAACTAAGGAAAAGAAAAAGAGAAGAATCAGTCGCATTTCGCTTTGCCATCAAGAGGAAATAACATAAACCACAACAAAATAACAATCAGTTATATTCCTCTTTCTCCTTTTCCAATTCAACACAGAAGACTGGCTTGAATTGTGTAATTGGGGCTGGCAGATTAAAAATTTTGAGTTGTCAATGGAGAATAGTTTTGTTGGTCCTGAACGTATGCCAGTGGCGAGACAATATGTAAATTCATATTGATGTGGACTTTCTGCTTACTCTGTAAAGTGATGTGGAACCCGGGCAATAACATAGAGAATTAAGTGAAAAGGTACCTAACTGGCTGTTGTTTAATCAGTATCTTCTACAAGTTCTTTGCTTTAAGCCTGTGTTCTGTATATGTTCGTTTAGTTCATACATGGATGCTCTGCTATACATAGGCAAACCCACAGAATAAAATGCTGAGCTTTTTGACCTGCGTGATGTAATTCTGCTGTGGTGAATTTACCCATGCTTCCCGAGCAGCTTGAATTCACAGCTGCCTTTATTTTGTGACTGTGTGCTGTACCCTGTCCAGAATCCAACCAGAGAAGGCATATATTGTAATAACTATTAGTTGTGTGCTTTTCATCAAGCCCTAAGGGTTTACCCCCTTCTTTGCCTGTCTTGGTTGCAGTGCAGCTATCATTACCGCATACTTGATGAGAAGTGAACATCTATCTCAGGAAGGTTTGATCAAGTCCCTTGTTACTTTGGAGTCGTGGGTCTTCAAATGGTATAAGTTCGTGTGTGTTAACATTTGTATGTTGACAGTGATGATGGTTCTATATGATCGGATAGAAAAAGAGGATACTTAGAATCTCGTTTCTTTGACGTTTATGTTCTTGTCGTTTTTCCCCTTCCATTCCTTATTTTCTATGTTCTCCTATGGGCTTTATAATCCTACAGATGCTCTCGAATCTTTACGGCAGAGCTGTGAAACGGTCTGTCCAAATGATGGCTTCTTGGAACAGGTGATGCAAGGGAGTTCAAGATGACTGACTTCCAGAGAAAAGTCCTTAAGGCTTTCAGTTACTCTTTTCTTGTCGTAAATCCTGAATATTTTCATACCATTTGTGCAGTTGAAAATGTTTGAAGAAATGGGTTTCAAGGTTGATCATGCTAGCCCGATATATAAGCGCTTTCGCTTAAAAGTACTAGGTTCAGTTTCCTACCTACGAATCTCTTAATTCTTCAATTATTGATTTGTCTTAGATGCTCAAGATATAGTCTCACTGTAGATAGTATGTGAATCGGTTTGATATCCATTCTTGTACTTCCACTTGTATATAACCCGTCATTGGATCTACTGCAAATATTTATTTGTAGAGATCTAACGGTTTTTAGATTATTGGATAAGACTTGAGAAGAGCTCTTAGACGACTTCTTCTTCTTCCATTTTCTTATAAGTATCTGACAATAAACGTTCTTGGACATTTTTAAAGACTGGCATCTTAAGGCATTGAATTATATTCTGTCTGTTCATCGTATCTGGTATCTTTAATTAAGAATTGAGTGGAGTGTATTAAATCATGATTCTTATTTGATGGCCATATTGGGATCTTCATCTTTTTCTTCTTATTATGCGGTAGTGATTCCTGTGAAAATATCGATCTGGAAAGTGCAGGTTTGCATGACTTGCCATCATATTAGAAACTGACAATAATAGGATATTTTCAAACATTAACATATAGTCAGTGCTTTGATACGTTTCACTTTTGTAGTTTCCTTTCTCCTCTATTGATGTTTATCCGATTATGACAGGTGATTCCTATAACCGTGGAGAGAAAATAGAAAGTTCTAAATTTGGGGCAGATCCTGGCTTGCCAACAGCAAATGTTTCTTCCGACACTGAAGCAACATTGAAAAAAGAAGGAATTCCCACCCGTGCATATCGTTGTAAGAAATGCCGGAGAGTTGCTGCATTACAGGAGAATGTTTTGGATCATGTTCCTGGGGAAGGTGAAACATCATTCGAGTGGCATAAAAGGAGGAGTGGCAATCCATTTAACAAACCGGATAGCAGCGACTGCTCGTCTATCTTTGTTGAACCTCTACGCTGGATGACAACAGGTAAGCAAATTCAGACCACATCTTTCTCGTCTATAATTTTATATTCAATTCGGATTCCAATTTTGTACGGAAATATCGTGTGGAATAAACTTCCATAATCTCCATTACTAATGCATTGGAACCCATGGTTCTGGACGCAAATCCATATGGTTGACATTTTGAACCCACTTCAAGCCAGGGTTAGCTACATAAACTAGTGCAGTCCGGATTCTCTTCACCCTTTGTTTGATTGGACATGCCACGAATAATTTTGATGAATAGTTTTCTATGCCATCTTTCTATCTTTTCCTTCAAGTTGTAATGACATAACATCGGCAATTGATATATCTATATATCACCTAAACCTCTTGGTTCATGTCATATTGCATCTGTTGTATATGATCTGCATATTCATATATCTGAGAGTATTTGTATTTCTGATTATCTTTAACATATCCAGTTGAAGAGGGCGCACTGGAGGGCAAGCTGTTATGCGCCCACTGCGAAGCGCGCCTAGGTTATTTCAATTGGTCAGGCATTCAGTGCAGTTGTGGGAGTTGGATCACCCCAGCCTTTCAGCTTCACAAGAGCCGGGTGGATGTCAGCACCGTCTAAATATTTATACACTACACATCTCGGAGATTCATATATTCCAATACCATGTTACGATTTTCATACCAAAGCAGAAGGGTAAGAATTTTTTGAGTAGCGAACTAAAAAGAATGAATATGTTGTCGAGGTGTTTATACATTTCAGCGTGGCACGATGACTTGTATAAACTATAGCTGCCGGGCCGAGTTTGCTGCCACCTCCGGTTCATGCTATAGATTAAAGTGTGTTTTGACAATGTGGTATGTTACCAATTGTGTTGCTCACTTGACCCGTGTTTTATTGAAGTTTTACTTGCATATCTGAAAGAGCAGAATAAGGACAATGCATTATGCCTTTATTTCTCACACATTTAGTCCTGAAATCATGAGATTCAATAGTAATGACATGTTACAGAAACTCCAAATTTCATTTTCTCGTTTGGTAATGAGTTCATTCCATGCAAGACCATATTGAATCTTCTTTAAGATCGTAAGTCCATTCTGTTGTGATACATTCCAATACATATAACAAGTTAGTCTAAGAATAGTTTGAACTTAAAATTTTTGGTTCACGAATTAATACTTTTATTGTTTATTCTTAGCCTTTTATTTCTTTTTTAGTAATAAGAAATTCATTTTAAACAATACCACATTGAGTAATCCACTCCAAGGCCCCAAGCCGATGCTGTTGCAATAGATTCCAATACATGCACAAAGTTAATCTAAGGGGTGTTTCGAATTTAGGATCTTCGGTCTCTAAGATGACATTTTTACCGTATGTTTTCATCACTTTTAGCGTTTGTTGCAACTCTTGAGGGCGGTTTTTGTTGCATTTAATATGTATTTGTTTTTTTACCTCATTGACATTTACACAAAAGCTTTGCCGGTCTTCAAGTTGAGTGAACATAGCATTTAACTTTCATAGAGAACAATATTATTTGCTTCAAAAGCTTCTCTTGTAAATGATCTGTCGCTACAATTGACGAGAGATCCCTAGTTTTTGGGCGTCGATTTAAGGTCTAACATTGCCAGAAAACAATCTGATATTACGCACATGCGCACGAGCAAGTTGGGTTGGGGTATAGAGCTATAAGCACACTACCCTGGTAGGAATTTCCAGACTTATAGTTAATGACCATTTTCTAAAAATGGGAGTTTAAGAATTCCATTGAGTCGAGTTTCAAACAAAGAAGATAAAACACACGCGTGCACACATGCACACACACGCGCACACACACACAACAGAGGGGTCTATTTGTGAATCAACCTGACCTTGAACAGAAGAAATTCGTACAACACATAATGGCACAGAGAAACTTGATGCGTGAATATAAGACCAGATACAGAGCCCTGAGAAAATGAGAACATCCACTATACTGGACCAAACACAAATACTTTAAACGCCTTTCCGGTAACTACTATCTCAGTGGGTGTACGTCTGTCCTTAGAACTCGCGAACTCTACGAATATTTTCATCATATTCATCAGGACGATGTATCAAAACCGGTGCAGCTAGCTATACATATATGAATGTTCGAAAGAAAAGAGATCGGTATGAATAATCCTATAGGTTTTCTACTTTAAACGAATGATCAGTGCTATCTGGAGACAAAAGGATCGGAAAATATACCGCCAGGGTAAGTTACACTGAGCAGCAAAAGATTAAGGGTCACGAAAGAGACACATCTTGCTTGCTAATACCTCAATGCATTGGTGCAAATTGGTTTTCTGGTTCCAGATCTAGGCTTGAGAGCAACAATTTCCATTTCTTCAGTGTGATTGCGCCTCGAGGAGGATATTTGTGGCTGCATTGACATCGTTTCTAGCATGAATAAGTGCTTGCCTGGCAGAGTTTCTGTCAAAACCCATTGAAACCAGCGTAGCGATGGAGTCCTCTGGTGGATCCACGGAAGATGACAAGGGAGCATGATAGTTTCCCTGAAACCGGATAACAAGAATACAGGTATTGAAATAAACTAATAGGAACCGGTGAAGGAAATGTAATCACGAGATAAAGGAAACACTTCGCCTCCAGAGGCATATGACCGGTACACATCCAGAAAAGTATAATTGTAGCATATACAAGATCTCTAAAGTATTGAGATTTCATATTCTAATTTACGAGCAGGACTGAATTTGGTTATCCAATGTTCAGACTACTTTAAGTAGCGCGCAGAGATTTTAGCTCTTCATCTTTACTCTCTCTGCATTTCAGGTCGTTCAAACCGAAAGATTGATTTTCTTTTCTCCCCGAGGTTCCATCTTAAAATCAATTGGTGTCAAGTGGAATAGCCCAAGATCTTATAAGGTGGCCTTAGAGTTTCTGATTTTTCGATATGGGACAAGTGTTATTTTCTAATACTCCCCCTCACGTGTGACGTGGTCTAAGAGTTTATGATTTTTCTATGTGGAACAAATGTATATTCTAATACTCTCCCTCACGTATCACCTGATTTGAGAGGGGTCATACGTGGAAGATTGAACACGCGTGGACCTTATTTCAAGATGGTCATACTTGGAAAATTGAATATATGTAGACCGAATAGAATCCGATACATAAATCAGTTAATAAAAGAATAGAAAAAGCTTTGACTGTGTCGCTTAAGTTAATTTTTTGAGATGAGTCACACATGGAAGATTAAACACACATGTGGTAGATAACACATGTGGAAGATTGAAAGTGCGTGGACTATGCACATGCGAAAGATTGAAGACAAATGGACCTAATTTGAGATGGGTCGCAAGCGGAAGATGAATGAGACTAGACCATAGGCCTAGCTCTGATACCATGTTAAGAAGTCTGAGGTTCCATCTTAAAACTAATTAGTGCCAAGTGGAGTAGCCCAAGATCTTATAAGGTGGCTTTAGAGTTTCTAATTTTCCGATATGGGACAAGTGTTATTTTCTAACAGTCTTGCCATGTGTTGCTAACTGGTTCTGCACTTGCAAGCATTTTTTTTCTAGAAAGGAATGCAAACAGTCGATTTCAGGGCAACTAATTTCAGAAAATTGAAGGCTAGCAACATGAAATGTGCAGAGCATGGAAACAAGATAATATCATATATATAGTGCTTATTCTGTTTTTGCGATCATTTTCCCGACCCCCGCAACCCTCCCCTAAACCCTCCAAGAAGAGAAGGAAATAGAAGAAATGAAAAAGAGGACGACAGGGGAAAAACAGAAACAATGAAAAGAAGATTATAAAAGGTGTAAAGGAACAGAAGAAATATAGCAACAAATAGGGAGATGAATGCATGGGTTCCTATTTTGGAGGGCGGGGGAAGACAGGTGGAAATAAATACAGTAAGATTCAGAAGTTCATCATCATCCCATCCAATTATGTAAATTCTATGTGCCTGTTATTGAACACAGAAAAAATCACTACTAACACTTGCCTCCACCTGGCGATTCGGATAAGATGGTACACTTCCAAGAACATTCCTACTTGGTGCTGTAGGCGATGAGCTCCCCCCAGATGGCCACGATAGTCGTGAAAAGAATGAAGCAATAGATTCGGGAAACTGAAACATGAAACATATAAGCAGTCAAGTATTTTACTACATATTATATGTCAGGGAAAATCGTACTATTTCAACTATGAGGTCCTAGCCACTCACTAAAAATGCGGTTCAGAATACCGAGAATGAAGATAAAAGCAAAACAAATGAGAGTTCATTAAGCTACAACAAGTACATAATTAGAAAATTAGAACTAGAGTTCATTAAGCAACAGCTTTTCGCAGATACATAAGCATTTAGATTTACTTTTCTGCCCAGTGACCGACATGTTGGCCAGACAAGCAATAAGCTTTTGGAACAAAGTATATTAGAGTACAACGTGTAACGGTAGATTACATCTGTGCATCCCCACCCCAACAACAAAACCAAACCAAGCATTAGTCCTACTCAGTGCAGTTGGCTATGTGGATTCGATGACTCCAGTCGATCCTATGAAGTTCATCTCGACAGTTATTTCCATAAACTCAAGGTCTTGACTAATGGTCTCCCACAAACTCTTCTTAGGCTTTCCTCTACCCTTTCTATAGTGAACAACCTCCATATCTGTACACCTTCAGGTGCCTCACTAGTCTCCTCTTCAAGGACCAAACTACACCCAAAACGAAAGGAAAAACGCTCAATAACGTATACAACACCAGTCTTTTAAGATCCTTGGAGGTTTGAATCTCAATAGAAAAATTGCCTCTCAGGGTTCATTTAGGATTCTTGTTCCCTCTCTTAGACCAAAATAGCTCACTTGCAAAAACAATTGGTTACTAAGTATTGGTATAAGACCCAATTGTGAGTTCTGACTCGATCCAAAGCAGCTACGAGCTGTAGAAGGATAGTGTGACCTCAAAACCTCATATAACAGAGACAGTAAGTTCAATGATGTAGATGTTCCTCATAGTCGGTCCAAATTCAAATGAGATAGTTTTCCACAGATAGATGTAAGGATTTATCAAGGATGTGAATTAATTGTGGGGTGTACATGGACTTTGTCAAGTCAAAGTAAATACATTAAATATTTAGAAACAAGAATGAAAAGCTAAATGATGGGAGTGAGATGCACGACCTTGGCCCTGCGAATACGAAGTACATTTAAGCGATATAAGGAACCTGCAAGAATACCACAGATCCCTGGCAATAGAGATCTTTTCCAGGATGAGAAAAGAAGCTGCAAAAAAGACACCAAGTTAATAAAGACAAAACGTTGAGTAGAA
The DNA here is from genome assembly GCA_037974665.1 of Ehretia macrophylla. NCBI lineage: Eukaryota > Viridiplantae > Streptophyta > Magnoliopsida > Boraginales > Ehretiaceae > Ehretia > Ehretia macrophylla. The sequence goes on along the minus strand of CM075771.1, from coordinate 81,693,441 downwards.
AGAAGCAAATGATGGGAATGAGAAGCAAAGATACAGCTGCATTTAAGCTAGAAAATTTTCCCAAACTAAAGAAATGGACCATATCTCCAGGGTTCAGACAGTCTGTTTTACCTGAAGACCAGCCAAATATATGAAGGACTTGTCAGAGAACTGCAGGCTAGATACACGGAACCGTGTCGAAACAGGGATGTCAAGATAGAAGGGCACAAATGCAGCAAATATAAGGCCATATGGTCCAGAAGTGAGAATATTCAAGGAGGGATCTGCAAAAATAAATTACCAAAATAAATGTTCTTACTTTGCCAATAAACAAGTTCAGTAATTTAATTAGAAGAAAGTAAAAGAGTAATCCATCTTATCCATAACATCAAAATGCAACTTGGAGATAACTTATATCAGCTGATAGAAGAAGGTATTAGAAACTCACAGATATATTTAGTTGCACAAACATAACTACTTGTAAAAATTCAAGTTGTGTTAGTCACCCTTAGATTTGTCACACTAAGATGTTCTTTAAAAATTGTCCCCAGCAGATCCTAAAGTGTTAATGATGTATATAAATCAAATTCTCAACGAGTACGGAAAAGATGTGCCTTGACAGGTACTCAAGTATGTGTCTTCGATAACACGCTCTAAGACATGTATGACACCAATGCTTGAACTCAAAACAAGTGCCGTCCTAGAGTACTAGCAGTATTTTGAATTGTTATCTAAAGTAAAGTGCCACAAGCTGCAACCGCATGACCCTTTCTAAAAGCACACCAGTGTACCCTTTAGTTAATCCACGACTTTCCAACTTAATAAAGTTGTGTGGGGTAATTGTTAGGTGGTAACTGCAACAATTACTGCCCGCATATACTATTCAAGCTTCAGAACTAACCACTTCGGTTGGTTCTCAAAGTAGCCATTCACAACAAGCTCCACTACCCTGAAACTATTAGCTTCTCAAACCACTCCCCCTTCTGATTCATATTAATGAACGCTTTAAATCAGATTTAAACATTTTAAACACCGGGATTTCCAGACGATAGCGTGGTGATGCTATAATCTTTGAAATTCATTACCTCAATATGGATTCTACATTTGTTTCCCTTTCCATGCCGTTTTCATTTTGGGGCCTGTTTGCAATTGTAGTAACAGCAACAAAAAAGTTCACTAGCCATGATCCTTTTGCCTACATAACTCATATTTACTAAGAGGATCCTTCAAAGTGCCTCCGCATATTATGTCCTGTATCCCAACACTCCTTATAGAGGTTAACTTTTAGTTACCATTCTTCAGCTAAAATCAGTTAAAGCCACTCCTGACTGGCAGGCCAACGCGATGCTTCAGCGTTTCAACCTAGTAATCTCAAGAGCTAAAAGTGCACGCATAACAAAGCAACAGCAAGCTACTGAATGTGACAAAGATTCTGCATGACACTACTATGGTAAAAGTATATGACTAATGCACCATTATCCATATCCTTATAGTCAAGGCAGAAAACTACTCTCTTTTAAGTCTGATGAATAGATGACTTCTTTCCCTCCTAGACTAGTTTCTTAACCTTACTACTTTGCAGCAAACTAAATCGAAATCCAGCCCAGCTGAGCACCTGAATGCATTCAGACTATGATGTTAACCATTGGGAAATGAAAACCACCTGAGATTTTTTCAATCATGCTATGCCTTGATTCCTTAGTGATCAAGCTAAAATATCAGAAAAGAGAGAAGAAGAAGAAGAAAGAGAGGGAGAAAAGGGTAGGAGGTAGAGAAGTTCCACTGGTTTATTAAGGAACTATGAATGGATCCAAAACTGTGCTTAATGCCCAATGAGTACCAAATATTCTTCATCATGCCATTTCCCTAGAATTGTTGAGACCATAAGAATTAGAAAATTAACGCCATACTCGTTCACACAAAATTACCACAACTTCACCGCAAGGAGATGCCAGAGGCTAAGGAGAACAAAGCTACAACCATGCATCATAGAGAAATAGGAAAAAGCACAAAAGAACATAAGAAAAGCATCAGAAAGAAAGAATCAAAACATCTTCGGGTGGAAGCAATGTCAGCCATATCCAGTCTCTTTTCCAACCTAGAAGCAAGGATATCAAGTGTGGGTTAAGATGAGACATCTAACATTTCAAGGCCTAATGGTCGAAACATCTACTACTGCTGATTTTTCTCCCTCCAAAAAAATTTTATTTCTTTTAATTCCACAACCAATGGTATAAGATATTAAAGTTAAGAATTTCACATACCTTTAAGAAACTTCAGAGCAAGGACCTCAAGCAGTAAAGACACAATTACTGAGAACAGGATGAATACCTGATCAAAATATGCAGATATAAAGTTATTTGCATCTCAACCAGAAACAGAATAAGAACTATTATTCTTATGCAATGAATACATGTACATGTATAATAAAATCAACCTAGAAAGAGAGTGACTAGAATTATGATATCAGTGGCCAGCCCCCTTCTGGTAGAAATATTGATGAATTTGATAAGCGCCCAGGTACCATTAGAATGAGAGGGGAAAAAGGGGGAAGGGGCTGACTGGAGTCTAAGGTCTGACAAAATTTCAATCTTCGCAGCAAATAAAAATTCCAATAGGTACGCAGCTAAGAAAACAACTTATAATGGATCAATTAAGATACAAAACGTAAAAATGTTCAATCTTTGACAAATGCAGACCAGCTGATGCTTTTCACTCAGTAATTTGGGACATCTAGAAAAACTAGAATATAACACAGGCATGTGGACAAATGAAACAATAAAGACTCTACACACTGCCTGACACTGTTGACATGAAATGACCCTGCAGTTCAATGACTGCACCAGAGAATGGAGTGCACAGACAAATTCTTTATAATGAATGACAGGAGCTGCTATCGATGTAAATCAACTCATTAACAAACACAGATTTTTAGATAAAAACTTAATCACTAGCATAGGCAGAATGGTTACTTCTATCACAGTGCTAGCATTTTTCCACCTCCAATAAACTAGATCATTTTTTCTGTTCCAAGTAAGAAGAAACTTTGCCGTATATCTGCAGCCAATACTAGCAAGATACATACAGATCAAATAAATACTCATGAATACTTATCCCCTTCTCAACATTTGATTACCCAATGATGAATAACAGTCTGTGTATAATCAGATGCCCGACTAGGACAAATGAACTGCAATAGAATCTAATTCACTGATTCATCCTTTGCAAATTGCATACCAATCCACGCTTAAATTAGCTATGTTGTCTTCTAACTTCTACTGGCAAAAGTTAGATATAGATGTAAATACTGAAGAATTCTACAGTACTTTTCGCTTAAATTAGCTATGTTGTCTTCTAACTTCTACGGGCAAAAGTTAGATATAGTTGTAAATACCAAATAATTCTACAGTACTTTTCACTGAAACGAGCACTTACAGAATATTTGTTAGATCCAATCTGCCGTTCAAACACACGGAAGTAGTATAGAAGATAAACGCCAAAGATTAGTTCTGGTGTAGATGAAAAGGCAAAAACTGAAACTATCAGCTTCCATATTTGAAGCTTCTTGAAGATATCCTGCCATAAGTGAGACACAGGTTAAAAATGCACTTTGTTGTAAAATATGGCATCTCCAACTTAAAGCAAATATCAAACTGAATCAGGTCAACGTTGAATCAACCTTCATATAAGCTTCTCATTTAATCAACAAAAACCAAAGTTCATTTCATACTTCATAGCAAAGATTCAAAATGTGAAAAGAAAAGAAGTAATCCTATATTTTGAAGAATTTCAGTTGGAATTCCATTACTAACATCAAGGAAATTACCAGGGTTTGGCAACCACACACAAATATCCCATTTATGGATATGTCCAAATTCCCATATGAATTTCCCCCAATCGTAAGATTCCCAAGCAAGTAGTCAGAGCTCTCTGATTCAAGAAACACGAGAAAAGCACTATAACTAACCAGGGCTCTTAATCCAATAAACAGCTTCATACTACAGAGTCTTCATCATCTACAAAATGAGTATGGATACCTGATAGTGGATAAACTAGTCCGAGCCAAATATAAAAACATGTTGAAATACAAGAAAATTTTGAGCTAAGCGATTTTCTGAAAATATTAAGAAACCCTGAGCTTCACAACATCAAAAATCAGGGACCATTATCACATTCGACTCTTGCTAAACAAAGATGTGAAGTAAAGCAAACTCCAGTTGAAGTTGTTGCTTCAAATGAACTAAGAGATCAAGACAGATCCATGACTATTTTCTCTTCCAAACCACTCCTTATCTCACGAGGTGGAGTTGGCTATATGTATCTGAGGAAGCCACTTATCTAGTTGAAACCTGTCTGTTTGTTAGCTCCATGCACACAAGATCTCATCGAAGTGTCTCCATTCAACTCATTTTAGGTCTTTCTTAGCCCTTCTCACGGTGTACAATCTCCATAGATTCTGACCTTCTAATAGGTGCCTTCACTAATCACCTCCTTACATGTCCAAACCATCTCGAGCAATTCTCCCTCATTTTATCTTCAATCAAGACCAACCCTTACTTTTTTCTCGTATCTAATCTTGTTCTTCCTAGTATTGTTTCAAATACATCTCAACATTCTCATCACAGCCACTGACATCTTCTTAACATGTTGGTATTTTACCGTCAAATAGTCCAAACCATACAGCAAAGCTGGTCTTCAAACAATCTTATAACATTTCCATTTTAACTTAAGGGGCATTTCCAATCAGACAAGACTCTCTACATGTTTTCCTAATTTGTCTATCCCGCCTTGACTCTGCGACCGACATCAACAATAACTCCACCTTCTTGGACCATAATACCAAGAAATCTAGATTTTACCACCACAGGTATTCTTTTAGAGTCTAATTCTTCCTACTTCACATCCCATACACCCTGTCTTTGATCTACTCAACCAAAACCCTTCGCTTCCAAAGTCCCCTTACAAATAGCATTTGCGAATAGCATACACCATGGTACTTCATCCTAAAAATGGCTAGTGAGTTTGTTTAGAATTAACCTAAAAAGATAAACTTCAAATAGCATCGGAAAGCAACATTGGTATAAACCAAGCAAGACCCATTTCTGGTATAACATCAAACATAAAAAAGCAACATTCAGTATAAATCTATATTTCAAAGACAATATAACAATGAGATTTACAATAACAGCAACAACAAAGATCAACAATGTTCAATACAAACTCATTTCTCATTTCTCAACCACCTTCTCTTGCTTCTTTTCTCTTTTCCATTTATTAGTCATTACTATTAAATCATACATATAACCTAAACCTTCAACCTTCAATAAATCAAAAACCCAGATATACATCAACAAATTAAACTCCAAAATCACCAATAATCCATCAAATTGAGCATAGAAACAACAAAATAAACCAAACCCAGAAAAAAAAATACAAAAAAAAAATCCATAAATAATCATAATCAAAGAAACCAACATTACTAAAAAAACAAGAAAATGGGTATGAATTAAATGACACAAAAACAACAAAGAAAAAAGAAAAAAAAAATCAAGAAATGAAAATCACCTGATAAGACCAACCAAGCTTGTTAGAACGGCCTTGGATCCCAAATAGGATCGTGAAGAGTGCACTTGTTATCACTATTGCCCTTGTTACTGGAGCGTTATCTGCACAATTAAATTCCAAAAAAAAAAACTGATTTACATACACTAAACACACATTAAATAATTTACATATATATACATATATACATATATATACGTACTGAAACCAGATGGCCCGCCGTTCCTCTTCGCAACTGAACCAACGCCCTTCTTCTCTCTCTCTCTCTCTCTTCTTACTTTTCTCCCCTTTTATTCTCTCTCTCTCTCTCTTTCTCTCTCTAGAATTTTTTTTTTCTTTTTCTTTTTGGTTTTTTGTTTTTGGTTTTTGGTTTTTTGGGTTTACATATTAGTCATTATTTTGGTCAATTTAGGCGACTACTCGTTTGGTTTGTTTTAAGACTTTCTACCTTGATAAATTTTGCTTTACATCGTTGCTTTTGTATAAGGAAAAATTTATCGATGTCCATTTAATCTAGTGGTATGATTCTCATTTCAAATGTGAAAGTCTTGAGATCAAGTAATATGTGTACATTTTAAGTAATATAAAATAGTTTAGACATCTTTTAAATTAAAAATAATAATAATAATAATAAGGGAAAATTTTACAAATAATACTCAATATTTATTCATTTTCTTAATTATGATAAAATGAGGCCAAAATCGTAGTTTTAATAAAATATTTAATTATAACATATTGCTATTCAATCATTCCACCAATTAGTGGATAATTTTTACAAATTTTTTCCTTCTTACTTATTCTTCCTTTCTTCGCCTCTGTCACAAATCACATGCACAACATACAACCCACGCACAAAAGCATAAACATACACCACGACACATGCGCACAAACACAAACGCACCTACACAACTAGAGTTGGGTGTTAGCCATGGGGTGAGAGCAATGGCGGACCTATCCTTTAAATAGTGTATATATAGATTTATATTTAATAAAAATTGATATTGTTCAGTGGTTAAGTAATTATCTTTAAAATCAAGGTGTGCTCCCAAGTTCAAATCTTACTGGAGTACTTCATGGACTTTTTCCTTCTGCCAATTTGTTAAGTAGCTTGAAAACAAGAATGTTTCATCTTGATTTTGCTTATTTTAGCGGAATATTTTCAAAATAATAGAAATTTTTATATGTATTAGGGAAAATTTAAATATATTCATATGCTAATATGTGATTTTTTTTCAATTTTGGAGATAGTTACTTTTTTATACTTTAAAATTATTTTTTTTCCTCTCTTTTGTATTTAATATGTATTTGTTTATGTATATATAAGTTTACTTAAACCTTTAATTATTTACTATATTTTTATGGTACATGCATTGACCTTGTAATTTGAGTCCGCCACTAGGTGAGAGGGTCTGCAAGTTTGGATTTGCGGTGCTCAAGGGGTACAAGTTGCAGGTTAGGTAGGCGACGTAGGTTGGGGGTGAGCTTTTGGATTGTGTTGGGGTATGGGGAAGGGGTAATTCTAATAGGATGGGAAATAGGGTGGACCGCAGGAAGTTGTGTCTGGAGGGTTGAGAGTGAGGAGTGGCGCTAAGGTGCAATTACTAGTTTTTTTTTTTGACATAATAGGTAGCACAAAATTTTGTCTTTCATAGCAAATAAACTTTTTCTCTAAAACTCATAGTGAGGTTTCGCTAATTGTTAATTCGGATCTTGTGTAGATACTTTCAGAGACTTCACAATTGGAAAGCTTTGATTCAATCAAATCCTACAACAAATTCGTCACCATGAAAGGTAATCCTGAAATCCTCTTATGCGTAATTAAAGTCGATTATTATGCATGTATGTAATCTAGGTAAATAGCCATGAACATGATGTATGTGTATTAATATTTTCCGCTGTGGTTTATTCAATTAAAATTTTAAAATACCATACACGATTCTCAACAAAATCAACATAGAGACCACTAGGGCTTTGATCCCGTGGTAATATTACTTGATATATATGCGAAAAGTTGCGAGCTCAAGTCTTGCTAATTATGATGTACGGTCTTAGACCTTCCCTGAATTTTTATTTTTTATTTTTTATAAAAAAAAAGAAAATTTGCCTCTCTAAAGTCGAACCAATAATTTTTTTTTTTAGCAATATCTTGTGATAATTTATTATAATTCTGAAATTCATAAAATTATACATATTTAATTTTGCATTTTAGATTCTTAGAGTAATTATCCTTACATAAATACTAAATAAGGAGTGAGTTGACTCTTAATAGTAAAAATTGTTTCGATAATTCTGAATTTCATATATAACAATGAAGATCATCATGAATGTAAATAGGGCACAATGTTTCGATGCAAGAATCATAACCACAATATTGAATTATTTTGAAGCAACAAGTTATAACCAAAACAATGGTAGAGGATAAATAAACTAAATAATACCAATTTAAAGTTAGTAGAACAATATAAATATACATCTTTCTTATCACATAGATGCAGATAGTAGCAGTTGCTCACACTTACAATCTAACAAGCAATAACAACTCTAGTTTCCCCAAAAGAAAAAAAATGAAAGAAAAGAAAATTATTTATTTTATATGCAACGTATGAAAACAATCATAAGGTTCATACAATGGAATTGGATAATCTTCTCTATTTTTTTCCTCATCTACTAGATGAGATATATTATGGACTATCAGATTTGGTCTATTAAAATATTAACCATTCATTTCAAATTTAATGTAAATATTATTTCACTTCATTTTATTATTTTATAGTATATTATCTTATATAGTTATACTAAATCTTCCACCAAAAAAAAAAAAAAAGTATGTTGCTTGTAACCTCAAAGACATAGCATCAAGGATCAAATTTCTTTAAATGTAAGGATTATCATATTGAAGATAAATTACGTGGAATAATTGGATCCACATATTGCAAGACTTAACCTACCCCGTGCAAATAAAATTAGTGTCTTTTTGCTTTCTTGGCATGTGAAATAATGCTCTCTTCTAAGATTGTCTTCATTGTGGTTATATTTGTGGCGTGCTATATTTGTTTTATGTACAACCTACTAAATGTTTCATTTCCTTGATTTCTGACACCCAGTGCTTAAACTGGCATGACTAAACTGACGATTCATTATGCTGAACTTGTCCTACTGACTTTTTTTGCTAATAAAGCAAAGGGTATTCCATAAAAATCAATCATCTCAAAAAATTTACAAAACTCTAACGATCATCTAAAAATTATCAATCGGCAAAACAAAAATGGCCAAGTTGTCCTACTGACTTTTGTTTATGCATTGTGACTTTTGTTCATTTCCTTGATTTCTGACACCGAAATGTATAAGAGGCAAAAATTAAGAAATGAGTCTATATATTGCAAAGATTCTTGGTTATTGAGTGATCTCCGATCATACCTTTTGTTTCCTTGATCTAAATATCTCAAAGGGCATGAGTGTGATGTTCTATAAATGTTTCTTCTTTTTTTACTTACATAATGAATTAGCATTTTACATAACCTTTCATAATTTTTAAAATCCAACATTGTCTTCAAATTTTTTAAAAACTCAATATTGTCTAATATAGGTCAAACAGTGAACATTTTTGTTCAATAATACTTCTAATCAAAACTCTACTATTAAAAATTTTATAGCTCAAAAATTGAAAATTTCACAATTAGACCAAACAAAATCTTATTCGACTATTTATAATATTAATCTTATTTTTAGTTATTATTATTTTTTGTTTTTTAGTTTGAAACTTGTTCAGTAGTTGAATTATTATTATTTTTCCAATTTGAAGTTTTTAAATGTTATAATGTTTCATTTAATTTATAATTTAAAGTTTTAAATATGGATAAAAAGTTAAATCTAGCTCTCTAGATTTAGGAAGCAAGAAGTAAATATAAGGACTCTCTAAAAAGATAAAGCCATATAAAGGACTCGTTGGAGTGGTTTTACCATACTAACCTCCTTATTTTTGGCTAAAAAGTCAAGATTGACCCTCTATTTTTAGGGTTTCTTTAATTTTACTCCAACAATATTTTATATTTTTGTTAACACATTATTTTAATCTCATTTAATTTTTATATTTAATATAATATTTTTAGATGATTAATAATTACATAGTAACAGCCGTTCACAATATTAATATTATCTTAATAATTAAAATATATATATTTTTTTAATTTTAAGTTTATGTTTCTATTAATTAAGAGTAAGTCAAATTTGAGTCCTAGATTTACGGAGCCAAATAGAAACTTAGAGGCTCTCTAAACTTTTAGGGAGACGTTGGAGTTGAAAAGGGAAAAAGTTATTTTAGTCATTTATAGCTAAGCACCAAGTTGGTCTCTGTGTTTTGGAAAAAAGTTAAATTAGTCATTTTAAATAACTTTCGTTAGCCACATGTTAACGGTCGATTCTTTGACCGAGTTAAAAGACTTTTATGTCTCTAAATCACATATATTTACAAAGGAAAAAAACCAAGTTGGTCTTTGAAGTTATAGTAAAAATCTAAATCAGTTCAAAAAGCATTTATCATTCTAAAAGCATTACATATCATCAAGGAATATGCATCATTCCAAAAATCAATACAAATCATCCACATCGAAATAAAATAAAAACTACAATTAATACCATTCAAACATAAACAACGTAAAACTTGTTGCAAAAAACAAATCATAATATATCAGACAAAAAAAAAAAAGGTACTCTCGCTCCTAATTATTCAAAATCTAAACTGTCTTTCATCTATTTATTCAAACACACACTTATCTCCTACTTTCACATTATGAGCGTTACGTAGGGAGACCAACCAAAAGAGGCAAAGTCGGTCCTAGCATGTCGCTTACTCACCCGAAGATTGTGTTGATTGTTATAACAATCAACCACTGTTATCGTGCTAGTGTCAGATATTCTGATCCCTTCTGCAAAGTTCTTTGCAATAGGCTATAACATAGTTCAAACATGACAATTAACATGTAATCATGATTTCAAATTTGTTTAGAAAAAATTTATAAGCAATAAACAAGAAGAATTACTACCACATAAGCTCTGTCATTTTTCACTACCATCTCCAAAACATGCTTAACATGATCTTCACTACCAACCTCTTCAGTTTTCTCGTTATCAACTTCTATTTCTTCTTCCACCTCTTCGCTCCTATCACTCTCAATTTGAATAGGCTCACCTATATGTTCATCATTAAAAAAAAATTAACATGATTATGATTATTATTAATTAAACAAGTTAATTGGTCGATTAAAAATATAAAATTAATAGTTAAATCACTTACCATTAATATTTCTTTCATAGGCGTTGTGACCAAAGATTCTAACGTAAATGTTCCCGGGCCTTTCAAAGAAAAGACTAGAAACTCTCCAATTTTAAGAGAAATAACATTCATGAACTCTATCCAACTACCCGTAAAATAGTACCTATCATCTATTTTATCTAACGTCACCTTCTGTGACATGCCGTTATACTCCAATGTGTATGTAGGCATTATGTGGTCGCGGTAGTTTTTAAAGAATTTAATTGGCATACTCTATATAACATGCAACCTCAGTTTAGTAAGCAATAGTGTTAAGGTCAAAATTTGGTAATGTACCGGATAGGCTCGTAATCCTGCCAAATGGGCTCGTGCTTCCACTCCGGTAGCATTTTACCTGCAAAACAAAGGATCTCGGGGATGTCTCCAAGGCCCTCTCCGACGATGAAGTCAGTTTTGGGGCCTAAATTGCATATAAGCAAAAAATAGAATAAGGGGAAAGAGAAAGAGAGTAAAGGGCATGTGTGCCCAATCTCTTGGTTCGTTTCCTTGAAGACTGTGAGTGTTTTTTTATAGTTGTGGATAAGAAATGATCTAACATCTCTGTATTGTACGAGATGTGCTGTCTATTTATGTTATCGACTCCTATCCTTATTTTGGGACGTGATCGGGAGGTCGGATTTGGGATGTTATCGGGAGGTCATCGAGATGCGGAGGTCAATCTTTCTTGGAAGACCTGAGCTGCCCTCTCTGGTTAAGGTGCGGAGGTGCAGAAGTCAGGCGAGGAACCTTGGCAGGGTCGATCTTCCTTGAGTAAGAACCTCAGTTTTAGTTGTACTCAAATTTCAGGGTCAATTTCGTCTACGTATATAGGGTTGAATTTCTACCCACATCATTAGCCCCCCGATTGCTTGAGCTGCGCAGGAGGTCAGGAAATCTTCAAATGCATTGATCGTATGTTCGCAGAGTAGCCATGCAAGTCATTTCTGCTTTGTACTCCTTCTACTTGTAGTGGTATGGCTAGATCCAACCTTAATCACCGCTTAATTGTGTTGGTCATGATGCTAGATGGCGCAACCATATTAGACATCATTGGATTCACATTGACAGTATCGGCATCGCCTCAATTGACGTGTATGCTCGTAGTTGTCAAAGGCCACCTAGTCAAGGGATAAGAATTTTGAGCTCTTAAGGTCTCGAATTTGTCAAGTCTACTCTTTGAGAGTGACCTGGATGAATTTCGTTGGTATTGCTGAGGTCGGGGGTAAGTCAAGTGTTCACCGAGGTTGGGAAAAAACAACCAAGAATTAGTCATATGAGAACTCTTAGATTAAAGCTTTGTTTTGAAGCGTTGTCTTCTTCAGAATACATATCAGATTCTTTTGACTTGACCTTGAGAGAGTTTCGCCTATGGGTCGGCGAACTCTCGTTGTTTCTTGGGTTTGATTCAAGCTTTTAGACCTTGTACCGACCTCATCAATTTGTTATTGTACTTTCGCTGTTAGTTTTTCTTTGCAGCTTAGGGAACATTCCTTGGGTGGCAGGTGGCTTGTGGGATACTGAGGTGGCGACAACTCCGTATGAATTTACTCTGATTTCGGTCAGGTCGGGCGAACCCCACGGTCTCTGTTTGTTTGTCCTTCGAAGAGGTCGGGTGACCTATCAGTAGAACTCAAGTCCCGGCTTGATGATTTGTAGGTGACTATTAAAGCCATGAAGCTAGAGCTAGATGTTTGAAGCATCTTTTAGTGGCATATGACTGAGGTGTGAAGCTTTTTGGGGAAGGTGCTGACTTTGCTCATGGTGAGTTTCAGTCCCCCTAGTGACCATGCTCAACCTTCTTTATTTCATTTGTGATAAAATGAATTGTAAAGGCTTATTTGAGTAGTTTGCCCTTCTCTTCAACTCTTCTTATGCATGGGCCGGTCCTTGGTTCTGGCCTTTCCCTGGGTTTGGACTCAGCTATGTCGTATTCTTCTTTGGCTCTCTTAATATTCGGGTTCGACCTTCGTTCTTCTCGGTAGTACCTTGACCTTGGCCTTTTTGAGTTCTAACTCATTGAGAACTTGTGAAGCTTGAAGGTATGACGAAGGAGGCTCAAGAGAAGCATCTGGTGGTCAACGTTCCCTCTCAACGACTCAAAGTCGTGGAGGAGTACAAGAGAGATCCTGAGCCTTGTTAGCTCTTCAAGGATGGCTATGCAAAAACAAGAGCTTGAGGTGCGACCGAGGCTAAGGAGAGAGCTCGAGCTCGAGTTGAGAGTCTTGCTAGAGCTCAAGGTATCTAGATAGACTTCTCCTCGCTGGCTCGCGAATCTGATCCAAAGTCAGATGATGATTAGGGTTTTGTAGATCCTTAACCAGGACATCTTTGAACCCTGTTTGTCTTGTTTTTTATGTAGTTCGGGGTCCTGCAAGATCGTCTTTTGTATTTTTCCGACCTTATTAATGTAGGCCTGACTTTTAACTTATAAGAAATCTTCGTTTTAGCTTATGATTTTGCATGCCTTCTTGAGGTCTTGTTATATGGAAATCTTTACCTTAACCAAGATTTCGTGATTTTTCTTGCCTTCTTGAGGTTTTTCTGTACGGAAACCTTTGCCTTTATAAGACTTTTGGTTTCTCGAGCCTTCTTGAGGTCTTTTTTGTACGTACGTTTTATTAAGAAAACCCATTGGCCTTAGTTTTTGTGATTAATCGGGCACAACTACCAGTTGCTCTAGGCTGTACCACAGCCTTACCGCTTATTAGTTTTCTTAAAACTAAAAAGTTTTTAGCGATTTGGGGAGGTCGGGCTTTCAAGGCTTCTAACCTCAGGTCTTGTAAAGTGACTTATGACCTGCTTGCTTTAGGCTATTCCATAGCCTTTTTATCGCTTATTGGCTCTTTTGAGCTACTTCAATAGTTTTAGATTTAGTAACTTTAATGTCACTTGTTTTGAGGTTTCCATAACCTTGACCACTTATAAACGGCCTAGGCTCGGTTGGCCTTGAATTTGGCTCTAATGGCCTTTAGGCTTTGTTAACCTTGAATTTGGCTCTAATGGCCTCAAGTTGGACAACTACTATTTGATCTAAGGACCTTAGAGTCAGGTGTTATTCGGTTACAATGACTTCGAGATAGGAAGATCTGTCTTCTACCATAGCGAAATCAAGGTCGAATGATCCATCTTCGATTGTAATTATCTCAGGGTCAAATAACCCTTTTTTTAGTTTTAATGACCTCGACTTTCAGTGGACCAGGATGGTGTTGAGTTCTTATGACTTGTGGGTTGGCTCTCATGACCTAGAGCTCTTACGCACTTAAGCTGGCTCTATTGATATGGAGCTCTTACTCCTTTAGGCTAACTCTGATGGTTTAGAGCTCTTACGCCGTCAGTTTGGCTCAGATGACTTGGAGCTCTTTCACCTTTAGGTCTGCTTCGGATGATTTAGAGCTCTTATGCCCTTAGGCCGGCTCGGATGATTTGGAGCTCTTACGCTCTTAGGTTGGCTAGGATGACTTGGAGCTTTTACGCCCTTAGGCTGGCTCAGATAACTTGGAGCTTTTACACCCTTAGGCTAGCTCGGATGACTTGGAGCTCTTACGCCCTTAGGCTGGCTCCTTGTGCTGGATAAGTAGGTAATTTGTTCTTATTGGGATGCCGGGCCACAATACTCGGGCCGATCCCTATCATATTAACAATAGACAATGTTGATATATTTTTATTGTTTAAAATAGGAAATTACTTGTACCTTCTCGAAGGTTTAGGAGGTAGCTCTACACGGACCTTGAGGTTGGGAGAGCTCTACTAAAGTCCGACTGACCTGATCCAGTTACCTCGTTGAGGTCGAGGTCAGGCTAGTTTGATCACCCTTGTTATTAATTCTCTTTAAGATAATCAATCTTTTCTACTTCATCTTTGAGAAATATTTCTTCGAGGATAAAGAAATAGAATCTCCGCTATTTGCGATATGAACCCATCGCTGCGAAACTGTTCCTTAATGTTGGACTGGCCTGATCATAATGATGACCTGTACTTTTGGGATTCTATGAGACCCTTAAAGAAGAGAAATATGATAGCCATGAACAAATTCTTTAATAGAGCATAAAATATCATAATTCCATCAGCTATTTACTATTGTTGCCTTGCATATAATAATCACATTCTTAAGGCTATCCTCAATGGGAGGCTCTAAAATGTAAAGCTTTCCATTTTTGGGTATTTTTGTACTTTTTTAGAGCCTCATACCCTAAAAACTAGTACTATTCATGGAAAAAGGACGTGGGGTCCATTACTTTTGGGTTAAAAGATACCAAAATAGTGCTCCGGGCTCCAAAATGTTCAGCAAATTCATGCGAAACTGTTCCTTATTGATTCATGCAAATTTGCTGAACATTTTGGAGCCCGGAGCACTATTTTGGCATCTTTTAACCCAAAAGTGGTGGACCCCACGTCCTTTTTTCATGAATAGTACTAGTTTTTAGGGTATGGGACTCTAAAAAAGTACAAAAATACCCAAAAATGGAAATGTTTACATTTTAGAGCCCCCCATTGAGCTTGCCCTAAGTGATTATGAAATAATTCATTGCAGATAGCATGTATGAGAATAGCCATGAGTTTTGACACATAAGTGTCAAATTGCCAAAGAGCATCATTATTTTAGCAGCTCTCTTCGTGCAATGGCTTGTTTTTGAAGTGATACTTTATCTAGAAAGAGTAATCTTCCCTGTTCTTAGCTTCTTCAGGAGGCAATTTTGTGCAGCTTCTCAACTGGATCGCCTGGATGCCGAAGGCGTCTACCGTCGGCCTCTCTTTCGGCAGTTGTATAGACAATGTTAATACTGCTCATTATATGAGTGTGTGCTTGTAATATCAAATTCTCCTCGACCCAAGCACTGGCTATGACATCTAAAGGCATTCAACTATTTTCATATCATCACTACTGTCGTCTTTTTGCATGCAGAGACAGAGGCATCTGGGAGCGCCATAATCCCATGATCATGACTTAGCAGCAGCAGTGTAAATCATAGCTGAGCAACGTATGGTTGCTTTCTGTATATAATGTCAATTGACTCTCTGAGGTGATTTGATGTCTCGACAAATTTTGAATATCTACTGGAACGTTCAAATTTGTATCTTCTTTGTGATGGAAGATAATGAAATAGCTTCCATTGAAGGTTTCACTAGCTCCAAACTGTTCCTTGGTACTTTCGTACCTTTACAAACAGTAGGTTCTTCTTGAAGGAAAGCATCAGGCTTGAAGGATGACTGTCAATTTATACCAAACTGAAAATGGTTTAAATCAAAGAGCTGCTGAAGAACAGCACAGATGTAGCTTGAAGATGGTGGTGCTTCATTATTCTTTTTTCTGCGTTCTAAACAAAAGAAATAAGCCAGATGTATAAGCCATTAATATGGTTTCCTCGACTTGAATGCCAAGTCATGACATTGAGTACAAGCTTCCATGTTCAATAGACGAGTTGACTTAATCAACCCATGATTGCCAGTGCTGATTTTTCCATTCAATAGCAATGTATGAAGAACCATATTCATGCCCATACAAAGGACAAAACGAAAGGCTGCAACATCTTAGCAAATATAAACCAATCACTTGGCTCATTAAGTAGCAACTGTTCATATGTTTATAAATTATCGGGTATGTGGTGGAAACCCACTGCAATCTGAGTTAAAGCAATGATTGACGAGAAAAAAAACAAGTTCTAAAAGCAATCTTGTTCATATAAGATTGAAGACTTTGTAATGTTTAATTGTGGAGCAAAGCTCGCTAGTTTCGAGTAGATAGTATACTTGGACATTATATCAAACACCTCTAAAGGCATATTTATGAGAGATATATAATTGTCTGAGATTTTTTAGTGCGAAATATTCTTAGGTTTTTTGGCAAACATCTTGTGGGCACGTTACCAAAAGCATATAATTTTGCCACAATTTATAATAGGGGTCTGCCAAAGAAATACTATTACACCACATATTCGAGCAAACATGCTTATAATGGCAAACATATAATCATTGATGCTCAGAATGCTATTCGTGAAGATATAATGCAAAATGCTATCATAAAAAGGTCCAGTATTTGCATTTAAGCTATTTATGAAATGGTGAAAACATTTCATCCATTAAATGTGGAAAACCATGAATCGTGACTTGAGTAATCAAATAAACTATTGATGTTGCAGGTCACTTTGTCAATTAAAGTTGACTGATTCATGAAATTATGCACATTGTTGTGCTCAAAAGCAAAACAGCTCACATATTAGCAATAAACATATAAAATTCGATTGATACAATAATAAGCAAGCACCCCAAGTGCAAATGCTAATGCATTAAACAATGAATAGATAACAATCGGCAAGGTACAAGTATTATCGTTACTCATCTTGTGTTGATATGGTTTTTTAGTGGAGTAATTCTTCAATTCTTACAGACGACGTCAAACTGTTAAGGTCAAAATTTGGTAACGTATCGGATGGCTCGTAATCCTACCAAATGGGCTCGTGCTTCCGCTCTGGTAGCATTTTACTTGTAAAACAAAGGACCTCGGAGATATTCTCGGGGACCTTTTTCGACGATCAAGTCAATTTTAAGGCCTAAATTGCATATAAGCAAAAAATAGAATAAGGGGAAAGAGAAAGAGAGTAAAGGGCATGTGTGCCCAATCTCTTGGTTCGTTCCCTTGAAGACTGTAGGTGTCTTTTTATAGTTGTAGATAATAAAAGATCTGACATCTCTGTATTGTACGAGATGTGCTGGTCATTTTTGCTGTCAACACTTATCTTTATTTTGGGACGTGATCTGAAGGTCGAATTTGGGATGTCATCGGGAGGTCGTCGAGGTACAAAGGTTAGTCTTTCATGGAAGACCTGAGTTGCCCTCTCTGGTTGAGGTGCAGAGGTGCGGAAGTCAGGCGAGAAACCTTGGCAGGGTTGATCTTCCTTGAGTAGAAATTTCAGTTTTAATTGTACTCAAATTTTATGGTCAATTTCGTATACGTACATAAGATTGAGTTTCTACCCACATCAATTAGAAATTTCAAATCTAATTTAGTTGATCGTAATGTATATGAGAAAAATTTTAAAAAACTTGCAAATCTAGAATTCGAAGAGTTTATAATACACTTAAAAAATGATAGTGAAAGTTCTATAACTATATAACAAATTACCTTTAATAAATATTTCAAAACAATGAATCAATAATTTAGATTCTATAACAAATTCAACAAGCATATCTTATAATCTAAACCACGGCGTGATATATATTCATACAAAATTCTATTTATATCTAGATATATTCGTAGGCTTGATTTGAACTTCTAATCATTATCATGGAGGGCCCATCGAGATATCTGGCACCAATCAGGTAACACTCAGTTTGCATTTTTTTTTTTTTTTTGTCGGGACACTCAGTTTACTTTTTTTTTTTTTGTCAAAACATTCAGTTTATTTTGATAACTAAGGAGTGCTACAAAGACTACTGTTGCTTCACCTCAGCCAATCATTAAGAAATATAAGTTCAATCTTAAAATTAATTACTATTAAACAAAATAATTTATAATTTATACGGTAGTCTTTTAACTCACGCTTTATCAAGAGTAAATTGTGTAAATAGTTCTTATTGTTTACAAATTTTTTCAAGTTGGTCCTTAAAAGTTCAAAAAAATCATACTAATCTCTAATATTTATAAACGTGATTCAAAATGGTATCTATTGTTTAAAAGTAGCCAATTTAATCTATATTATTTTTCAAAAATTTTAAATTAGTCCCAAAAATGGATCACATGTAGGGACTAACTTAAATTTTTTTAAGAAAACAAGATGAACTAATTTTTTTTTTAAAAACAATAAGGACTAACTTAACTAGTATTGAACAATAGAGACTATTTTAAATCATTTTTGTAAAATATTGAGAACTTCTATGAATCTTTTGAAATATTAAGGAAGTTATTGAAAAAACATGTAAACAATAGAAATTAAATGTGGAATTTACCCCTTTATCAATATGTTCGAAAGTCAACAAGGAGTAGAATTAAACAAATGCTTTTCCAAGAAACAAAAACAAAGTCTCGTATTTTAGAGAGTACCACACGACTAAATGAGGTTTATATACCTTGTGAACCCTTACATGGCACAACCTCCACTAATGTTTGTTAAACTTTCTCAATCCTAAATTTATCATCCCTTTTGAGATCAAACACAATTTTATTAAAGAATTTATTATATTTTATATATATATTGTGAAATAACCTTGCAAATAAATAAAATGTCGTTCCTTTAAAGATCATATTCAGATAAATATATTTATACAGTTTTGTGGCCTTGAAAATCATATTAAGATAAATATGTTTGACCCTAAAAGCTCAGTCGTCACGGTGAATAATATTAGCGAAGTATTCATAATTGTTTCAATAATATTTTCTTCTCCAATTTGGTGCAATTATCTCCAACCTTCGAATTTTGCAGTTAAAATGCATATTGTCTTTTATAGTTTAACTGAATTAACAAAAATACAAAAAAATTAAATAGATATATGTATTAGTATATTCATATGCAACTGCAAATATATAAACACACACATATATATCATGTAAGCATAGATGGTTACTTGAGTGAGCGTGCATCGCCGGTGAATTCATGTGTGCATTGCCAGTGAACACGTGGCAGCGGTGTATGTGTGTGTGTATATGTGTATGTGTATGAGAGAGAGAGACCAGAGAGAAAAGAATCGCGATATGTCTTATGTGTATAGCCAGTGTGTGTGTGTGAGAGAGAGAGACAGAGAACCACACTGTGTTTGGTGGGGGAAGGGGAACGGTCTGCTTGTGTGGTAGGGGGCTGAGGGAGGTGGAGGGGCTCTCTTCTTTTTCTTTTTATGCTAAAATGACCGAATTGACTTTGCGTGACTTAAGTTTAACGGTTCTCCACTTAACGGAGGTACCAATTTTAATTTTTTCAAAATACAGAGATTGATTTGGTAAATATAAACTCAGGGACTAAAATGACTTTTTTCATAGTTGAAAATGTACACTAGACTCACCAAATATAGCGTAGTGCATTAGGAAGTCTCATGAAAATAGCCTAAGACAAGGCAAAAGAAGTTGAGACCGATGGTTGTTTGCATTTCAGGATTTATTCGTTCATTTCTAAAAAATTAAGAAACATTTGACAATTGTAAATAAATTTAAAGTTATGCAATCTTCTTTAAAACAAACAAATGTAAATTACATGTATTTATGATCTCAACAAAGTGCAATATATTACAAGTGGAAAAATTATATGTGCAAGATACAAAGAGAATGAGTATTCAATGGACATTTTTCCTAATTATATGATTCTTGTTTTACGTGTGAAAGATTGTAAGATTAATTCTCGGAGTATATAGATTCTTTAAAAGTAATATAAAATTAAATTAAACTTCTGTTTGGATTTTTTTTAGAAAAAGAACGAGTATTATAAGTGCGAGAGATAAGGTTTTTATGCAGAGGTAGAGTTCAGAGTATAAACAAGAAAGAAAATCTAAGAAAAACCAAAAAGTTCCTGGAAACGATACATAGTCGAAAAATACATTTTCTTTTTATATTTGTGAAAGCTGACAATTACTTTGACAGTTTGACTTGCCAAATAATTGAAAGCTTGCAAGTAAAAGGGTGTCGTCTATAGTTCACGTAGATGGCAGAGGGCTGTCATGACCGTTGGGGTTCACTCGGGTTACGTGGTGAGGTCGGGAGGTGATCCGGTTACGTTAGTTTTGGCTCGGGTACCCCCTCGTCAATCCTCCCCCTAAGTTTAGAGCTAGAAAGAAACGTTAGATTGGTGGAGTGTATACTCGAGCTAGAGATGACCGACCTGGGGTGGATGGGATGCCACGTCATGATGGTGCTTCATTTGCGTGACCAACACGTCATGCCTTCATTTTGACAGGATGCGACGTTTGGTGTTCCCGAGACGGTTACGCCTTTTCGCCTATAAATAAGGCTTCAATGTTTTCAGAATTCTTTCACTTTTGCGTCCAAGCTTCCAGAATTTCCAAGGCGATAGTGTTAAGCTCGAAACGTTCAGCTCAGAAATCAAGTAGCTCGGAACATTCAACTCGGGTTCACCAAACTGACCTATTAGATCTCTGTTAGGTACGTCCCGACTCCCTTTAGATATTTTCATATCTTTTACTTTTCATATATATATGATGGGAAGGTCGGAGTCTGAGGATTCCGAAGAAATGGAGGCCATGTCGTATGGTAGAGGAGATGAGGCTCCTTCGAGCTTGGAGTCTTCGTCAGAGCGAGACCAGGCTGAGAGCGGCTCAAGCCCTTCTCAGGAGGAAAGACCAAAGTACGAGACCGATCATGCAGGAAATGATGATAATGAATGCCAGATTATTAGGGTAAGACAAGTATCGTAGGAAGCCGAGGTGGATCCGTTGTTCGACCTGGATGACTTAAGAGAGGTCAGAGATAGCTTGCTCCTCAACCAGTTGGTGGGACTTGAATTGCCTCATGAATTTTTAACCAACTCTACCAAGATGATGATAGATACGATACCTATGAAGGCGGTACTACCCCCGCACTCCCAATCAACTAGTAGTTCTTTGGGTCGGGGGAAGAAGATTGAACAACTCTTTGCCTATTCCAAATGCTAGTGTCATTCTACTCCTGCTCTTGCGAATGCCAGATTGAGGAACTGGTCAATTGATTGGACTTATAGGCTAGAGATTCCAAGTCGTTTGATCATGCTTACAACCCTTCAGCCGATCATTTCACCATATACGACCTGGATTTTGATGTTATCCAACTACCCCTTCCTGGCTTCTTGACTGGTTTCATGGACTACTTCAAGCTCAGCCTAGGTCAGATGGCTCCCAATGGTTGGGCCATGATGGTGGCATTCTATATATACTGCTTGGAAAAGGATGTGAGGCCAACTTTAACCCTGTTCAGGAAGTTCTTTGTCTGCAAGCCAAAACTCAACCTGCCTGAGTGGTTTCATTTCGCAGCGTGGAAAGACCATGCCCTTTTTACCTAATGGCACTCATCCAACAAGGGTTGGCACAAAAAGTACTATTAGGTAGAGTCTGAACTTGCCACGGGGTGTAGGAGGGAGTGGTATCCCGCCTTAAAAAAGATTGCAAACAATCCCCCTAAGAAGTCAGACCTGGGGTTTCGTCACGCAAAATCGCTCAAGTTGGGGCCAAATAAGCTAATAGATATTAACAGCGTGTTGAAGTGGGATAGGTTCTAAGATTCCAAGCTATTTGGGCACGCGCCCGACTTGACGAAAACTCATCCTGGGCTGCTTCCTGAGCTAGAGAGTGAAGAAGAAGAAGGGAACGAGCATGAAAATGGTCAGTATTTGGGATCGGATCCGACCTCTCCCCCCCTCCCCTGAGCTCTTCGCCTTGTTTTACTTTTTTTCACTATTTGAATTGTTGTTAACCTCATTTCTTTTGTTTTTCAGATATGTCTTCTACAGCCTAGATGGCCTATGCCAAGATGAAGAACGCGGACGAGAGCGGAGAAGCCTCGGCGCACGGGGCTTCCCAAGCACAATAAGCGTCGAGGAAGAGGCCCAATGGACAAGGGGCTGAAGGCTGGACGGAGGTTTCCTCCAAGAAGTCCAAGGTCTCAGACTCCCCTTCCAAGAGGGAGGCAGCCGCGAGCATGGCCATCTCAGAGCGCTCCGGCTCCCGTGCTGATGGGGGCCACAAGAAGAGGCCCCGGATCGAGGACACAAGCAATGTAAAGACGCTTAGGGTGGTCTGCTCCAAAAAGGACCAAGTCGTGGAGACGTCCGTCTTTGTAGCCCATGACCTGAAGCTGGTGGGCGTTTCTATTGACCAGCTAACCTTCAACTTGCGCACGGCTACCGCCACCGTAAGCATGCTGAGCTTTTTTTACTTCCCGAAGATCCGAGTTCAGCTTGACTAACCATGTTGTGATTCTTTTGCAAGCTGAGCTTATGCCCTCTCTATCCCTGGCCTCTTCGCAAGGTGCAGGGTCGCTATGTTGAACTCGAGCACAAATGTTGCGAAGCCCAGGCCGAGCTGGTAGCGCACTAGGAAGAGGCGGGCAAAAGATTCAAGGAAAACGGCGAGACAATCGTCCATCTCCAAAAGGAGCTTGAAGGCAAAGACAAGGAGCTTGAGCTCGAG
This sequence comes from Ehretia macrophylla, assembly GCA_037974665.1. Classification (NCBI taxonomy): domain Eukaryota; kingdom Viridiplantae; phylum Streptophyta; class Magnoliopsida; order Boraginales; family Ehretiaceae; genus Ehretia; species Ehretia macrophylla. Next base: position 81,670,490 of record CM075771.1, on the reverse strand, counting down.
AAGTCCAGGTGGCAGTCGGCTAGCAACAACGTGACTCAGATTAAGACCGAGAAGCGTAAGGTCGAGGTACAGCTACGACATCTCATCGAAAAGGTCGGGCCGAGTGAGGAGAAGGTCGTGGAAGCCTTCAAGTCCGGGAACACGGGCATGGATTGGTTAATGAAGGAATGAGAGGTAATGAAAAATTTTGCCAAGCTTGAGTACTTCTTCCGTGGCCAGCTCACCGCTCGGGATCGGGTAAAGACGTTCATTCCTTTTCATTCAACTGACTTCTCAGAGATTCTGGATGTCCCGCCCAAAAAGTTATGGGAAATCCCCGGATTGCCCACCAACCTGAAGCACAAAGCGACCAGGATCAAGGAGCGCGTTAAGGCGGAAATGGACTTCGTCGTGGATGAATCTCCCGATGCTGCGGGTGGTCAGGGTGGAATAGCCTCGGTTACCAGAGCTTCTCCTCTAACTTGAGCCTTATGTAAAAACTTTGTAATCTGCCCGGTATGGGCTTTTGTACTTTCCTCAACATCAATAAAATGACTTTTAGTTTACATCATTGTTTGATCGTGTATTTTATCTTTGCTTTTCTTACTTATTTGCCTTAAAGAGTGCTTACACATTTTCTGAGCCGTTAATCGCACGTGTTTCTCTTTTTTGCAAAATCTGTAAGTAGCTGGGGTTAGGACCCTCTTTAAGAACTTAAATTAAATAAGCTCAAGTTAATAGCCATGGCTGGATTAACTAATGAATCAAACTATGTTGATTTAACCAAGCTGGACATATAACATTGGGGATCCAAAGTTTAAACCTGAGCTGATTAAAGAATCAAACTTTATTGATTAAACTGAGCTGGACTCATTTATCCGAACTGGATAACTTGGTTTCAATCAACAAGTGTACTTGTATCCTTGGACCGATTAAATTGAACCTAAGATATGGTTTTCAGGCGTAGTTTTGACATGCTCAATCTGAGACTACACGTGGCCACTTTTTTAAACGTTAGTCTAGTTTGTTGTGACAACTAAAAAAATAATTAGTCCGATCATGTCATTGGGACCCGAGACGAATCAACACATATGTATGAAAACATATACTACATTAACAAAAGTTTTGGTACATTGGGAGTTCGCCAACTTAGGAGCTTTAAAAAAACATCCTGTGGCTCGGGGCCTTACACAAAATAGCGCTTGAGGTGTTTTGCATGCCAAGCATTCTTCAATTGCTTCCTATACTTGTCGCGAAGGTAGAAAGTTCCATGCTAGATTTCCCTCATGACTTCGTATGGTCCTTCCTAGGGTGGGAAAAGCTTGCCACCTGAGCGCGACAAAAGATGGCCCTTTGCAGGACCAGGTCGACGACCTTGATAGATTTAAGTTTGACTTGCTTGGAGAAGGCTTTCTCCATGGCAGCTTTTCCAGCCAGCATCCTGACCTGAGCTTTGACACGCAACTCTTCAACTAGGTCCAGCTCTTCTCGAATCCGAGCCTCATTTATTTTTGGATTATGGTAGAGGGTCCTACTGGTGGGAGACCCAATCTTCACCACAGTACTGCTTGAGTACCGAAGGTCAGTTCGAAGGGCGATTATCCCATCACCGAGCTGATGGTGGTACGCTGTGCCCACATTACCCCTGGAAGAATTGCTGCCTACTGGCCCTCCGCTTCTTCCAGCTTTGTTTTCAGGCCCTGTAAAATGATTTGATTAGTTCTCTCGACCTGATCGTTACTTTGAAGATGAGCAATAGATGAAAATCTAAGGTCGATCCCAATTTCAGCACATTTTCCTTGGAAGTATGCATTGTCAAACTATTTGTCGTGGTCAGTGACTATGACCTTTGGCACTCCTAACCGGTAGATGATGTTCTTCTATACAAAGTCCTAAGTTTCCTTCTCGGTGATTCTTGCAACATCTTCGACCTTGAGCCATTTGATGAAGTAGTCAATGGTTACAAAAGCATGCTTTTTTTGCCTGACGCTATTTGGTAGTGGCCTAATGATATTCAAACCCTACTGGTAGAACGACCACGGGCTCAACATCACTGTCAGATCAACGAAATGCTTCCTTTGAATTCTGGTGAATCTTTGGCAGATATCGCACTTTTTGACGTAGTCCTTGGCATCCTACTTTAAGGTCAGTCAAAAGTAGGCTTGCCTTAATGCTTTTCGTGCTAAGGCTTTGCTGCCGAGTTGATTTCCATATATCCCCTCATGGATTTCCCTAAGTATGTAGTTTTCCTCCTCGGGTCCCATACACTTCAAGATAGGCCAAGTGTAGGCTATCTTGTAGAGTTGTCTAGCAACTATAACAAACCTTGAGGCTTGTTTTCCGAACTTCTGAGCTAACTTCTCATTCTCCGAGACTATACCCTCTCCAAGTAATCCACGATTGGCTTAGTCCAATCTGGGTTCACATTCAGCTCGACAATTGTCTTCTTCCCTATCTGGATGCTAGGCTCGGTAATCGCCTCTACATAGACCAAGGCGGGTCGGTTTTATCCCGCAGCCAACTTAGACAAAGTGTTGGCTTTCGTATTCTCCTCCCTGGGGATCTACTAGATTGAGAATTTTTTGAACCCCGAGGTTAATTTTTTGACTATATTGAGGTAGGTAATTATGGTTGGGTCTTTGGCTTCAAATTCCCTGGATACTTGGCTGGCAACCAACTGGTAGTCAGTGTTCATTTCGATTGTTTGCACCCCAAGCTAGGCTACAATCTTCAGCCCCAACAATCACTTCTTCATATTCATCCTTATTATTAGAGGTCAGAAAGATGAATTTGAGTGAGTACTGGTACTCATGGCCTATTGGGTCGAGGATGATTACCCCAGCTCAGCTTCCTGATTTCCTGGATGCTTCGTCTACGTGCACTTTCCACAACTCATCCGGATCATGCTTGGCTCGGCCAGTGTACTCAACAACAAAATATGCAATTGTTTGGGCTTTAATGGTTGTCCTTGGTTGGTAAGTGATATCAAATTGGCTTAGCTTGACCGCCTATTTGAGCAGCCTACCCGAGATTTCTGGCTTGTGCATGAAGGATTTGAGTGGGAAATCCGTCATTACTCTGATTGTATGAGAATCAAAGTATGGTTTCAGCTTCCTAGCTGTCGTGAGAAGAGCGAATGCAAGCTTCTCTTGTGAAAAGTATCTCATTTCGGCTCCACGGAGAGTCTTACTGACGTAGTAGAGTAGTTTCTTCTATCTGCTTTCTTCTCAGACTAGCGTAGCTGCCACTGCTATTCCCGAGCATACCAAATATAGTACGAACTCCTCCTCACCTCAAGCAGGAAAAGCAGAGGTGTCGAAGTCAAGTACCTCTTCAGCTCCTCAAAAGCATTCTGGCATTCTTCAGTCCACTCAAAGTTCTTAGGGCTTCTTAGAACCTTGAATAAAAGGGCATACTTATCGGCTGACCTGGATATGAATCTACTTAGGGCTGCTACCCTGCCGGTGAGCCATTGGACGTTATTCACGCAGGTCAGGGGTGCCAGGTCTAGTATAGCCTGGATTTTCTTCGGATTGGTTTCAATACCCCGAGTTGTGACCATGAAACCCATAAACTTCTCGGCCTTGATTCCGAATTGCTCCATTATGACGAAGGCCTCCGTTAGGTCGGTTATATGGTCATCCACCCTCTTGCTCTTAACCAGTATGTCATCTATATAGATCTCCATATTACACCTGATCTGATTCTTAAAGACTTTGTTTACCATCCGAGTATAGGTGGCTCCAGCATTCTTGAGGACAAATGGCATGATTTCATAGTAGTGGAGACCCTTATCGGTGATGAACGCGATCTTCTCCATGTCCCCAAGGGCCATCTTTATCTAGTTATAGCCTTTGAAGACATCCATAAAAGAGAGTATCTTGAACCCCGAGGTGGCGTCTACCATCTGATCATTCTGAGGCAAGGGGAAACAATCTTTCGGACAAGCCTTGTTAAGGTTGGTAAAGTCAATGCATAATCTCCATTTCTCCATTATCTTGGCAACTAACACCATATTGGACAGCCAAGTCGGGTATAAGATTTCCTGTATGTGACTGGCATCAACCAGTTTGTCTACCTCTTCGGCAATAATTTTTTGCTTATGATAATGAAAGTGCCTACGCTTCTGCTTTACTAGGTAGTAATTGGGGTCGACATTCAGGTAATACTCAATTACGGACAGGTCGATACATGTCATGTCATAAGCAGACCAAGCAAATTTATGTTCATTGTTCAGGAGGAATTGACTTATACATTTCTTAAGGTCATCAAGAAGTTCATTCCCGATCTTCGCCTTCTTGTTTTCCTCCGAGAGTTCTATCTCCTGCAGGTCTTTAGTCGGGCTTCTTCTCTTTGCATCGCTCTTCTCATCGGGAAGATCTCATCCCCAGCCTACTTGGTATTTTGGTAGGAGAGAGCTTTCGTAACACTCCCGAGCTAAAAGCTGGGCTCCCCATATTGTGGCAATGCCTTGTGGAGTTGGAAATTTCAAGGCCTAATGGTACATGGAAGGGACCGCCTTGAAGTGGTTCAGAGTGACCCGACCCAAGATACCGTTGTAGGTCGAGTTGCAGTCCATGACAATGAAGTTCGCCTGCATAGAAACCCACTTGTCACTATCTTTTTAGAGTCAATGAGTTGATTACCCCTTTAGTCTTATGGCCGTGCTTGGTGAATCCTGCATGAGTCCCCTTCAACGGTCTTAGCCGACCTCGATTTAGCCCTATTTGTTCAAAGGCCTTCAGGAAAAGGACATTCATCGAGCTCCCTATGTCCACCATCAATCTTCTCACGGTGATATTGGCTATCTCAGCACTGATTACCAGGGGGTCATCATGCGGCTATATCACCCCTTCAAGATCATCCAAAAAAAATGTGATTAACTTCGATCCTTCGGTCACACCTGTGGCTGGCCCATACTCTCGCCCGGCTCGGACGTACCTCTTCTTTCCTGCTAAGGTTTCACTACCCGATGCCAATCACCCTGCAATTGTTTCGACCACAGCAAGGTGCCCACCGCCTAGAGTCCGCCTTCAGGGACTTCTCTCCCTATCCCTACCTCCTCCCTAGTCGGGATTTCAGGGCGGTTGATGGTCAATGTACCTCATCAGGTGACTTCAGGCTATCAAAGCCTCGATCTCCTGTTTCATGTCTTTTCATTCGTCGGTGGTGTATCTATAGTCCATGTGGTAGCGACAGTATTTGGTTTTACTGCACTTCTCGGGTCGACCACGAATCTTAGGCATCGGGCCCAGGTGATTCTGATGTTGGATCTCTATCATGATTTACTCCCTTGGAGTGTTAAGCGGTGTGAATATAATGAATCTTGGGCCCTGTTTCTACCGTTGCTGTTGCTGTTTGCCTCGGTCATTCGGGGCCTTGCCCTCGGGCTAAACCCGGGAAGGGTTTTTTCCCTTCTTCCCGTCATCTTTTTCCTTGTCGTCATCTCTTTTGGCTTGGTGGATTTCCTCAGAATAGATATACCATTCGGCTCTCACCATCAGCTATGCTACAGTATCCACTGGGTCGATGACCAAGGAAGAGGTAAGCGACCCTAACCTGAGCCCGCTATGGTAAGCCATCAATGCCATGAAATCCTCCAGGTTAAGAATTTTGAGGGATTCTTCATTGAATCGGGTTGTGTATGCTCTCAAGCCTTCTTCCTTATGCCTTTTTACTGATAACAACGACGAGGTATGGCGAATTGCACATTGGCTCCCCGCTAAGCGAGACAAGAACGCCTCGGCTATCTGGTAAAAATTCTCGATCGAGCCAGGACGAAATTTCTGGAACTAGTCCAGTACATTACCCATCAAGGTGGTTGGGAATGTCTTCGTCTTCATCAGGTTAGTAATGACTTTTGCTATGGCAACCGTAATCTTAGCCTGCTCGGGGTCGACGTAGACTCATCTTTTACTCCGGGTCCCTTCAGGTCGGCCAATTGCAGCAAGAGCTTCTTCGCCATCCTGAGCCCGAGCATGCCCAAGGGCAGGGATACGAAATTGGGGCCGCATCTGTTGTGGTGCAGAAGCCGGGAAGGCTAGCTGGCTCACCGCTAACTGCGTTACCTGCTTCTTAAGCTCTCCAAACATCCGGAATAACAACTTCATTTTCAGAGCCATATCGGCCATAGACCGTCGGTAGTTTGTGAGGCTAACTGTATACGTTGGCTCGTTTCAACGTTGGTAGACTGTCGCCCGAGGTAGGTGAGTCTTCTACCGGGAAGTTGTAGCTCCTAGTTTGTACCGTAGTGGTTTCTCAGTGGGTGGTGGGAAGAGAATAGGATTACTCGTTCCTACAGACAGTGCCAAAATATTGAGGGTAAAAACTTCTAACTGTCCGAGCTCAACACCTGGACCTGCACAAGGAAGAGAAGGAAAAACGGAGATGAAGGCCCATGTTTTCCCCTTGGGTGTGAGAATGATTAGGTTGTCCGAGCTGAGCAATTAGGTAGTTGAGAGTATTAATTGCACGTGTTTCTGTTACCTCATAAATGTGGGAAAGAGCTCTATATATACTAATCTAGGATCCAGGCAGTAATTAATGCCTAATGTTGCCCAATATGCCACCAATCTACCCGCGCCGAGTGTCCACTAAACAAAGCTATTACCCCACAAACGAGGCTATTATTCCTCGATCCGAGCTGGGTATCTACTTTATATCACATCTGGACGGCTGTCATGACCGTTAGTGTTCACACGGGTCAAATATGGGTCAGGTCACGTAGTGAGGTCAGGAGGTGACTCGAATACGTTGGCTTCGGCTCGAGTACCCCCTCGTCAAATATTATATAACCAGTTAACTATGAGAATCCTAATTGTCGAAACAACCTAAACTATTCCATGATTTGTCTATCGAAAGACGAGCCTAATAATTTTGCCAGACGCAAACGATAGGAAGGATTGCACATTGTGAGAAATGAAGGAGATGCTCCAATAATAATTAAGAGACCCTTTCAGAGTATCGAGGGTCTGTTTGTGATTAGTTTCTAGGGTCATTGGCAGGGGCGGAACCAGACATCGGAGGTCAAGGCATGCACTACAGTGATATAGTAAATAATTAAGGGTTCGAGTACACTTATCTATATATAAACTAATACATATTAAGCACATTTTTAGCAATTAAAAAAATGTAAAGATATAAAAAGAGAAAAAAAAATAAGTAATTATAATTTATAGTATTATTTACGAGAAAAAAAAAGATAATTATTTACCAGAACAATTAACGAAGAAAAGCGAAGCGTTGAGTGCTTTGACATGAATGTGTGTGAAATCGAAGCCTTGATTTTGAATCTTTTTTTGTAGTTTGATTTTGAAGTCATGGAGTGGACATAAACGAGAATGGTATAAAAGGGAGCTAAAGTCTCGAGTGTAAGCATTTATAAAAAGGCAAGGACAGGATTTGAAATGAAAACCAATTGATTTTAAATGAAAATCACGTGGTTAAACGGGGGTGAAATCATAAAAATATTTAAAATAATTATGATATGATTGTATCATCTTCATCTCCCATCTTATGAAGCATGACTATTTCCATTCTGTGTGTGAGAAGAAAATAAGATGTAGTGCCTTTGACTTAAGGTTAAATAGATGATTTTAAATTGGAGTAATAAGGAGCTGACTTCAGATTGTAAATAATCTTGATTTGGGGAAGCACTTTTACGATTTTATCCTTGTACGATCATGTGAATTGCACGTGAGTTTGTGTCATTAGTATATTTTAACATAAAAATTGAATAAAATAGTCAAAATGAAACTTGATTAATAAATTAAGGATCCTTTTAAGAACAAAAATAGTTTAATAGTAAAAAAAGAACTGTAGGAATAGTTTAATAGCTTTTAGAATAATGAATCCTAATTGTTTTAATATTGGGACACTTAGGTCCCTCAGTTTTTTAAAATTCTTCGGGAGGTCCTTGACGAAAAGGTAATATGGTCTTCTTCTAAAATAATTGAATAAAAGAAATAAAATAATTTTAAACTAACTTCATAAATTTAATATATTATACACCCACCTCAAAAAAATAACAAATTACAAACTCACCCTATCACCATCATTTACACCACCACCACCATCACCATCATATACAAACCCACAACTTCATCATTAATACCACCTACTCCACGACACACCACACTCCACCATTAACATCACCATCATTAATACATTTAAATTTTAACATACCTGTATATGAACTCCAATCCAACCATTAACATCACCATCACTACACCACATACATAGCCCACGAACACCAACTCCACAATCACCACCCATCAAGTCCAACTCTAATGTTAACCACAACACAAATCCGACCATCAACACCAACTCCACCATCAAACACCATTGCTACCAAATACACATTAACAACCCCTACCCCAAAAAATCGCATCCCCTATACCCTGCCCCCTCAACCCATCTCAATCTCTCTACCCTCATCCCCAACCCGTTGCAGCCCTACCCACAACGACCCACCCCCAAACCATGAATTTGTATGTGTGTGGAGATTAGTTTTTTTTTTGTTTTTTTGTTTAAGGTGTGTATAGATTAGTTTTTCTTTTTGTTTAATGTGTGTATAAATTAGTTTGTATGTACATATGGTGTGTGGTAGGGTTGGTGATAAAGTAGTAGGTTTGTTAATATGACGGTGGTGATGGTATTGGTGGTGGTGGTGGTGTTAGGTTGAAGTTGTTAAAATGAGTTTGTAATTTGTTGATTTTTTGGGGTTATTTTTTTATTATTTTTGGTGTATGTATAATTTATTAAATATATGAAGTTAGTTTTAAATTAACATGTCTTTTTTTATTTAATTATTTTTTAAATACCAAATTACCCTTTGGTGAAGGACTTCCCAAGAGATTTTTAAAAACTGAGGGACCTAAGTGTTCCAATACTAAAATGTTGAGGACTTGGATGTCTTATTACCTATAGTCATGTGACATTTGAGTTGCTCGTCCATTTTAATAAATAAAAAAGTAGACAGAATGACCAAATCGAAATCTAACTAATAACTCATAGAATAATCTACCCTATTCAAAAATTATTAAACACATTTCAAGTTAGTAGATACAAGCAAAAAAAATTTAAAAGTGAGAAAAATCTATTAATTAGCAAACATAAATTTCACGTATTTATAATCTCAACAAAGTGGAATATGTTACAGGTGTGAGATAAGGGGACAGAACGGGTACTGAGTGCCTCTAGAGAAAGACTACACACTGGAAAATAAGAAAATAAACAAACTTGACTGAAACCGATACCACCCAATAAATAAGAGAAATCTCGGATATTATCTTTTTAATATTTATTAATTATTTTTTATGTACATGTTTAATTAGCATAATACTTTAATATTTTTTTATTTAATTTGCTAATTAAACATTTATATAAAATATAATTGATAAATGATAAAAAAAGAAGTAATATCTAATGATACTAAAGTTATTGGGTGGGGCTTTTTTTAAAAAAAAGGAAAGAAACAGACAAAAAGATTCCTCTAGCGTTGGGCATGAAGCGTAATTTTGTAAATTTGGGATGAATAGATCAACGGCTCAAATTCAAACAGAATGATCTGACGGTTCCGGCGAAAGAGGAGATCTAGTAGCCATTGGTTGGTAATTCCCGCGAGAAGCGAAAACCGGTGGATCCACCACGAAAATACCAAACTGAAACAAGAATAGTAAGTGACGAAGCGAAGCATGCCCAGGTGGTAAGCTTGAACCAGAGCGGGAAAGGCAAGGTGACGGCTAAAATGAACGCCACCATTACAAAGAGAAGACCCAAGGGTTCTAGCTTGTTATGGAAATGAAAACCACAAGCAATGTATTTAGAGAGAACAAGCGTATTCAAAGTGAGGATCAACGCGAAGCAGAACAAGTAATACGTAACAGGAAGGCCAGCTTGATGGGTTGGTTGGAGAGTTTGTAGGCACTGAGCTGCCGTGCCAAGTGCTGTGAAGCAAAATCCAAAGACTAGCAACAACCATTCTATGTGGCCTGTGGCATGGTAATTAGGTTGCCTCACTGTCCTCTGAGGATGACAATTAGCGGCAGCTTCCATGTCCACAGCATCTGTGGAAGCTGTTGCCGGCGGTGCTGATGTTGATGCAAACCGTTGTTCTATGTTGCCTGTTGCATTGCAAGGTTGTCTAACTGTCCACCCAGGGTGACAAGCTGTGGCTTCGGGGTCTGCAGCCGCTACGGTGGCTGGTTCTGGTTCTGGTGTTGATGCTGATGTTGGTGCAGCCGATTGTGGTTGGTTTCTTCCTCGCAAGTAGCCTTCGTTAGCTGAATTAACGAAACGACTTTCTGCTCCGCCCATTGCCGCTAGCTCAAATTTGGTTATATTTTACGGTATATATATTGAGTTTGAGTTATATAGGATTTTAGCAAGGCGAGCTTACTTCAAAAAAAAAAAAATATATATATATATATATATATACAGAGAGAGAGAGAAGGCACGCAGAGCGAACTTCTTGGAAGCTTCTTATGGCTGGCACGTCAAGTTGCCCCTTGAAAAAACTCCCACGGAACAAAGAGGGGAAAAAAAGAGAAAGAGTCTTTGAAACCCAACCGTCTCTTTGACCTCAAAAAAAAAAAAAAAAAAAAAAAAAAACCCAACCGTCTCCTCCTAACCATCATTGATGCTGATGTTGGTTTCTTCCTCGCAAGTAGCCTTCGTTAGCTGAATTAACGAAACGACTTTCTGCTCCGCCCATTGCCGCTAGCTCAAATTTGGTTATATTTTACGGTATATATATTGAGTTGAGTTATATAGGATTTTAGCAAGGCGAGCTTAGTTAAAAATAAATAAATAAATAAAATAATAAAATATATATATATATATATATATAAAGGAAAGCACGCAGAGTGAACTTCTTGTAACCAAAAGAGGTCACTCCACCTAAAAAACAAAAACCCATGCATACATCTAAACCTATTATTGGACATTAAACTTTTGAAAAATGTCAATATCATCTCATTTTTATTACACATTTATCACCTCCTATATAAATATTTAATTTGCATTCTAAAAAAAAAAAAAAATTATCATTTCTCTGTCTTTTGTTAGCGTACTGAAAACAATCTGGGTCAAAATAATTAACAATAATTATTACTTAAATTTATAATATTTATTATTAATAAATCACTCACTAATTATGATATATTGCACAGCGGGAGATATGAGGTTAGGAGGTTGCCAGGTTGTGGTCCAGAAGTCATTGGCAAGTAAAGATGAGTAATATACACAAAAGATATGAGTTTGTTCATGTTTAAAAGGGTGAAGTACACAAAACCCCTTATACTTTTATTAAAGTGCATAGGACCCCCATGTGCTTTTAAAAGTACACAGGACACCCCTATATTTTTTTAAACGCAGCACGGTTACCCCTTCTCCACTTTTCCATCAACAAAGTTGATGAAAAATGGTAAAAGACATAAATACCTTTATTTTTTTTCTTTTATCTCTTTTTCCTTTTTCATTTTACTTGTTTATATATAAAAAATGTAATATATACATATATATATATATACACACACAACACACTGAAAAAAAAAACAACATATATACATACATACATATATATATAATATCATGTCCCTGTTGTTTGATACACGCCAAAACTATTAGCAGATTCAAAATTAGTGTCTAACAACTCAAGAAGTTAGAGAATAGGGCATTGAACTTTCAAGCTGAACAGGAAGACTAAACTTTCGATGTTTTTGCTTTGCATAAGCTACTTAGTATAATTATTCTCTTTTGTTGGTCAACTAAACCCTAAATTTATTCATATACATCAGTGTGTGTGTGTGTGTGTGTGTGTGTGTGGGGGGTGGGGGGGGGGGGGGGATGGTGTTTTGGGGAAGAAGATGATTGTTTTGATTTTTTTTTTTGTCAAAAGGGTATTTTAATACATAAATAAACATATTTTATTACAAAAGTGATAAAACAACAATCTCAGTTATAAAATGGGTGTGTGTCATAAACTTGCAGTTAAAACTAACGATTTTTTTTACGAAAGAACTAATCGTGATATGTTTTGAAAATCACAGGGGGTCCTGTGCACTTTTAAAAGCACAAGGATGTCCTATGCACCTTAATAAAAATATAAGGAGATTTTGTACACTTTACCCTGTTCAAAAAGATTGTGTTGGTTTGTCAACCAGGTCAAACAAAAACTGGTACGTCAATGTTGTAAATTCTTGAATTAAAGGAAGAGAATGGACAATGACAAAGTGCATAAGTTAATTTTCAAACTCGTTCCCTAATAAAGTGAATTACCCAGTTTGGTTCTTGGTGTTAATCCACGTTTATTCTTTTTTAACGGTAGAAGAGAAATTTAGACAGAAAAAACAAAATAAAGATAATGGAAAAAATTCAAAAGTCACCCATATACACTGTAATACCCTTTTATCAAATGAGAGTTAAAAATGAATTAATAAAATTGTTAAATAAATTAAAGATCGATTAACAATAATAATATTGTTCTATTGTGTTTCAACAAATTCAAGTTAATATATAATTGGAATTTATTAAGAGTGATGTCGAAACATCTTAGATAGATATGTCAAATTGCAATACCTTTTGCTATATATATTTTGGGGAAAAATGCAGCAGTAGTCCCCATTATTTATTCAAAAATCAGTTTAGTCCTCATTGTTTTAAAATGCTCAAAAAGGTCCCCAATGTTTGTAAACATGCCCATTGTGGTCCTTACCGTTAAAAATCTAACAGAAAATTTATAAAATGACTAAACTACCCCTACTTAAAAATAAAATATCCAAAATATCCCTATCTTCTACTTCCTCTTCCAACCCCTCAACCCACCACCACAAGCACCACCAAGCACCACCAACCACTACCAACCACCACAGCAAAACAGCCCCAACCCACTACCACAACCACCGCCAACCACCACCACTACCCACCACCCCCCCTCGCGAAACAGCCCCACCCTTCCCCTGCGCGCGAACAGCGCCCCCCCTCCCAAGAGGGGAACAGTCCCACCCCCCTGCGCGCGAACAGCGCCACCCCCCCTACCAGCGGCGAACAATCCCACCCCCCTCCCTGTGTATTAGTGTGTGTTTTTTTATATTTTTCTGTGAGTGTGTGTTTGTGGGTGTGTATTAGTGTGTGTTTTTTTGTGTTAGTGTGTGTTTGTGGGTTTGTTAGTGTGTATTTGTGAGTGTGTATTAGTGTGTTTTTTTTTGATATTTTTCTGTGAGTGCGTGTGTTTGTGGGTGTGTTAGTGTGTATTTTTTGGTATTTTTCTATGAGTACGTGTGTTTATGGGTGTGTTAGTGTGTGTTTTTTTGGTGTTTTTGTGTGAGATTTTGTGTTTTTTGTGATATTCCAAATTTACCCTTGAAATACTATTTACATCTGTTAAAACTAACCAAAATTTTAACTGTAGGGACCACAATGAGCATGTTTACAAACATTGGGGACCTTTTTGAGCATTTTGAAACAATAGAGACTAAATTAACTTTTGAGTAAACAATGAGGACTACTACTGTATTTTTCCCTATATTTTGTCATAAGCTATATGCATTTATGAATGTCACACTACGACCCCACAAAAGGTCGAACTTTCACACCAAACACACACACCTATAGTACTATTGGTCTACAACCCCAAAAAAAGGAAATCTATTTTTCATAGGGATGACAATGGGTATTTGTTCTATCCGAAATTGACTGATAATCGTTCAATAAAAATACAGATGAGATCAAAAAGGCCATCATTGGGGCAAACAATGCAATAGCTTTGGTTAGAGCAAAGCCCAAAATGAAATAACCAAATAATTGTTTAGCCAATGATGGATTTCGCGCCACAGAATGAATCGAGGAATTAAGGATGTTTCCAATACCGACAGCAGCTCCCGTTAAAGCAACTGTAGCAACTCCGACACCCTTTGATTTTGCACCTTCTAACATCTCGAGTTGAGAATTCTCGTCACACTTTTTCATTCACGATTTTATGTTATAGATTCCTCGTCGATTCTTCCCCTCATTCCTTTTATCTTGGACATCTCTTAACTTTATTCGTTGTTTGTTTTTATGTTTCTCATATGAAGGAAAGGTTTGGAACAACTTCGCAAACTAGCAATAAAACATTGTTAGCAAAATCCCTTTTTATCTTAGTTTTGATGATAAAAAAACTAAGATCTTGAACTTGATGAATTTGTTTTATCATAACTCTTGAGCTATATTGATTGAAATCTTCTTCAGTTGAAATTGTAAAGTATTCTATAAGTTTGTGCGTGAAAGAATAAAAAAGTTAAAACAAAGTTGCAAGAAATACAAATGAAGAAATTGCACCAGTGAAGAACAAAGAATTGAAGATATGAATAGGCAAAGGAGCTTAACGAGTAGCTGTCAAGAATGAAGAATTGAAATATGAAGAGGTAAAGAAACTTAAAGGAGCAGCGGTGTGCCCTTTGTTATATGTCTTAGATCTTTGGATGGTTAAAAGCTCAAGAAACTCTTTTTTCAAAATTCTTTTTAAACCTCGAAAGATGAACAAACACCGATAGAACTGGAAGCACCCCTACTGTTTTGACCAGCTGGACTCACCGACCAGCTGCTTAGGCCAGCCTGCCAAGGAAATCACTTGACTGCCTTAGACGGCAAGGTTGACCAGCCAGGCTAGCCGACCGAGGCAAACAAATGACTGCCTTGAGCGGCCAGCCAGCCTAGTCAGCCGATCAATCCTTTGCTCTCTGGATGGTTAGGTACTTAGCCTACCGCCCACATCGACCAGTGATGCCCAAATTCAAATTTTTGAACGTTAAAGAGCCGTTAGAAATTTCTTTATAAATACCAAACTCAAAATCCATTTCTTCCAAGCAACCAAACTTGTTCTATATCATTCCTAAGCTTTGATTTGTGGTAAAAATTTTCATATTCTTTACTCTTGAGCTTAACCCTTCAAAATCTATTGAGCATAATAGAGATTACACTTAAATATACTCTTAAGGAGCTTTCACTTTGTGTTTCATTGTAATATCTATTTAAACTCTTGATTCTTGTCATTTATACACTCTTAAGACTCTAGGATTGGATTGGGAGAATCCTTGTAAAGGAGAGTGTGGAGTTGGCTGAAAGAATAGGTATTGAAGTCTCACCTACACTTGAATAAGACTTAATAACTTCTTGTGTGTTCAAAAAATTATTGTAACGTTGATTATTGTTTCACCAACTTCTAAAGAAGCATCGGACATTTAGTGAATGAATACGTTTAGAAGTCTTAAGCGTGCTAACCTTAGACAGTGGATGTAGGCTTGACCGAACCACCTTAAAATACTGAGTTTGATTTCTCTTTCCCTACTCTTTTAATTTTCTTATTGTATACATTTCATTGTTTGATTATCTTGTGGTTGTGTGTAGATTAAGTGGTTGATATATTGCTTCAAAAGAAACTAAGGAATTAGTGTAGTAAAATTTTAATTTGTTATACTTGTAACAATCTTAATTCACCCCCCTCTTAAGATTATTTACCACCTACAAATATTTTGCTTGACCAATACCATTGTATCACACCATTTTGAAAGATGAGGAATTTGCGATACTGTGTATTCATGGAGTTAATATAATTAATGAAAAAAAAAATCTTTAATAAAATCTAGTTAGTCATTACAACAAAAGTGTATATACAGAAAAAAGAATATTAATAGAGAGGTAAATAGAGGCATATACACAGTTTGTCAAATTGAGGATAGATACCTTATTTAGCTACATAGTATGAACATTTCATTAATTACTAATTGCAAAAATCGACAAGCGCTACCTAATTTAGGAGGGAAAAAATATTCATTATATACTTTTTTTGGAGTCACTGATAAAGTACAACTATTTTTTGTTACTTGAAAGAAAAAAGAAAAAGTTATCTAAAAAAAACTTGTTACTAGGGTTCTGTTTGTTTATCATAGAATAACTTGTTGATAGAAAATATATTTAGACAAAAATATTTTCTTGAAAAACAGATTATTTTTTAGTGTTTGGTTATCACACTGAAAAATATTTTATGGTATTTGAATGTAATAGTAAAAAGAATTATCAAAATTATTGTAAATAAAACAATAAATTAGTTAATTAATAGCAACTAAATGAATAAAAAATCTTAAATTAAATAACTAGTTAATTAATATCATTAATTATATTTACTAAATATAATTTTAGTAATATTAATTTAATTAATTAATAGTCATTAAATTAACATTGATTAATTTTTATTTATTAATAATTAGTTGAAAATGTGACGCGAGTGGTGTGAGGTAGGGTAGGGTGGGGTGGGTGAAGGTAGGATAACGTGAGTGAAATATTTTCTTCTCTCAAAAGATATAAAAATATTTTTTACTCTTTTTAACTAAATATCTTCTTTTGACCAAAAAATATTTTTTAATTGATCAATTTTCTAATGTTACAAAACACCGAAAAATTAAGAAAACATTTTTTGAAAAAATATTTTAGGGCAAAAAATATTAAATAACAGGGACTCGTACAAAATTGCCTTTTTCGAAAGAATTAGAAGATTTAACTTTTGGAGCTTCACAATTCTAAACGTACATTACTAATGTGAAAAATTATTTCATTGAAAAATTGACTGCAAAAGTCTTAAAAAACCACTTAAGGAGAACAAATTTTCAATTAACGCTTCTATCATACACTTGGGAAAATCCACCGGGGATTTTGTGAAAAGAAAGACAACAAAATGAAGTAAATGTTCATATAAATAGAACTCAAAGCAGGTCCAACTTTCCTTGAAACCCTACAAATAACAGGTACTCGTACAAAATTGCCTTTTTTACAAGTCGTGACATTTTTAGTTGCACATCAATTCTATAAGAAATATGTATTCTGTTTATAATAATATTGGTTCACTAATATTTTCAATACTAGTTTAAATATTTTGAACTAATTAATTAGCTCAATATGTTAGTACTCATTTATAGTGACTTGGGTGACACCGACTTTTACATCAGACAGTCATGCGGTACAATTATATCATGCAAGTTCAAAGCCACAATTTATGCCCCAATAATCATCAGCATATCAAGTTTTAGACAGAAAGTAATGCATAGTTTTGGTAGAATAAAGCTGAACTAAAATTTTATATGAAAAGTGAGTCAATCGTATTAACTCATCAACTCGGCTTAAAGCTTCCTCACTATATAAGTCCGAACTTGCATACGGTATCACTTACCTAACAACTGCCAAAAAAAAAAACCTGTCTCCTTTCTAAAGAATAATAGAGGTTGACGGGCTTACCTCAAGTTGCTAGCCGTTGCCTCTTCCTTATGCTTACATCGTTTCTTTGTGAATGCTTTGCTTTGCTCTTTGAAACGAAAAAATAATTTTAGAAAAAGAAAGGGCACTCATAAATGATTCAAGAACATAATTAACTCTGTGTCGCAGAACAACATTAGACAAACCGAAACGTGATCTCAAATTAATTAGAAATCTAGGAAAACCAGTTTCCATCGCGAACATGGAAGTTCGGTAGAAAATCACATAATCCTCTAAAGAGTGAAAGATCATAAGAAACAGGTAGCTAACAACACGAAAGTACAAGAAGCTGCGGAAAACTGATAAACTAGTCCGACAATACCGGTAGATTCTTAAAGACCTAACCCAACCGTGCGACCATCTCTTCGTCGAAGCCCAGCGGTGTATTGCTTTTCCAAGTCCAGCTGTATTTTCTCCTTCTCTGCGTCGCTCATTTCGGGCTTGTGCTCTACTTTGACATCGCCCTTCACACCCTACAATTGGCCATAGGTAACTCAGACTCTAAAAAGTGTGTTAGTACATAGGAAGAAATTCAAAGGAGAGCAAAAGCAACCAGAATGATATTTGATCGAGAAGATGATTTTAGTTAATTAACAGACTTTGAGAACAATAAACCAGCACAAGGAGTAGAAATTACCATGAGCTTGTTGAACTTCTCTTGCCGCTCGCGATCACCAAATATTGCCGTATCCCATTGACGAGCAGACTATAGTTTTGACCATTGGACAAACGGAGACAGAACAACAAAGATGGTGAATAAAATAAAGTTGCTGATATTTCACCACAATTTAATATTAGTATATCATAATGCACGTTATCGGTCTCCTCACCTTAACCAACATGATTCAAAAACATTTGTTATATGTACGACAAATTTCTTTTTGTTGGTGCTAAGTAATCAAGGAACATATTATTATAACTAAACGTCATACATCTAGTTTCCATAAATTTTCAAAGTGCCATAACGATCAAGATTTGAGGGAAAATCAGAGCGGAGGAGAAAGGACATAGATGAGAAGAAGGCAGGGGCGTAGAGAGGGAGAACAATTTGAAGCATAAGTCTAATAATACCTCTTCAGCAGTTGTATTCTTTTTATTTCCCCAAAGTAGCTTCTTCTTCTGCTCCGTAGACATGTACCCAGTTCCAATAAGGTTTTTGTTAACTGTATTAACCCAGAAGAAAGATATAAGATGAAGAATATCCCGAGTGCAGCATGCAAAATGCTGCAAAGAATTAATATACACCAACCTTTATCCACTAAAAGGATGCCACTAGTGCATCTATATAAAAGCATACTAATTGGAGTCTTTCATATTTCTTTCTTTTGAAAAGATGTTATGGTCAACATGCCATCACACACGCTTTTTAAATTTTTAAGAATAGGAGCAGACTTCCGCACAATGCAAGAGAAGATGCACTAGTCCAATGTTCATAAACCATGTGATCAAATTTCGATAGTTCACAACAGCAGTTTCCAAAGCGGTTGTTGGTGTTTATCGTCATTATAGTGATAAAGCAGCTCGTCAATGACGATAAAAACAACCACTTTGATCAAACTAAAATCATCAACAGCCATTCAATTAACAGGTCTGATTACTATTTGAAATGATTCCCCCCAAGGAGAAGAGTGGGGGGTGGTTTAGGTTTGTGATTAAGTACCATCGGCACAATTCAATTGAAAGATGTTATACTTCTCTACAAATTGGCCAAGTTCACAATATTTTCTTAAGTCAGAGAAGTTGATCAAGTGATAAGATGGGTGAACAAGTCTCATATTTCTAATCCTAAAAGGAGCACCAGGGCAGTTGCATGGTAACTAGATGTAACAGGTAAATACCTAATTCAGCAGCCTTCATTGCAGCAATTTTTGCAGCATCGATATCAGAATCTGTCACATAGTCTCGGTCTGAAGTCACTTTACCAGCAGACTCCTGAGCTTGCTTTGAACTTGAAGGCTGCTTTTCATCTGCTACAGCCATTGAGTTTGAAATTAATCAATGATGAATATATTAACAAAAAGACAACAATGGCAAAAGGAAATGGTCAATGTAACTGCGATATTATTAGTACCATCTATCTTGTGACCGCTGGCGTCCATGCCAAAAAGCTTTGGCTTCTTTGCGGGAGAATCTTGACCTTTGCCTGGAGAAGAGTTTTTATCTTCAGTTTTCTCATCTGATTCCTCATGGTATCGCTGCTTGTACCTCTCCTGATCATCATATTTCCTTTTCTCCGATTTTCTGTAATTATCAGTATCAGATTCCTTTGTATCACCCGTAGAAGATTCCTGCAAACGATATCCAGACCTGTCCCTTCTTGAAGTTGAGTCTTTCCCGTAGCTCCTAGAGCCTTCATGAGCGGGTGAACGATTACTTCTGTAATCTCCTGATCCCCTTCGGGAATCTGTCTTGTAATCTCGAGCATATCTATCCTCCTTACGCCTATCCCTCGATCTAACATCTTCACCAAAGGAGCTAGTGTGCCTCCTACCAGACACATCTTTGTCAGATGATATATCCTTATCTTTGTATTTTTTATACTCGGTATACAAAGTTTCTCTCTCCTTGTCCTTGCTTCGATGCCCTGAACCATCAGATTTATCTCGAGAATATTTTTCAGATTCACGTGGACTGTCTCTCGAACGAGGCTCATTTTCTCGCTTTGAGTGATCAGAATAATCGTTGCCTCTTGAATCCCGACCAGAACGAGATGATAACTTTGAATAAGCTCTCTCACTGTCATGTGCATACTTACTGCATCCGTCATAATCATCATGCCGATTGTAACTGTGAGAACTCCTAGAGGACTGTCGATCAGAATATCTGTAAGACTCATCACTTCGACCATACAGGCTCCTATCAGAATCCCTATTCAAGTCCCTCCTATCATCTTTCCTATGTCGAGTTTCAGAAATTTTAGCACATTCTCTCCTCAAAACTGGACTAGAGCTACGTTCGTGGCTAGGGCTGTCTGTGTAGATATAAACAAGGCACAGTCATTCCAAGATATTCAGCTATAGAAAGATGTTAGTAAGATTATCTATAAGAAGATCACAGGACAAGCATTTAACAGATAGACTCGGGAAGGACGTCAAACGGTGATGATCATTAAGCATACATGATCTTCTTTAGGCCAACTTCCATCAAAATACTACAGTACCTCTTCACTCTACTAATTAAAACTCTAGCAAATCAATTTAGAAACACATGTTTTCTATTTCTTTATGTTTGAGGAAGATCTGCAATAATATCAAGACCTTCAGTGCGACTGACACGACTCAACAACATCAAAAAGACAAAGTGGGAGGACATAAAGAAAGACGAAGAATAAGATACTGCTAAAATTTCTAGCTAAAACAATCAGCATTCTCCTGGACCAACAACATATCAGTGAAAAGGAGAGATACAACCATCTCTTTTACGAATTTTTTGAGAAGTACCATCTCTTTTACGATTAAATTTCTAAGCTAGGCAAACAGCTCACATTAATTATCTAAACCAGAAAAAAGTTGACTTGAAGAATCCCAGCTGTTAATATCGAACACAGAGAACATACTGAACAAAGTTCCGCCTAAATTCCTTCCCACTTTATTTTTTCAATCACAGCTAGCTTATAACTTGTTGGATTTTTCATATGGATTTCATATGGACTGTACTGGTTAACAGATACTTATAGCCTACTTCTTTCATACTTCAGTTTCTATACCAGGTTTATAAGGTAAATCAATTATTACATACCAACAAACATATCAGTTATTATGATATTATTAATCCAGAAATACGATATAAGAAAAGAACACCGTAGGAGCCCTTGGCTTTGGCAGTCATAAACTGCCACATGCACGTAATCTAGACGTAGAGAAACAGAAGTAGGTGAATTAGCAGTAAAATCTTCATTTTTTAAAGAAGTAGCAGTAACATCTTCTTTATTCATTTAGTAATAATCTCCTGTGTGGAAATCGATCATGAACCAGCAAGGTAGGCCTTCACTGTTATACAAAATTCAAATTTTCGGGACTAAGATTCTTTTGATAGCTTCTAGAAAGTTCCAATTGTTGAAGATAATACAAAACTAAAACTAAAACAAAACCCCTCTCATTTATTTATTTATTTTTTTCATCGTGAAACAAATACTTCATGTAAATTGGCTTCTTTACATTCCAGCTCATCTGGCTGAAATGGATAGCTTGATGTAATTCTCCATTAATCGTCAATTTACATAATACTAGAATCCATTTCAGAAGTCCTCTTATATTTGTACTTACAATATTCGTTGAAGTTCAAAACAGTCCTGCACTCCTGCTTGTACATGACGTAACGTGTTGAAGATAATAAATGAATAATATGATAATATAAACCGCATGCTAACAGCTTAAGCTTCTATGAACCAACCAAACAAAATTAGCAAACAAGTTCTCCAACTGATATCGAATTTTCGCGAAACACTAACCGTCAGAAGACGACGATCCGTTCACCGGAGACCGGCGCCGGTACTTCCTATTAGCTGCCTCACCTGAAGGCTTGCGAAACTCGGCCTTCGCATCCACGTTTTCTCCCGGTGGCGAAGCTTGCGGGCTCGATTCCATCACCATTATCACCTGCAAACACAACAAAAAATAAAATAAAAATAAAAACTAATTAATACAAACATAAATTTATATTAAAAACAAAATTACATCTATCTATACACGTATACACACACGCATATAATCACCTGCAAGCACACCCAAAAAAAAAAAAATTACCTGCTTAATACAAACATAACTTTATATTAAACGCAAAATCACATTTATATATACACGTAGACACACAAACACACACACATATGTGTGTGTGTACATATATATATATAAGTAAAAATAGTGTAGAAAGTAATTAGGGTTTGAAGAAAACCTATAGAGTATTTCTGAAAATGGAAATGATGATTAGAAATTTAGACATGAGAGAAGAGAGTGATATTTATAGATAGGGTTTCGAGGAATTTACGAAAACATTGAGGACCTTTAAATAAATGTCTTCGATTGATGATTTTTCTGAAATTTGTTTCAAAGCTCGTATTATTTTGGCTTTGGGTGTTTTAGAATACAGTCCTCGACTATTTTGAATTACACTTTTAACCCCTAAAAAAGACATGAAAAGGAAAAATGAAATGTCGTAGAGCTATCTGTCAAATTGAATTTCTTGGTTTGACTATGTACAATGCCCGTATTGAAATATTTAAATTGACCAATATGAGAATAGTAAAATGTAAAAGAATGAATTGTTGTTAGAGAAATTTTTGTTTTATATTAGTTTACAAGTCAGTCAAATTTTTCATTAAATGCTTACTAAATTTCCTTTATCCATTGATCACTACATGGTCGAGTAAGGCATCTAAAATAACCCACCTAAAAACCAATAACCAAAGCCTCTTGGATGTTGTACTGATGAGTTATGGTTAACATAATCTTAAACTAAGTAATTAAATACGCTTTACTTTTTAACCACGAGAATACAACGCAAATATTTCCTCTAACCAAAACCCAACTTGTTTTCATCATTCTTCTTCATATGTCATCTCTCTATCTCATCCCCTTTACTCTAAAATCTAATTAGTCTATATTAGGATAAAAAGCATGTCGTCATCGTGGTCATTGGTTTGCACTATACCAAATTAGTATAGTGAGCATCTCATAGTTTTTTTTTTATCATATATGCTCACAAGCTGTTCATGCCTAACCAAAAATCACTCTATCAAAACAAACCACGTTTTTAGCATATTCAACAAAATTTTATATTCCTTGAATTCTCAAATAGGTTATCATACTTCTTTTTCTTTTCCTCCTCAAACTTCATTTCTTCTTCCCACTTATTCTCCACAACCTCCTATGTATTTTACTTGTCGATTGTTGAAATCAAGGATCACATGTGCATTTGTCGTTCCTCGCCCATCTTTTGCATAAGGTTCCTTACATTACAGACTTCTACAATCAATTTACGGGCTTGATAACCCATTATAATTTTGAAGTTTATAAACATTTATCCAAATCTCAACACACATCAAGTATTCAACTTTCCACGTATATTTTCTCATAATACTTTTGCAAATAACAAGTTTGTCCTCAATTACTGAAAACTGTGACAAACCACTAAAAAGAGGTGTTGGTATCTCATACTTCAAAATGGATTGTGAATTGAAATTCTTTTTCAAAAAGTGCAAAAGACTAAAATAAAAAAAATAAAAATCCCCCACACCATTATAGTAATTATAAACAGAACCTAATAATTACGAACTATCTACATTATTAATTTATAACTATACGAATAATTTATAATAATTGAATCTCGCTGGTCGCAAATCCATTCCCAAAGTACAGTAGAACCTCTTTAAATTAATAGCGTTGGGACCACCAAATTCTATTAATTTAACGAAATATTAATTTATCGATAAATTAATAACTATTAATTTATAGAGATATTTTTATTTTTTTGGCTTTATAGTAAATATATTATGATTATGATGTCTTTTTTTGAAAAGTAACTTGTATTTTTTCGATCCAATTTGAAAAGATAAATTATGAGAATATAAGATAAAATTTAATTTAGTAGGATTAGCACAAAGTTTCTCTAATCTTGTATCCAAGTTCTTGTAGGATTAGGATGAGAAATAATTTCTCTAATCTCGTATCATAATATTTGTAGGATTATCTCAATTTTTTATCTTTAAATAATTAAATATGAGATTCAACTAGATTTGAAGTTCAACAAAAAATAAACTACTCTTAATTCATATTTTAAAAAAATTTCATAGTCAATTTATTATATACGTTTTAGCTAATTATTAATTTATGAAATATTTGGATCAATAAAATACAAATAATTTTTTTTAAATGTATTATCTTATAATTTTATTGAATTTACTAATTTTTTACACTGGTCCCAAATCGGGACCGAATATTTTTATTAATTAAAAAAAATTATTAATTTATCGAGTATTAATTTAAAGAGGTTCTACTGTATTACTGTCAAGTAGTGGTTAGTCTAAGTGAAATTACATGCGTGTCCCCTACCCCGGAAGTCCCCTAAAAATGTCGGAAGCGTATTGATACAAGTCTACACAAACCCACACCTCACTAGGGTTTTTAGGGTTTAAGACTACACAATCCATTTCCACTTCTGTTACACACACACACACACATACAACCCCATTTCCACACTATTGAGATTTTCGTCATCTCGTTTCACATACCTCTCAGTTATTCACCATGTGGGCTCTTCGCCGCGCTTCTAATCTCAAGTATCCCCATCTTTCTCTCTTTCTCTCTCTCGATGTGTGGGTGTGGGTGTGTGTGTGTTGGGCTCTGTGTGTGTTTTATGTTATGGGTTTTCTTTATTAGCTGTTGATTCTGTTAAAATAGTGAGAAAATAGAGGAAAAATAAATATAAATGTGAAATTTTCTCCTTTGTATTGAATCTTGCTGATTTTTTCTCTATTTTTGTTGATTATATTTGAATATTGCATTGCATTTTTGTTATTCACCATGTGGGCCCCCGCCTCTAATCTCAAGTATCCCCTCTCTCTATGTGTGTGTGTGTGTGTGTGTGTGTGTGTGTTGCATTATGGCTGTGTCTGTGTGTGTTATATTATGGGTTCGTTAAAAGGATTATTTGTGGTCTTTATTAGCTGTTGATTCTGTTTGGTTAACCAAGAAAATAATAGAGGAAAATAAAAATAAATGTGAAATTTTCTCCTTTTCTTTGTTGAATCTTTCTGATTTTTCTCAATTTTTTGTTGATTTTATTTGGATATTGCATTGCATTTTTGTTATTTTGAAAAAAGAGGGCTTTCTCCGGTATTGGATTATTGGTGCTCTTTCTGTTTCTGATATACTTCTGAAAGAAAGAAGATGTGGCGGTGCTTCTGGCTTTTCTTGTTTTTGTCTGTCGGAGGTGGTTGTTCTAGCTGCTGCGGAAATTGGTCCAGTTGGGTTGTGGTTTTGTCCAAGGCTTGGGCTTGTTTCGTTGGGCCTATGGTTTGTACTCTTGTATTGGGCCGTTGCGATGGGCCTTGAATGAGCTGTGTCTTATTCTGTGTTAGGCTTAGCCCTGTTTGTTGTTGTTGTTTTCTTTTTGGTCCCAGTTGGTTGGGCCCATGTTTATTGTACTTCATGTTTAACTAATGGAAATTTATTTTCTGACTAAAAGAAAGAAGGATTTATCGCATCAAGAAATGCCCATGGCTTACAATAAAAGTAATTTTTTTTTACCGGATTTTTTATAGTTTGGCTTTAGGGAAAATGAGACTATGCTAGCCATCTTCTTGCGCGAAATTGCACTTAGTTCTCGCAGTTATAGTTGGAGATGATTGTTTTTTGGGCTAAATCAGCAAGAGCGTTTCATATAAAATGAATAAAAGGTTTACATACAAATCCCAATGGGAGTATGGAAAGGACGACAACAGACGGTCATGAAAGAAGTAAGTACAACACAATGATCAGACGGAAATAAAACAAAAAATTAGGTCAACTCAACACTCAGAGATATCCTATTAATAGAAGATCTATTGAGACTTGTGTTTTTGTATGTATTCATGCTGATGTTTGTTGTCTTGTTGTTCTTTCCTTGGGAAAAAGAGAATTAAAGTAATGCCTATCTAGCACTTCCGGAGACAGCGTACTTCCTTTTGGTTCGTATAGTAAACCCAGTAGTTCATTAGAAAGAAAAACAAGCTGCATATGAGTTGTCGCTATGTGCCTCTTCCCTTGTTTCCTCCATATTTCACACCTTGACCTTGAATTTTAGCGTATTATATTGTCAGCCATGTGCACCACACTTCAATATGTGGGTTTATTTGTTTTCTTGTGTTATCTTCTGGATCTGTGATTCATTTTGCTCGTATCCAGGAAACCAGGATTTAGCACAAGGACGTATAGGGTCTGCTCTGCTCCATCCGAAATAGCAACACACAATTTGGAAGATAACAATGCTGTTCTTTCTGAGCCAACATTCTTGAGATCTCATAGAACTCATTTCCTGACAAGATTCTTCAATTCAGCCGGTGATACTCCAAAGTTATCTATGGGTTTTCACAGTTTTTCTTCCCAGGCAGGGACAAAGAGCAGTGGAGAGGAAGATGATGACTTGGAGGATGGCTTTTCTGAGCTTGAGACTTCCAGTACTTCTGAAGTTACTCTGGAGAGCAATACGCAAAATGAAAATGATGATGAATTGATCTCTGGTTCAGAGCTCTCTGAGGAGGAGTCTGGTGAAGATGATATTGAAGGACCTCAAAACGAACTGGAGTTATCAGATACGGAGGCTGACGTTACTGAGAAAAAGTCTCCAAGAAGAAAAGCTTCTTCAGAATTGTTCAAGGCTATTCTGACTGCTCCAGCTTTGCCTGTTCATAGCATTATGAATAAATGGGTCAAAGAAGGAAATGAAGTGACCCGCTCTGAGATATCACTGGCTATGCTCAATTTTCGCAAGCGTCGAATGTATGGGAGGGCCTTGCAGGTGAACTCTTTTAATTGCTTAGGTTGCCTGTACCTTGTAGTCATCTGGTTTGGAGTTTGTTTTCTTGGTTATATTAGCGATACTTGGTAATGGTCGTTCCAGTGGATTGTTTAATACATACTAGTTGTTTCCCAGATATGCTAGGCAAACTATTTTATGTTTTTCCTGAGTACTTCTCTTTCTGATTATGTGATTTTCAAGGCAATTTGCGGTCTGTGAAAAGTGAACTTCAGTTGTTTCTGAGTTCTTTAACCTAAGGAATCCTTTGATGCTCCTGTGTAGTACAAGCAATCTCTGTCCTTAATACAAGAGCCTCCATAAAAGTTGCACCCCTGTTCTTGTAACATAGCCCAGACAAACATTTAAATATATTTGTTGAGAGTCGAGATTTTAAGATAAGCTCAATTTTGGGTTGTTCCACTTAGGTTCCTGTTACTTTGCTTCTGGTTACATAAATTCACTGCACAAGTCTTGATGTAATTGCTGTATGATGGCTGAGGTCTTTATTTACTTCCAATCATTTGTTTTAACATTACAATGTAATTCGTTGACGTGATCTGAAGCAATTGTTCCTTTTTTTCTTTTCTTTTAATGGGTTTTGGTTGTCAGTACTTCTAATCTTCCTAACTTTCAATGTTTGTCTGTGGTAGCTCTCTGAGTGGTTGGAATCGACAAAACAGTACGACTTTACTGAGAGAGATTATGCTTCTCGTCTTGATTTAATTGCCAAAGTACGTGGTATCCAAAAGGCGGAAAACTACATTGAGAAGATTCCACAATCATTCAGAACCGAAGTAATCTATCGGACTTTCTTGGCTAATTGTGTTTCCACAATGAATTTGAAGAAATCAGAGGAGATATTCAACAAAATGAAGGACCTGGGATTTCCAATCACATGCTTTGCTTGTAACCAGTTGCTCCTGTTGTATAAGAGGATCGACAAGAAAAAAATTGCCGACATTTTGTTATTAATGGAGAAAGAAAATATCAAGCCGTCCCTCTTCACTTACAGACTCTTGATTGATACCAAAGGCCAATCTAATGACATTAACGGGATGGATCAAATTGTTGAGACAATGAAAGCTGAGGGCATAGAGCCCGATCTTCTGACACAGGCCATAATAGCTAAGCACTATGTTGCTGGTGGGTTCAAAGAAAAAGCTGAGGCGACATTGAAAGAGATGGAAGGAAGCAATATAAAGGAAAATCGTTGGGCTGCCCAGTCACTGCTTCCTCTTTATGCAGACCTCGGCGAGGCTGATGAAGTAAGGAGGATCTGGCAAGTTTGTGAGTCCAATCCACGACTTGAAGAGTGCACGGCTGCTGTTGAAGCTTGGGGAAAGCTGAAAAATGTTGAAGAAGCGGAGGCTGTGTTTGATATTACATCAAAGAAATGGAAAAGGCTCTCTTCAAAGCATTATTCTGTGCTATTGAAAGTTTATGCAAATAACAAGATGTTGAACAAGGGGAAGGATCTTGTAAAGCGAATGGCTGATAGCGGTTGCCGTATAGGACCATTGACTTGGGATGCACTTGTTAAGCTTTTTGTTGAAGCAGGTGAGGTGGAAAAAGCTGACTCCATGTTGCAGAAGGCCGTGGAGCAGAGCAGGATGAAGCCAATGTTTAGTTCTTATATGACTATCATGGACCAATACGCAAAGAGAGGTGATGTACATAATGCAGAAAAGATGTTCCGTAGGATGAGACAGGTAGGTTATGTATCCCGGCTTCGACAATTCCAGTCCTTGGTTCAGGCCTACATAAACGCGAAGGCTCCTGCTTATGGTATTAATGAGAGGATGAAGGCAGATAATATATTCCCGAATAAAGTGCTGGCGGGGCAACTGGCTCAGGTAGATCCGTTTCGAAAGACTGCAGTGTCAGACTTGCTGGATTGAGGAATGAGATCTTTTGGGTTCGTCTTTGTGAGTGACAGCTCACTATTATAGGTTAATGTTGCTTCATTTGCGTGCTTATTTATTATAAAGAACAAATATTTGTTAATTGTAGGGTGAAAACTTTGGGTTCTTGGTGTTCCTCTTTGGATAGATGTTGAGCATGCAAATCTTGTACGGAGAAAGCTTAAGATGTATTTATCATAATTCCCCCAATTCTCAATTTCATGCGTTTATCTCTTTACATTGATGCCGCCTTAGTCAAATTTGCTGACTCTACCCTATGACATAAAAAGTTTTGGTTTAGTTTAATTCGGTTTTCTCAAAAGATCTTCTTCAAGGAAGAGCTTGAAAAAGAAAAATCAAGATTACCGTCAGGTCTTTAACCTTAAAAGTTTACACTATGGGAAAAAGCTTCAAGACGTTCCAGACACAAAAGTGTGGACCTTACTCCACACGTGAATTCACCATTAAATTCAAAGTGGTGAAATCCACATACATTTTTAAGATTGCCCCCAAACTATATTAGGGTTCAAGACGTTCCAGACACAAAAGTGTGGACCTTACTCCACACGTGAATTCACCATTAAATTCAAAGTGGTGAAATCCACATACATTTTTAAGATTGCCCCCAAACTATATTAGGGAAGCAGGGCATAATACAGTAGGTGGTATCAAATAATATCCATCGGATGGATCACTGAGTGTGGGAATGGACTTTACCCGTACGTGGGGTTCATTCTCCACTCAACTGAAAAATTTAGTTGTAATGTTTTATAATGTTTTTTATGACATTATTCTAAAGAGATAATATCCAATTTATTGATGAAATGCTTACAAAAATCAGGGATGAGAGATTCTGTTAATATCTATCATCCAATTTAAAATGTTACCTCCTAATCACTTGAAGACACTAATATAACCAGAGAAGAATCCAAAGCCATGTTGCTTACTCCCATTTTGTGAAGAAAATACATGGGCACAATTCACAAAAGTGCGGTTTCTAATCCATTACGTCCTTTCTATTTGCTTCCAATAGTTAAACCTATCCAAGAATATTGTCGGCCCACAGAGATTTCAATCCTTTCAGTGATGTCGAATGTGGTTTTGATATATAATTTTACCTTATTTTAATTTCATTTATTATTCTTGATCCAAAAGTAACATTTTCGTTGTATAGCACCTCTTAACAAAATTGATATCACCTCGCCTCGCCTCGCCTCGTAAAACAATACTTGATAACAATGTTACACTTCAACAGAAACGAGAAAACACAAACATTTGAATCAAATCTTACTTTACAAATGGTAAAAGAAGCATAAGAAACTAGAACATGTCACAAAAGTTAACCAAGAGAGCATGCCATGCTAGAGACAGATCTCAAATATTTTATCAATGGAGGCTATGTAGTTTCTGAGATCAAAATTAGTGGTATTGGAGCTAAATGGTTTTTCATACAAAAATTATTAAGGTATTTTAATTGTATTTCACAGCATTTTGTAAGTTAGTTCAGACTGCAACCCCGCAGCCGCACACTTAGATCCACCCCTATACCTGGCTCATTACTCGCATCAACAATACAGGGAAAAGGGGAGGGGAGAAGGCACAAAAGAGAACTACAAATATATATATATATATATATAAGGGCAGCCCGATGCAAAAAGATGTATATATAATCAAATAAAAATTAAGCACGACAAGAAAAATGGTAATCCTAAATCCAATACCTGCACTAGGCAAACAGTCTTCTATATGATCAACAATTGTCCTACATGTTAACTTGCATAACTACACGCAGTTTTTGTAGATCAGGAGAGTCCTTTTCGGGAAAATCTTTCGGATTTTTTTGTTGTACATTGTAGAGTACAAAGAATTTGCTTTCTTAAATAACTCGTGGCGCGCTTAAATATCCAAATGGTCAAGGTTGACCATGTTCGCGGAGTTCTGTAAAAGTTCCTTCCTGAAATCAACCTGAAGCAGTAATCTCGGGTCAGTACATAACAAAGTACGGTTAATAGGGTGGTATATAGCATTTTTCATTCACGAATCACACTCAAAAGCGGGAAATATAATTACGTTCATGAAACATAATTGAACCTAGAAGCCATCGAAACAACAATGAATTTGCGTACCCGGGCACCCATGAGAGAGGAGAAAACAACATTAGCTTCTGCTGCATCTTCTACAACTAATTGCTTTAGTAGCCTAGTCTCTGGATTAAGAGTAGTTTCCCATAGCTGTGTTGGCATCATCTCTCCCAAACCTGTTGTTCATATGAAACAAATAATGGCAGAGAAGAGGGAGAAGGGTTAGAAATCTAGTACATACTGATATACGCTGAATACTACGTCGTGAAATGTCACATCAGGCAGATGATTAATAACTCGTGACAAGGTTATCGTGAAATTTTCCCGTTTCCAGATGCAAATTGTATAATAATGAAGTGAAGTTGAATACTCTCCATCTTTAATTTCCATCAAACTGTTAAACGGTAACCAGACGACACTCAAAATGCAAGTTTTGTCAGTCCATGAAATCATGGCATCCCTATGCAATTTCTCAATTTTTTGTACCATGCGACCATCAATTGTATGATTCTAACATTACCTTTGAACCTTTGAATGCTATACGATGCGTTTGCTGGGAACGAACTCTGGAGCTTTTTCAGTTCCGCCTCATCATAGCAGTAGAATATTTGCTTTCCTCTCTCAACCTGGATATTTTCCACAAAGATTCAATGAAAATCTAGCAAACTAATAAAAGGAAGCTCATTTAAAAGAACCACTTAGGCAACAAACCTTATATAGAGGTGGAACTCCAACATAGATGCAACCTTCCTCAAATAAAGCTCTCTGCAAGCAGTTAAAATGCATGGAGATCAGTTGCCCAGAGAAATTATACATTCGCAACATCGTTTAATCTCATCCATCTTTCGGTTAAGAAAAGCTAATGCAAGAGTGTCCCCTCAAGCAGACTGTGCTGAGAGATACATTCTAGACAGAGCCACCATAATGATACACAAAGTCCCATATGCTAGCTCGCAGAACCCACATTATCATTTTGACAGTCAGAGAAGTTCAGTGTTAACTATATAACAGTCACCATCTTAGAGAGTTCCTTAATGTCATAAGTATTATGCGAAACTCCATCACCAACCTGATATCTAAAGAAAAAGGTCAATAATAATGTTCGTATATGAGCACCATCCACGTCAGCATCTGTCAGAATTATGATCTTGTGATAACGTAAAGCCTCCTTTTTAAAATCCTCACCCTGAAATCAGCAGAGCACTAGAATGAGCAAAAAAGGAATGTCAGGTCGCCAACAATACAGAAGTGGCACACGTGAAAAGCACCTTTACACCAAGTCCTAGACCAAGAATAAGATTCTGAATCTCTTCATTCTTGTACATTGCTGCTTCATCCTTTCTTTCAATGTTCAAAATTTTACCCCTCAAAGGGAGAATAGCCTGCAAGGAATGTAAAGAAATTGCTTCTTGAAAATCTTGCGTCTCACTACCTCAGTTTGAGCATCCAATTAAACTTAAAGCAGATGAGAAAATGCAGAGTACATGCTACAAGATTTTATCATTTTAAAGGGATGATAGTTCAATGAACTTTTCAAAACATGTCAAATAGACAAGCATAAGCAGAAAGATCCAATTCTTTAATGGTGCATCACGGATTCAGGGTATATAACAAGCTCACGTTAAACCACTAAAACATTCTCAAACTGAAAACATCTTCCCCTTCCTTGCTTACCCTTCACTCATACTAACACCCACACGAACATCCGGACACAGAGAAACATACAGCTGACTACTTAGATTTTCCAAATCTAGATGCTTTACAATTATTTTCATCTCTCATAGAATTGCTAATACTCCATTGCAATTCATGTTGCTAAATGGGTTCCCTTTCTCTCTTCCTCCCAACCCCCCTCCGCCCCCCAACACCACACATAGAGACAAAACAAAAAAAGAAACCTTCTCCAGAAGTGGTCATTGATGATGAGTAAAGTACATTTACACTTGCACATCGAATGGGATTAAACAAAAGAAGTATTGGAAGACACAAGGAGAATAGATACATGAGTGGCTACAAAGAGGAATGATCCAAATGTTGTACCTGAAAGCGCCGATCACGACCTTGTTTTGCACTTCCACCAGCTGAATCTCCCTCAACTATAAATATCTCTGATAATTTTGCAGACAAAAAAGATGTTTGAATCTGTTGTTAAACTATTCGTATAAAAGCTTCTCAAATACGCTGTAATTAACATACCTATGCATAAATCATTTCTTAAAACATGGAACTGACAAAATAAGACAATATCCTGCCCCCATTCTAATTATTATAATTTCTCCATGTATGACTTCAAGTAAAGCTATCAACTTTTAAACTAATTTATGATATTCAGTTACTTATATACAGAATTTCAAGAAAATATAACACTTGGCAGATTCAACTCTTCCTTTCTCCATTCTAACTCACTTTACCATAACATTTCTTCTAAACTTTCATATACATACATATGAAAGCATTACGACAAAAGACAAACAGAGATTTCATTGTTCAGAAGGTACAAAGAATACACAGTTCATAACCTGTAAACGTCAACATTGTTTTCTAAAAGATAAAATCTCCAAATTTTGTAGAATTCTCATTTTAAGCAAACACTTCACATTGTCTAGACCTAAGTGTTAGACTAGTTAATATTCAGTAATAAGTTGAAAAGTTGAACATATTCCATCACAGTCCAATACTATTCCTTCACTCAGAAATAAATTATTAAAGGGAGAACTCCAATGTACAGAAAGAGTTATAAAGACAACTCAAATAGTGACTTTTACAGCATGTGTCCAGCTGAAAGACCAGCACGCATTTGTTAATACACATTTAATATACTTGTTGTACTTGGCCATGTAGAAAAAATGATAGTCCAATTTCCAGAGAAGTGATGATAACTTGCTCCGAAAACGGATGACCCATTTAGTAGAAAAACAAGAACCCACTGTGCTGATAACTAATCGAGACTAAAATAATAACGTGCAGAACATTGAACTTAGGAGTGCAAAAGAGTTGAAATATTTGAACACGTATGATTAAATATCATTGACACCTCTGGGATTGCAAGCTAAATCTGAAATGATGAAGTACCATGTTATTTATCCGTTTTCAGCGAGATATGACATATTCAAGTATTAAACACTTAACCTAGGGCCCATACCCGACATTAAATGGCAGGGGAAAAAATACATTGACAAAATATCTACAAGTTCAGAAAGCTAAAAGAGATGCATAACAAAATATCTAAAAGTTCAGAAAGCTAAAAGAGATACATAACTTCCTTTTTTTTTTGGAGAAGAGATGCATAATAACTATTGGCTTCAATTGTTGATAATATTTTGGCCAATAATGAATTCTTTCGGCAATATAAGACATATAGCAGCTACCTTCCGTTAACTGTCCTTGGTACTTGTAACTGTTGATTATTACTTCTACTTCTTTTCGTAACTAGTTCTAAATAAAAAGAGAGATAAGCTCACCAATTTCTTCAGGATTTGTTGAAGAACAATCAGCAAGCTTTCCAGGAAGGGATGATGATCTCAAGACACTTTTTTGTCTTACCAACTCCCTTGCCCTCTTTGCTGCCAAAGCTGCCTATATATGCAAGATCAGAGAAGACTTACAAGATTCCTCAAAGAAACTAGCAACTCAAATCAGATTAACTTATGCAGGAGGCCTAGCAGTGCCATGAGAGTAATAATAAGACAGAGATACCTTGAGAGCATTGAGAGATTTAGACAGGATCAACTCGAGCACATCAGGATGCAACTCCAAGTATTCAGTAAGATACTCCTGAATAGATTGATCAACCACCTTTCTCACCTCCGGATTTCCCAATCTTGTCTTTTACAAAAATAAAAAGAAATTCATAAATTCTTTAGTGAAAAAAAAAAGAATAAAAATGAATTATATGATAGCTTCATCTACTATTTTCTAAGACGTACCTTTGTCTGCCCTTCAAATTCTGGATTTGGAACTTTGACAGAAATCACACAAGTTAATCCCTCTCTTACATGCTCACCACTTAAACTGATATCCTTTTCCTGGAATAAGCAAACCAAACCTTTATTTCAACAATCCTGGCCATATAAGAAAATATAGATTTTGGGAACATACCAACTAAGGGACAAATTATAGTTACTAATATTCAAACAGACACACAGTACATGACCTGCTTTATCACAACGGATAACACGTAAAAGAATATAACCATGTCTCTTTCTCCTCCTCCACTCTGGTAAGAGTTGTTAATTGACCCTTCTCTATCTTATTTGAAATATCAATGCATTCATAATCTTTGTTTTTGGATTAAAGGCAATTGTAAAGATGTAACAGATAGCAAAAAAGAATATATAGATAGGTTGCATAGTTGATGTAAATATTTTGGGTTGCATCCCCATTTGGTGCACATATTAATAAGATTTTTCATTTCTCAAGGAGGAAAAAAAAAGAGTTTATTGTCTTCAACGTGCCCCCTCACATGCATGCGAGATTCTTTGAGCTGCACTTGGACATATTCTTTCTCCTTAATGGGTCTCATGAAGGAGATAATCTTTTTTGATTTAATTGCACAGGGACATATCCTTTTTGGAGAAATGGGTGGTGGCGAGACTTGAATCCAACACACTTTGTTAACTTGAGAAGACAATGCCAGAGTGCACACAACCAGTCATATGTAGGGAAGGAGGGAGAGAGAGAGAGAGAGAGACACCAAGATTGAGGAGAAAAGAGCAGTGTGCAAGGAAAAGGGCCTAACTCAGTGTACCTTAATAATCTTAGACTTCTTTCCCAGGTTGTTGAGTGTTCTCGTCAATGAAGCCTTCATACCATCTATGTGAGTGCCACCATCAATTGTCCGTATGCTATTAGCATATCCAAGTATTGTGTCTGAATATGCATCGGAACACCTGTTAAGGAAATTGTTAAAAGCTAAAAACAACCGATTAAGTCACGACTTTGGCTTGATGTCAGCTGACTACACTAATTTTGGAATCTTAACACAAAATAATTCCAAAATTAGGCTTGCCCATGCCCTTTGTTCTTCTACTTTCTGGTGTGCTCCATGAATTGTGAACCAAACAGCATGTGAATAATATTTAGAAGATAAAAATGTAAAATTAAATATTTTACCATTGTAAAGCTACATCAATCGTGACTCCTTCTGCTTGTTTCCGAAATCCCAATACGTCATGCAGAGGTCTCTGGACAAGAGCATTGCCAGTCAATATTTAACAAAACATGACACAATTAAATTACATGATAATTCTGAGTCACCAGAAAATTTAAAATGTTATAGATCAGATTTTATCAAGTTTCCAAACCAAACACTCAAAGTAAACCATTGAAACATCAAGAAACTCAACATTTGATTTTCAACACAATTGAGCCTACCATGTACAGATTTTAATGAGGAAACTTGTTGGAGGAAGGGGAAATGAGTAGACACTGAGAAAGACTGGGATGCAGAATTTTCAGGGCATCTTCACTTCATAGGAGAACTATACAATTTTGAACCAAAAGACCAGCGGTGCCCACAGCAGGTTGTCCAAGTTGCTTACTTCAAATACAGACTCAATGGCAGTATCTCTCTCAAAAATCTGAGGAAGTCCTTTAAAGTTTAAACAAGGTTTCAGTCCCAGGAAAAACAGGGAAAAAAATAGTGGCTTTAGGAAAGAAGGTAGAAGTAGTTGATTACCCACAGTATGGTTTCGATATAACATGAATATGTTCTTCAGCTCTGATTTTCCATATGGCAAACGTGAAAATCTGATATAATAATTGCTCTGTTTTGCAATGGAAGCAGAAGTGCTACCGGGAAATAATGTAGATTAAAAATACAAAGAAGCAAGTCAGAGAGAAGCAGTTCATACTGCTCTTTTCCTAAGAAATAATGATGTGTGAAACCCTTCCCCATGCAGGAAAGGACTCCAAATCACATATAGTATATAAGACATTCTTTGACATGTACAGGCCAAAACAAGGATAAGGTGATGTCAGTTCTATATAACCCAATCCACCTTTCTGTAATCCTCAGCTACGGCTAAATGAACTAGGCACGAATCTCTCCATCAGAGAGAGAAAGAGAGAGAGAGCGAGAGAGAGAGAGAAAGAGTAAGGCACATATTTCTACATGTAAAGGATAGTAGTTTAATACATGGTAAAAAATGTATTTACTTTAAAGCTCTCGTATTAGAGGACAAATTCTATATCAATTTGACTCACATGCTCTAATCTGAGTGTGTTGAATTGTGGTATAACAGAAAAACAAAAATGCACAAAATAAGAATGAAGAGGAGAAGAAACAGGCCTACCTTGTCAGCATTTAGAAACTTTACGTACTCAACCAGTCCTCCAGCATACCAATACTCATTGTATTGACTCTTCTGAGAGTCTTTTTCCTCTTTCGTGAGAGTAATCTTGACCTGAAAATGGCAAGAAACGGATTACAAATGCTCAAGAAAATTTCCATTCAATAATTGTAAGACTCAAGCACATTAAGTTGAAAACAAATGCATGTAACCACATCAAGTAAATAATGGCCACATGAGGAATGATGGCTCTCAAAGAGAGAAATTCAGTCTCAAAGCTGATTAATGTCTACCATTATAACTTCATTAAGGGAGATCAAGACGTACATGCAAGACGAATACGTTCACCAGAGGATTTCTTTTTCTTTCTTGGGATAAATGGAACATTTGTTAGATGCAAAACCACTAAATTAATGTTCAACTATTAAGATCAAGCTATTTACATTAAAAAAGGAAAAAGAGGAATAACGAATTTGCAAATGGAGATCTCTAACTTCTACTGATTGTTAGATCAAAATGGGAGCAGAGAGCCACTGGACATATAGAGTAATGGAACAGATATCCTCCCTATGTACACTCAGTTCTGTTGCAAAAAATAAAGCTCTCCAACAGCCTTTTCTATATTCTTTAACGTGTTCATTTTTAGGGCTTCAAGCTTTGCCAGAGCACATTATATAATAAGATACTGTGAATCACAGAATAGAAAACGCTTGATGTAAAGTATCATTAAATCTAATTAGTTTCTCTTTCCACTTTATTATTTTGAAGTAAACAGCTTATTTTCCAGGAGATACTAACAGTTTATAAGAAGTTGCTCATTTTAATATTATGAAGTCTGAACCATGCTAAAAGCTGAGGTATCACATACAATGAGTTAGAAATTGGAATTCCGTTCCACTTCCTTCCACATGCCAAACTTGATGTTTCCTATACAAGCTACAGTTCTCATAATCATGTTCCCCTTCCACAAAAGCTAGTAATTATTGCATCCAATGCAGACTTCATAATTCATATACTCAAGCTACATTCAAAAGGTTATAGAACTCTATCACTATATCTCAATTCAGGCCATTGACTGAAAAGTGTGTAGTTCAACCACACAAGGAAGAAGCTACTGCATAGAACTCCATCACAATATCTCATATTTAGACCGTTGAAAAGTGTGCTTCAACCACAGGGGGAAGAAGCTACTGCATTTGCACCACAATTAAACCATGACGAAACAAAAAGTAATAATGCAAAACGAAAAAAGAACATACAAATGAAAGATCTACAGTAATCCTTTTACATAGTACAAGGTGTTGCACTAAAATTTCCTTCCATTCTCTCTTCTTTCAGTTTGCAACACTTTTGGCAGTGGATTGAACATCATCAGGAGAATACAAACTCAAACAGACTGCTTCACTAGCAAGCCATGTGGCAAGTGCACATGTATATAGAGAACTTTATCACTGTTGAAAGTATTCTTTACAGATGTATGTATGCTTTACAGATTGTTTGTGTTGAGCTGTGTGTGTGTTTTACAGATGTGTATCACTTCTTTATTGTTGCTTTTCTTGTATCACTGCCCTATAAATCAAGGGCCTATTCTTGCTAATGAATCAAGACATTCTCTTCTACAATGTCTCTCCTTCTTCTCTTTTACTGTTAACATGGTATCAAGAGCCTGGTTGAGAGACATTATACAGAGAATATAGCATTTATAAAAAAAAAAAAAATTCACGCACTGTTCACGTCACTGTTCACGGCACTGTTCACGGCAGAGGCTTAAAATCACCACCGGAGCCACTAATCAGCAAATCACCACCACCATTCACCTCCTCACTTCACGGCGACACCACCACCACCCTCCCCGTTACTGTTACACACCGGAAATATTCTGCCGAAACTCCACGCGCCACCCACCCATGCACGTGCATCTCACACGCCACCACCGGTCTTCAGATTCGCCGAAAACCACCACCATCATGCTCGGTCACTTCTCTGATTTCCATTTCTGCAGTTTTCATGGTCCAATGTGCTTGTTTCACCATGTTTTTTGCCTTCCATCAAATTTGAAGGTTTTAAATAGTATATATATACATATATATATATATTCTTTGTTTTATTCCTTTTAAAGAAAAAGGCAGTCAGATCTAGACTTAAAAAAGGAAAAGACAGTCAAACCTAGACTTTTATAAAATAAAAAAAAAGTCAGTCCAAAAAAAAAAAAAAAATGGACGAAAATAGGAAGATGTAATTCCCCTGTCTTTCCTTTACAATTCCTTTTTTTTTGTTTTGTTTTGTTCCCTTGCCCTAACCTTTCTTTTCTTCTTTTTTTTTTCATGGATTCCTCTTCCACTGAAACCTCTAAAGGGGTTACCTCAAATGAACCCACATCCGAAATTAAGGTTGTCGTTCCCACTTTTTCTGGTACCCCAATTATTACTACGACCAAACTCAACGGTCGTAATTACACTCAATGGGCTTCTTCTGTCAAATTATGGTTTCGGGGGCAAGGACTTGCACGGTACTTGACTGACAATCCACCTCAAATTTCTTCAGACAAGTTGGAACTATGGGATCAAGCAGATGCCCAACTTACCAGCTTGTTACTTCAATCCATTGAACCAGCATTACATTTCATCTTTGCAGACGTTCAGTCTTGCAAGCGTCTTTGGACAATGGCACAACAGATGTATACCAGTAACGTTAGTCGCATTTATGATGTGATTAATGATCTTTGGAACATTCAACTTGATGAAGGCGGTCTCCCTATTTATTTTGGTCGATACCAGCGCGCTCTGGCGGAGTATAATGAGATCTTCCCTCCTGACACTGATATTAATCGCCGACAACGAGAGCAACT
Source organism: Ehretia macrophylla (assembly GCA_037974665.1). Lineage (NCBI taxonomy): Eukaryota > Viridiplantae > Streptophyta > Magnoliopsida > Boraginales > Ehretiaceae > Ehretia > Ehretia macrophylla. Next base: position 81,630,610 of record CM075771.1, on the reverse strand, counting down.
CTTTGTTGTCCTTATGCTTCGTGGCCTTCCACCTCCTTATCACTCAGTTCGCTCACAAATCTTGTCTGGCTCTTCACTTCCATCAATGCCTGAAGTGTATGCTACCCTCAACCGTGCATCTATCACTCCCGACTCTCAACACAATGATGATGCAGCTGCCCTTCTCACCCAGACGATTGGTCGTCCTGATGGAACATCTCGTGGAGGCCGAGGAAGAGGTCGTGGTCGAGGAAGTGGACGGTCAGACTCATCTTCTAGACCAAAGTGTACATATTGCAACAAGACAGGTCATATTCGTGACAAATGTTGGATCCTGCATGGTAAACCACCTGGTTATGCTAATGCTGCTCAAATTGATGTTGCTGATGCAAGTTCTACTGCAACTCCACCAAATAAGCCGCCCTCATATTCTCTCTCTGAAACTGAATACTCGCAGTTTCTTCAGTTCCAGGCTTCACAACAAATGTCTCAATCGTCCGCTGCCTCTCTTGCGCATGCCACCACTGCTACTGCCAATTTGTCTCACTCTTCTCATTCTGGTAAGTGGATCCTTGACTCCGGTGCTTCCGATCACATGAGCGGTAACTCCTCCTTACTCTCTAATCTTTGTTCTTCCACTTCATTTTCCCCCATTTCCCTTGCTGATGGTTCTTTCGCTCCTGTACATGGAGTAGGCATAGCGAATCCTACGTCTTCTCTTAAACTATCATCTGTCTTGCACCTTCCCACTTTTCCTTGCAATTTATTGTCCATTAGCAAGCTAACCAAACTCTTTAATTGTACCGTCACTTTCACATCTGATTCTGTTATTATCCAGGATCTACAGACGGGCGCGCGGATTGGTACAGGACATCAATCTAACGGTCTTTACTACCTTGACACCCAACCATCACTTGCGTGCACAGTTGTTTCCACTGCTGAACTTATCCATAGTAGACTAGGCCATCCTTCCCTTTCCAGTCTCAAAAAGATGGTCCCTAGCTTAAATAATGTTAGTAATGTTTTGTGTGAGTCTTGTCAATTAGGAAAGCACTCTCGTAGTTCCTTTCCTACACGTCTCAATAAACGAGCTCGTGCCCCGTTTGAGTTAATTCACTCAGATATTTGGGGACCCAGTCGTCATGTATCAAAGTTTGGTTTTCGGTACTTTAGAGGTTTCAGTGGAAGAGGAATCAATGAAAAAAAAAAAAAAGAAAAGAAAGGTTAGGGCAAGGTAACAAAACAAAACAAAAAAAAAAAAAAAAAAAAAAAAGGAATTGTAAAGGAAAGACAGGGGAATTACATCTTCCTATTTTCGTCCATTTTTTTTTTTTTTTTTGGACTGACTTTTTTTTTTTTTTTTTTTTTTTTTTTTTTGGACTGACTTTTTTTTATTTTATAAAAGTCTAGATCTGACTGTCTTTTCCTTTTTTAAGTCTAGATCTGACTGCCTTTTTCTTTAAAAAGAATAAAACAAAGAATATATATATATATGTATATATATACTATTTAAAACCTTCAAATCTGATGGAAGGCAAAAAACATGGTGAAACAAGCACATTGGACCATGAAAACTGCAGAAATGGAAATCAGAGAAGTGACCGAGCATGATGGTGGTGGTTTCCAGCGAATCTGAAGACCGGTGGTGGCGTGTGAGATGCACGTGCATGGGTGGGTGGCGCGTGGAGTTTCGGCAGAATATTTCCGGTGTCTAACAGTAACGGGGAGGGTGGTGGTGGTGTCGCCGTGAAGTGAGGAGGTGAATGGTGGTGGTGATTTGCTGATTAGTGGCTCCGGTGGTGATTTTAAGCCTCTGCCGTGCATCTATCACTCCTGACTCTCAACACAATGATGATGCAGCTGCCCTTCTCACCCAGACGATTGGTCGTCCTGATGGAACATCTCGTGGAGGCCGAGGAAGAGGTCGTGGTCGAGGAAGTGGACGGTCGGACTCATCTTCTAGACCAAAGTGTACATATTGCAACAAGACAGGTCATATTCGTGACAAATGTTGGATCCTGCATGGTAAACCACCTGGTTATGCTAATGCTGCTCAAATTGATGTTGCTGATGCAAGTTCTACTGCAACTCCACCAAATAAGCCGCCCTCATATTCTCTCTCTGAAACTGAATACTCGCAGTTTCTTCAGTTCCAGGCTTCACAACAAATGTCTCAATCGTCCGCTGCCTCTCTTGCGCATGCCACCACTGCTACTGCCAATTTGTCTCACTCTTCTCATTCTGGTAAGTGGATCCTTGACTCCGGTGCTTCCGATCACATGAGCGGTAACTCCTCCTTACTCTCTAATCTTTGTTCTTCCACTTCATTTTCCCCCATTTCCCTTGCTGATGGTTCTTTCGCTCCTGTACATGGAGTAGGCATAGCGAATCCTACGTCTTCTCTTAAACTATCATCTGTCTTGCACCTTCCCACTTTTCCTTGCAATTTATTGTCCATTAGCAAGCTAACCAAACTCTTTAATTGTACCGTCACTTTCACATCTGATTCTGTTATTATCCAGGATCTACAGACGGGCGCGCGGATTGGTACAGGACATCAATCTAACGGTCTTTACTACCTTGACACCCAACCATCACTTGCGTGCACAGTTGTTTCCACTGCTGAACTTATCCATAGTAGACTAGGCCATCCTTCCCTTTCCAGTCTCAAAAAGATGGTCCCTAGCTTAAATAATGTTAGTAATGTTTTGTGTGAGTCTTGTCAATTAGGAAAGCACTCTCGTAGTTCCTTTCCTACACGTCTCAATAAACGAGCTCGTGCCCCGTTTGAGTTAATTCACTCAGATATTTGGGGACCCAGTCGTCATGTATCAAAGTTTGGTTTTCGGTACTTTGTTACCTTCATTGATGATTTCTCTCGTGTCACTTGGTTGTTTTTAATGAAAGATCGTTCTGAGATTTTCTCCATTTTTCAAAATTTTTGTGCTGAAATTCAAAATCAATTTGATACTACTATTCGCGTCTTACGCAGTGATAATGCCAAAGAGTATTTCTCTTCTGTCTTTTCCACATTCTTGTCCTCTAAAGGTATCATTCATCAATCTTCTTGCGTTTATACTCCACAACAGAATGGGGTTGCTGAACGTAAGAATCGCCATCTAATTGAGACTGCTCGCACACTTCTTCTTCATATGAATGTTCCAATTCGTTTTTGGGACGATGCTGTCCTCACTGCATGTTATCTTATCAACCGCATGCCGTCTTCTATCCTCAATGACCAAATCCCTTTCTCTGTCCTCTTTCCTCGTCAATCCATCTACCTTTTACCATTACGCGTCTTAGGATGCGTATGTTTTGTTCATAATCTTGCTCCCGGCTCAAACAAATTCAGCCCTCGCTCAATCAAGTGTATCTTCCTTGGGTATGCTCGACACCAAAAAGGCTATCGTTGCTACTCACCAGAGTTGGATAAATTTTTTGTGTGTGCTGATGTAACATTTTTTGAATCTAAATCATATTTTGCTCCTCCATCCCATCCATCTAACACAATCATGGATGATTTACCTCTCCCTGTTCCATTTTTTGATCCTCCTGCGGATCCTACATCATCTACTTGCCCAACATCACCAGATCCTCTCCTCTCTCGTCTGGATCATCCGGATCTAAAGACATATCAACGACGTCCTCGACAACCACCAATTGTTGAAGATTCTGTACCATCTGATTCGCCCGCTCCAGATCCGGTGCCTGATTCTTTAGTCTCTGATTTGGATGTCCCTATTGCTCTTCGGAAAAGTAAGCGTACTTGTACCACTAAACACCCCATTGCTAATTTTGTCTCATATCATGCTATATCTCCACCCTACGCATCCTTTCTTGTTTCTCTTTCCTCTGTCTCTGTTCCTCATACTGTCTCAGAAGCACTTGCTCACCCTGGTTGGCATGCGGCTATGATTGAGGAAATGTCTGCCTTACAATCAAATGGTACATGGGAATTGGTTGATCTACCTGAAGGTAAATCTGTTGTGGGTTGTCGGTGGATCTATGCACTCAAATGTTCTCCTGATGGTCAAGTGGATAGATTGAAAGCTCGTTTAGTTGCAAAAGGATACACTCAGGTTTATGGAGTTGACTATGATGACACATTTTCTCCGGTTGCTAAGCTTCCTTCTGTTCGGCTATTTATGGCACTGGCAGCAATATTTCAATGGCCGCTTCAACAACTTGACATTAAAAATGCTTTTCTAAATGGTGAGCTCGAGGAAGAAGTATATATGGAGCAACCACCAGGGTTTGTTGCTCAGGGGGAGTCACATAAGGTGTGTCGATTGAAAAAGTCTTTATATGGATTGAAGCAGTCCCCTCGAGCATGGTTTGGCCGATTTAGTGAAGCTGTCATTGAGTTTGGACTTACACGGTGTGGAGTTGATCACTCAGTCTTCTATAGACATTCTGTTGGTAAACGTCTGTTACTAATTGTTTATGTTGACGATATTATTATAACTGGGGATGACACAGCAGGTATACAAGACCTAAAATCCTTTTTGCATAAACAGTTTCAAACAAAAGATTTGGGAGAGTTACACTATTTCCTCGGTATTGAAGTTGCACGGTCTAATCAGGGGATCTTTATCTCTCAACGCAAGTATACACTCGATATGTTGGAAGAAACAGGGATGCTTGGCTCAAGACCTTGTGACTCACCAATGGATCCAAATGTGAAACTCGTACCTAATGAGGGGGAGCCAATTTCAGACCCAGGACAATATAGAAGATTAGTTGGGAAACTCAATTACCTCACTGTGACCCGTCCTGACATCTCATTTGCTGTTAGTGTTGTCAGTCAGTTTCTAAATTCACCTCGAGAAAATCATTGGAATGCAGTTATTCGTATTCTTCGGTATCTCAAGAATGCCCCAGGAAAAGGAATATTATATAAGAACAGCGGACACACAAAAATTGTTGGTTATTCCGATGCAGATTGGGCTGGATGTCCTGATGATAGACGATCTACTTCTGGATATTGTGTTTTCATTGGAGGAAATCTTATATCATGGAAAAGCAAGAAACAAACTGTTGTTGCTCGTTCCAGCGCAGAGTCTGAATACCGAGCTATGGGTGTAGCCACATGTGAACTGATATGGGTCAAACACTTGGTTAAAGAAATTGGGATTGACTGCTCTCAACCGATGACATTAATTTGTGATAATCAGGCAGCAATGCACATTGCATCAAACCCAGTGTTTCATGAGCGGACTAAACACATTGAGATTGATTGTCATTTTGTGAGAAGTAAAGTGTTAGCTAAAGAGATTGTTACTTCACATGTCAGTTCAAATGATCAATTAGCTGATATCTTTACTAAACCTTTAAGGGGTCCTCGGGTTGAATATATTTGTAACAAGTTGGGCACATATGATATATATGCTCCAGCTTGAGGGGGAGTGTTGAAAGTATTCTTTACAGATGTATGTATGCTTTACAGATTGTTTGTGTTGAGCTGTGTGTGTGTTTTACAGATGTGTATCACTTCTTTATTGTTGCTTTTCTTGTATCACTGCCCTATAAATCAAGGGCCTATTCTTGCTAATGAATCAAGACATTCTCTTCTACAATGTCTCTCCTTCTTCTCTTTTACTGTTAACAGTCACTCTTCCTAATTTTTATATCTTAGTCCTCTTTTTTTCCCGAGAAGTAATATATCTTACTCCTTATCATTCCATCTCTAAAAAACTCACTTATCCATGATCCTCGGAAACATATTTCAAAATTTCTTGTTCATTCTAAATCATAAATGTCAAGGGAAATATGGCTGTCTTGAATAATCAATATAAGACACAGATTGCCATTTAGACAAGTTCCAAAACATGAAACCAACTAATGGTAAATGGTCGCTTTGGCTCTAAAGTGAAAAGTACAGTACTACAGAAGCAATTCTAGAGTTCTTAAAACAATTCTTTTTTTTACAGAAGTGAATAAATTTTATTAATATGCACCAAGCCACCAAGGAGGTACAACCCAAAAACTATTTACATCGGCATTGTAAAGTATCTACACATTCTTGAATACTATCTACATCAACCTTACACAACCCTCTAGTCCAAAAACATAAGTCATAAATACAACAATTTTTTAAGGACCCAAGACTTGACTCTTCTCCTTCAAAAGCTCTTCGAAGAGTCAAGTCTAGAGGTTGAAAGACTAAAAAGCATTATCCAGTTCCTCCCCATCCATACCATTCTGAGTTGACTAGCCACTTGTTTGACAGTAAAATTGAGTAATTTTTAAGGCATAACAGTTATCGGAAATGACACAATGATAGATCAGGCATTGTAGGCTCTAAAACTGCTATACCGTATAAAAAGAACATTAAAGAAGTAGACAATTGGAAGTGTTTCAAGCTTCTATTCTTCACCCTATTCTCCCTGCAACAAATTGTGTGCACTAGCATCTACGAAATATGAAGAGAACATCTAAACATCAAATAGAAGTATAAATTAATGCTAAAGGAAATACCTCAGGGTTGAGAAAAGCCAGCTCCCGTATTCTTCCAGCTATAGTATTGTGGTCAAATTCGATTGCAGTAGTGAATACTGCACAATGTTTAAAAGCCAGAATAGATAAGAGAATCTCACATACAATATTGGTCAAATCAAAATGACTCATGAGCAGGTCATTAAAGGACAAGAGAGTTTTTAAAAGAAAAGAAAACCTTCTTTATCAGGCCAAAACCTGATACGAGTCCCTCGATGGTCTTTCTCTTTGGCTGGAAGGTCTTGACACATCAAGGGTGTTATAGGCTTCCCACGGGAATACTTTTGTTGGTATTCTTTGCCATCACGCCAAACTGTGACCTCAAGGGCCTGTTTATACACGGCACAAAGGAGATGACTGAGTTGAGGTTAATAGAAGCCTATTGCTGCACACAAATCGTGAATAAAGAAAAAGATTCATATACAAGCTAGTGAGAAACTGTAAACTTGTAAACTGCTCTGCTTTTCGAATTCATAAGTCAATAAAATTTCTTTACAATGACCAACAGACATTATCTAATCTTGGAACGAGCAGATTGTATCGACCTTGAACCGTCAGTATACTGGAACATGTTTCCCTTTTCCATCCAAAGATGGGACAAACAGGATGCCTTCGTGAACAGAAGAGAGATTAAATTTTTAAACCAATAAGGTTTGGGACCTTTTAGGCGAACATGGGTAATGTGTTAAGGATGAAAAGAGACAAGGAAAAAAAAGGGGTAATATGACTCCACCCACCTCTCCCCAATTATGCAGGCAAGTCATACATTTACCATCAATATTTTTTTTTTCTTTAGTACAGTTTTACTATGTTGAAGTAACAGCCACATCAAGTAGATCATTCAATGAATAATAGTGAACTGATCAAAATTCTTTTTACTTCTCAGCTGTAAGAATAAGATCTGCATATAATCCTACCAGCAAAATAAGAATAGAGAACTAAAGACACGGTCCAACTATGCTGGTTATATGATTTACCTGCATCCTTGGTCGATGCATAAAGATGGGTATAATCAGAACCAGAGTACTGTCTCCCATCTGTTTTGAACTTCATGGCCAGGAATTAGTTTTTCACTTTAAATACATATACACCCTTGCTTTGAAAAGCCAAGCATCTGGTATTGCACGTTGCCCCAAGGCTAGGAGAGTTCTTTGCAACTTAGCGAACCTCACACACCTATAAACTATCAAGACCTTAGGTCTATAGGTTGCTCTATTGTTCATTGGAAACGCGCCTCTCATGAAGCTAACTTCCCCTCCTTCCATCCAAACTTATGCAAGAAGAGGAGACCAGAGGCAAGGTATGGTGCCCTTTTACCCAATCTCCCTGATGTCATTCTTATTTTTATTTTGTCATTCTATACAATTTTGAACTTGCGATCAGAATACAGAAAAGAAAACGGATTCTAATATGAGAAATATGTACCTCAGACAATGCATTAACAACAGATAAACCCACGCCATGAAGTCCACCTGAGACACTATAACCACTACTTGAACCACCAAACTTCCCACCTGCATGTAGAACCTGCACAATGTTGTAATAATATGTCAAGGGAAATGTTAATGAGAAAGAATATCAACAAAACACAATGTATACATTATCTATACTGCTCAGTCAAAATATATCATCACTATTTTAATATATTCAACAAATGGAACTGGGAAGAAGCCTATCAAGACAGCACCAACAAGATGCTTCCATGTACACAATTTTCCCCAAAATATGATCAATACAGTCATGCATAAAATATTTGAAACATCATGGAATTCACATTTCTTGCAAAATCTCAATACAGTCATGCATAAAATATTAACATCATGGAATTCACATTTCTTGCAAAATCTCAAAACATAGAAATGGCTATTGTTTCATATCAAAACAGAGATTTCAATATGGCATGGACCACAGAAGAAGGCTGCATGTATTAAACTAGTAGAAAGACTTTGCCTCTGTTACGAGTTTAGCATAAAAAGTTGTATGGATTTTTCTTGAAAATGGAAATGAGAAGGAAATGAAGGTAAACAGTTAGCTAGTAGTTTACTGTCGTATCCTAATATACGATGACCACCTATAGTTTCTCCACAAATTATCGTCTGGGGGTTGGGGAGTCTCTGATTCAATAGGCCTCCCAGTGGTGTTGCCAAGGGGACAGAATAAACATGCATTCCCTTCTTTTAATCATTGCTTCATACCAGTAAAGAAAGTTCCTCTTCCATTTCAAAACTTTTTTCTTACTCCAATTCCCATACATTTTCTCATGGATCATCAGCTTTGAAGTAAAATGAACAACTTAATGAGCTCAACCAACAGCAAATTTAAATCTGCCTTGATATAGGGGAGCACAACCCATAACGAAAAGCACCTATATACAAACCAAACAATGCACTTACAACACTCCCCACGCGAAATGCAACCAACCAAAAACAAAATTCCAGAACTATAACGTTAGAAACCCACTGTCTTTCTTGAACCCACCTAATTCAAGATTAAAAAGAAGAGAGAATTTAGCAAATATACCGTCAAGACAGTTTCCAGAGCAGATTTTTTTGTCGCTGGATGCAAGTCAGTTGGAATCTGCAATGCACAAAAGAAAAATGTAAGCAAAGTATAACAGTTCAAGAAGATGAGTAAAACTGGAATAAATAATATTCTCAAAAGATTCTGACGACAAACAAGTATAACCATTGAAAGGTAGAGTAGATCATATTCTCGTCAAGTCTTCACAAATCAAATTGGGCCAGAGGTATAACAAACTAAGTAAGTAAAAGCTTTCTTCAAGACAAGAAAATATTAGCTGGCCAGACCCAAGAAAAGAGGAGAAGCTGGAAAAGAAAGGAGAAAAAAAGAAAAGGATAGTCCAATTTGCAGATATACAAACATGGTATCCACATTGCATCACTCAGGTTCATTCTTTTTTTTTTTTTCCATCACTCAGGATTCTGAAAAGGTGAAGGTTAAATTACTTAATCTACCATTATAAAGCATTTTACACTAACCAATAACACTACAGAACTCCATTACATATCCCACATATTTTACTTGTGAATAGAGCAGATATCTCATACCCCACGTCCATCGTCGGTGATGCTCACTGAGTTGTCCGCAAATAGGATAACATTTATCATCGAAGCATAGCCAGCTTGTGCCTCATCAATAGCATTATCCAAGATTTCATAAACCTGAACGTAAGCAGGTTCAAGAGATAATTCAACATATATCGACATTAAAAGTATTTTAGCATATATAAGCCATCATCACAAGAGAAAAGAAGATACCAGATGGTGCAGACCACGAGATCCAGTGCTTCCAATATACATTCCTGGCCTCTTTCTTACAGGATCTAAACCTTGCAATACCTATTAAAAACATAAAAAAGAAAGAATCAATTGCATCAGAGTTAAAACAACTAGAGACAACAACTAAACATTACTACATTTTCTTAGGCGCTTCTGCCTCTTATGTTTACAGTGACTATTAAGCCGATGAACACAAATATAACGTTGGAGCCCTTATGATGGAAAGGTAATTTTCGTTGATAGTTAGTAGTGGCAAATACGAGGATTTATAATTTAAGTGGTTAAAAATCCTTCTTCGAGTCTAAAAGCAAACTTATATATTTTGAACTCTCACTTAAACATTGTAGTAAGTTCAAAGTGGATAATCAAGAAAGTACTATTTATCTCAGACTTAGACAAGGGTATAGGCTACCTTCCTTCACAATCTGATCAATGGCCATGTTCCACTGATATTTACAGTTTGACATGTTTTATGAACAATATAAATCTAGTAACAAATCATCGACATCATTAGCATCGTAATCTTGAAGTGGCATGTAAATATTATGATGGTCCTTCATCGCTCCACCCTATGCCCAATATATACTTCAAACTTTTACAACCTTGGTCTCAATAGTAACAATATGTGTCTAAGATTTCAATTCTGCACGGAACTTTACTTTCTTATTCACAAAGTATAAATCCTTTTCCTTGTTTCCAAATATTTTCTATTGCATTTTACTTTCCAAATATTATACAAGACGACATAGGCATAAGAATGAAAATAACAATACAAAACTCATTAGCTCACCTGAATTTGCTCAGACCCGTAAGCTTTTGAGCTGGTACTTTCCTGGAAAGCCTCGGTGGTAATACTCGACGACATAAAAGCTCTCGGACAGACTGCATTTTGAATCAAAAAACTGTTCGCTACCCTTCGCAACCTAATGCTCTCCCTGAAACAAAGATGCATAAATGCAACCTCAATTGTAGAAACAAGAACTGCCAAAACCCCACCAGATGACCAGTATGCAAATACCAGAAGTACTATCAACTACACTAAGCTATCAAAGAACGAAATTTAACTAAGAGACAAAAATTATAAACTCTTTTATGTTTTTTCGGAGCAAGAAGCCCAAAATTGCAATTTTTTTTTGTCCATATATCTTTCCAAGCAGCTACCTTTAGCACAGAAACATCATAAAACCCTATCCATTTTCCCCAAACAGAGCACAGCAGAAAATGGAAAAGAACAAGAAAACAGTTCTTCACGCGGGCACACTCCGAAAGTGTTGTAATAAGCAGTCACTTACACAAATTATCTCTTCACGTAGCTAAATATATACAAAGCATCCTACTGAGGAAAACCCATAAAAAAATGTCACCCAGCAAGACCGAGGCGAGACTAATAAGTTTATCAATCAGTCTCTTACAATCAAATTCACATACCCAAAACAGTAAACCGAGTTACCCAAAACAGTAAACTCAAGTTATTACTTAAATCCCACGAGACTAACTTATAAACCACACTTTTGTATTATGTCTTAGAACCAACATGAAACCGAGTTATTACTTAAACCCACGAGACTAACTTATAACCCACGCTCTCTCTTACACATCAAACCACCATAAAACAACACATAACAAACACAAACACGAATACAAATACATACATATATATATATATATAGAGAGAGAGAGAGAGGGGGGGGGTGGGTATACCTGGGGTTGAAGATGAGGGAAGGACGAGAGATAGAAGAAGAAGAAGAAGGAAGGGAAAAGCTCTTCTGGGTATGAATGGAAGCAGAAAGTGTAAACATGGGAGAGGCCATTCGTCTTAGAGACCAATAATAACTATACTTCAATGACGGCTTCAATACAAGAAGATAAGCCATCCCATTCAAACAACCCTTTTTTTTAGTGTGTGTGTGTGTGTGATTTTGGTTTGGAGTGACAGTCACAGTCTCGGTCTCACTGCTATGCTTTCTCAAGACTCCAAATTTTTGGAGGGGGTGAAGAAGTGGAACACAAGATAAAACCACCGCCAAAGTCTTTTTTTTTTTTTTTTTTTTTTTGGTTTAAGTAATTTCCCTCCTTTGAACTTTAAACCCTAACCTTATATTAGTTTCGAACCCAATGGGTTGTGGGTTGCCCAAGTGGGAAGTGAGAGTGGTATAATTTTGTTCACCGCGCGTTTGAATTTTCTTGACTATTTTGAGATAAGATTTTTTACTGAATTGATACATATTTTGAGTTTAGTCAATTGTATTAGAGTTTTGGTTCACAGCCAATTATTAAGTTAAGTAATGAGATATCGACGTGACCTATCTAAGAACTGAAAATTCTCATGATAATAGTATCAATTCGGTCTATGTATCGTGAACAGATTGAAGTGAGAATATTTTTTAGATTAACTTTTTTTTTTTTTGGGTCAATTCTTTTACAGTTTTATGGACATCTAACTATAAAAATAAAAAAAATATATCATTTCAGTACTTGATTTTAAAAATGTACATTTGGGTATTTAAATTATACACATGAGACGCTTCGTTCCAAACAAAGTTGGCTTTTAGAGGTAAAATAGGTAAACTAAATGCTTCTTCTTTTTTTTTAAATGCACATTTTAAAAGATTGAGGACCAAAATATTTTTTTTTAATAATTAAAGGCCCATAGAGGTATTTACCCTTTTTTATGAAATAATTTAAACTTAGGACCTAGAGGTTTGAAAATTGACTTTTTGTCCCTTCAGCTTCGAAAATATGGATTCACTTTTTTAGGGAGAACACAAAAAAAAACAAAAAACGAGTGAGAGGGAGGAGTAACTCCTCTGAAGCAAATGGATTTCTTCTTTTTTATATATATAAGGAATTAAAGGAAATAAAAGTATACTTTTAATAATCTCCCATCTGAATTTATCCTTTTCTTTTGTTCTCTGATCAAATAAGAAATCACAATATTCATTTCTTTCATTTTCTCTCTTTTATGATTCTTTAGTTTTCCTTGTGAATCTTGTAAGAGTAAAATGTAAAAATGTAGATTTTATGGGGGCTTTAGTGCATCAAAAAGCAAACAACAGAGCTTCCAAAAGAATATATTCAGACTCTATCTCTAAGCTGCTCCCTCTTTCATAGTAAATAAGACGTGAACAACTTTCTCGATCTGGTTCAAACACATCAGTCTAATGTCTCGTCTTGCGGGAGTGAATTGGGACCTCTTTTTTAAACATAGATTTTCACTTGCAAGCAAATGCTTGACAAACGATATATTCTCCTTTGCCAGTGTATTGAGCTCAATGCATTACAAAGAAACCATTTAACACATGCTTCACCTTATGAGGAAGCTCACACCACAAAGGACTTCACTGCACTACTAGTTATGGAGCAACTTTATCCATTTGATTGAAAGGGGATATAGCAAAAAGAGCAGCTCTCAACACCTGTGTTGTCCTGAAAATAAAGGATGAATTTAACCGAACCAAATCAAGATTTATCCCAATAGGTGAGGTCGGACAAGTAGTTACAGAAACCAATCAAGACAATTTCCCAAACATCAGAGGACATAACAGGACCACTAGAGCCGTCCTATAAGCAGTGTTCCCACTGTTAACGACATGATGAAGTTATAGAATGGAGCTCTTAGATAACTGAACAGACAACAGATCCTCATAAGCTTCAATGCAGAACTTGGGACCCTGTAAGACTAGATATTGACAATGCATAACTTATCTATAAACAAAGGCTTCAATGCAACTCATGTATCGTTGAGCATGTCGAATACCATCCACAGAACATTGTCTATAATTGCAACTCTTGTATCGTTGAGCATATTGAATACCATCCACAGAACATTGTCTATATTTGGGTAAATTTGAAGCATCGACTTCCTTATTAACTGAAGCCCAGATTGAAAAACTATGACAGAGAGTACGACTCGGTGGTGCAGCCCCCCACTGGGGCTGCACCCCCCCAAGTGGTTTGGCAGGGTTTGAGTCATGGGGGTGGGGGTAAGGGGGATTTGGGCCCGGGGGGAGGTAAAAAAAAAAAAACTATGACAGAGAGCACAGTTAATAAGTGGACCTGAATATGTGAAACTTCCTTCATATTCACATGAAGTTTGTAGAATGAAAATTTCAGATCAATTACTTACAGATTCACATGCAAACAATTTATTTTTCATTTAGCATCTATCAAAGAGACAAAAAATTTCACACTTTCTCCAGACATGGAAGACAAAAAACATAATAACTTCAATTTCCATGGTCATATGAAAATCTATCGAAACTTTTACCATCCAGCCTCACTGGCCTTTCAACAAAGCTATTCATGGCTAGCTTTTTCAACTACAATAATCAACTTCCCCGTGACTATCCTCCAGTTAATAAGGTACATCGAAGTACATCTAAAAGAACATACTAACGAGATTTCTAGATTTCACTTGACAAAGAAAGGGAATCTATACAGAGAGTACATGGAACATAGGAGATATTTCTCTCGTGTTCTTGATCTTGTATTTTCATTAGACATACCTTCTGTCATTCGTTTCCTGTATAACTTTCTCCACTGTACTTCTGAAACCTTGTATAAGGATAACTTGATAAATAAAAACCAGGAAACCAAAATTATCAACCTCCAAGGATGAGGTTATGCTGATCCAGAACCTTGTGCTAAAGCAGCTTCACGCTCTTGGCGCCGACGTTCTCTCTGAGAAAAAGCAAGCATCAGGCCACAAGAAGAGATCTTCAAGAATAATTGCAACTTCAAAAGATGTATAAAACAGCTTCATTTTATCAGGGACTACCAGATTCTTTTCTTTTTTCTGCTAAATGGAACTTCCAGCTTCTTGAAAAAGAACAGATTCTTCAGATGTTTGTCAATAAAGAGATTGTTAAACTACAGCAACAAGAACAACTAGAAAAATTGAAACTACACGAGAAGGACTAAACAGCCAAATTCTAGCAGGATTACTAGATTCCACAAGAGCAAACTTATAGGAGATCCTTGAGAAGCCACAAACTTGACTATAACCGAGTTAGTGATGGAAACATCAAATCAGAGGAATAGACAATTAGGGGGTATTACCATCTGGCCAGATGATTCATTCATGCTTTAATAACATCACAATTCTATGCACTAGCAGAGGAAAGTGATGGAGAAAATAGACTACCTATACATCCAAACATGTTAGGGTAAAATGAAAAAGCCAAGTATTTTTTTTTTCCAAAGTTCCAAGTTAAATCTTGTGTAATAATCTAATAAAGGGTGTGTACCATAATAATATAATAACCCTTTATGATTTATAGGAATGCGCCTCACTGCCACTATATTTGGTAATTAGAGGTTTTTTTCACACATTCTTATAAACAAGTTTTTGGATAGTTATGGTTCATTGTCTCCAGTAACAAACGGAAAGTCTTTTAGCACATTCTTATAGGCAAGTTGTCAGATTATTAGGTACCAAATCTCTAATAACGTAGGGAGGCCTTTCGTCACATTCTTATAAACGAGTTATTAGATTATTACGGTACCTAGCCAATCTCCCATTGCAGCAAGGATGGTGCATCACATATTTATCGTTCTCGCTTGGGGCATACCAAGAAAAAAATTGTAAGTCCCAGAGAGAAACGATAGGAATCGGCAATAGGTTGCATTGGCAATAAGTACTTCAACCATTTTATTCAATTTTCTACTTGCTAATTTTCAAGACTTCTGCTTTCAAACTTCCCTGTCCAATATGCCATAGTGCGGCCCCTTCTTTCTCAAAGTCAACTTTCTCTAAGAATATAAAACAAAACAGGCTCGCATCTCCTTCTCTAAGCTATAAGTAGACATTAGTCTTGCGGGTTCGGGCGGGCCTTAACGCCCTTGGCAACTGAAGAAGGGTAGGCCCCTCACCCATAGAGCTAACATCATACAACACAACTGAGACATTTTGGAATAGACTAAACCCCTTTTAATAATGTCTTGATGAGAAGAGCTAAAGTAAGGATGAATCGCCCCCGAAAAGAAACCTCTCACCACATTCTCTCATAAACAGAGTATTAGATTATTACGGTACCTCATCTCTATAACTGTAAGAGCCCTTTTGCCACATTCTTATAAACACATAATTAAATAATTACGATATCACTGGCTCTAACGTGCAACTTCAACAAGATACCCGGGATTGGCTGGGGAAAGAAACATACCCTTCGTTCCCAATAAGGCAAGAAACACACAAAATCATAAACAGGAGTTATCGTTGAGAGCAGCGCAACATTGAGTCCAGTGAACACCAAAAGTGCAGCCATTGGCCGTGTCCTGTGTGGCATCTTTCTTCTGCTATTACTGCACAGCAATAAAAATTAATTTTCAAGTAAAAAAAAAAAGGAAAATAAAATAAATAATCACAACCCAATTCGCAAAATGCCTATAAAATTCATGACAAAAAAACTTCTTGTAGATTTGATTACTTATTTAGGTTCGGACTCTTTTTAAACTGAACTGCACACATAGCAAAAGTTTCGTGTACACAAACTTACCGGGAAATGAATCGCTTCAGTGGGTTGTTGCTCTGCAGTCTACTGTGTAGTCACATATAGACAGGAGCAGAAAAACAGAGTTTTATACGAAGCTTTTGAAGGAAAAAATAAAATAAAGGAGGGTTTTTTTTTCTTTTTATTTTTGGTCGGTAATAATTTTTTTATTTTTTATTTTATTTTAAATATAAATGTTTAAGACCGTACAATATAATTACCAACCTGTAATGAATAAAGAAGGTATAGTAATCCTATGAATGACCAAATATCAAATACTTTAAAGAAAAAAGGAAAAAAGAAAAAGAATTAAAAATGATTTTGAAATAAGTTTTTTTTTTTCTTTGCTTGTAGGGGCTAAGCTACGTAGCAAATAGCTTTATTGGTCCCTAACTCTATTAATAACAATAATATGGTTTATTAACTTTAAAAACCTATCTTCTATTACTTTAAGCTTATAAAAAAAAATATATCAATCGTCATTCTTGCATTTTTTGTAATTTTTTACCCTCGTAAATTGCACGTGTTATTTTCAATTGTTGAAAGATTAATGGCTTAAAATGGATAAAAAAATGGGTAAAAGACTAACAATATATTTACATAAGTTAGTTAAAGGATGTAAATGCTTGTTCTAAAATTAGTGGGACAAATTTTCATTTTTGCCAAAAGGAGCAAAAAAAATATTTGTCCCATTTAAAATGACTTATCTCTTCAACTATGGTTTGTCTTAAAATAGGCTAATTTTTTTTCTTTTTTAGTAAAAATTAGATTGATTCTTTTACATTAAAAATACAAACACATGTTTTCAAAAATAATATGAAGTGAGGGGAAAGTCTCACAATAAAATACCACTATGGTTCTCATCAAGTGAAAGCTAAATGAATTGGACATAGAATCGGGCTATTGAATGTAAAAATTAAATAACTACATCATAATTTTATTACTATAACTCTTTCTCATAACATTATATCGTTAAACGTTACCGCAATCCACTGACCTAGACTCGCTTAAGCCCGAATCTGAAATGGCACCTAGTTAGGAGAGGCAGCAGCCTGAGAAGCCATTGCTTGCCTGGCCTTCAAAGATATAAGTTTCATGTTTGGGTACAATGTAGGACCACTCTCTAAAATGATAAAGGCCTACATGATGTGAATCCACTATCTTGTAAGAGTTAAACTTAGTGGGAATAAACTTGATTTGAAAAAAAAGAATGAAGGCTAGGTCGTAGGAATAAGTTGCTAATACTCATAAGCCGAGGAGAAGAGGAAGCTATCATTAGTTCATTATTATTAAGCATCCATACTTTAGATCTTCCTCATAACGATACAAAATAAGAGGCGATATAAGGCGATGAACAATACATGACAAGACAATTAACAATTAATGAAAATAACCCAAAATTAATGAACTTGTCTTCTATACAGTTGCCTACTTTAGATCTTCCTCAGAATGGTACAAAACAAGAGACGATATAAGATGATAAACAATACATTACAAGACAATTAACAATTAATGCAAATAACCCAAAACTAATGAATTTGTCTTCTGTACAATTGCCAAAATTTACAAATGTGAAATAAAAAATGAAACCCACATTTGTGAGTCTCACTCTTTGTTTCACTACATGACAACTGTATAAAAGACAAAACTCAAAACTAATAGAAGTCCTATGATCCACAAAATTGCATGGGAAGTTAGTTTAAGGGCTTAACACCAAAAATACATTTTCTTACCCAAGCCATTGGATGAAATGGTGAAATAGTAACGTGTTGCATTTACAGATTCCAAAAGTTTCAAGTTCGAACCACGATTTTAACTTCTATTATATCCAAAAAAACGAATACATTTCCTTCAAGTACAATTATTTGGCTTCTTTACACAAGTCTCTAGCTAAACTCTAAAAGATCTTTCCCTTCATGTCTCCAATAAATATGAACACTAACATTTTATTACTTCACTATTGTGCTAAATATAAGAATCAACATACAACATCTACTAAACAAATTCAAATCATATTTTACATGTTCAGATGAGGAGAATGTTATACAAGCTTCAACCTTTGTTGTTATGTGATGCTGTCAGTTCCAACACACACCCTTCGTGGCATGTATGTCGAGACAAATATGAACTCTACTACTGCTGTTCAACTAGCGCATTGTTGTCGCGAGTTATGATCTACTTGCTCGAACCAAATCCAGCACGATGGCATGCGGTGGATGGAGCATGGCTAGTTGTTACTCTCGTGGCCTGGCTAGCCAAAGGGAACTGAGGGCTCGAAGGCGTGAGAAATACTCGCTTATGGCAAGAAGGGCGCGAGCTGATTGTCTCGTGGTTAATATTCGATGCATTTGTTGTAGCGTCTGCTGTCGCAGGTTATCTGCCTGGTAATGTTATAACAGCATAGATTTCAGTAACCCATAAGGGTGCAAGATATCATTTAGGGTAACAGAAAACATGAACATGCTGCAAACTGTAAATTATACGTAGGAATAAAGTTACTCTGTCCTATCACTACGGGTGACACGAGAAGACAACCTCAAGTGTTAAAGCTTCCTCAAACATAAAGGACTCGCTCTGAAGTCATTGACTTCATTATGCAGGTGCACGAATAATAGAAGTCAATATCAAGATAATTCTATGGACTTTATTACGTAGATTAAAAGCAGTGTAGCTCTCTAATAGGGACATGAGGCATGCAGAATCCAGCAGCCATCTAATCAGATCACGGGTTCTAACGATTCATTTTCAGGCTCATTACGAGGCATCATATGCACAGAGGACGTGCCTCTCATCATTCGAGTGCTTCAACTTAGTTTTGGGTAATGATCTCAGAATCAAAATATCGTAAGTTGTCTAAGAAATTAGTGTTTAGCATTTACCTGACGTACAAAGCCTTCCAGGGTACCTAATTTCCCCATAGCCATTGCCATTTGACCCATGTAATTTGCGACATTTCCAGAGGAACCTTCAGCACCACTAGATCCGTTGGCCAATGTTTCAGCTAAAGACTGCTGCAATGCCTCCATACCTTGTGAAAGAGCATCTTCGGCCTGATGTGATGATTGTTGCAAGTTGTAGATGCCCGCCAATTGTTGCTCGGTTAACGGCTCCAACTGATTCACAAGGAGCTGCACCACCAACTCTGTAGTTAGAAAAACTTGGGAAAAAGAATAACATGGATGATTATAGATAAGCGACTGTCTAAAATCCATGCCTGGTAACAATGACATAGGTCACATACACTAACATTATCAATGGCAAGATAAGTATGAATGAACATAGAAAGACACGGATAACCTATGCCATGTCTAACATAAAGAGTAGATCTCAACTAGGAAAGCAAGCCGTTATGTGGCACCCTCATAGAAAGATCCGTTGAAACAGTAGACGAGCATCTAATTTCTGGGATAAGGCTTGGTTTGGTCTGGTTGCTCATTTGCAGATGCAAAGCCTAGCCACTCTTAGTTCAGGATAGAGTAAACTCAATAACCTATCACCTCTTTTTGATATCAAATTAGGGATCGGTTATATTAATTCAAGTAGGGAATCAAAAAGGTCAATTATTGACCAGAGACACTATTATAATATATTGTGCTTTAACACACACGCAGGTAGAGACCATTGTGGAAAAGGTTACAGACAGATGATGTTTGACACCTTACTTGAGAAAACTGAACTTCTTCATAACTACCGTCAAATAATCTATACACCAAAAAGGAGCAACTGCATTTTATGTTGCCGAAGGATTGAGTAACGGCTCTCAAAGAGTAAGCTCTAAATTCCTTTCTGGAGCTCAAAAAATCATGAACCAAAGGTAAACCAGTAACTCCATTTTCACACTGATTAGAGCCCGATATGTGTGGACTATATTGTTTGATTTATTCCTAATTCACCTTTATTTATTTTTTTATTTTTACGGTGATACATGGGAGGTTTGAGAAAGAGTGCTACAGAAACTGTTAGGCTTCATATTTTCTCAGCCATTCGAAAAACATCATACAAATGTATAAAAGCTTTTAGGATGGAAACATCAAGAATCTGAATCCCAGAAAACACAGACCTTAAGAACTTCAGATGGACGGAAGCCACCAATCCACATAAAGCACCTTTCTGCTGGTGTTTTCCACATTCCTGACAAGATGTGGAAAACATCAGCCTTAGCTGCAGTACCTTTAATCCTGAAAACGTCATTAAATTGTGTTGTGACATTGTCCACGATAGTTCGAAGTTCAGTGTCACTTGCATGTGCATTGACTGCTGATCTCAGCTCATTTATTTGCCTGTTGTGTTCATCTAACCAGCGCACATATTCGGCATCAAATGCCAATGCCCCTGCAGATCATGCAATCAGTAAGATTTGATCTCACCCCAACATTGGAATGTTTTCAAAGAATACCCACTAAATCCATCAGTGAGTTAATATATATAGACACATATTTATATGGAGGGTGACTAGAGAGTGAAGGGAGGAGAAGAAGAAAGCAGGTCACCAGTTGAATCATTAATGTCAAATAGAAGTTGATCAAGAAAAGTTGAACAGCAATAGAAATATTAAATGACCATAAAGGAGCAAGAAAGGACTATATCTAAACAACAGAAATCCAACTAAACCCAACTAATACGGTAGTAGACCCATAATTCATCCATGCCCAACAGATCTACATCTCAATATATTTATATAGACGACTAATAATACTCTTCGAAAGACAGAAGACCATGGATGAAAAGATATCATTAAACTCCTGAAGACTCTCAAAATGAAAGGAAACAATCAGTATAGCAGTAGACTAGTTTTTTTTTCTTTTAAAGTAAAAATATGTTCAACATAGTATCACCTTAGATTATAATACACATAAATAAACTTTATTCGTAGTTGTGATAGGTATAAATAAACTTAATTCTTTCAGAAGTATACTTCGTACAATTGGCAGATGTTTAGCAGCAAAGCCCTAGAAAAGCTTTGGTATTGGAATTGTATTTCTCACAATTTTGAGCACATCAAAAAACAAAGAATCATGTCTTCTTAGTATTTATAACATACTATAAGCAAAATTTTCCAGATTTAACTACTCTGAAAAAGAGAAAATTGGTCCCAATTGACTTTTTCTCGTGATACTCTCAAAGTAATAAAGTTTGATTCCTACTTGGTTAGTTATAGATAACGATATAGTAAACTAACGAAGCATTTATACTGTTGTAACAAAGGGCCATCAATTTTTCGCAAGTGTAACATTGATTGCGGATAGATGGCAGGTCAGTCAAGAGATCTGGGTATTAAGTATGGCTTGTCTACTACAAAAATAACTCTAGTGCTGCTTGGACCAAACATTGTCTCCAACATGGGACAAACAGGAACCATGTCAAGCATTAAGGAGAGGAACTCAGGAACATTATGGTGTCTAAGGTCTCAGCTACCATTAAGGAGTGTATGTCTGTTCTATTATGATGCAGTTTATTGCATTGTAAGCTCTCAACTATTGTATGAAGTTTCATGCATTGTAAGCTCTCATGATTTAGTACACTTCCTATACTCGATTAAACAGTTACAAAGCCTGCAATACTCCATCGACGGTATTGGTTGCTAAAGATAAACAGAATGGAACACATACCATTACCACTTGCTGAATGGGATGGATCTCCTGCGTTCGAAATGAAAATGCCCTGTAGTAAACGTAAAATGTAAAATGCCAGGCCAAATTTCCAATTAAAATTATGCACAATGCAAGCTCAAGGAACAAAACATGTGCAAACCGCATCTCCCATAAAACCAACCTGTTGACGTGCTCTCTGGAGTTCTTGCTCTAGTTGTGTTAGCTTCAGCCGGCTATTCTCCAACTGTTGTATATAGGCCTGCCAAAGGAACAAAACAATTAACTAAATCAATTTTTATCTTCATTATGGGGAAGTCAAATTGATTTCAAAAATATTATCGAGCTATATAATACTGCTTTATCCTCATAATGTAAAGCAAGAGATATATGTCTAAAAAATAAAGAAATGACGGAAAAAATCGAAGAAATATTAAATTTACGGCAGCAATCTTAAACCAGAATGTGAAAGAACATACTTTTTTCCTTAATCGACTTTTCCTAGCAGCTTCACGATTTTGGGCAAGCCTCCGCAATGTCTGAGCATAGTTTCACAATCAAGAAAATTTAGCAAGAGGAAATTACTTCGCTAGAAAAGCTAAACTGTCTGAAAAGTTTTAACCTTCTGATCTGTCGGTTTCTCTTTTGATTTGTCACTGGAATCTGATACTGCAGGAGCAGTAGATTGAACCATTTCAAGCTGCAAACAGGAGACATACATTTTAATTTATGCCTAAAACTAACCTAAGAGAAATAGTAGTACTTCCTCTTAGCCAATGTTTTGCATAAGCCCTCAGCTCAAGGCAGAAAAGGGTGAGGGCGGGGTAAGAAAATTCACATCTTTAAACAAAAAATTGAATTAAAATAGATAAGGTTAAAATATGTATTGAACACATCACCCGTTGAATTTTATCATCTGGGTCCCCATCAGTGGAAGTATCTGTGCGGGAGCTGGAATCTGCCATGTTAGACTCACCCCAGTTCTCGTTGTGAGGTCCAACAGCAGAAACTGGATTTACTTGCACTCCCTGCTGCAACTGTAACATTTGAGACCCCGGGATAGACGCAGACAGATTCATATTTGAGGAAGCAAGGGACTGAATAAGGAATTGAGATGTTTACATACCAGAAAGGGACAATACTTGATAATACAGTAAACCAGAAAAAAATAATTGGAAATTGAGAATAATATTACCTTACTAAATGCGCCAGATTGCAAATTAGGTCCCCGCGCTGCAGTTGCTACAGCCGCGTTATATACCGGACCTATACCATCATAAAATGTTTCAGCATACATATGGGCACACACACATAAAAATTTGTATATGTTCATGCAATGACAAATAACCAAAAGACTAGAGTAAAAAGGGCGGTAATCTCCAGAAGCTACTAATTCTCAGGTATCTTACAAAGGAATAAAACTTGACAATAGAATTTTACCAACATAGCCCCCCAAACTAGATTAATTGAAACTGGTCTCCGAGAAATCAGTTCTAAATAACCATAACGATATTGGATAATTATGTCCAGACATAATTCATCGGCTTAGCAATTATATCAACTTGAAAAAACTAATAAAACAAGTCCAGGATGTTCACTTTAAAAATCCGCTTTATGCCCTCCACCTATCCATCCCAAGCTTGAACCATGCACCCCAACCTATGGAATTCGCTTGATATCATCTTTTTTTTTATAGGAAAACTAAATGTTCAATACAGCATCTACATTTGCACCAACATACTGTTCAGAAAGGTCAAAGAAGACTGAAACCACCTACTCTACTCATTACTGGACCACAAAAATAGACTTCCTAAGACCAGTGTGATAAGGTGAAGCATGAATCACAATGCATCAATCCCTTAGGAAATAGTGATGACATGATATAGCAATATCTAGGATGTACATCTAAAACAAGAATCAATTAAATTTGCTGAAGTTTGGTGATTATGGAGAGAGGGGGGAAAAAAAAGTGAAGATAAAAGTTAAATGTCAGATATGAAACAAAAATAGAGATTCATACCTCGACCAGCATTAGAAGTATTGCCAATACGGTACCCCAGATATTGCTCAAGGACCCCGAAATCAGAAATTTGAGACGTGTGGATATTGTTCCCTTCATTACCCCTGAAATCCACATTATATGGGTAGAATATCACTAGACAAGAAATATGCAAGTCCAGGGATCTGAATTTCTAACCAATTCGTGAAAAC
This sequence comes from Ehretia macrophylla, assembly GCA_037974665.1. Classification (NCBI taxonomy): domain Eukaryota; kingdom Viridiplantae; phylum Streptophyta; class Magnoliopsida; order Boraginales; family Ehretiaceae; genus Ehretia; species Ehretia macrophylla. Next base: position 81,606,547 of record CM075771.1, on the reverse strand, counting down.
AGAGTAGTCATTGACAATACTTTGATAAAATCAAGGGAACCATCAACTGGAATTATTCTATATCAACATATGTCTATATCCTCGAATACTTCATATATGTACTTAGATTCCCGTACCGTTTCGGATCAAAATTAGTTTCCCAAATTTTTACTTACATTTGTATAAGTCCTATACTAAAATGTACAGACGACAGCAGCATATAGCAACATCTATGCTACCATTCATAATCATGTTTTCAGTTGCCAAGACCAAACAGGACTGGATGAAATGTTGAAGCTCATAAGAACCTACATCTTTCTCGGTGTTCTTGGAAACAAGCAATGTTAAACAGTTAATTATCTGAATTAACTTATCACGAAATCTGCTATCAATAATCAAGTTTAGAATACGAGGTATCCTCAAAGCAGAAATAGCACATAAAGTGGACACCACAATACACCAACAAAATCTTTCTTTAAATACAACAGTACAAATTACTTTTGGATCATTTAACATTGGAAACTTTGTATCTATTTTTTCTGGCCTAACCATAACGTCTATCCAAAGTATTGTTGTCTAATTACAACACTCTCGACAAAGGTTTACAAAATCCAATTAGTACATGAAACAACTGTATCTTCACATTCAAATTAGAAGCAGATGATTATATATTCAACTCAAACTGCCATCTATAGTTGAAATAGACATGATAGCTATGACATGGTCATCTAAGAAAAATCCATACTCAGAACAATAAATAATGATTAATTATCTACAAAAAAAGATAGTTATGAAGAAAAGGAGGAAGTTTTATTCTACTCAATAAAAGATTGTAACTTGCAATACATCACAGCCAAAGAATTGAAGATAACATAATCTCGCGCGCGCGCGCGCACACAGACACATATGCTTATATGAAATTTGCAAGAAAAGAATTAGTGCAAGAAAGATGATTACATTGGATTGGAAACTGCAGCTTGAGGAAGAAAGCTTGGCATCCCAACAACAACACTTCTCTGCACCAATCTTCACTTTTACACTACCCGCAAATCAATCATCATCACAATTCACATCACCCTTTACCATTCACAATTCCAAGATGAAAAACAAAAACCAAAATTAACTTGAAATTCATTTCAATAAAAACCAATTCACCTTAAAAGCTAAGAGCAAAACCACCATAAAAAATCTAAAGCAAAAAGATCAAAGCTTTGCATACAAGAGAAAACTAAAACAATCACAGCTAATTATAATACTAATGGTCAAACTAATAAGCAAAAGCACAAAAACCCCATAAGCCCTATTGTGAAAACACTTCAGAAAAGCTCAAAACTTGAAGAAAACAAATCCCAATAAGCCCTTTTATGAAAAGCTTCAAAGAAGCTTAAAACTTGAAGAAAATAAAAGAAGCTCCAGGAAAACTCAAAACTTGAAGAAAACAAAACCCCATAAGCCCTTTTATGAAAAACTATGCAAAACTTCAAAAAGGCTCAAAATATGAAGACGATAAAAGCTTAATTCATATAAGAACACTGTAAGCCCTTCTGCAAAAAGCTTCAAAAAAGCAAAAAACTTTGAAGAGAACAAAAAGCTTACTTCATCAAACTGAGCAATAATTACAAAAAAGTTGAAAACTTGAAGCTTTCAAGAGAGTAAAGATTGGATCTCTTTTTGGGTTGAAGTTAAATATGAATACAAAATGGTACTCTTTGCACTACTATAAATGTTCATCTAGAATTTTCTGCACAACACTCAAAGAGAGGTTATTTTTAAAACAATTCTTTTTCATTGTTTTCTGAAGCTTTTTTTGTTTGTTTTATATGGAGAGAGGGAGAGAGAGAAAGAGAGAGAGAGAGAGAGAGAGAGGTAACGTTCAGATGATTCCAAGCTAGTCCATGCGTCATTTTCATTGAAGCTTTTTTGGTTCCACTTTTCAAAGCCACCATTTTCATATTGCTCTCCATTAATATGTGGATTGCAGTTTGCCCCCTCACATATTCTTTAATTTAATTTTTGACACAAAAGACCTGTAAATTTTTACATGAAAAATGTATAAAATTTTAGCGAATTATTAATACCGTCTAATAAATTATAATAAACACATAATTAACATTAATTCAACTAGAAAAACAAAAACAAGTATAGTTCTTTTTTCAGATTACTATTTGTAGTCGGTACTCTTATTTCTATTTAGTTAATACTTATGACAATAGTTGTATATGTAGAAAGATTCATGTGTTATCATCCATGTACAAATTTATGAACGCACATAGAGTTTAAGAAAATTATTTTTGAGATAGTATAGATTGTTTTTTATATTAATAGTTATCTACTATCATATTTTATCATGTCATAATCATGAAAGAGTTAATGTAAATTTGTTGGAACAAAAGTTATCATTTGTCTTGCATAGGATATTTTGCGAACTAGTTGTGCATTATCCTAGTCAATTCTAAGTAATAATGTTTGAGAGTAAATTGTAGAATAACTACAAGTTAGGCAGAGAATAATCATTTGTAGTTTCAATAAAACTCTCTATCAAGTTGTAATTTAGATAAATATTTAACTATACCCTCTTAAAAATTAAAACCACAATAGCCAAAAAATTGTAATCTATCCACATAAGACTGAGAGACAATCCTTTTCATTCTTTAATAGCTTATGACTTTGCTTCACAATTCACAATCTAAAGGCACAATGTGTTCACCTAAAGTACTTGGTTTGCTTATTTTCACTTTGCCTAAAGCTAGCCTTTTTTGTTTTATTAAAATTATTTGTTTTGTTGGTTTTTCATTTCCTAGAAGTACCGATTTATAAAATAATGCAAATTATATTATGATACATTATATATCAGAAAAGTTAACTGCCCACCTGTATTAATAATTAATTCATTTTTAAAAATTCAAAAAAATCTTAAGAGAATGTTATATCTGCACTTTGGGCTTTTTAAAGCTCTAGCATACATTTCAATTTGACTAATTGCTTCAAGAAAAAACTAAATGGGCTATATTTCTAGAGAAAGGAAACATGAGGGATTTATTCTCAAAATTTTGGAAAATTGACCCCAACAAGACAAGTCCAACTTGCTTTCCTTTTCCAGCGCCGCCTGCCAGGGAAATTGTATGACAGAAGGTTCAAAGAAATGGATTAGAATCTTCTCCTAACTAAAAATTATTTTAACTTTTTCACATTGTATTATAACCATTTATTTAAATTTTAAATTATAAATATTAAAGGAAAAATATTTTTGCTAATTGATTGAATGACTAAAATGTAATATTAAAAAATTAGAACAAACTTCTAGTTATGAGATGATCCAAATTCAAAAAAAATTACCTTTATGCCCTTTATTAGGACAAAATTAAAAGGAAAAGAATTAGCATCAAATAATGAAATTGTGTGAAATTTGCAGCTTCTTGCAACCATAACTAATATGACAATATCGTGACAAACCTGAATTATGTTTTTTTAGACATAATTATATGTTACATAATTTAAATTTTTAGTGCGAATTTTAAAATTTTTTCGAAAAGGTTTCTCATCAAAAAAAATATAAATTTAGATTTTTTTTTTAAATGACAAGAATCTTATTTTAAGTAAGACCACGTTAAATTTATTTGAATGCTATAAACTTTGTGGTGTTGTAACAAAACTCTGACGCATGCTTCAACTCATTCAAGGGTGACAAGTTTAGTATGGAAAATAGAATTCTTCTTTGGTCTTCCAATTTCATTCACATGAATGAAACCCCGAAGAAAATATAGCATCAGACTGTGATTCAGTTATTAAGAACGAAATATATGTTATACTTTCTCTAACGTGAAAAGAGATTGTATTCAAGACAAACTCAACAAGTTATTCTCAAAGCAGACCTACGTGTGTGTGCATAAATTTAAACATTATAATTATACTAGACTATTTTACCTTGTAGCCTAAATCATTATTCTTCTTTTAATACAAATATAGTATTCAAAGATTCTCTCTAATATTTTAATAAACAATAAATAAAGTCCACATATAGTACATTGTACAGTATACATTCAGGTGAACAAGTTGTCCAATATAGAGAAGAAAATATTATAAATAAATTGAGTTTAAACAAAATACGTGAAGGCTACCTTTTATTTTTTGGAACATTTAAAATACTGTTTGACAAAGGTTGGTAATCTACATGAGAGACTTTGGAATATGCATTTGGTGGCTTGGGAATTGGGACCACCTCAAAATAAATATATTCTAGGAGTAATAAATTATATTGATACTCATTGGTACTAGATGAATAAAAAGACAAAAATAAATTGGGACTATCTCAAAATAAATATATTCTAAGAGTAATAAATTATATGATACTCATTGGTCCTATATGAATAAAAAGACAAAAATATCCATACTCATGAGAGTTGATGGATGAAGTGATGATTGTGTATCCCCCGTTGCATACAACTCTTTTGGCTTAGTTTTATGATTTTTTTTGTCAAGATTATCATTTATTATTATTAAGAGTTAATTAATACTAGTTGAGTCAAAAGTGTTTTGTACAATATCAATATACAACAAACTAAGTAAGCGAGGAGAACATTAGTTAAGCAGTCAAACAAGTAATAGAACTCGTCAAGTTTGTTTTGCAACCCAGTCCGTAACATCATTCACAGCACGGGATACCATAGAGAACGAACATTGCGGGTGTGATCGAACAAAGCAACGAATATCGTCAACCAGATACAAGGAGTTCCATCTGACACGTACCGAAGAGGAAGACAAAATGGCCTGACCAAACTCCTTGCAATCAGTCTCAAACGTGACTTGGAGATAATCGCAGGAATAAGCCATCGAGCATGCATCCCGCAGTGCACTTGCCTCCGCCTGGAAGGCATCGGAGGCACACGAGCGGGAAATAAGGGATTCCTCGTGGTTCTGATCTTCCCAAGCTATAAAAGGGAACTTTCACCACCATTAAAAATATAAATTTTTTACAAACTTTCAATAAAAAATCTCAAGGGAGACAAATTAATTAAAAACTCTTCTATTAATCCGGACTACTATAGTTGGTTATATAAATTTTTGACTTGATAGATAGAATCAATGATAGATAGACAAGAGATAGATAAAGGATATATAAATTTTTGACAAATAGCCATTTTTAAACAGGTGACGTTATGAGTAAGATTTAACAATTGTCAATTGGTGATAACATTAGGGAAAAATTTAAAAATTTTATTTAGTGGAGGTTAAAAATTCACAATTTAACATTTATATATATATATATATATATATATATATATATATATATATATATATATATATATAATTTTTTTTTTGTGGAAATAAAATTAATTTTTATCTTAGCAATATACACATTTAAAAAAAAAAAATTGAGTTGAATGGAACTACAGCCTCCAATCACCCACGAGTGTCTCGGCCTTTACATAAAATTATGATATCTTTTCAAACAAAGTCATCAAGCAAAACATATTTTCTTTCATATGTTCATTAAATTTTTGGGTCAAAGTACAATAAACATCTATAGTGGCAAACAATCAAATATATAATTGGAGATACAATATATGCACTATAAGGACTCCAACTTGGAATTCCATATTCACAGGACCTCAATTTTGGCCCTCTCTATTGCTAAATCTTTCTTATATTATTAAGTATATGATGATTTTTTACTTGTTAGGTGACTTACTTTATAAGTAATCCCTTTTAAGGCAGTTTGGCAAAGCATTTTGAGCATTCAAACATGATATTAAAATAACTGCCGATGGCTAGTTGTAATAGCGGGTGTACTATTTGTGCATATAAATGTTAAATTATATGTTATGAAACGAATAGAATAAAAATCATAATTCCGCTCCTAACTAATTGATTACGTTATCTGATATGATTTTCAATTTTTTGACAAGACAGCTCATTTATTGTCATTTGTCCAAACATGATTTCAGTTTTTTTTTTTTTTTTTTTTTCATACAGAAACCTCTTTACAATAGTAGAGAATAGAAATTATACAATTTAGATTCTAAAATTATATGCAGTCACAACTTCCACCCATAGCAGATGATGCACATATTTTTAACTCGTGGTACACAGTGAAGAATCAACTTTGTGGACCATGCATGGATTTATGTTTTCATAATATTACAACATTAAAACAAAATTCAACCGTTGTAAATTATTCATATCATTTTATTATAAAACAAGGATATGAGTATGAACATTTGTGTCAATGTACACAATTATTAAATTTCACTCATAACATTCTAAAATTACAAGTAAATCCCTTCTCTTATCCCTTGGAATGATGAAAGTTGACATTTTATTCACAAGCAAGAAAAATTGAATCATTCTGACAAGATATTTGGAATGATTTGAGATTTTAGAATCATTTGGTTATCCTGATAAGAATATCTGAAGTTAACTTGTTATCCAGGGACTATTCTTTTCTGAAGCAGACTCATTCTGTCACGTTTTAAACCGAATCTCAAGTTTGGAAAAATATGGATATCCGGACTGTGTCCGATTAATCTCACGAAACTCTAAAGTCAATAACTGAGTAACTGGTGACCTTTGAAAAGCTCATCCAAGACATGACTAGCTGAACTACCCATAAAGATTAACAGTTTAAAGTTACTTTTCAAATAAAAAATCAACAATATCATATTCTCAAGTGAGATCTTCTAAAAGAGGTTAGCAAGGGAAAGAGTCAGCCAGACCGGGAAGAGAAAAGGGGAAAAAGTGACATTCTCGCTTCCACTTCGTCCACCACTGCTCGCACGGGAGGCTGAAGAAAGAGAACTATGTCACTGCTTCCAACATCAGTTCTGCTAGTAAAAAAGTTCTGCTGGAATAACACTGTTACGTTACTCTTTATGGAATCAAAAGAGTCAGTAAGCCACCCCTTAAATCCCAATAGCCAGTCTTTCTCTACAATTAGTTGACGATTTCCTATCTCATCTGTTAGAGAGACCGGTATACTCACCAGGGTAACACAACGGGCGTCTGGAGAACAATAGCTATGCCATCTACGCCATCCTAAGTCTGGACAGCAAGCTACGCCATAGTCCTACGTCTGGACAGAAAGCTACGCCATCCTGACATCTGGACTGCAAGCTACAGAATCCTACATCTTGACAGTAAGCTATGGCTTCCTATGTCTGGACAGCAAGCTATGCTGGACAAAGGGTATAACAAACGGCAAAACAACAGAATAGATAAAGGAATGAAACTGCATGGACAAATTGAACCCATGAAGAAAAATTTTTATCACTTTTCTCAATCAGTTTCCAAATGCAAAGTTTTTGAGGATATGTAATGCCGCGTTAACATCACCTACAAGAAAAGTGCTAAACAGCAACAGCAAGAAGAACTATGTAACTGTATGGAAAAACTGACTCTTATCCTAAACATCTTTGTAACAAGGGTAACACGGCTTTTATGTATCTTGAAAAATAATGTAATAAATTTAGACAAGTATTTTCTATTCAAGTTCATCAATTTTGACTTCGAACTGTTCCCCAGAAGAAAGAATTTTTACACCAACCATTCCTTTTTGCCACTCGGCATTTCCTACTAATATCAGTCTGCGTGCATCTACTCGTGCCGCCCGCTTAAAGACCCTGAAAAAATTCATAAGGTGTCATTACTGACTTTATACAGGACATCACTCAATTCAATGTTTTATATGAAGGTTATCTACGTAGTTACCAAAAACCACGTACCACTTCAGCGGTTTGTTTTCTAACACCAAATCAACACTCTGTCCTTTTTCCCTGAGTATACTAGCAACTGCAGCAGCTACTTGTTGAAGATCCTGATCCAGTGAGCAAACAATGTTCTCTACTTGGTGAGTAAGTTCGGGTAAAAGCCCCTTCTCCTTCAGCAGCTACATCAATAGCAACAGAAAGTCAACATTAGGGAAAGTTAAAACTGGGCGTGACTTCTCTAGATAGATCAATACAGTAGACTTGGTTGATGAAGCTAATATGTTAACTATGTAAATAGTAGCGATACGATCAAGTTATACATTGCCAGATTCATGATCAACAAACCATATTCCATTTAGGAAAGTCAGATGTTCACAGCGATGCACTGCCTTTGCTCAGGACAGGGACCCATGATTCCCACAATGCAACAGAGTAACGTTTAGAGCTGGTGTCAAGGCAATCCTTAATTGGTTCACCATTTCATCTCAGTTATCCTTACTTATCTCAAATGCCTCGAACAGTCATCCATCTGAAAGAAATTTATTTAATCATTCTGACTCGTACCTTCAGTTAAGATTTCAGATTGTCATTATGCCAAACGGTACAATTTCACACATCAACCAGACGAAGAAAATAAGACGTGCAAGAAACTGCAGAATGGGTCTTTTTCTTGATAGATTAACCCAAGATTGTTTCACAGTCAAACGGGCCTCAATTGGCCAGAGGAACAAATAATGAATCTGCAACCCACTAGAAGTCTCAAAGCAACATTGGATCATATTCAACAGTAAGCTCAGCATCAGCAGATACTAAATGACGGATATCAATGCACTAACCTAGAAAATGGAGAAACAAAACTCACACACCCCTCCAGAGAGAGGACATACATAGAGAAGCAAAATTAACAGACATCTCGAGAAAAATGACAGAATTGGAATAATCAGCTTGCATATGTGTGACTATTCTTTAACTACCTGACAAAGCGACAAACATTGCTTTCTTCACGACACTAATGAAAGGTTGTTCACCAAATATGAGATCTTGAGAAGTTAAGACATTGCAAAGGATACTGTTTTGCAAGAAACGTCAAATGCACGAATATGTTCCTATTTTCCTTTCCAATATGATATTATCTTTGCATTTATGTTTAATTCCCTACAAAAACTCACTTGCAATCTGAATGACACAGTACATCAAAACTGTGATTTCTGTTGATAGAAGGGGAAAGGTCACAAAAAAATTGAACTCACTTCTACTATAACTGCATCACCAAATCCAAATCCACATGCTGGAATGTCATCACCTCCAAAAGTCGAGAGCAATTGGTCATATCTTCCACCCCCACAAATTGCTCGCAGTTTGCCTTCACGATCGAACCCCTGCAGAAAACAATTCCGTTCAGTGAACCATGAAGGTCTTTTACTGCATGTAAGTCATCACGCAATTCTCTCACGTTTCAGGAAGTAAACAACTTTGAACAGTTCAGCATCCACATCTATTTTCTTCTTACAATTTGGTCTTTAAGCAAGTCGAAATGAACTTAATGTTCCTGCAAGCAGGTTAGTGAAGCACTTCGTCCACGTGAACCTCTTTGTGCACATGCAGCATTAGGTATTCTTAGACAACATACAGCAATATGTAACACCACAAAAAACGAAGATCATGTTATCGCGCATTATTGTGCGAGGGCCACATGGTATATCATGTTAGAGTAAATATATGATTAGTCCAATGCAAAGATGCTTGAACAAGCAATCTTAATGATTTCTTTCATTTGTACAACACGTCAGATATCAAGAAGAAATATTAAGGCAAGAAAGAAATTATATTGACAAGCAATAATACAAGTAAAGACAGAAAATCATAATTTGATGGACCCTCTGGCCGAAAGAGAGCATAGGAACAACAAAGATTTTACACAACTGAACATGAATAGCTGCAATCAATCTGCCAAGTAGAATGTTACACAATTTTTCCCTGTTAAAAAGCTCATGATGGAACGATAGATAACTTTACAAAGAAGATATTATTTGACTGCAAAAGCAAGAATGAACTTTTGATAACTATATGCTCACATACTAGGAGGCTGAGATAGGAAGACGCCAGTCATTAAGAACCACAAAGATAAGCCTGCAGCAAAACCTTAACAAAAGCAAGATGGACTAGGACTTCATTAAATTTAAGAATTTTATTGTCTAACCTCAAAAACAATCCCAGTATAATAGGCTAGACCCCGGACAACAGAGGCATCAAACTGAATCCACTCAGAATAACCATATTTTTCAGCAAGAGAGAAAAGTTGCTTCAAATCAGCCACTGCTTCCCCAGTGGCTCCAAGTTTCTCTACATAAAAGAACACGGTATAACAATTATGTCAGACACCATGGGACAGGGCAGTCACATTTGCAATTGTATAGCAGAAAGAGGCCCATCTGCGTACAAAAGCACAAGAGAAGATCTTTTTTTCTTGTGTGTGGCCTGGGGGTTGGGGGTTGGGTGGTTAACTGAACTACCACCATTTGAAACTTCTTGGACCATAAAAACAAACTACCAAATGGAAAATCCTCAATCAAGATGCTGCAAGAAACAACCTTCCAACTTCTCCAAAGACTTCACTGAAAGGACTAGCAATAACTCCTCAATAGCCTCCTCTGATAATTCAGCGGATCTCAACTCTTTCTTGATATCGTCCATTGGAATCTTTTCCATCTGTTTACCACCAAAAATTAATACTTGCATTTGGAAGTATTACAGAACAGGAAAAGAAACTTGAAATAAAACGTTAAATAGTGAAGGACTCAGGTCTCATAGATAATAATGAATCCATGGTTGAGCACAACAACTTACAAGAACACAGGCAATTTCAAGCACCGGTCGCACGCTAAACCATCTAATATCCAAAAAGTAGTGCTTTTGTGAGAATGCTTACTTTTGAAATTTATTGTTTAAAAAAAATGATCAACAAGTTCACATAATTATCCCTTGTTCAATATACATGTTTCCCTAGTGTGCTTTTGAAATGTGCTATTTACATTAAACATTTATTCCCACAGGGTAAATAAACTGAGAAGGAAATAGCTTTCTAAATAATAATTAAAAACTAGTCAGCAAAAGAGCAATGTCAGAAGGGTACAAGGGGAGGGGGCACAAAGGCTCCCAGAGAGAGACAGAGTCCTAGGCATGGTTGAAAAGGATGACTGTTTAGTGAATACTTAGTGTATCTCAGAGGAAATGATAGTCTACATTCAATAAAACCAGATTCACTCGTGACAGCTTGACAATATAATTTTGTGATCAGCATAGCTTCAACTCCTATGGCACTAAGATGGAGTGGTAAATTTACAAGTAAGACATCAGTTAAGCCAGACCTGCCCAAAGCTTGCTTGATCAGCTCAATATTTTACGAAGTATAAGTGAAAAATTCATGAAACATACGGTGCTTTAAAAGGTAAAAGTATTCCACTTAAGGAAAATGAACATTGTTCTGCAACAGCCAAAATAAGAAGTGTGACATTTATTCTAAAACAGGGTATAGAAAAATATTCTGACATTTATTCTAAAACAAAGGGATAGCAAAGCCAACTAAATTTTTTTTAAAGTAGGTGAAATTTCACACTTAATGATAATTAATCAGTTTTGCATTGCAAGTCCAAGAGCCAAATACTAGGGAACAATATCAACCTTTAAACTCAGATAAAATTTACTAAGCCAAGGAACAACCTCCATTTGTTTTATCAACCAAGTCATCCTACACTAGCTGGAACTAGATATTTACTTACAGAAGACTGATTGACAAGTTTTTGGAAAAGCACAAGCAAAAGCAATCATAGACGAAAAGACATAACAAGCACCAATCTGCTGCCAATAAGACAATTCCATAGCACCCAGAAGGTTATGGGAGATTCACAACTGCACATCAACAGATACAAGCTAATAAAACCGACCTTGTCTATGATGATGCAAACCCTGCCAAATAAATTTTCTGGTATAGAGTAGCACCTCAACACTTCTTGCAGAACCTGCAAGAAGCTAAGGATTAGTTACAAAAGGACATATTGAAGTTTCATTGAGATATGTAATATTTCTGAACAAGGCAATATTAAAGCAAGTTATTGCAGTAATGCAAATAGACCTACATTCTTTACTTTCTTCTCAATATGTACATGTATATATATATATATATACACGAATATACAGTCACGTGCATAGATTCATATATAAATACACAAGCGTGAGATCTATAACCTATATAAACATCCATAGGAGATGATTGGTACAATGGATGGAGAATAAATATCAACCTGACAGCCAATGATGCCTAAAATTGTTTCAACTCTTAAAAACTAATCATGCCATACTATTACGAACATCCCTCAGCATTCACAAGGGCCCACCATACAGAAAAGCGCAAAAAATAAGCAAATTCTAATTTCATGTTTCTTTGAATTGCTATAGTTTTACTCCATATTGGCATGGGTGTATGATTGGAGAATCATAAAATACCCAAATATGTAAACATGCATGATCTAATAAATATTATGTTACACAAAGTTGCTTGGCATGGGTGAATGATTGAAGATTTATAAAATACCCAAATATGTTAACATGCATGATCTAATAAATATTATGTTACACAAGTTGGTTGACATTTGAAACATTAAATTACTTTATATATGTTCTACATGTGTAAGCACCAAATAATAATCACTATGGCCTTCTTAAAAATCAATTTATTATAGTATATTAACTTTCTAATCACTAGATAAAAGTAACACAGAATAGATTGTTTTTTTTCTCGGTCAATAGAATATGGTATTTCCTGAAGTGGCAATAAATTGATCATTCGAAGGCAAACACAGTCAAGAAAGACTTTAACTGTACATCAGCAAATTTAGCAAACTTCACACCTTTCGACTGGAAACCTTGAACCCAACATCTGATGCTGTGATCCCAATGCGCTTGAAGAAAGTCACAATTGAAGAAATGAGTTCGGCTTCAGCCTAAAAGTCAAAATGCAAAAGGTGTCAGCTTATAAATCGAAAGGCAAAAGAGTGAAGACAGCATAGGTAATATAGAATTCGTCTGGCAACTCTTCAGCACAACATTGTGAACTTCATTTTGAAAACACGGTTAATAGCTGCAAGTCTGCAACTAACTGCAGAGAACGAGATGGAGGAAATTGACACCAACCAAAGTCCAAAGGAATACTTGTGTCATTTGTCTCAAACAAAATATTAGAATATGTATAACAATCAACAGACAAGAATTATTGCAAATGTTGTAAAAAGAAAGAATATGAAGACCCTATATCAGTGCCATCATGCCATGGATACAATAATGCTATGCCTAAATCAACTGCATTGGACAACTTCATCCAAGAGGAATTTGATATTCCCAGGCTTAACATCTTGTTCATACCAAACTCCTTAAGGAAAAGGAAATAAGATGGCTTATAGTCCCATTTAAAGAAGTATCTAATAAGAGAAGTCATCCCAAATTTAGCCACACTAAGGAATTCTGCTATGTATGAAAAAACTTTAAGAGCAATTTAAGAAAGAGAGACCGCTAGTTGGAAGGTTAAAGTTATACTAACATATTTCTACTAACATATTTCTTCTTTCTCTCACTTTTGTACGCTGTAATAACACTCAGCGGCAGTATTACAGCACTATGAAGGATTGTCCGGACAAGAACCATTATAACTGAGGAAGTTATTCGCATATCCTAGGCATCTTGATGGTTTCCTATCTTATGGTTCCACAGCAATTTGCATTTGCTTATAGAAAAGATAAATTATCAACATTCAATTATCACTAGGGTACTTATAACACAATTAACTTTTTATATAAATCTTAATTGTAGGAATAACAGTTATTCATGTTGCTTGATTGAACAACATGTCCAGAAATTTTTCCACTTATTAAAAAAAACCTTTATATAGTATGCAAAAGTTCCAAAAGGGTGAAGCAACCCAAATAAATAAGAACCATGAATATATTCACCAAAATTGCTCATGGATACACCAAAACAATTCTGAAACTTATGCAACCTATACCTTGCTATAACATCTGATCTCCATCATTCATAGCTAATGCATGCAATAACGTATATATCCTCGGAAAGAACTTAACAGGTCATCTCAGTTCCATATACTGAAAACTTACCACTCGTTTTCCTTTTCCCCCGTATGTCCTTTCTCCTCTAAAAAGATTAATATCACTTTTAACCTCTTTTGCCGTCCTAATTGTTTGGCAATTGGAACTTTATTAAGACGCTCATTTTCTTTGTCACTTTCTTCTTGCTATCTTTTCTCAATATTTGCAAGCACTGTCCTAGCCCTTTCCTCATCAGATCCATTTGATATCCGTATCAAACTTCCTAATTTGTATGATTTCCTTCCAATCCATTCCCATAATCTCACCCAAATAACGCTATATATCCCAGTCCATGAGATAAAACGAACACTCTGGGCCCAACCTCAACGTGCAGCTTCCATTCTAACTGTACAGGGGGTTCCGCCTTTGACAGACAACCCTGAAGGAGTTCTTTCTCAGTTCCATCCGGGCATCCACTCTATCAGAACTGCACTCTTCCTTGCTTGTATAATCACCCCAAGTTCTGGAATATCCTGCTTTACTCTATTCCAAGTGCCCCTTTGAAGCAATCTCTAGTTGTCCTAAACCTTTAAACAGCTGTTAGCAATAGCCAGCACAGGAGATCGTCCATGAGTTTTGCCTATGCTAATTGCTTCCCTTTCACCCACTTTATCTGCACCATCACAGCTCAACAGTGATGCCACTGGTTTTAGCCTTCCCTTCATGCATCTATGAAGGAGATGGATAGGTGAACTCATCTTTCCCTGGAGTGACCCATTCCAAACACTGTATGGCTCCCAAATTTATGTTGGAACAAAATAAAGGAATATAGTTTGCCTATGAAAGATAAGACAAGAGATCTACTGGCTGCAGAAAGTATACCTTCCCTTCCCAGCTAAAGTAGTTAGCTCGCCACCATGATGCTCTGTTGGACTCGCCCACCTTACCCTAACTTGCACTCCAATATCTCTAGTCAGCTCTGACCCATTATAATGACCCTCATAAGAACAAAACTAAATGTCGGGTAGCCAAATGAAAACCACTATGGCACAGCAACTACCCTTCCCTTGTGTTCATGCATTTAGGAAAACTTAGAATACTTCTTGTTGAAGTCAATAGAAAACCACATATATCATTGAAGACAAATGAAAAAGGTCAGAATTTTAAAAGTAAGTGAAGACCAAAAGAAATGCAAGAGCTCTTTAGAGGAAAAATATAGTTGCATATCTGACATCATCTTTTCCCTTTGACCAAGAAAGATGTCAACTTAATAGGAGAACCCACAAAAAAGGGTCCAAGGATGAGGTCTCCCAATCAATCAAGAGAAATTTTGAAACTCACCAGACAGTGCTTTGGAACAACTGCTCAAGTCAGTAAGCACTGACCCATGAAAAGCACCCATGCTCAAACTCAGATAATGATAAGACGGGAAAACTCACACAAGACGCAATTGAAAGGGATTGGTTCTGAAATATTTCAGCATCAAAGTGGTATTTACAAGCAGTCTTTATTTTACCAACTATAAACAGCATGTTGATTGCACATTTGAACTACTTGATAGGTTTTCTTCATTACCATATGAACATGAAGCGCCTTCAGCCTACTTCTTATCAATACACAAACGACACAATCATCAT
Source organism: Ehretia macrophylla (assembly GCA_037974665.1). NCBI lineage: Eukaryota > Viridiplantae > Streptophyta > Magnoliopsida > Boraginales > Ehretiaceae > Ehretia > Ehretia macrophylla. The sequence goes on along the minus strand of CM075771.1, from coordinate 81,591,133 downwards.
ATAGTGCAACTTTTCATGAGTCCAGCACTTCCTCAAATACAGGGACAAGTATCACAATTTTCAAATGCATATCAAATAAATCACCCCATTTTCGAGAATAATCAGTATATTTACTAATGAATGAGAATAAAACATTTACATGCTACGGCTGAGGACCAATGCCATGGATCCAAATCTGGGGTAAAAAAAGTGTCGTAGCATATGCATAGCATAAATGTAGATTTGACATACTGTAACATCTTGAACGCCAATAATGTCCATATTCCACTGGTAATGTTCACGACGACGTCCCCTAGTCATTCTTTCATAACGCCAGCACTGTCCGATGGCAAACCATTTTAACGGAAGGGGTACAGATTTTCTGGACAGAAAAAAACATGGGTATCAAAATCTGCCATCTGTACCTGGATACAAACAGCATAGATATCAAATAAATAAAATCTGAATTAGCTAAATATTTCTCAAGTAAATTCCTACACAAGATATGTGAGGAGCAGGAAGAAGCATATAACAAATATTCACTGTTCACAAAGTAAAACAGTTAAGTATATAAATACATACCCTTTCTGTATCACAAGCCTAGCCAAAGACGGTGTGAGTTCCGGCCTCAATGCAACTCGACGGTTTCCCCGATCCTCAAAACAATAAAGCTGCAGCACAAAGATGAAGAGAAAATTAATAACAGTAATCATATCAACATCATTTTTAAGGCATTCCACGTGCTATATTTCTAGTATGCTGACAAATCCATAGTTGAGACATTGAAATGCTTTCTCCTCATGTGTGTGTGTGTGTATATTAGTGTGCGTCGGATATACATGTATATATATGTATCGATTTTAATATATTTATATAGGTCCCCGTGGAGGGAGGGTGAAAGAGAGAGAGAGAGAGAGAGAGAGAGAGAGAGATTGACTACATCAAAATAATTTAGGAATTTGGTTTTTAGACATTCCAAAAAGCATGTAAACCCAAAATTGCTCAAAACTTATACATGCATGCAGTCATGCTCATATTTACTCTCCATGGGAAAGGGGCAGAAAGAGAAAGACTTAACTACACATCAATCTAACATAGGATCTCGTTCGTAAACATTTCAATTTTCAAAAAGCACTTAACGTCGAATTTCCCTTAGTAATTCTAAAAGAATAACATTTCTAAAAAATACAATGAGGCCATAACCTTCACAAATCGTACCATGACATGAAAAAAGAGCTACAGTTAAGATATATCAGTTTCTGAACTCCCCATAAAAATGCCAACTATGAATTGGATGTATTTCTTTTCTTGAGGTTGGACAGAGTATTTAATAGATTTAGGAATTTTTATAGATTTTGATAATTTTTTTTGTCTTCGACCAAAGGGAAAGAGATCAATAACAATAAGATGTTACTTTTTCTATATCCAGCTTTTGCAGACAAAATTAAGGCGAAAGAAGAAACACATATATGCAAAACCAAAGGGAAAGAGATCAATAAGATAGTATGCGACTATCAAGTTGGCTTCCCTTCGCCGATAAGAAATGAGCAATCCATGGTTTAAATATTTACTGCATGGTAAAATATAGAGAAAATGCCTGAAAACAGACATAAACATAAGAGACATAAAAGTCCAACACAAACCTGATCTCTAATCTCCTCCCCAGCTTTCCTTATGAACAGAGCCTCTGACTCTAGCACTGGAAAATCAACCTCTTCAAACCCATATAATTGTGATACCTAAAATCATTCACAATGTAAAACAAACTTGAGAGCTAGAACTCTAAATTCCATCATAATAACTCATAACTTGATTAATTTCCAGAAACTAGTGTCCAATCAGCGGCTTGACTGTTTTTACAACGTGCACTTGTTCCGAGAGTAAACAGATTCAACAAAAACTAGCCAAACAAATATCATGATGGGAAACATGTGAACATAAGTAAACTGCAATTTGTAAACAAATAAATAAGTTGGACATTTTCAGTTAATGCACAACAATCCCCAAATAATTATATTTTTAAATCAGTGCCATATCCATGTCCACAATGGTATCCACTATCATAGCAAATTTCTGCACTTCAAAATCTACTTGCAGGCTCATAATCTTGGAACCCTCAAAAAGGCCAAGTGTCCATGTTAGACACCTTTCAGATACTGACACGCTTCATATATTACCAGAAGCATGTCCAGTACTCCTTCAACCATCTCTGAGCAAAAGAATATAATTCAGGAATTGTTAAATGATTACACCCAACACTTTAGCATTTGGTATGGTGAAAGAAACCATCATTCGCTGCATCCGTAAGTGCACATATAGGTTTCACCCAATACAGTATTCTCAGAAAGAGTTTGAAATTAAAATATAGTATGACATAAGTGGGGTATCAAGTGGAGCAAATCATTTTTTTTTTTCTCGAGAAATTAATAAATCTTATTAACAAGCATCAAGTGGAGCAAATCATACTTTGCTAATCATTTAACATTCAAAAGTTAGTGGCTGGCATATAATGTTTCAAATTACTTAATAAGCTGTCTAAATTTCAAATTTAAAGCTTTATTCTATTAACTAATATAAAGCATCGGTAGATGGATCTATACTCGTAGCTATATATATATATATACTTTTAATCGAATAAGTGGTAAGCTACACTTAAAAGGTTGTACCTTTTCTGCAGCACAACAAAAGAGTAGTAAGACATTTACAGAAATGGGTTTCTCAACTACTTTCAAAGAGGGGCATGCATATACACAAGTTAACAATGCTGAAACCCAATACAACCGTAGCTGCACAATGTACCAATCTTCCATAATGCACGTTACATATTAAAGATTGTACCTTCCGCATTTTGAATGAGAAAACAAAATTCAAACGCAATTATGTAAGACTCTAACACCTCTGAAATTCTGAAACGCAGTACAACAATTGCTGCACAAAGTACAACTCTCACTTATTTGCATGTTATGCATTAAATCTTGTACTTTCAACATTCAATTGACCATTCACAAAATTTAAAATGCAAATATTTAAACCTAACACCTCTGAAAATCTAAATCATAGTACAATCATAGCTGCACAGAGTACAATCCTCACGTATTGCACATTATGCATTCAAGCTTGTAGCTTCAGCATCTTCGAAAGAATTGAAATGCAATCATGTGAAACGCTAACCTCTCTGAAATTCAGAAACTTAGAACAACCATTGCAGCAGAAAGTACAACGCTTACATATTGCACATTATGCATTAAATCTTTTACCTTTCAATTAAAAATCCAAAATCCAAAATACAATTATGTAAAAACCCTAACTTCTCTGAAATTCTGAAACAGCCAACTGCGAAGCCGCATGTCTTCAGGCGGGAAGTCTCGGGTCCCTTTGGGAGGATTGACGTCGATTTTCTGCAAAGAATCCGCCGGTTTAGGAGGACCGGAGAGCGAACCGGACCGGCCGGTTCTGGCATTCTTGGGACTTTCGGTGGCTGGTTCGGCCGATGATGATGAAGTGCAGTGAGGTCTGAATAAAGAAGAGAGGGGAGGAGTGCTGCTGCTGCGGCGGCGGCGGAGAGAGAAGGTGAAGTGGTGGCGGAGAGAGCGGAGAGCGGTGGTGAGGTGGGAGGAGTAGTGGTGATGGTGGTGGTGGAGGATAAGGAGGGAAGGGTTTGCTAGTGCTGACATGGCTCGGTTCCTCACTTTTCGGCGCGGACCTAGGAGATGGGACTCGTGTGTGTGTGTGTGTGTTTTGAGGCGGGGTTTAAATTAGAAAAATGGATAATTTTGGTTTATGGGCTATTTGAAACTATTTTAAAAAACAGGTTTTTTGTTTTTGAAAACAGACAAAAAATATAAATAATTGGTATAGGTTGTTTTTGGAAATTATTTTATAAAATACACTAGTCTTATATCCGTGCGATACACAGGTATTACACGAGTATAATATAAATATTCTAAAAATATGAAGTATAACCAATTTATTCAACAATTTAATTACATTAGTCTCTTATCAAGAGACTATAATATATAGTTACCTCATATATTATATCATTACAAAAGAATCTAAATCAAATTTAAAATATGAAAGCATTTTTAAAAAAAATAATTAAAGTCCATCTATGTGAGTGGGGGCTTAATTACAATTTCGAAATATACATGTGTAATCATTATTATACGTGATGACATGTTGATTTTAATGGGTTCACTGATTTTTTTGACAGACAGTCAAAATTAATAATATTTTAACAAACATATATGTTTACACTAAATCCATATATAAGAAGACATCATTTTATTTTAGACGTTTCTAAATAAATAACATATACTTCAAATTTTAGCCCCCGAGACAGCTTCAAATAATTGTTAGATGTATTCATACTACTACCTATGCATACTTTATCTATCTCTAGTCCTGATGACCTGGTGAGGATTGTCAGCTTTGAAAAATAAGTTTTTTGATCAAATAGCGACACAATCAGCCTCTTAGCCATATTTGGAGCTTAAGAGGTATGATAGCAAGATATTACCCAATAATGTAATGGCAAAGATGTACGATGAACATGCACAAGAATGTTTGATATTCGGAAGGCCAATGAGCCAAAGTTCACTTATGCTCCTTTTGTTTCCCATAAAATGTTTTGCAGGAAAATATTTTTCTAATTTTTTGATATTTAGTCAACCAAAAAATATTTTTTTCGATCATAAGAAAAAATAGTTAAAAAGTAATAGAAAATATGTTGTTAGGAGGGCCAAGATGCAATCTACAATATTATTTAAAAAAATTAAAAGTTTAGGGCTCCAGAAGTTTTAATTTTTTAAAATATTTCATATATTTTTGTAATCCAAAATAAATATTACATATGTATTTTTTTTTTTCTAAATTTGGCCTCGGCCCTCCTAATACCGACACTGTAAACCCCTAATCATCCCAACCCACTCTTGAAAAATAATATACTTATATTGATTTATTATTTTATTTTTATTTCGAGAGATAAAAACATTTTGCACTCCCTCCACCCCACCCCGCACCTTCCCTTCACCTACACCGGAAAATATTATATTATATTTACTTCATTTTATTCATAGTACTCTAATTTTATTTTATTTATTATTATTATTATTATTATATTTATTATATTTATATGTTTTATTTTATTTTTAGTTTTAGTTTTTATTTACTATGGCTATTTAATATTTCTATTTTTATTATTGTATTGATTTAATATTTTTTATTACTTTTTTTATATTCTATTATTTTTTATTTACTATGTTATTATTATTTTTTATTTTTTATTTATGTTTCTATTATTATATTCATTTTTTTATTTTTTATTTGGTATTTTATATATGTGTGTATGGGGTTTCTGCGTGTGGGTGTCTTTTGAAAAAGTCTCCTACCACACCTTACCCCCCATACCCTTAACCATCCCTACCACACCCTCGAAAAATAGTATACTTATATTTTTATTATTTTATTTTATTTATTTTTCTTTTCTTTTAGGGATAAAAATATTATGCACTCCCTTCACTAACCCTACCCCACACCCTTCCTTCACCAACCCCATAAAATAATATATTATATCTATTTTATTTTATTTTATAATACTCTAATTTTATTATTATTATTTTATTTATTTATTTCATTTTTATTTTGAGAGATAAAAATATTTTGCATTCCCTCCACCCAACCCCACCCCACCCCGCCCTACCCCACATCTCTCTTTCACCAACCTTGAAAAATATATTATATTTATTTTATTTTATGTATTGTCCATTCGCTCTCGTCACATAAAGATCTTGGTTACAAATGGTTAAACAATCCCCAACCAACAGCGTTGTCCTCGAAACCATGAGATTCTACTCTCATATCTGAATACAGTTCAAAATGGAATATTATTTTGATATGAATTTCAATAGCTACAACACTCAAGAAAAATTAAAAAATATGTAAGTTGTCCTAAAAATTAAAGTAAAAACTATGAGAGAAGAGATATCTATAGAGTTTAAAGAGATGATTTCACTGAAAAAGGAGTTACAATAATGGATAAATTTGTTGAAACTTATCTGATTGTGGATCTCAAGTTTAACATATCTCTTGTGATGGAAAAGTGGCATTGAAGACTATAAGAAATAGTGATGGAAATACACTGAATTGGAGTCACTACACACCACAAACCATTATCACTTGCCTTGCAAAAAACAAATCATCTTAGAGTTGACGATTCTGAAGAACGAAGCAACCATGAATGTAAAGATTTGTGTGCCTTACAAGTGGAAACAAAACCTGGTATTTTCCCTAGCAGTGCAAGTCATCAAAGGAAATCAAATGTGCCTTGAACATATCAAAGGTTTTGTTATAGTATCTAAGGACATAACTATCTCATATTATCTAGTCCCAGCAAGAGACCATCGTTTAAAACATATTTTTGTGCTAGTGATCCTTACATCTCTAGCAAGAGATCATATTTCTCCTCTAGGTAATATTTTCGTAAAGATTGATTTTGGTACCTTAACTATCTTCATTTTTACTATGAATGGAGAAACATGCATGTGCCTTGCATTTCTGTTACATCATAAGCTTTAGGATTAGGCAAGTAATTTGTCCAGAATAATACAATAGGGTTCAGTGAACTAATAAGGATAATAAACTTGGCTCCAGGCTCATGTATATCACCTGTAGGTAAGTGTATCTCCCTTGGGCGCATAAACATCTGTCTACAATATCCATTATTGAAAAACAAATAAAAAATCACTTTGTAGATTTGGTCACCCATAGAATATGTGAACCGCCCCTCTAAACATCTTGGGTTAAGAATTATCCTTGTTATACAATCTGCAATAAGAATGGGAAATGTGGTATCTAGGAATCTAAAACACTACAATTTGGTCTTCGTTTAGTTTTCTTAACATAAATGGATCATAAATTATCAAGTTGTTAGGTAGTGTATGCTATATTATTTGCTTTTCTGGACATCATATTGTTTGTTGTTCACCATATATTATCAAAAATTATTCTTTTGGGTTCTCTAAAAGTAAATATTATTTGGTTTACTGGACATCGGAAATTTTAGACACCTTAAAGTATTATTTCAAATGTAAATTGTAAGAATCTATGAAAATTATATGGTTGCGAACCATTAAACATGTAAAAAACAAATAACACACTAAAGAAAGAAAAAAAATTTGTCAACTTATCATGCTCAATAAAAATGAATAACACGCAAAATGCCAAATGACGAAATGTGCAATGGGACCTTGTTCCATTTCCTAGTTCATAAATCATTTATAATATCCGAGAGCGAACTACAACATGAGCAAAAAAACAGAGACTATGCAATAACCCAGTGGTAAGGGCTATCACCCTGAACATGGAAGGTCCAAAGTTAAATTCTTAGGTGTGGAGGGGTTGAGGGGAAAAGGGGAGGGTGATGGAGTAGGAAAAAAAAAAAAAAAAACCCAGAGACTATGCAATAACATTAAAGGTATACTGGAAAAATAAAATAAAAAATAAAAAAAGTTTAGCTCTCCTATCTGTTATCAAGGTCGTGGAGCCTGTGAACAAAAAAATATTATTCGATCACTGAATACCATAATCATCATATATGAAACAACAAAAGTATATAATAATGCTATATCAAATTTGCACATGAACTTGCCTCTTGGAATATTTTAGTGTCAAGAACTTCAAGAAGAGCTCAGATCAAATCAGAAAAAAAAAAAAGAGAAGTTATAAGCTCCAATCAATCATAATATAAAATCGATATTAGACCTGATTTTGAAGGATAAATAACTTCATTTTGAAAGTTGAATACACAACAAAAAACAAAAATTGATGAGAAAAAAAAATTGTAACAAATAAAAATTCACACTAATGCCATTTTATGGATGAATGCACACCGATAATGATAAGAAAAAAAATGTAAGCTAATAGAAAATCACACTAATGACATTTTATTTATCAAACTCTTTGAAAACATGTACAAAGTAAGGACTTTACGAGATAGTAATAAGCAAACACAATCAATATTAGTAATAATCAATGGGATATGAAACAAATTCCACTGTTGTTATATCAATAGGCATCTTGTAACCAATATTTGCGAAGCTTGATCTAATATCAATAACATCAAATATCTTGAAAAAAATAAAAATAAAATCAATGAACAATAACTTTATTAAAAATTGAATAACAATAACTTGAAGTTATTGAACAAAGAGCCCCTAATTTGTTTTATGAACAACTAAATTACCTATTTTACAATTGCTGAGTAAGACAAAATAAATTATAAAAGTTGCATCATCATTCGTCTTCCTAATGACATATGAAGAAATCATTAACTCTAACTTCAATCTAAAAAAAAAAATCTTACTAATGATCAGTTCAACACGTCCAAACTGCATGTTACCATGCTATATTAACTAAGGATTCAAGTAAATATGAAATTTTAAAAATGGTTTGCATCAGAAAAAAATTAATTCAATAATGAAAGGGAAATAACCTAGTTTTGAGGTGACTAATGTACATTAACATTAAATGAGAAACGATAAGCGGATTAAAAAAAAATGTAGATCACAAATAGACATATTAGGGTCGTTTGATCCATACATACCTGGTTTTGGAAGAGAAATAACATGATTTTGAATGATGAATGCACAACAAGAATGATAAGAAGAAGAAAAAATTGTAGCTCATAATAAACACTTCTACAGTTAACTTTTGTCACAAATGTCCCTGAACAATGAAGCACTTCTTAGAGACTCAATCAATCTGAAATCACAGTTACTACATATGGAATAATGTAAGTTTTAAAGGAGACTTATAGTACTCCCTATTCAGAAACCGTTCTAACAACTTTTTCAGATATCATAGATAGTTGGAAAATATAGATTCTTGAATAATGCATGATATCATCCCTATATTTTATCTAAATCAAATTAAGCAATAATACAAAAACTATATGAAAAATAAAGGACGACCATTCATGTGTTTGTATACTATTCTTGTTTATGATATGAACATAAAGATTTTGGGGATTGTGAAAACTGAAAACGAATAAAGACTTACCGTACCAAGTAGACCAACATAGTATGATAGGGGAATGATATTGGGCTGAATTTTACTTAGTTGCTCATTTATGTATATCAATCAGTACTCTTTCCATCTAGTAATCCCTGATAGTAGTTCTCCTGGCTTAAAGTCTGGGTCATCAAATTCTAGAACTTTGCAAACGCCGAACCCTTTACGACCTATTTCAAAAATATTCAGCACATCAGTATTGGTAAAGAGTTGCATGGACAAAAATGTTTCATCATGCGGGATAAATTCTTCATTCTACTATTGCCTTATGCATCATTAAACACCGCATCATAAACATGAAATTACTAGCAACAGATAGTTCACACTAATGTCATTTTATTTATCTAAATCTTTAAAAACGTGTACAAAGTCTGGACTTATACATATGGAGTTAAAGGAGTTTAAATAAATATAAGATGAACTTTTAGTATATCTAGGATACAAATTTATGATATAACTTAGTTTAAGAAATCAAGAGGTGTTAATAATTTAATTTATCATAGAAATTTAATTTTTGATACAATTTAATTTAATTTAATAGAGTCCTACATAGATAGGAAACTATTATCTAAATATAACTTATAAATCTAAATAATATGATTAGGATAATACTGCATCTAATAATTATTGGTTATATTATAATTTGTAAATGCATTTTTAAATTTTAAAATTAATTATGTAGTATATCTGCATCTAATTACGATTATTTAAATTTTGTAAAAAATTGTACAGATACTCATAAAGTGACACATGGCAATATGATTGTTCTCTTAGAATATATAATGATTCTCAAAAATAAATAAAAAAACAAGAACACATTTTTATGTTTTCATGTGTTCTTGTTCCCTTTCCTCCCAACCCCAACACACATGAACAAATTTTAAATTTATTAAATTGTTAACTAATTAATTAATTATCAGAATATGAAAGGCGACCATTGTCTAATGAATAAGACATAGGCCTTCTAAGCCTTTAGTATAGGTCCAAATTCTATTGGACGCAATTTATTTTCATATATTTTTTAGATTTCAAGATAAAAAAATACTTTTTGTTTTGAATAATTTGAATATCAGCCCTTTGATTACTATTTTATTTTTAAGATAAAAGTAATCAATTTTTTTATGCTTGTTCTTTAAGTAGAAAAAGTCCATTAATTATTATTGTTATTAATTATTAATTAATTAGTTCACAATTTAATAATATATTGATTTGAAATTAAATTATTTAAATTCTTAATTATTAATTAACTAAATTATTTTTTATTAATTATCAATGAAAATAATTAACTTATTAATTTCTGAATAAAATGCTTAAATTTTTAATTATTAATTACCTAAATTATTATTTATTAATTAATTTTTTTTATTAATAATCAATTAAAGTTACTAACTTATTAATTTCTCAATTAAAATATTTAAATTCTTAATTATTAATTATTTAATTTATTTTTTATTAATTAATTTTTTTACTAATTACCCATTAAGGTAATTAACTTATTAATTTTTAATTAACTAGTTTAATTTATTTATTTATTTAATTACTTTAAGAATTTAATCAATTTCTTTATTATTTATCAATTAAATTAATTAGTTTTATAATTTTTAATTAACTAAATTTATTACCACATTTATTATTTATTGATTATCAATTAAATTGGTTTATTGATGATTATTAAAATAATTAATTAATAATTTATTTATTTTTGTTAATTTTTATTTTATTACCTAATTTGTTATTTATTGATTATCAATTAAATTAATCTATTAATAATTTTAAAATGTTTATTTATTTATTTATTTTAATTAATTTAATTCATTATTCTAATAAAAAATTGTAGTCAATAAAGGAAAAAAATTATTCATATAATTTTAAAGGTATCTTCATTTTAAAAAACTTGTTCAGAGAACAATTTTAAACAAAAAAGTTTTATTTAAAAAAAAATATCATTTTTAAAATTGTCTTAGGATCAAACGTTTATCACTAGACTAAAAGTTTAAGTTGTTAGTAGAGGCGCAAGTTTATTTCCTTATTGTGACAGCGTAGAGCCTCGTGTCTGTACGTTCTGCTAGTGGACTTGAGAGGTTTCGTAATGCACACAAGGCATACCGGCAAGATGGACTGTCAAGAACTAATATCGCGCCCATATGCAATAGCAAATACATAAGGCGATTGCTAGCCCGAATAAGGCCAACAATTTCCCCTTAGCGACACTCGGTGGACTCGAACCTACAGCCTCGCTATGATACCAATTCTTAGGATCAAGCACTTAACACAAGGCTAAAAGCTTAAGTTGTTAGCAAAGACACAACTTTATTTCCTTATTATGGTAGCGCAAAACCCCCGATATATACGTGTTACGGGTGGGCTTGAGGGGCTTCGAAGTGCATATAAGACACACTGGCAGGATGGGCTGTTAAGCACCGATATCGCGCCCATACATGATAGCGAATCTATAGGGTGATCGTTGGCCCCCTATAAGGCCAACAACATGTGTCAAGAACGCAAAAAAGGTAAAAGAAAAATCAATTAGCCTTTTCAACCCCTCACTCTCTCTTTCTCTCTTTTTTTCACCTATTTCTCTACGATAGATCATTTGTTCTGTCTTTCAAGCTCAGCCTAGTGGTGGTGATGGGTGTTTTGTGTGGAAAAGGTGAGTGATTCGAGCTTATCTTTATGTGTGTATGGTCAGGATAAGTGCATGTGCAAGGGCCTGTTATTGGTGGTACATAGACATGCCTTAGTAGGTTGATTTTTCTGTGGTTGGCTTAGGGGATTATGTTCTCTATGCGTTGGTGTTTATGTCAGTAGTTGGCTGTTGGTGAGTGTACGGACCTTGTAATAGTGTTTAAACGACCCTCTCAGTGTGTTAGTCTCCATACGGGACGAGTACTACATGTCATGATGGGTCGTTAGCCCATGTTGTAGGGATAGGTACATTGGCGCTATTATGGGTGTACCTTGTGCCTTTGTTGAAATTTAGGATTTTGCAAAAGTTCAAGTACCTATTTACTTTCTTTATTTAGGTGTATGTGTAGTGTCCTATGGTTTTTGTGATGTGTTCATTACGTCTTTTATGTAGTGTACTTTACAATATGGTTATAGTGGTGGGCTGGTGGCATGCTTTGTTATGTAATAGCATAGGGTGTATTGTGTTTTGTGTTACGGCAGTGCAAGGATTTTCCAAGCAATATGTTACCTGCTCTAATGGTGTAGGTTGTGTTAGGTAGGTTGTTTGTGAGGTATGATATAGTGGCATAGAGTACGCTATGGTATCCATGGTGTATATGATAAAGGTAGAAATGATTTCACAAAAAACTTAATAAAAGATGTAATTGACCCCACACATAAAAGTGACGATTGGTATGTAGGAATTAATTCTATTTTGATTCCCACATTTGATACAAAATAATGAACTTAAAAATCTCATTCTTTCGATAATCTGATTTTCACAAACATGGGAATACCATTCCTGATAAAATACATGGGAATAGCCCATTCCTATGTACTTTGAAATAAATTTATCACTCAAGTGCCCAAAATATCCTTAAAAAAATCCATATTACACTACTATTCAAATAACATTATTATTAATGTTGTTGTTGTTATTATTATTATTTTCTATTATTGATTATTATTATAATTGTTATTAGGGTAAAAGATTCCAAAGGCCACTAAACTATATTTCTAGTATTGTTTTGGCTATTAAACTATTTTTGATTTTATTTTGACCATTGAACTATCAATTGGATATTATTTTGGCCATTCCGTTAATTATCCAGTTAAAATAAACTGACTATTAAGGGTAAATCGTAAAATTAATTATATCAATTTATTTTTTCCCCTCAAATTTAACTTATTTGCAAATTGACCCTAACGCATTAAAATTTCATAAAAATATTTTTAACAAAACTTTAACTCTCAATCTCTAATATAAGAAAAACAAGAATGGTAACAAGTAATTAATTACATTACTCGTTTACATGTTAGTTTCTTCTTGTATCATAGTGAGTTATTAAGTAATAAGTTTTGTTAACTATACTACTTAGATATTGTGAACATGATAAAATCCTAGTAAAAATGCACCCAATTGCCAATGATTATATGTTATTTGCTAATTAATTTATGACATATACCAACAACACATAGAGGATAATACACGAACAGTAGTTTTGCATTTGCTATTTAAAATACCATTTTAATTTCTCATCTATTGTTTATTAAGTTACTTATTCAAGGAATGTATAGATATGAAACAGATTCAAATGTGTTAACACTAAAAAAGCGGATTGACTTTGAGACTATGATCTTAATTTGTTGGCATAAAGTTTTTCATGACCATCTATTAATTATTGTACTAGTTAGTTATTTTCATCATTTCACAATAAACTTAAAAGGTATATGAGCTACCCATATTAAGATCGTTTAGGATTTAGTTGTACAACTCAATCATAAATAAACTATTGTTTTAAGAGTTCAATGTACGCCGTTAGAAATTATTTTTTAAGCTCGACATTAGTTGGTTTGATGATTTGATAAATTTTCTAACTTTTACTAGGGACAAAAAGAGAACGAAAAAAAAGGATAAATATTACTCCGCTCCCCTATAAAATCCATATATATCAGTCTGCACCATATATTAGTAAATCTATCAACCCCCCCTCCCCTCCCCTATAAATTTTAAAAAACAACACACCGCCCCATCCGTCTCTTTTAAGCTAACGCTGTTAAAAGAATTTGTTAAAATGACAATTTTACCCTTATATTATATATATATTTTTTGTTATTTATTCTTTCTCTTTTTGTTATTTATTATTTCTCCTCCCATTATTTTCATAAAAAAATAAATAAATAAATTTCATCATCTTCCTTATCTCACACCCCCACCCCTACCCCTCGTTAGCCCCTGTCACGACCTCGTTGCTTAATTACTATGATAATCTCTGATACCGCAATAATATTAATGTTGATAGCCAAATCCATAAAACCTCGAACAACTTGGGATCGTGATGCCACGGCTCAAGGAGATCAGTCTTCCTAAGTCTGCTAAGGCACAAGACAATAACCCGAGCACTATTAACCTTGAAATATTATAACTCGCCATAAACATTGTGATACCAAAATCCAGTTACACAGTTACAGTAATTCAAGTAATACATGTTACACAACTTCATCACTAATAACTAAAGCTACAACCATCAAATACATATTTACAAATCCGGATCCATCAATTACATCTCACAAATCCATCTACTGCATCTAAGTCTCCCGAGAGCCATAACCATTAAGATACAAAGCAAATAACCCAAGAGAATTTACAAAATAACAACTTATCCAGTTACATAAAATGTTCTTGTTACAAAGGAAACATATTCCCCAATTAAGCACGTAGAGCACGAAAATGGCAAGCTCGAAGCAACACTTCGAAAGAGCTTTTCAACAACTGGTAGGCTCAACTATACCTGAAAGGGGGAAGAAAAAGAGGGTGAGCTTATCCGGCACCAAAGCTCAGTGAGGGCTATGGGGAACGAGGATTTTCGCAATCGTTTTTCCATTTGAAATCCATTTGAAAACCATGTCATGCAATGCGCATAATATCAGTTAACAGGATATAGTAATAACAGGCTACAGTTACCAATAACCCAACTCCCGGGGCAAAGGCTCTTGCGGGAGTGGTAGCACATAATATTAAAAGGATACGGTTGCCCTTGCAGTTGCTGTAGACGGCAGACCTTGGATCAATCTTCATCAATATCCTCGAACCCCTAGGTGTTAACTGGATATCCACTGGGAACCATGGTAGTCGAGACCGACTGGTAGCCCGATACTACCCAGAGGAAACGAACGCTACCATGCCCATAGTTATAATTGCAACCATCGCGCCCGTAGTTGATAACAGTATAAACACAAGATATACACAATAACTGTCACGCCCCGACCCGACCCCGCAAAAGGCCAAGTCCAGACCCGACACACGGACGGAGTCTCCTCTGTACTGTGGACGATTCGAAAACCCTACATTCAATGAAATATACGCGAAAACCACAATAACCATTTGAACAAGTCAACTATCTTTTAAAAAAACATACATCTTCTCATTAACCAACTTTGCAACCCAAAATGTCATGCATACTACACAAGTACTCATGCCACTAAGCAGTTAAACCATTAGCATGTAGTTATTTATTAGTCACGTGAGTACATCTTTACAACTTTACAACCTTTCAACTTTTACAACATAAGACCATAGAGGCCTCAAAATAAAAACTACATACAAGGTTACAAGCCTCAAAATAGAGCGACAACCAAGCAATATACACATCAAACATGGCCCGTACAAAAGTCTGGCAACCAACCACCAGTTAAGCAAATAAAGTGCTATCAAGGAAACACCTCCACTTGTTCCTATTCCTCCTCTATTACCTCAATAGGAACAGCCTCAACTACTCCTATAAAATATAGTATAGAAAGGGATGAGCAAAAACTATTGCTCAGCGAGGGTTAATTGGTCTCAAGGATGGAGGTGAGAGAAGAATGCAATGCAAGTAGTCAAGTAGATCCATCAATTATCATATAGAAATACAAGCTAAGCCAACAATAAATCAAGACAAGCATTAAGGCTATAACATTCAATTAAAGGATACAATTCACTTTCCACGAGCAACTTCAATTAACGAATCCGATGACGACGCGCCGGCCCAACCACCTTATAACTTCAGTTTGGAATACCCCGGAAGTATCCATTCAATTATACGACCCAAATCTCCCTGGGCGGCAACCCAAGCAAGAAAATGAATAGGACACGAGGCTAGAGCAACCAACCCTGGCAACCCGAGGCTACCTAGAGAGGCCCATCACACCCGCCCCTGACTCTATGAATACAATACATTATACAATGCAACAATCGAGCGATATAACCACACGTGGGAGAATAACAAAGTAGGTTACTCTCGCACGCAATAGCAACAATTAATAAACATTGCGATCACAATCAACTACAACAAGTATAATAAGCGACATTAAGTATTCTAAAAGCCAAACATCATAAAAACCAACAAAATCACACAACGGCCCCAACTTTCAGAATGCTACTACTTCCAAACAAGCCACGAGTTTTGAAAACCGACTTCACTACTCATCCTAGGACACCATAAGGCACACCCAGAAGCCACAAAACCCTACTTTACCCTATAATTCTTGCAAAGCCTCTATTTTTCCCTTTGCTCGTTTGAACACTACCTCAACTGATCACCCAACCAATGTCATAACTGCACCAAAAATGCTTCATGGCATACCACGACAATGCCTTCACGCAAAACAAAAAAAGTCAAACTCGACCGGAACGACCCCAACATAAACCTTGACATTTTCTCCGTTTTCCATTACACAAACAAAATAAACCACGCATTTTAGCATTTAAGCATATCTAACACCTTTCTGCATCAATAGAACGCAACTCGGAGCAAAATTTCGGACGGGAGTTTACTATTCACATTTTTCACTATTCACTCAACATTTAAAATGCAATAACTAATTTTAACCACAGAAATTGCTAAAAACTTAAAAAAGTAAGGTCTACTAATATCATAGAACATATTTCAAGCAACAAAACGAATTAAACTACATTTTATACGCAATTTCTAAAAAATTAAAGTTTTGACATCATATTTTCTAATGCGCAAATAACGATGCATCCCTCACCTTAGACACTACTAGACGCTAGAAAAACCACATTGAAAGCCTAAAAAATGATCTCGTGCAAGCCCTCGTGAAGATGTGAAGATTTAAGTTGAAAATGTTTTTTTTTTCTTTTTCCCCTTGGTTTCGGCCAAGCCTTTTTTTTTTTTCTTCAGCTTTGTTGTTTGTTTTGCTTTGTTATTTCATGCTTATTAAAAAGATGACAACAAGTCAAAAGTCAAGGCTTTGGTCAAAGTTCACTTAAGTTGGTCAACTAAGCTTATTATATGCATTTTAAGACTAAAACAACTAATACAATTATATTTCTAATCCACAACATCTAAAATACTAAAATTAAAACACTAAATACTAGTTTTCACTATTTGTTGAGGACTATAAATCATTTCCCAACTAACACTCTTGTTATGCAATGCACTTTGCGACAAATAACGAATAACAATTAAATATCAAGGAATTTAAAAAAAATATAATTTTCAGAAAAAAAACAGAAAATTTTCATGTTTCGGGCACGGGTATTACAATAACATTGATAGGAGGGCAACAAAGTAGGTTGCCCTCGATCATGTATAGCAAATATCCATGTCGAGATCTCAATCATGTCTATTTAACCCATAAACAAGCATGTAATAATCAACCAAGAAGGTTATTCACAATGAACACGTATAAGTATGTAGTATTAAATAATTCACTTTAGTTCGATGTTCATGATCGGCAGTAACTTCATGTACTTATGTGAGATGGCAAACATACACATAATATCATTCAATGCTTCCCCTAAAAGATCCTTAAAACATTCAGGAAACAAGCTAGAGTGCCACAAGTAGTACCATTTTATGTTTGCCTCAAGAAATCACATCAAGTATCTTTCATATTTCGCATCGTGTATTCATGTCAAGCATTTATCATGTATTCTTATGGACATGTAACACACACAATATATTTCATATAAGCTCCTTCAAAATTAGCACATAATAACAAGAACTTGTTAGTTGGTCCCTTAAACAATAGCTCCAATCATTGGCAACTTTTGATATAATTAAACAACTTTAATGCTCTTGTATTAGCCTAACATAAACAGTTAATTTACCTACATTCTTGAACTTCAATTACCTTTATGTGGTCTAGGATTGAAGCTTATCAAAAGTAGATAGTTCTAGAATCAGACGGATCTCAATTCGGAGTTGAATTGGGTGAGTTATGGCCTTTATAAAAATATTGTGCAAACAGGGAAGGGGCAGTCGGACGAGGGAGTCGGGTGAGCTTCCTAGACCGACTCCCTTGACCGACTCAAGCTGTCAAGGTCATTCCAAGCCCAATTTTCATGTTTTTTCCTTCTTTCTTCTTCAATCTTGCTACAACTAAGTTCATGCCTCAAATTCATTTCAATTACAACTTTGTTAACACCATATAAACATGTAATAAGCCCCATCTACTAGCAAGACATCATGGATTCAACAAAGGCTCAAACTATTAACTACAACCTACTTACAAGATCAACAACTAATATTTGTCTTCAAATGTTGCATCTCCTATTGCCATACTTCAATTTTAGTGTGTTAACCATATTTAGCATTATGTTAGTTTACAATAACAAGATCAAGCATAATATAACAATATAAACAAGTCTTGAACCCTAGAAAAACAAGTCAAGTTCAAATACACAACCCAACCAAGTATACATATAATTCTTAATCATGCTTCATAATCACATAGATCTCTCTATTATAAGCTACACGACTTTATAAAACTTTTGAAAACATCTCTCACCTTAGATATTTGAATTTGAAAGCAAGAGAAGTCTTGGATCTAGCTAGCCAAGCCAAGAAGAAGCTCAAGAGTGCTTGAAAATGGCCTAAGTTCCTTATTCCCTTTTCTTCATCTCTTTCTCTTCTTCTTCCTCTTTTCTTTCTTGATCGTGTGTGGTGTGTGTGATCTGAGGTGTGTGTGTTTGTGTGTTGTACTATTTTTGTGTGTGTATAGTGTGTTGTGTGTGTTTTTAGTTAGGTAGGAAATATCTAATGGCCCTTTTGACCAATTTGCCCTCCAACTAGATGCATTCTTACTAGTTTGCCATTGTTAGTTAGTTTTCAACTATCTAGTTAGCTAGTGTAGTGTAGTGCAATTTGTTTATCTCCTATGATATCTAAATCACACATATGTATGTTAAATGATATAAATACACATAAAATCACTCAAATGCACATAAATCTACATAAATGCATTTTAAATAATATGATATGCATACGGAATTTCGTGTGGGACTTCACAGCCCTCCACCTCCACCCTCCCCCCCACCCTCACCCACATTTAAATACACGTTTAAATGTTCTCTAAAATCAAATCAAACTAAACTAAGCCCTCCTCTCTCGATCTCGAAATTTTCTTGCCTAGAAAGAATGGTCACGAGCACAATACCAATTTTTTCCGCCTCTAGTTCTCATGTAACACTACCAACGCAAAATTTTTTGAATAAAAGATGTTGTGCTCAAGTTTCTTTTATGGTTGTTCCGCACCAAGAACAATTGAATTATTATCAACATAATATGCTAATTCCAATGCATGAGATCTTATAGCATAAATATTTTTTTGACTTGATTTCAATGCTAATAAGGAAAACCATGAATTCCAATACACAAGGATCTTGTAACACAAATATTTTTTGACTGGATTCAATGTTAATAAGAAAAAAAGATAAATGGAAACTTCAGAAAGAAAAAGATTACATAAAATGAAATTTTATTCAAAGACTAGCATGATACACCACCATACAGTATATCATACCTAACACAAAAGCTAACGATGCAATAACAAGAACATAAACAGTTTTTTTAAGTGCCATTAACAATGGTACACACAATCAAACAGTAGAAACTAGAGAAGACAAGACAGAGAAACCCAACACAAATAGCGCAACACCATCAACAGATCATTTAGAAACCACCACGGAGACGGAGGACAATGTGGAGAGTGGACTATTTCTGGATGTTGTAGTCAGCCAGAGTTCTTCCATCCTCTATTTGCTTACCGGTGAAGATCAACTTCTATTGGTCTGGGGGAATTCCTTCATTGTCCTGAATCTTAGACTTGATATTGTCGATGGTATTTGAAGACTCCATCTCCAAAGTGATGGTCTTTCCAATCAAGGTCTTGACAAAGATCTGATGGTGGGGGTGGGGGTGGGGGAAGGGGTAATAGGTGGGGAATATGGGTTTTATATATATTTTATATATTTTTTTCAATTATTTTTTGAGTAAGGATAGGTACAAGAGCATTTACTGTGGAAATAACATGTAGGATGCACTTTGGATAGTAAAACAAACGGATAATAAACGGAGGGTGGCGGTGTGTCGTTTTTTAAAATTCATAGGGGGGTTTTTGAGGGCTGATATATATAGGTTTCACAGAGGGGTGGAGTGATATTTACCCAAAAACAAAAAACCATAACAAAATGTAGATTGCATTGTAGTTGAATCTCCAACTGAAAAAAATAGAGTTTGTGGCTTGAGTTCATTTGTTTAGATGAATAACAAGTTGTATAAAGATACACGCATAATTTATAATCCATAAAATTAGCTTGGCTTAATGACACAAAAATGTGTAAATCGACACATTTGTAGCAAAATTATAAAAAATTTATTTATCCGAAAATCATGAACAAAAAGAAGGAAAAGATAATAAAAAATATAGAAAAAAATGATTTTTTGTTTTTTTTTTTGTCAAAAGAGAAAATATAATTATAAAAAGGGAAAATTTCACAAATGGTTCGTAATTTTTGCACATTTTTTCAATTTCATTCTCATTTTTTTTAAAATGACACACTTGTTTACAAAAATCTCAATCTAACTTCCTATGTTTTCACCATTTTTTTAATTCGGTCCCCAAAATTTCATGTGTATGTTCTAAACATCAAGGACTATATTAAAACTTTTTACAAAATTTGGAGATTAAGCGGGTAACTTTTGAAACAATAGTGACTAAATTAAAAGAAAATGTGTAAACATTAGGTCATAAATTGAGACTTTTTGCAATCATAGAAACTAAGCGCATTACTTTTGAAATAATGAGGACAAAACTGAAAACAAGTGTAAACATTGTGGACCATTTGTGTAATTTACGAGCAAATTTCACAAATGGTCCTCAATGTTGACACATTTTTTTATTTTCATCCTTATTGTTTAAAAAGTAACCTGTTTATTGCCAATGTTTACACTTTTTTTCAATTTAATTCCTATTGTTATAAAAGTGACGTACGTAGTCCCTAAAATTTACAAAAAAAATCAATTTAGTCCTCAATATTTTTACTTTTTTCAATTAAGTCTTCAAAATTTCATATATAAATCACAAACTACAGGGACTAAACAAACTTTTCGCAAACTTTGGGGGGCTAAGTGTATTACTTTTAAAATAATAGGAATGAAATTGAAAGTAAGTGTAAACATTTGGTACTAAATTAAAACTTTTTACAATCTTTAGGTACTAAATGCGTCACTTTTAAATCAATGCGGACAAAATTTAAAAAGTGTAAACAACAGGGATTGTTTGTGAAATTTACCATAATTTATTCTTTAAAAATGGTAAATTTGTCATATAGTCCCTATAGTTTACATATTTTTTCAATGTCGTCCCTAATGTTCCAAAATATTCATAGTAGTCCATAATATTTATAAAAGTGATTCAAAATGGTTCCTATTGTTCAAAATTATCCAATTTGGTCTTTATTATTTTTCAAAAAATTCAATTTAGTCCATAAATAAGGATCATATGCTGGAACTAAATTAATTTTTTTACGAAATAATAGCGACTAAATTAATTTTTTTTTAAACAATAGGGACTAAATTGACCAGTTTTGAATAATAGGGACAATGTTGAATCACTTTTGTAAATATTAGAGACTAATATGATTTATTTTTTAAATATTAAGGACTAACTTGAAAAAATATGTAAACAATAGAGACTATATGCATAATTACCCATAAAAAATCCAAACCAAACGAAATCAATTAGACGTGATACATCGGGTGGGCGTGGGTCTATATAGTCCCCATTGTTTCTCTCAAATTTTAATTTCATCCTTATTGTTTAAAATTATATAACTTACTCCCTATTTCAAAATATTTTCAATTTAGTCCCTATCGTCAAAATCTCAATTAATTCTAATGGAAAATATGTGAAATGCCTAAATTGCCCTTACATAATTAACAAGTTGACCAACATATCATTTGGATATGTATCATATCAGCCTATTTTTTTTACAAAATATTCAAATTAGTTATTTTTATTTCACAAAATATTCAAATTAGTCCCTATTACAAAAATACACTCAACCATGCACATATATACACACAACCACATGCATACTCACGCATGTGTGCACGCACGCAAAAGCAAATAGTAAGTCCAAGTTAATAAAATATGAAAAATATAGTGACAAATGGGAAACTTATGGAAAGTTACTAACCCGACCATAGAATAGTGCACTAGCACGTCTTCATCGATGTTGTTTTTCGTATATGCTTATGATGATAACTTTTTATATTTATATGTATTTTGATGACTTTGTTTTATATTATTATTATGCATTTTTTTTTGGATTAAGGACGTGAAAAAATCATTTTATTTTTTTTGCAACGCAGGTAAATATTCAGGTGACTTTTTAACTATTTTGATAACAATGATTAAACTAAAAATGTTGTCAAACAACAGAGACGAACCAATATATATATAAAACTTTGGGGACTATTATGGACTTTTTGTTAAACATTGAGTACTACTTAGAATTTTAATTGAAAAAAATAGATATTAAATTAAATATTCTAATAACTTTTCAAATTTGGCCCCAAATAGTGGTCACGTGCACAACAAGTGACTAATTTTCCTTTAGATTTGATTAAGATTTTGACGGTAAGGACTAAATTGAACTTTTTTACAGATAATAAAGACTAAATTGATTAATTTTAAAAAATAGAGACAAATTTAAAATTTTGGATAAACAATTGAGACTATTTGTGCTTTTTTCCCTTTCCAAATCCATAGTAAGAATCAAACATATTTATACTAACCGTCAGCTACTTTAGTACTCATTTACACCCACCGAGTACACCTAATTCTAGTATTTTTAGATGTCTACTAACTAACGCAACCTGTTAGTTTATATATTTACATAAGAAAACCAAACAAGAAAAATGGAAATACAAAACCCTCAACTCCTTCCTTTTCCCTCCTTCACATAAGGTCTACACCTCATCCCTCTCTCTTTCTCCCTTTTCCAACAGATCAAACAACACAACCACGTTCCCCTCCCACCACACTACTTTCCCATTCGCAAACCAACAACAATTGAACCTCAAACGGCCTCACACCTTACTTCAGCATCCGATGTCATTTGTTTCCATACTCTGTTAAAGAAAGAAAAAAAGACATTGAAATTACTATAATCCCATTTCAAAACCTTTAATCTCAATCCCTTTAGTGTATTTCCTTAAAAACTCACATCTTTTTTGCTCTGTTCTCATCTGGGTTTGCATCAAAATTGCATTTCTTTTAGAATTTTTTTCGGGGTATTTTTAGTTGTACCTTAGTTAAAGCTAGCTTATATTAAATTTGCCTTCGAAACCCATTTTTTTTGCTTAATTCTCATCTGGGTTTGCATCGAAATTGGATTTTCTTTAGAATTATTTGGTGGGTGTTTTTTAGTAGTACCTCGGCAAAGTTAGCTTATGTTAAATTTTTTGCTTAATTCTCATGTAGGTTTGTCTAAAAATCCCAAGGTTTTTGTTGTTCTTTTTGGGTAATTTTATAATACTTGTTTAAATCAAAATAAAAAATATATGCTTCTTTGGATTTATTTCCTTGAGTTGTGGAAATTTTAGGATTTTTTAGTTGAGTTCTCATTGGGGTTTTCTTTTTTCTTTTCAAAAAATTGGAAGAAATTTTCTTTTAATTTTTTAAAATTTAATTTGTTTGATGAGTTTTGGTGGCAATGGTGAATAATCAAGAAGATGGGGATAAGAACCCATCAGGGATTTCTAGAGGTGGTAATGGAGGAGGGGGAGGAGCCACCAGGTCATGGGGCACTACCATTTCAGGCCAATCAATGTCCACCAGTGGCAGCGTGGGGTCCCCTTCAAGCCGGAGTGAGGCCGCGATGGCAACCCCGGCGAGTGAGAGCACTTTCCTTAGGCTAAACAACCTTGATATTCAAGGCGATGATGCCGGATCGCAAGGAGCTGCAGGGTCAGCCCTTTGACTCATCTTGTTAAATTTGTCGTGACAGTCTGCTATATATGCTGTTTATTTACTTGTGTTTAGGATTGAAGTAGTTGAATTACTTGGAAAATTTCTATGATAAACTAGCATGGATTAGTGGAAGACTTCCACTTCATGAATTTTCTCTTACTAATTGTGAAAATGAATGAAATACATTGCGGTTAAGCGCATGCGACTGAATTCAATTAACAGAGTAGTATGCATCCGCAGGGCAGAATTGATTCGAGAGTTATGAGCTTATAAGATAAGTTGCCAATGTTTGACTTCATTGGAACTGGAAAAAGGTGTAGAGAGTGATATGCTAGGGGAAGGAGTGAACTTAGATTGGTGAATTGATGTTGCATTATTGCTTAAGAAGATAGTGCAAAAGATAGACCGCGGGACGGCGAACTTTGCAAAAGTGCTTATTTGGTTGGGAAAAATAGGACTTCTGACTCCAAGCCTACCCTACCCGAAAATAGTTTGGCACTTGTGGCATTTATGGAAATAGCCGATGCAATCTCTCTCTAAAGTGTTCAATAGCAGCCAGCTTGAAGAATTTGAGGAGCCATTATGCTGCCTTTGGCATGCATAGCACAAACTTTTTCATGAATTTCAGCCGGAGAAGGAAGGCCTTCTAAATTTAGGAGAAAGAAGGGAATTGAAGCAACTAGAATGTTGTATTAACAGGAATATTGATGATAATGCGAGTCTAAAGGAAGAAAAGAGAGAGAGAGAGAGAGAGAGAGAGAAACATAAACAGAATGTGAAAGAATGACTTATTTTTTGTCTATAATAGAGTACTAACACCGATTTGTATTAGTTCACTCAGATAAACAGTTGCATAATTGTCCTTGCTGACAACACTCCCCTTCAAGTTGGTGCACATATATCATACGTGCCTTATGAATATACACAATACAAGGATCCCTCAATCACTTGGTGAACAAATCAACTAGCTGATCACTGGAACTAACATAAGGAGTGTCAATCACCTTCGTTAATAACTTAATATTTTCCCTCTTACAAAGTGATAGTCATCCTCAATAGGGATTATCATGTGATTATCAGAAATCAGCTTCATTGGACGAGAGCAGTTTATCCTAATATCTGTGACTAAATGCTTAAACCTTAGTAATGCGCAAGTGGCTAAGCCCATACCATAATATTCTAATTCTGCTCTAGACCGAGCCAGTGCATGTTGTTCTTGTTTTCCCACAAGACTAGAATTCCATCAGAAAGACACAATATCTAGAAGTGGAGCATCTATCGAATGGATTTCCTGCCCAATCCGCATTTAAATAACTAATAATTTCTGCATGTCCCCGATCTTTGTGAATAACCCTTTTCTAGGAGCACTCTCAATATACCGAAGGATACGAGCAATAGCCTTCCAACAACTTTCACGTGGAGAATCCATGAACTAACTAATGACGCTTAAAACAAATGAGATACCTGGGTGAGTGAGATATTAAGGGGAGTCACTGTAAGATAGTTAAGTTCAAATATCAACCCAATCGCAACAAGTGTCTTCATAAGGTTGTTTTTCATACATAAGGTTGTTTTTCATACACACACATTTATGACATACATGTCTATTTATTCAGTTTTGTCATCTAATTTCCTGCACTTCTTACTGTATTCATGATAATATAGGTTTTGACATGGTGGTTGACATAAGATTCAGTTTTTTTATTCTCATGCTTTGCCTTCTGTTGTATTTTAACATATTTTCTAATGTAATATTTGATGATATATTTGCAAAGAGGCATAACTAACCATTTACTACTGAACAGTAACAGGAAGAAGAAAAGAGGTCAGCGGGCAGCCGGAGGTGATAAGAGTGGTAGAGGACTTCGTCAATTTAGCATGAAAGGTTTTGGCTTCTCTTTTGCTCAATCTTTTTATTTACATTTTTGTTGGCGAACTGGTGGATAACACAGCAGTGTTGTTGACTGATCTTACATTTGATATTGCTTGTGATTTACAATTTCTTGTCCTTGAATTAGAGTATCCATATTAATCAGTGTTTCTGTTGTCTCTTGTGACTAGTGTGCGAGAAAGTGGAAAGCAAAGGAAGAACTACATACAATGAGGTCAGGCTTATGGAAGTTTACAACGCCATTTTGTTTCACTGTCAGGGAGATTTACTGATATGTGTTAAGTAGCACTCCTATGATTGCTATTCAGTTTATGGCTACTTTTATGAAGACTACTATTTGATTCATATGTGATTACGTATATTGAAACCTTAATGCACCTCATGATGATTGCTCTGATTGTCAAGGGGTACCTTATAACGATTTCAATTCTGATTATATTGCTGTCCCAATTCTACCATTCCCCAATGCTACAATGGGCTAATGTGAAAACACAAAGTCCTTTTCTTGAAAATGCTGGAAAATTTGTTTTTTGGTTTGAGGGTAGTTGTTATCCCTTCAATCTATGTGACATCTATACTTCTGTTTAATAAAATTGGTGGACCTTTTATAGAATTTTCTCGGAATAGATAAACTTATTTCTTAGTGAGAGATTCTAAATTGTTAATGCGCAGTACAATCAGGTAGTCTTTTTTTTTTTTGGCTCGGTAATCGGGTAGACTTTTGAGATTTGATAATATATTTATTTTTGTCCTGAGGTCTTACTTTTTCCTTGTTATCTTGTGTATAAAATTAAATATTTTGGCTTTGCATGGGTGTTTTTTGGGCTGCTTATGTGATTATAGTGGCCTGGAAGGATTTCAAGCGTAGCTAGACTGCTTGTGACTCATTTGCAACCCCTAACCCCAATTAATTCCTAATTGAGGTTAACAGTTGCAGTTGGCATAGGTTGGACATCATCCCATGATTAGAGGGGAAGGCATGTAGTATCTTGTATGAGTTTTCATGGTTGGTTTACCTTTATTGTCTTTATCTCTTTTGTTTTAACTTGATCAAATGATTTTTAGAGGAATGTTTTTGTGTGAATGTAATGAATTCTTTTTCTTTGCTTTTGAAGATATCATGATCTTTTCATTCTAGTCCAATTACAATAGAATATTGGATCTGATATTTCAGTCATATCCTCCAAGGGCCTCCTTCCAAACAATCCAAAATAGAAATTCAATTAACAGAACTTGATAAGCTTAATAGCAAAAAGTTGGCTGAGTCGGATATCTTAGGAATAGGAGGAAGTGAGCTGTGAATTTGCAATGTGGTTAATTGAGAACAAATGCTTGAGGTCAACGGAACATTTTATTATATCAAAGTGTTTGCAAAAGATAGAGGCTGCGTACAGCTTTGTGTCTCACTTGTATGGCAAGGAGAGTGATGGAGGACAAGCATTCAGGTCTTTTTTGCTTTGGTTGCTGACGGAAGGGATTTTGGTTACGTTTAGTGCTTCATTTGTGGGAGAAAAGTGCGCCCTTAGGGTTTGTAACATCTGTCAGAGAAAGATAAAGATCTTGGACCCTTTTTCAGAGTGCAGATGTTTGGGTACAAATTCTTTTGAATCCTATAAACCATATATTAAGGAACTTTATTTATTTGGATGGTCCAGTTCAATGTTTTTGAATGGAAAAAAGTGTAGCTTGGACTCCATTGCAGTTTGCTTAATATGCCATCTTTGGGAAGGTCTCGATGGAAGAAATTATAGGACATCATTGAGACAATCTATGCTTGTGGAGTTGCTTTAAAGGGAAGAAATCTTTTGGGATCTAATCATTGGAATTTTCTGGATTGTCGGTTGACGACATTACAGAAGGATATGAGAGCAGATTTTTTGGAATTATAGTTAGCCTTCATTTTTCTTGATGCTGGTTTTGTCATCTTCCACATTTGCTTTGACTTTTGAGCATTTTTAGCTGCATCAGGAAGTTGAAGACTAGGGTTCTTGCCTATTGTTTCACTTTTGCGAGGATGTTAAGTTGATGATGGAGATCAGGTGTTTTGGAGACCTGTTAATGGGCATTGAATTGAGTAATTATTGTGAATCCGGATACAACAAAAGAGTTGAAATGTCTTTCACATATTCGGTAATTGCAGACAAAATAACTATGATCTTAGTCATTTGCATGATATGGAATAGCTAGATATGGGCTCCAGCTGTGTCAATGTTCTCCAGCATGCTGATCCACAAGTTCAGAGTAATTCCCACTTCAGATTCCCTCTATCATCTGTATAATCGAGGCTGTCATTTTGTTAAATTTCGTACGTTTGCAGAAACTGTACAATTTCCTTGAGAGGATAAAGAAGTTTAACCTTAATCTAGCTGACCTCTGGTTTCCTCTAGCTGCTGAAAAAGATGCTGAATATGGTTCTTTCTAAATGGATTCATGGATTTTGATTTGAAGTTTGTGGCCTTTATTTTCATGCGTTCATACTCGTACATACAATTGCCACTTATTTTAATTTGCAAATAATACGAGTGACATATTTGATAAATTAGGATTCATTTTCTCAAGGTGTTCATGGTCATATTTTAAATTCTGGCTTTTTGAGTCCTGGGTTTTATAGTCCACTTTTCCCCCTTTCATTGATATGTACAATGTGTTTTCATGATTCCCATTCTATTAGTGGCTCCTATTTTTTTAATCCGCGGTGAAGGCGACTATGTCGGAACTACTTAGCTTCTAATGAATTATATGATTATTTTGATATCCATTTGAGTTAGTTAAATTTTTTTTATTGACTCCTTTTAAAAGAGGTAAGATCCGGTGAATCGGAAACAATTAATTAAGTAAGAATTCAAAAACATTTTTATGGAACAGACATATCAATATGCGTGCATCATACCTTTGCTTCCACTTACAGTTCCTATGTTAATAGGAGTGGGACTTCTTCTTTTTCCGACAGCAGCGAAAAATCTTCGTCCCCCTTTGTTAATTATTCTGATATCCATTTGAACGAAGTATTTGGAGTACAAAATCATACATAACTGCAGAAGGGACTATCTCCTTTTTCCTTGTCTCTTTTGTTAGACTACCTAATGAACTATTGAACGAAGTCAATGCAGAAATCTTCTTATGATTTGCTTGCCCTTATCATTGGCTTCGATGTCTGTCATATGATTTACGTAATTATCTCAGTCTGACAAACTAGTGTCTCCGTCCCAGGTGGCAGATGAACTTGTAGCTGAATTTGCAGATCCCAGCAATAGCCTTGCACCAGATCAGGTTGCTTTCTCTGCAGTCCTAATAGCTTTTAGTAAGTTTAGTATCAAGAATAATTGTGAAATTCAACGATTTGAGCTTTTCTTTATGTGTACATGACAGCAACAATATGATGAGAAAAACATAAGGCGAAGGGTGTACGATGCTTTAAATGTTCTCATGGCGATGGATATAATTTCTAAAGATAAAAAGGAAATACAATGGAAGGGTCTACCTCGAACTAGCTTTAGCGATATTGAAGAGCTAAAGGTTTGATTATAAGTTCTTCTCTTCTAGCTATACTGTTTATAACTATTCTCGAATAGGCAAGCCATTAAACAGCACTAGTTCTACGATTTAGAAGGTACTAATCCAACATGTTTATTGCAGTCTGAGAGACTTGGACTTAGGAATAGGATTGAAAAGAAGGCAGCTTATTTAGAAGAACTGGAGGAACAAGTAAGATTTATCTTTCTTTAGCTCACATATATAAGCCAGCGGTCCTTTTAATGATGTACGCCCAAATGAGGCTCTTAACTTTTAATGTTATATTTTTTGACACCTCTTTTTTCGCTAAAAAGTATGTAGGTCTTCAAAATCTTATACAACGAAATGAGCAATTATATGGTTCTGGAAAAGCTCCGAGTGGTGGTGTGGCTTTACCTTTTATACTGGTGCAGGTAGAATTGCTTCACATATTCTTTACTGTTATTGTTTCTGCATTTTTCTTTTAAAATGACTCTTGAAATTTTTGATTGGTACATTTTTGTACATTCCTTTTATACTGCTTTAGATTTACTCTTTTTCTCTACTGTTTAATATTCGTCTCATCTTTTTCTCCACCTATTGAATTTGCAGACTCGTCCTCATGCAACAGTTGAGGTGGAAATATCAGAAGATATGCAGCTTGTGCATTTTGACTTCAATAGGTAAGAAAGCCTACATATATGCATTTCTAAATTTTGATCTTAGAAGGACAAATTGCTAGAAAGAAATACAATTAGCTATTGTTGTTTCAATCCACTTTCGAACGTGGTAATTGATGACATGGTATTCTTAAATGCAAAAGATTTTCAGAAACTAGTGGTATGGAGGTTTCGAACAGCATGTTCTTGACTGCATGAGGTTCATTTTTCATGTTTCATTTAGCTTCTAACCAAGCATCATTCAAATTTTTTATTTGTTTTAAGATCTCTCGCTTAAGATTAACTTCTCTGATTTACTTATTGCAGTACCCCTTTCGAGTTGCATGATGATAATTATGTTCTCAAGGCAATGAAATTTTGTGAAAGACCACAGAGTGATACCGTGGCACAAAATCCCCCTGCTGATGGAGGTGAAAGCTCCAGCATGCCGAATATGTTACCACCTCAAATCCCTCAGCCTTCCTGTTCAAACATACCGAGTAGGCTAAACACTTCACCTCCACTTCCTGGAATACTTAAGGCACGCGTCAAGCATGAGCACTAGTTTGCAGCTATTAAACTATGATTATTACTCTTGATGTCATATCACCTGTGTATATTGTGTAAAATATTCTGCTAAACTGGTTCGTCTGCTTCTGGCCTATGTCACCTTGTTCGAATTTTTTTTTTTTGCTCAGTTGACGGAACAGGAGGTCCTGGATCTTTCAGTTTCGCTTCAAGAACACCACGAGGTTTGGTTCGGTTCTTGCAGATACTTTACAAGTTTACGATAGGCATTTGTAATTGTTTTGTCATTTTGGTTCTGTTTCATTAGCAGCCTAAAGTAGTAGAAAGAAAGCTCATTTCTAACTGAACCATGTAGACTGGCCTAGCTAACTGCATTTTGTTTTATGAAAATACCCCTCCATGTTACATTGTTATTTAGCTTCTATGATATGCAAGGTGAGGCTACGTATAGTATATCTTAAAGTGGGTCAATCGTTTCTTGAAACTCGTCCATGGTGGGAGTTTCATACACCAACTACTCTTTTATTACTGTCTTTTGGTAGTGAAATCAACTATATATCATATACGGCGATGTCTAGATGATGAACATCTTCATTCTGTACACAATATTTGCTTACAATGCTGATGATTATTTCTCGATGCTCTTCATAATTCCAAAACAAATATTATTCACGACTCCGATGTTCAAGATCAAACATGTATTAAGGATTTTGATGCGTTAAGGTGCATTGTTGCATGTCGACTTCGATTTTTTGGGACGCTTTATTGCACCATAGAATTCATAGTCTCACGGTAGAGTTATTGTGGTTCTTCTGCCTATATTTTGGGGCGTATTAATGCATTATAGAGTTTGTATTCTTAGTTGATCTAATGTGGTCCTATTCGTCATAAAAGAAAACCCTCATGGTGCAATCGCATATGTTCTAAAAAACCACTTGATAGAATAAGTGATTGGACAAGTAATAATAATTCTAGTCCATCCTTGATTTAATGGACTATATAATATTGTTAAATCTTCTGTTGAAGGTATATTTTGAAGCATTTGGACAAATGGTAGTTTAAAACAGAAAAGACATTTATGAAGATGAAGAATTTCTTGACTTGTTAAGAAATCCATCACAAAAAATAGATTGGAGTGCCTTTTGAGATAGGAAATGTCACTTAGTGAGAAGTCTTATCAAATCTGTCATGTGTATCGTGAGGTTTGTTGTTGCACACATTGACTTGATAATTACAATGTTAGTCAATTTCTTAGCTGTTATATTGTGAATATCTTTTAGTGCTATTTTGTTATTTTTGAGAAAGGATAAAAATGGTAAAACATTTCAAAAAATAATTGCTTTATAACACGAGTACACGACTATTCCTCTCTCCCTTGTAACAAAAGAAAAAAAAAAAGGTTTAGTTGAGCATTCTTGTTTTCTTCAAATGAATAGAGCCCTTAGTGGATGAAAATTAAAAAAAGAAAAAAGTAAAAGAAAATAATGGCTGAGGAACCATATCATATATATGACCTGTTAGCATCTCTCTGTAAATTATGTACTTTGTGTTTCCAGCAAGCTCAGCAATGGTCAAGTCTCTGAATGCTGCAACACATGCAGACATACAACTATGATATGTCAAAATTTATGGGAGGAAAAAGAGAACGACGACAGGCCCCCACGGGTAAAACTTAGTAATCAAGAATTCTTTCGTCTTTTATTGAAAGTTTTTTAAAAGGTTCACCTTACTAACTTAGTCGTCGGAGTATCTATTTAGGTTACATTAAATGTCTCTAGGAAGAAGTAGATAGAGTAGACTCATAGTGACTGATGGCCCATTCTTGGATAAAAATGTATTTACTCTCCGACTGTTGCTGTCTTGCTGAGAAGTTTTTAGATATCAAATGGACCTCTTCAAAAGGTAATTTTGATGTGACCGATAACGTCTATGAACATTGAGAAAAAGGATAAGAGGATGATTCATTCGGATCAACAGTAGATCCATGAGTTCCATCACACCCATCTTGTTTACCCGAGACCTTAAGTAAGAATTTTTTTTTATAACACTCTCTACATTATTGATCAATAATTTATAATAATTGAATATCACTTATAATATTATGACATTATAAATATATTTATTTCCGAACCTTATGAACAATCATTGAGTACGCATTTGTCATTTATGACACGGGAAATGGACAGCACGAAAATGGACCACTTTCAGGCCAATCACAAATCCCGTGCGTGCTTGGGTGCGTTTAACTCGGCATGTATTATTACAACTTGTGATGGTCCCTATTTGAAGCCTGTCACCATTCACAGTTGGATAGTTCAACAGTTTTCATACATCAAAATATATAGATATTTATCATGGTAATGTCTTGTGTGCCCCCAATGGCATGATTAAGCGATAATGGTGGTAAAATAGGTTTAATATTTTCACTATTTTAAAATTTCAACCTTAACTAACCTGATACAAGTGTACGGGTGCACCGTTGTATTTGGAAATTTTTTAATTTATGATTGAATTCTGTCAAATGACAAGGTGATTGGACTCCGCCAATTGGGTCTCATATCATCCGAAAAAAAATTTTAGTGTTATGTGTAATGGAAAGTGATATCCTATTTTAAGGTAACGCAAGTTGCATGGAGTCATAAAGACATAAATGTTAGTTTTTGTCAAGTAGAATACATTTTGCTAATGATAAATTCTTACATGAGGTATGTGGCAAATCTGTCACAATCACATGTCAAATTGTTATTCCATGAAATTAATCTACGTTAGTCTGTATCGTGCAGACATGCCATGTCAAAATGTCAGAAGTTTCTCTTTTTACAAATTTGGCCTTACAGAGTTTTAAATAAATTACTATGATGTCCCAATTTATGATAATTGATTGACATTTGTCAACTAATTAAAATACTTTTTATCTATATAGTTGTGACAGATTTGTCACATACCTCATGAGAAATGTCATATATTGACAAGTGTTGCATGGGACCCGCACCTATTAATGGAGCTGACTCAAATAAGTAGCAAAAAGTCCCTGACACCCTTTACAATGAGATATTAAAGGTATTATATGAAAATGGTCTAAGTGCAAAAAGACGAAATTGAACAAGTGAATAAAAAAATAAATACACGTTAAATGACCCTAATGGACGATATAATAAAAACAAAATCTTGAACTTCAAAGCAACACTTCTTTATATACATATATATATGTATGTATTGACGATTATTTTATGTTTTTCTAGCAATCCTTTTCTTTTTCTTTAATTTTTTTATCGTACAACAAATGTCATATATAATATGAATGGCAATGTAAAATGTGAAAATCGCCACAAACAAGCAATTAGTAATTATAAAATTCCAATCACTTTTTTTTTGGTCAAGAAAATTCCAATCAATATATTGTTATCATAAATGAAGTATAAATCATTTGGTGACATTACATGATTTAAGAATCAAAACAGATAAATTTTAAATTTTTGTTTTGGTAGTACAAAACACATCGCCTAACATATAAAAATTATAAAATTACCTTAACAAAGGTAATTAATTATAAGAAATATCAAATTAATGTTGAATTCTCTCGTTCGCTAGCCTTCTTTGGCCTCTTCCATCTTATCTTGGCTTACTAGCCAAGTTCTTATAACAACTGGGTATAGATCAATCAATTTTATTAGTCGTATTCTTTAATTTGGAATGAACAACTAATAACCAAAATAAAATCTACAAATATGCATGCAAATGTTTACAAGTAACCGAAATCTACAAATATGAATGTAGGTTTCTTGTTGATATCTATAAATATTCATTTTTTAGACTACCATTAAGAATTTGTAAGGAAGGTATTCGAAGTAGCATCTATGTATATGCATGGTATCTACAGATAACCAAAATAGGCATCTATGAATATGAATGCATATTTCTCACTGATATATGCAAATAATCATTTTGTAGAGTGTCATTACAAATTTATAGGGAATATATCTAAAGTAGGATCTATGAATATGCATGAAGGTATCAACAAATAAGGAAATTATGTATCTACAAATATGAATATTGATTCCTCATTGATATCTATAAATAATTATTTTATAGTCACTAACAATTTGTAAAGAAGGTATCGAATTAATAGAGTGTATTTGATTTTGGAATCATGAAAAGGGTAGACTAGTCTTTTGGAAGTAAAGGATAAAACAAACATTATTTACGAAAAGGTTGTAAATGCATATTTTACAATTCATTTATTATGTACTTACTTTTAAGGATATATTTGTAATTATACTACGAAATGACATTTATTAATTAAAAACAGAGAATGAACATCATGTTCACCCTAAAGAAATCAAAGGCTCAGATTCATCAGGATGTCACGTAGGCCCTGATGGAAGACGAACCCCTAGTTTTAATGCCTATATGGCACAATACTTTTTAGGACAACGTGCAAAAATTAACTGTATTTTATTAAAATTACACGTTATATCTTGTTGATCTACTTTTATAGTCTAATAACTCTCTATAATTTATAAAAAAGTGGTTGTCTCTTGTATCTAGTAAAAACAAAAGGTTTATTATAGCATTCTTGTAGACTATATCTGTACTATATGACCAAAAAAAGAACAAGATTATAATTGTACTATAGAGTTTAATGTGTAACTTTGACAAAATATAAGACTTTTTTTTTTTTTTTCGTTATAGACTTTTTAGGAAAAAGTGCAAAATTTGTGTATTTTCCCAAGATTTTATGCCATATTTTTGTAGGGTGAAGTGCATCAGACCCTCTTGTACTTTATCGAAAGTGCACAACACCCCCTATAGTTTAAAAACCCCCTGAGTTAATTCTTGTAGTTTTCCAAAAGTGCACAACACCCCCCTATAGTTTAAAAACCCCCTGAGTTAGTCTTTGTAGTTTTTCAAAAGTGCACAACACCCCCTACCGTTAAAAAATCCGTTAAATTTAACGGAGAGTATACTTCACACGCGTTAAGTAAGATTTTTTTTTATTTTTAACGAATTTATTCATTAAATAATTATATGAATTGACCAAATTACCATTTTTTTTTAAATAATAATAATAATAATAAAAAGTCATCTTCCCCAACTCTTCCCACCCAGCCTCGTCACCCACCCCCCACCCCCCTCCCTAGCACCCCCACACCCTTCAGCCCGTCACCCACCCCACCCCCCAGCCCGTCACCCCCTACCCCCACTCCTACTGCCACTGTGTATTGTGTGTGTGTATATATGTATGTGTATATATATATACATATACATATATATATATATATATACATATATATATATATACATATACATATACATATATATATATATACATATATATATATATATATATATACATATATATATATATACATATATATATATATATATATACATATACATATATATATATATATATATATATATATATTTCTTTTTCTTTTTTTTTCGGCCTAAACAAAAGAGGAAATGACAAAAGAGAGAAATAAAAAAAAATTGAGGGTATTTACGTTTTTTTTACAAAATTCGTTAAATATGACTGATTTTTTAATTATAGGGGGATGTTGTGCACTTTTAAAAAACACAGGGATTAGTTCAGGGGGTTTTTGAACTATATGGGGGTGTTGTACACTTTCGCTAAAGTATAAGAGAGTTTGGTGCATTTCACCATATTTTTGTATTATTTAAATACTCTAATAACTTCTAGTATTGTATTATATTAATACTAAACTTTTTATAATTTATAAAATGTGACTCTTGTCGCATACGTCTAGTAAAAGCAGGAGGTTTATTATTATATCCTTATAAAATATGAATAATTATCATATTATTACAATATTAGGGTTTAACGTGCAATTTTAAAGATATATCATGCGTTTATGTTATTGTAGTGTATTGGAAGGTAAAACAAGTTGATTGGATTTTAAGGTAACACATGTTGATTGGAGTCATGAAGAGACATATATAGACGTATTTATTTATTTTTTATCAAGTACAACGAATGTTACTATATATAGGAGAGGGACGAAAACGGCGAGGGCTTGTTGCTCTCGTATAGTCGTCGCCGAAATGGTCACTCGCCGACTCGTCGCCGAATGGCGTAGGCTCGGCAAGGGACTGCAATTCATCGACGAAAGTTTCAGCAAGAGAAGATTCCCCTCGCCGGGCCCTCGCCGAGACCCTTTCGGTGTTGGCCCGGTGAGGGGAATCGTCCCTCGCCGAA
Organism: Ehretia macrophylla; assembly: GCA_037974665.1. Lineage (NCBI taxonomy): Eukaryota > Viridiplantae > Streptophyta > Magnoliopsida > Boraginales > Ehretiaceae > Ehretia > Ehretia macrophylla. The sequence continues at coordinate 81,554,367 of CM075771.1, read as the reverse complement.
ACTGATTTTTCTTGTAGTGATAGTTTAATAATGCCTGGATGCAAAGGCAGATCTAGGTGGGAGCTAATATGCATAATTTTTCAATTATATAAATATATATATTTTTTAGCAGAGTCTAATTAATCTTTTTAATTAAATATACATGGATATTTAATTTTTTTTTCAAAAAAATACATTAATTTTTTAATTTGTTTTTTGGCAAGTGGGGGTTGCAGAAATTCGCCAGTGCTTGAATGGCACATCACTTTTTATTCATTTATGAGCTATATTTTAAGCTAGAAACTTAGTAATTTATCCTTTCTTTGTTTCAATTAATTTATTTTATCTTTGAAAGTCCATTGAATTGCATTGTTATAAAAGATAATTATGAAAAAGAGTCATCTCTCTATTTTTCTGAAGCAATCAATCTCCATGATTTGAAAGTGATATTCATTAAAAACACTTGTTCACTATCTTGGATTTTCTTTAGATTATCACTTTCAAAGATGGGTGAAGAAGAATGAAGTTATTTAGATGGAGGGTAATCAACTAGCCAGTCCAAGATTGTATATTACCCCACTACAAAGACAACATATGTTTTCAACGACTAGATGCCATTTTTTTCTGAGTTATTTTAGCTTCTTTATGAAATCCTGCCTTGGCAAACAAACAAACAAAAAATATTTGTTTCAAAATTTTATTGGACCAAATAATTGAGGAAAATTTACAGCGTTACTGAACTGATCATATACATTGTAAAAGAATTATATTTTATCTTAAAATTAACTAGTACTAAAAGTTAAATATTCTGAGATTTTTTATTATAATCTTATAGTTTATTAGTTTTTTACGTGGGACAAATATATATAATATATTGTACAACGACAAATGTCACGCACATAAAATATAAAGTAGGTTTTACTTCTAATTATCCATGATATGTAAAGTAGGTTTTTACTTCTATGTATGAAGCATATAACCTTGTTATCCAAGGGCGAACACTGGTTATGGACAGTTGAGGACCCTATTAACTTTAAAAAAATCGTCAAAACACCATCATAATTTTAAGTGAAAGAGTACTTACCCTATGTAGTTTTATTAATTTTAATCTTTAAAATCACTTTAGCCCATCCCCATGAGATTCAAAGCATAAAATCAGTGAAAGTAAATTTATGTAGCTTTTTTGTTTATTAATGCAAAATACTCGCTTTAAACCAGATTATATTAGATTTTTCTCAAGGCTATAACTCTCGTGATGCAGCGGCGCATACCTTAACACATGCTCCAAATCAGTCAAAAATGTAATATTTGAGATGAGATTGTATTTTGTTTAAATTTAAAATCTTTAATTATAATAAATTATTACTCAACCACTTTACGTAGCTCTTGCAGGTAAAATTTCTGTAATTCCCTCTTGAGAGGGGAAGAAAGCTTTTTTTTTTTTTTTTTTTTTTGTGATTCAAAGGGAGGCCTAAGGCCATATATATATAAAGATATAACTAACGAGATTCGAACTTATAATTTCTCACAAATACTACAAGTATTATACTGTTAGGCCTAAAGGTCTTTGGTCAAGAAAGCTTTCCAAACAGCCTGGATACTTGTAACTCCGTTGTTTGGAAGGGGATGGAGTTTGTTGTTGTGGACCAGCTTACGACATGCAAAACAATGTGCCTACGGGTTGGGTAGGGAACATGTTTTGGCAAGGCTAGGAAATGGACTAGTTGGCTTTATGTGGAAAAGAGAGATGTGGAAACATACAAGTAATAGTATTGATGATAGATTACACATTTGGAGTGAAGTTTTGGGCCATATGTCTTATGGTGATTAGTTTTTATTCGGGTAAAATGCATAACAACCCCTGTGTTTTACCTAATATACTAGTTATCTCTCTTGTGATACTTTATAAACTATTCGTGTTACCTCATAATAACAGCCATAGTGGTACCTCATAAGGTAGTCATTAACACGAGTAGTTTATGAGGTAATTGAGCTACTATAGTGGGTAACTAACATATTGAGCAAAATATATTGAGCGTATTATGCATTTTACCCATTTTTATAATACCAAGTTGCAAAGGTAAAAATTAATTATTTCACATTGACAACGTGGATCATATTTAGATTTGTAAATTCTACCTCTTAAGTAAAGAGTTATGTAAAGCTTGAGGAAACTCAAGATTTGCAAATTATGAGTTTTTTAATTTAAAAAGGTGCTTCTAAACACGATTAATTAGATTTTCAAATGAATTTTCTGAAATTCATTTTTTTCAATGGTATGCTTGGATTGTCGAGGAGAAAGGAAAGAAAGTGAAGGTAAATGAAAAAATGATGAAGGAAAGGAGAAAAAAGTAAATTCTTGTATTAAGATAGAAAATTAAAGTAGTGACACTGTAATATTTAAGTTCTTTTGCTACACTTTAATTGAAAAAATAAAAAGAACGTTGTAATAAGTGTCTTATTGCAACAAGTTATTAATCATTGTACAACACAAAAAACTTTTGCAACGATTAATTTTTTTCATTAATTTTTGTTAATATAATTATTTATGAGATTACTTTTTCGCAACGACTTTCTAAATTGTTGCTTTATTATTTGAAAAAAAAAACTATTGAAATAAATAATTATTTTACAAGGGGACCATATACAAAAAGTCATTTTTAACGGTTTTAACCTTTTTTGTATTCATTTTAAATATTACAATAAATAAAAATGTGGTAGTGTGAAAGGAAACGAAATGATTTTTTGATTCCATTATTTGGATTGGAAAGAAAAAAAAATAAAAAGATAAAATTTAGTGCTCATAGGATTAATTCTAAATGAATAGTTTATATGTTATATGAGATATATGGTAGTTTCATACATTTCCAATGAAGAGAAATTCTAAATGATTAGAACTTTGTCTTCTTGTTTTCTTCTTTCCCTCTCTCTTGCTGGCAGTTGTTAAGTAAGTCAATTTCGTGATATATTCTCTAACTCCAAATTGTCAACGCACGTGCACTCTCTTATAAGAAAATAAATCATCTTTTTCTTGTTTAGATAGAAAAATTATTTTTTTGTTAACTTGGGCAAACATCCTCATGAGATATAGATTGAATTAGTCATCGCACAATGACATCGGATGGGATATGCCGACATTCTCTCATTGGTCTAACGGTTAAATATGAACAAAAACTCTCGGGATACAATTACCTGATCCAAGTCATGTACGTCAAGATATATTCCAGTAACAAGAAAGAGTTTTGAACCCGAGTTGTATGGTTATTTTAATTCCCCGCAAACCACTGGGACAACCCGGGTCATAGAAAACTAACTTTTTTGGGCTAAAAAATTGCATAATTTATCAAATAAATAAATAAATAAATAAACTGATCTGAACGAGAGAAAGTTAGTGTACGAAATAGAGGCTAATCACGACGATATATTGCTAATTAGCTACTCAAAAGATAATTAAGTTATATTTTCAGAGAAAATATGAGTACAATAATTTTAATAATTTATTAGTATAGCAATGCTATACATCATTAACAATTAATAAAAGAAAAATAACAATCCTTAGGAGCATCACTTATACAAAATACCTTATTGGTCGTTGATCAATCATTCGGCTCTCTCTTTCTTGCTTTCCCCCACCCCGCTTTTCTTTTCTCACCTAATTGACACCCAAAAACGAAGAATCAGATTAACACAAACGTAAAAGTTTCTCCCTCTAGGGAGAAAATAAATAGTAAAAATGTTGGCTTGTGGATAAAAAATTTCTAATTTGAACCTCTTTTTGGTTGAATAAACGGGAACATACCGTTGCACCACAAACTTTTTAGTATTGATATAAATTTAATATAATTTTATCTACAGTAAATTTCTCTTTATTATTCTCCTGTGCGGTTTCCACACATGAAACGATAGTGAGAAAAACAAAGTGGGCCCCACATGTCTACATCTCCCAACCGTCCTGGGCGGAACCGCACTGGAGAAAAATCCAACCAAAAAAAAGTTATGTTGGACAAAAATTGTCAATTAGGATGTCATAGTCACGAGGTACGATTGATTGAATATGTAGTAGCTGAAGAAGCAACTAAGGTTTCCTCGTGCTTTTCAGGTGAACTCCTATGTGGTATTCAGCTGCAAAGAGGTGGCATCCTATGGTACATGAATTTAATATCTTTTATTGGTAAATTAATATCTTCTAATAGGCCCTAAGAATTAATATCTTTTAATGGTGGGATGCTAATATCTTCTAAGAGCCCCTAAGGGGTAGCCTCATGTAGGATTTATCAACGCGTGAATTTGAAACATCTTGATTGTCATTGTAATAAGATTTTTAACTAATTTAGTACATGTGTTAGTCAAGTAAAATAATAAGATTAGAATAATGCATTTAGGGAGATGATTGGGGGGATTTAATTCTAGCATAATGTTTATTTGTCAATTGTAGGCTAATTGTGTGCGAATATTTTTCAGAGTTATCAGAAAAAAAAAAAAAAAAAAGAAGTCTTCTAATGGTGGGCCAGCAAAAAATTATGACAGTTTAGCTCTATTGTTAATTAACCTTAACGACAACTGCTTGTTAAGGATGATAAATATCAGATTTCAAACATTATCGGCGGCTCGTCGAAAAAACTAATGATGGCTAAGAGGAATAAAAGAGAAAAAGTGAATGCACAAAGGTCAACAATATCAAACTTGTTAACGAGTAGTTCAGTTGGTGGGTTACTTACTTTGACCTGTAGATAATTAGAGTTCAAAATATCAAATACATCTACTAATAATCGCGTTATATATGCAAGATGATCGTGCTATTCTTATTCTAAAACATTTTTATTATAAATATTTTGAAGGACTGTTGTTTTGAATTTTTTTTCTCAATTAACCTGTTGATGGAGCAGTTTCCCTTTCTCTCTTTTGAAAGGAGTGACTGAATTAATAAAATAACCTACATGTAATGAAAAGTGAATCTATAATGTTTGTCTATTGGGCACGTAGTCCTTTTAGGTCTAGATTTTACAATATTTTTGCGTTTTTGAATACTTTAATTGGAAAACGAAAAAAATTGTTGGATTAAGTGTCTTATTGCAAGGGTCTTATTAAATTGCAATAGTTAATTTTTTTTAAATCATATTTTGGTAATTGTTCATGAGATTACTTTTTCACCAATGATTTTAAAATTACGCTTTAATTACAATAGTTTTTTAAATCGTTGTATATTATTTACAAAAAATTATCGTAGTAAAGAATTTACAACTGAATCATATACAATATAACCTTTTAAATTAATACCCGATAAATTAATAATCTCTTTTAAAAAATAAATTTATCCTATCCCAACTTGGGACCATGTTAAAAATTAATAATCTCGATTAAATTATAAGATAACAAAGTCAAAATATTTTCTTTCTATTTTATAGACCCAAATATTTTAGAATTAACATTTAACGAACAAGGTACATAATAAATTGAATATGAAGTTTTCTCAAGATATGAATCGACAGTAACTTGACTTTTGTTGAACTTCCAATCTAGTTAAATGTCATATTTAATTATACGCAATGTGCCTAAATGTCCTGGGATTGCTTTCTTGTATTGTAATAAGAAGTTTTAGAGTGTTATTAATATTTTGAGTGCTTCCTTGCGTGACACCGATTCCAAATGTTATGTATCATCATCAACTTCAACTTCAGTTTCATCATGAGAATGTCTGTCATGTTGTCAAAGATCTCATTTTCGCTCAAAACCTCTGTACTGGTATCGTTTTTACCAAAAAATTCACGTGGTGGTTAAAATCTATTTTTTACGGTACCCCAACTTATCAATTATGACCTCAATTAATTAATGGTGTGTCTATCATTATAAATTATAATTATTAATTTATTGATAAATTGATGTCTTGCTAAATTAATAAAATTTAGGTGGTTCCAACGTTACTAATCTAAAGAGGTTATATTGTATAATAGTTTAAGGTATTTGTAACAATTTTTAATTTTATGCACCGGTTTTAAGTGTTAAAAGTAGTGAGATCCCAAGCTTGATGCTAGCTAGAGTAGGGTTCATGAGCACGTGAATTACAAAAATATTATACATTAAAGTAATTATTTTTTATTTTCGTATTTATTAAACTTCAAATGTTAAAAGAAAGAGAAAAGGTTTTGAGGAAAAAAAAAAGAAAGAAAGAGAAAAGGCAAATGTAGAGGTCGTTGTCTTATATATTTTTGGGTAAATAGCATTACAATCCCCTATATTTTAATAAAAGTGTATAAGACCCCTCTGTAATTTTAAAAGTGCACTGGAACCTCCCGTAGTTTTAAAAATGTAGCACCACAGCCCCTTCCGTTAAAAAAACTGTTACTTTTAACGGAGAGTGCGTTACACTCGCTTTTGGTGCGATTTTTCATGTTTTTAGACTTAAATTATTACTTAATTGGACAAAAAATGCCTTTATATATAGTTTTTTTTTCTTTTCTTTTCTCCCAATACAATTTTCACAAAAAAAAAATAAAATAAAAAATAAAAACCTATCTTCTTCCTCAAACCATCCCCTCCCCTCCCCCCCCCCCCCCCCCTCCTACCCCCCACCCCACCCTCACCATCCCCACCCCCACCGTAACCCCCTACCCCCACTCCACCGTCACACCCACCCCGTCAACCCCTCTATCCCCGTACACACGTGTGTATATTATATATATATATATATATATATATATGTGTGTGTGTGTGTGTGTGTGTGTGTGTGTGTGTCTGTGTGTGTATGTCTCTCTGTGTGTGTGTGTGTGTGTAAACAAAAAAGAAAAGGAAAAGAGAAAAAAAAATAAAAATTGAAGGGCATTTAAGTCTTTTTATATAATTCAGTTAAATTTGTTGACGAAAAATTATGGAGAGGGTGCGTGTGTACGGTTTTAAAATCACAGGGGGTTTCGGTGCACTTTTGAAACCACAGGGCAGTGCTATGCATTTTTGCTAAAGTATAAGAGGTTGTGGTGCTATTTACCCTTTATTTTTAAAGCCTAGGTTAGATAGTTATCCTAATTTTTTTTATGCTCCCTTTTAAGTGCTTTATTATTATTATTTTTAAATCTCATTTACTTTTGGATTTAGAGACCCTTCTTATTTATACTATTTGAATCATATATGACTGTGAAATAGTGCTACTTATCCTTTTTTCTTTTTCATTGCCGATAGAAGTTTTGTTGTAATATTCATAATTGAAACTTTAGCTAGCAAATTTTAAAAAGAGTTTCGGGAGTTCCACCCTCAAAAGCAACTAAGGACGGATCCAGACACTGAGGGTTATGATAAATACTATAGTGGTACAGCTAATAACCAAAGGTTTGGGAACACTCATCATAAATTAATATTTAATTTATAGATATTATAACAACTATAAAAATATAAGCACCAAAACATGTACAAAGTTTTCAAGACATGACTTTCTTTATATAATAATGATATAACATATAAAAGAGAGCAAAATAAAGAACTACATTAATACAAAATGAACATTTTATAATTATTTTCGACGTGACTTTATATTTTGAAATTGTTGAATAATCAACTCATTGTCGATGTCATAAAATATGTCTCTCTCTATGTATTATCACAACATTAAACACCAATAAGATTGGCTAATTAATCAAGAATTTACGGTGTTTTATTGAGCAACAATTAGCAAATTTTAACCATAAATTCTGTTCTTTAGCTAGCCAAATCCCCAAAATAAAACCAAAATTTTCTACCATGTTGAATAAATAATACACCAAAATGGGTTTAATTTTTTATTGAATCTTGAGAGTAAATTTTAAATTAGATTTGGGGTTTTTGATTTTGAGAGTTGGTGACAAAAAAAAAGATGAAAATAGTATTTTTATTTTTTAATTCACTATGGCAAGGCATGTTGCCTTCGGTGTATACTTGTGCATAAATTGGATGCAACATGTCTCTGCCCTTGGACGCAACCCTAAGGAAACCTTCCGATAGTAGAGTTTTTGAAGCGTGAATAAAAAATTTATTTATTTTTTGAATTTGAATCAGTCAATAAATTATTCTCTTATAATTAGTCTCCTTAGACCTTTTGTCTTATAACCACAATCAGATCTCATCGGGTGAGATCATGCGTCCCAAATTTTAAAGGGAAAATCTCACTAGAAGTCCTCATTGTTTCATTTTGTCCCAAATTAGTCCCCATTGTTTAAAGTGTACCAAATTAGTCCCCAATGTTTGGAAAAAAAGTCTCAAAATGGTCCTCACATCCAAAATTCTGTTATATTTGACAAAAAATTAGTAAAAAGACTAAATTAACCTCACAAATACTAAATTATAGATTTTTAACTAATAATAATTATGAATCCATTCATGTGCACCACCACGTGACCTCTAACATTTTTTCTCTTTAATTTAAAAGAGATTTACAAAGTAATATTACATAACTTAGAATATAAATTTTAAAAATCAATATCGATATCTCTCGCACATAAAATGATAATTGTATCAATATCGATTTTTGAAGTTAATATTTTAAGTAATGTAATATGATATAATGATATAATTATCGTATAAAGTTCAAGAAGTCTTAATATTGGTTTTTAGAGTTAACATTCTAAGTAATATAATATGACTTAGTGATACAATTATCATTTTATGTGCGAGAGATATCGATATTGATATTGATTTTTAAAGTTAATATTCTAAGTTATGTAATATTACTTTGTAAATCTCTTTTAAATTAAAGAGAAAAAATGTTAGAGGTCACGTGGTGGTGCACATGAATGAATTCATAATTATTATTAGTTAAAAATCTATAATTTAGTATTTGTGAAGTTAATTTAGTCTTTTTATTAATTTTTTGTCAAAGATAACAGAATTTTGGATGTGAGGACCATTTTGAGACTTTTTTTCCAAACATTGAGGACTAATTTGGTACACTTTAAACAATGAGAACTAGTTTAGAATAAAATGAAATGATGGAGACTTCTAGTGAGATTTTCCCAATTTTAAACTTAATATGAGTCTGGACAATTTTTTTAGCAGTGTTGCCCTAATAAAAAGAAAAACACCCTCAATCACATCCGTTATAATACTATAATAATGGTAGTGGTTCGTACTTCATTTGATCTCTCAACATCAAGGGCGAAGCTATGTAAGGGTTTGGTTTCAAATTTTTTTGAGGCTAAATTATGCCTATAGTCTTTATTATTTACACATTTTTTAAGTTAATATTTAATATTGTAAAAAAATTATATTAGTTTCTATTATTTATAAAAGTGATTTAAAATGATCTCAATTGTTCAAAATTAGTTAATTTAGTCTTTATTATTTTTCAAAAGTTTCAATTTAGTCTTTAAATATAGGTCATGTACAGGAACTAAATTGAATTTTTTAAAAAAATAATAAGGACTAAATTAAATTTTTTAAAAAAATAATAAGGACCAAATTGACTAATATTGAAGAATACGAACCATTTTAAGTCACTTTTATAAACATTTGAGACTACTATAAATCTTTTGAAATATTAAAAAATATATTAAAAAAATATGTAAACTATAAGGATTAAATGTGAAATTTAACTTTTTTTTGAAAACATATACGTATCTATTTTTAATAAATATTTTTAGTGCAAAAACTTAATTAACTTTTACTAAGAAAAAATCTAACTTGATAGCTAAAATTCAGGAGTAATTTAATGATAAAATAATAAGTTATTTCTTTTAATAATTGAAAAATTACAATTCGAATTTTATGAGAATAAGAGAACGGTGAGGGGAACATTATAGTTTTTATTGAAACGACATTCTAGATTGTCATTGCTTTAAAAATAAAATTAAAATAAAAAAAAAGAAACAAAAAAAGTTTCACTCATTAATTGCGCCTCAAGCCGACCCGACCAATTGGACAACTCTCTTGAATGCGACCTGAGGTTCTGACGTCATCGTACAATTCGAGATGACGTCATACACAATAGCGAATACTGGTAAGCAATGTGGCCACGTAGGAAATTTTCGATAGGGGTGGACTATCACCAGTTACTTTCGACGCTCTTATTTAGCGAGTGTAAGAAACACTTTCTAATTCATCATATTGTTCAATTTAGTCTTTAATAACACGACTTGGAGCTATTTATTTCCAGCTTCACCTCCACACATATTGAATAACTTTATTGGGTTATGCTAGAAAAATTTCATAATAATTAATGATATGGTAGAAATTGGGAATTTAATGGACTTGTAAAAAGGAATAGGATTCAATTTTGTGGGATAAGTTTTGACGGTCAAGTCAAATTATTTTTTTGTTAGTGATAGTGAAAAAAAAAGTGGAATTAGGTTGGACTTTTATGTATGAGAGATTTGTTTTCAATTACCTTCTTAATTTTGATGTTCTTGGACCATTTTATATACTTACCTATCTCGTTTTTTGATGTTTCTGGCATAGTGGGCCCCCTGTGGGAGGCTCGCACGGCGGGCTAATGAGAGTGGTCCAATAACTCTATCTACATCAATCAGCCAAAAGACAACGTCTTACCTCCTTGTTGTGTGTCAGACGCAAGGATGGGACATAGGCATGGACGAAATGATATCAGTGATTTTCGTCTATCCCATATCAGAGTTTCCGTATTCAAATGTATTTCTCCACCTCAGATATACTGAAGCTGAGACAATAACTTGTATAGAGACTGGGCTAAACTGAAAGGTCTACCTTTGCATCTAAAGGTCTAAACTTCGAGTTCAAAATTCTTCTGACTTAAGGAGGTCAGGTCTGACTTTAGCTACATATCGGACTCTCACTGGGGGTTAGTTCCATCCATATCAATTAATAAAGGAAAGGGGTAAGGTTTTTATTGATGTTACACACATATTGTAATAATTTAGAATTATAGGGAGTACCCTTACAAGAAGAATTGGGAAGATGGTATTGTTTTTCTTTGTCATTTGTTTATACTAAAATGAGCAAATGAATTACTATTTTGAATTTTAACCATTACCCAATATGTAAAATATACTTTTAAACTGTACATGTTAATCAATCAATAGTTACAATGTAAAGCTAACTACATAATAATAAAAGTTGCTTTCAAGTATAATAAGGTAAATTCTCGTGTAGCTAGGAGAAGTATTTTTAATTGTCTAAATTTCTCATAATGTAGAAATCAAAATATGCCATGAATCAAACTTTATCTGATGTACACTTAAGGGTCAAGAGATGAGTTAGATTTGACCCAAATAAAAGACCTTATTGGGACGGTAAGAATAACCCAAAAAAGAAAAGCACGCTTAAAGGCCATGTGTTCAGAGGTTTGGATGAGAGTCGAAAAGGAGTTCTGCAAATTCAACAAGCTTGCAGATTGACTCGATAGGTTTGGAAGATGGCTAGAGTTAAGGGATTCGAAGAATGACTTGGCAGGCCCGGAAAATGGCTCAATAGATAGAACAAATCTCCAAGTAAGCACCTTGCTAGGAAAACATAAAAGGTAAGGAACACGTAGAGCGAGGATCACCTTCAAATAAATTCTGTGTGTGTAAATTTGATATATTACACATCAACTTTCTCCCTTTATTTCCATTACACGTTTAGTAATTTCAAAGGAATCTTGAACTATGCGGAACACTGACGTCGGGCATGCAAAAATTACCCATTGTCACATCTAATTGTGTGTACATATATACATGTGTCTAATATATTTAAGAAATTGCTTGCATGAATGAAATTTAGTTCTTGTCTTTATGTAAAAGGTAAGCCGTTGTTCAAGACGCGCTTTAAGATGATGACGATGATGATGATTATGATGATAATAATAATAATGATGATGATATGACTGTGTTTCACTATTTCTCTACTTTTTCGGATCAGGCTGCAAATTTTTCGTTTGTCATTTCTTGTTAAGATAACTCGGGTGATGGGACACATGGACACGTGTGGGAAAATGATTAAACACACACTGTAATGTTAATAAATAAACGTGAAAAATGAATAAAATTAGATTATTCGATTTAATTTTGACATTATATTAAAATAATTAATTTTTTTTAAAAATTTAATTAGTATTTATAGTTTTAAAAATTTTGATTTTTTTACATGTGAAAAGCGTATATTTTCTAACATTTCTTGGCAGTTCCATTTTTCTTCTCCATTTTCTCTACTCTCTCTTTTCCTTCCAACCTTTCCTTCCCTGGAAACCTCTTCACTTTCTCCCTCAAACTCATACCTTAACCTGATAAAAAATAAAATCGAACCCTTTTGAGCTCTAGCTGTTTTTCACCTTACGAACACAGATATGGACCGTACTGTCTCACGACGTTCTGAAATCAGCTCACGTACCGCTTTGATGTACGAACAGGAGAAGACACTTAGCGTGCATCAGAAAAAGGCCACCAAGCAAGTGAAAAACAAGAAGAAGCAAGTTAAGGTTGTGTACATAACCAACCCTATGAAGGTCAAGACTAGTGCCTCAGGGTTTCGAGCTTTAGTGCAAGAACTTACAGGCCAAGATGCCGATGTACCGGAACCCTCTAAGTTCTCGGAGATCGATAATGGTGTCGGTGATGGTGGGCAGCTGGTGGCTGATCAGGTTCCTGATGATGCTGCCATGAAAGCAGCCACGGAAGATCATCATCATGCACTTGAAACATCACCACCACCACCAACACCACCAGCAAGTGTGGAGAAACCTAGTTATGATGAAGTGACAGAAACTTCTGATTATTCATTTCATGGATTTGATAATGTTGTGGAGTTTACAACATCACAGATGATGATAGAGAATTTTACTGGACTAGTGCCTTCAAATTTATGGTATGAAATGTGATGTAAATTTGGAGAAAAAAAAAGCCTTGTTAGGCCATATGTTGTGTTTGGGTCTAGTATGTTACTATGTTAATTTTTAACATTTGTTAACGTTTATTTTGCTATGCACATTTAGTCTTTTTCTAGCTAGTAAAAATTACATGTTAATTAATATTAATTACATGTTTGATAATCATTTTGGTACTAAGATCTAGTTGAAGATAGTTTATCAACTAGCTTTGTAAGAATTGTCCTTTTCCAGGACTTATTGGCCATAAATAGAGTACCAAATAAATTATTCTTCACCTTTTGATTTTCTTCTATATTTGAGGGATTTATTAATTAATTTGTCATTCATTGAAAGGGAATGGGTTACCATAGATTGAACTTGATAGCTTAGGGTTTTTTTTACCCAAGACTTGAGTGGAATGCTTGGCCAAGTAATGATATATTGTACTTTGTGGTTCTGAGTTTGAACCAACGATTTCAACCTCTAATGTAACAAAAAAAAAAAGCTTAGGGTTTGTTTGTTCATTTCTATTTTAAGAGTTTGGGAACAGGAGGAATATATATATATATATATACATTTTTTAATTTGAAAGAAATAAGGAAATAATTTACTGGGAGTAGACAAGCATCGTATATTCTGGGGAAATATTTATTATTGGATTTAGTAATCCAAGAAACAGAGATTTTTCTCTTCAACATTCATGAGCACAGAAAATATGTTCCCTCCTGATATTTCTGTGTCCTCCATTTTCAAACTCCACAAGAAAAATAGCATGAATGTAATGTGGAAAATAGTGCTTAGTGAACTGATGAAAATTATTAGTGTCAACATAAAGAAAGAAACAAGAGAAAGATGGAAAACAATATCATATAAAATGCTCTAACTATAGTTGGTGCAAACTCTTTTAGGTACAAGCAAAATGAATGCCTTTTTGTTAGCTGCCATTATGGTTACCATTTAGAGAGATTGCTAATTCTTGTTAGGCTTTCACAGTCACTAGATAATAAGATAGATCTTTTTGAGCAAGTCACTTGATGAGATTATCAACAAATTTGAGTATTTTTTAGGATCCTAATTTGCTTGGTGTTGATAAATGGAAGAGCCGAGTGAAAATCCACAATGAGTTGCACAAGCTCAAAACTTCGAGTGCAAATTCACTATTTTGCTAATTGGTGTTGATAAATTGAGAATGTGAATTCAAATATTATACTTTGCGATTTTCTAATGTTGAGTTTGTAATATGGTTTTGGTAGTTCAAGAATCTATATTTAGAAATTTATCTTTTTTGTTGATCAAGAGCGTTAATTGTAAAACATTAACTCATGAAGCTATATAGCATTTCCCTCTTTATTGGATAAATGCCCTTGATTTGATATTAAAAAGACAAGTAATATAGTAATTTTTTATTTTTTGATATATTATCTATCAATTTATTTTAAGTTGTTGCCATGGTAATTAATTTGGTACCATATATAGTGTTAAAATAATAATTATTTTAAAAATGCATCAAGTGGCACCATAGCAAAATTACCATGTTATCTTTTTAGATTATGAATACTAAATTCATAGTAAAAAATCTCCAAAAATTCTCATAAAACAATAAATCAAGCAATTATGAATTCATAACCCACATGCACAACTTACATTGTTGGAGTAATTTCTAATAATTACTAAGGGTTACAAATACATATCTCATTATCATAAAATGAAACATTCATCTATGGCAAGAAAATGTGAAATTTATTTATGAAATTTCTACCTTCTTACTTTTTAGATATTTTAGTACACGCAATAATTATATACTTCAGTTTAGTCATATTGTAATGTCAATCTTTTGCAATTGAGGTTTTAGTACATTTTTGAGTCATTTGAACCTTCATTTTAAGTCTCTCTTTACTTGGTATTTTAATTTTTTTGCTTTAATCAAATGCAACTTTTTTTTCCATTAATTACATGGAATAACTTCTTCTTGTGTCATTTTAGTAGTTTATCAAGCATAGGTGTGAGTATACATGTTGATACTCTTGAGATGCTTTCGAGAGTAAAGGACTTGAAAATTGATGCTATCGCACCCAACATTACATGAAATCCAAGGGTAGAGTTAAAAATTTAATATTGGGAGAACCAAGATTCAAACAAGAAATTGATAACATAAAAAAATAAGGGGAATATAATTTAGTATTGGGAGCGCCCAGATTCAAATAAGAAAATTGATAACAGAAAAAAAAAAAAAAAAACAAAAAAAAAGGAGGAGGGCGGTAACTTTTTTTTTTTATAAAAAAAATCTACTGGGCCGGTGGCCCCCTGATGACATCTTAATCATAGTTTCTTTTTCATTCTCAACTTTTCTTAAAGTTCATGTGAGCAGTACGGCCTAAAAGGCTCCCATAGTGTTTGGAAGGTGGGGGGCATAGCTATATATTGCGAATGTTACATGGAGTTGGTTCTTTCTAGTCTGTGATTGCGTGAACTTTGCTCATGGTGTATTGGTGTTTCTGTCATTGTGATTGTAGTCACTCTAACTGAAAAATGTTATATCTTGTACTTTTTGCTAAATTAACGAGTAAAAGGATTCATTAATGGCATGAAAATATATAAAGTGGGTCAAAAACCAATTACAGAGGGATCCTAGCCTAAAAATACATCGTTGAAGCTCATACTAAGACCACACAAGAAAAGGAAGAAATGAATTCAAATCAAGTAAGAAGGGGTGCAAGCAAACCCGGGAAAGCCTCTTTTGGTTTGATAGGCTTACCTGCAACGAAATTAGTGATAACCCCAGAAAGATATGATATGTGGAAAGGTGAAGGCTGATTAGGTGATAACTTGATATTTCTAGTATTAGGATATCCATACACTCCAAATCTTTTTATCGATTTTATTTAGACCTTCAAATCTGTTATGTGAATTAAAATTTAGAAAACAGGAGGGAAGGAGTACGTTTGTTAAGGGGCTCTGAAATGGTAATGGAGTTGTAGGGGCGATGTTGATATCTTAAACTTGAGTGGAACTTTTAAAGATTACTAATTCCAATAGCCTTTTAGCTAAATAATTTCCTATAGCCTTTGTAGGAACCATTTCTTGGTTAATTGTTTTGAAATCTAAAGTTTGAGGAAACCAAAATAACTTTCTTCACCTTATAATCGGAGACGTGACATATAGGCTAATTGTTCATACAATCTTGCAAATTTGAGGTCTCAACTTGTTGAGGGAAATGGATAGAAAAATTGAAAAAGGACAATGAAAAGTGGTGTTGACCACAAATTTCATATACTCTTACTATTGGATTTTAGGGTGGGTGCCTAAAATGGGTTGACCCGACAGATCTATTTGTGAATAATAGGTCATATTAAAAGTTAGAACTGATACGTTCAGTTCTAGTGAATTAAGAAAAACAGAAGACAGAGTGTATTCTTCTATGTTTTCTCTCACAAACAAACTTCACTCAATCTCTCATCCTGTTTACTGTGTATAAATAACCAAAATCACATAAGGCATTTAGATTGTGACCAATAGTTCAAAATTCTGTATTTTGGACTTCGATTCGCAGTCTTAGACGGTGAAACAAACGTGAAATTTTTTTTAAGAATTCTTCTATATATACTACGAGATTAGTATTAATTTATGCATTTATGAAGATTTCATACTCTATTTTCATTTTTTTTTCTTTTTTCTTTTTTTCACTTCCAACCAAATAGAATGGTTAATACTCTATTTTCAAATTCTTCACTTAGAAAGTTCATTTTTATACTTTGAAGTTCAAGTAAAAAAGAGGGAATATATAATGTTTTTGAAAGGTACACTCAGAGTTAAAAGGATTATAGAATCCTTTCCTACAATTGTTGACCTTGAAATGGAGGAGAAATGAATGCAATATACAATCACGGGTTAATAAGTAAGTATATAATTTATTTCAAATTAATAATTCCAAGCAAAATACAATTAGTATTAAGTGAGAAATGTGTAACCCCTGAAATAATTCTTGACTAAAGTTCAACTCTAATATTATGTAAAAAATGTGAAGTTCTATTTTAAAATTAATTAGTATTAAGTGAAATAACTTAAAATCTTATATCGCGTGCGCGTGATTTTGTAAATAAAATTTTGTTCTCTAACACTCTTAAAATCAAAACTCGAATTTTCTCCAATTTCAATCAATTAACTCTCATTTTCTCCAATTCCAATCAAATTAACACTTCTAGTTTTTTAAAAAATTTCAATAATTGAAACATATATATCATCTTACATCCATGTCCAGATCGAATAGGACAGACTCCATTTGTGCCAAAACAGTGAACCCAAAATTGGGGGCATCGCGTTGGATGTATTTGTCGGCGGAAAAATGTTTCAAATGGTCCCTATTGTTTCTTTAAATTTTTAAATTCGTCTCTATTATTCATAATTAATCAATCTAATTTCTATTGCTTTTCAAAAAATTTAAATTCGTCCTTATTGTTTAAAATTAATCAATTTAGTCCTTATTATTTAAAAAAAATTAATTTAGTCCTCAAATAGGGGTCACATGCAGGAACTAAATTGAAATTTTTAAAAAAATAATAAAAACTAAATTAATTTTTTAGAAAATTATAAAGACTAAATTGATTAATTTTAAATAATATGGACGAATTTAAATTTTTTTAAGAAATAATAAAAACTAAATTAATTAATATTAAATAATAAAGACAAATTATAATTTTAGAAAAACAATAGACACCATTTGTGAAATTCTCCCTTTGTCGGCTGGCTAGGAGGCCTTCATCTTTGGCAAGTCAAGTTGTGTGCGT
Source organism: Ehretia macrophylla (assembly GCA_037974665.1). NCBI lineage: Eukaryota > Viridiplantae > Streptophyta > Magnoliopsida > Boraginales > Ehretiaceae > Ehretia > Ehretia macrophylla. Next base: position 81,536,829 of record CM075771.1, on the reverse strand, counting down.
GAGCGCACAAGAATTTGTTTCAAATATTGCATGCTTTCATTTTGTTGTTTGGTATAGATAGCCGCCGATGTTTTTTTTTTTTTTTCTTCTTCGAATCAGGATCCTTTTTTAATTAATGATTTATTTTAATCTTTTTATATTACATCGTAGATATTTATTCACCTTACAAAAATACTTTTTTTTCAATTTTTGTAGTTTTAAAAATTAAATGAATGCTTAGGATGTAATCTTAGAAGGTTATAATAAACTATTAATTAGGAGATGTTCCTATTTTTTTTTTTTTTTCTCAGTGGTTGCTAAAATCGTCAATGGGAGAATTGCAATAGTCCTTATTATTTTCTCAAAATTTTAAATTCATTTCTATTGTTAAGTTTTTTTAAAAAATAATAGAGACTAAATTGACTAATTTTGAATAATGTGGACGAATTTAAATTTTTTAAGAAACAATAAAGATTAAATTAGTTAATTTTCAACAAAAGTGACGAATTTAAAATTTTTAAAAAATAATAAAGATCATTTGCACAATTTTTCCAACTGTCAATCACCATATCCTCTTTTAACTAGTGCTAACTAGTGCTCTATTATATCATTTTAGCATTGTATCCCAACTATTCATAATAAAAAAATGAAGTAACATTTGATGCATGCTGGTGTTTATTGAAATCAATAAATAAATATAATAAATTCATCTCAAAAAATTTAAATTTTTAGATGCTATGTTAATTTAAATCATCTAGGGTTTGTCATATTGTAATCATCGAGGGCCAAATCGTAAATGATTTTACCAACCCTGCACTGATTTGAAAAGATTGTTGCAATTTTTTTTTATTTATTATTTTTTTAAGGTAAGAAAGAGTGGACCTAAAACCAAGTAGCCAACTTGGTGGATAACGTGTGGTTTCCAGTTTGTTTTTTTGTTTGTGTCATCTATATTTTAGGCCTATCACTATCATTTAAAGATACTTCTTTTCTCTCGTCTCTTTCCTTTTTCCCCTCTGGTGAGGCTCATTAATTATCGTTGGCGTTGATGACTCTCTTGGAGAAAGACAGAAGAGGAGATACATTCCCTCGTATTGTTAGTACGAAGTTTGTAATTATTAAATAATCTTTCTTTGACTTTCTTGAAAAAAGACAGCAGAGGAGATACATTTTTTCTTCGTATTGTTATAATAATTTGTAGTCATCAAATAGTCCTCGAATAAAGAAAAAAGAGAAAGAGAAAGAGTGGCACATGCATGGATATTTGTTACATCAATATCTAGAATTTTATTAAGTTAGGGTTCCACATCTAAGGAAAAGTAATAGGTGTTTGAATTTTTTTGACCTATCATATTTTTGTTAAATATGTTAAAAAAAATATGAGATTTTATCAGAGTAACACAAGATTATATACACCTCTCCCTCAAGTGTGACTAAGATAAACAAACAGCTTTGAATAAAGTTAGCTATAAAAGTGTCACATTTGGATGAGTATGACTGAATTAAGACCTAATTTTGATACATGTTAAGAAACATGAAGTTCATTCTAAACCAATTGATTTTAAATATAATAACTCATAATTTTATATAGTATTTTTAAAATTTATAATTTATTGATCAATGTGAGAGAATTGTATTCTCCAATAAAATAAAATCCACATTTATGAGCTTTTATTGATTTAATGAAGTCAGTATACAAAAATCAATTGCAATATTAGTTATTCAATATATTTGAGCAAGGTTTGCATTGCATATTAAACACAACTTCATGAAATTTTTCGAGAAATAATAAGGATTAAATTGACTAATTTTAAATAATAAAAATGAATTCAAATTTTTTATGAAACAATAAAGACTAAATTAATTAATTTTAAATAATAAAGATAATTTTAAGATTTTTGAGAAAATAATAGAAACTATTTACGCAAATTTCCCCTTATCCCTACCCAAAAATTATCTTCTTGCATTAGCACCACATACTTTAGCAGCCTAACGAGTTCCATCATGATAAATCTAATCTTCCTTTCGTACTATAACTCTGTTTATTACCCTCAAAGTCACAGTTTAAAGTCGTACAACGTAACTAATAAGATTTGAACTTATAACTTTTTGTATATATATAGCGAGTTATAGACCACTGGACTAAAGCCCTAGTGACTTAGTCCAAGTAAGAATTTGCTAAGCTAAAATAAATCTTCAGAGAATCAATAAATTAGGATAAGATAGAATGTCTTTCACTATTGAATAGAACAAATGTTCACTACAATGAAGACATAATTTGTTTTTTTTTTCAAAGGAGGCTAAGCCGGTTACAACGAAATCAAACGGGAGGATATTTTACCCCTCTTGTCCTTCTCCACAAGACATAAATTTTCATTTCTTCTATTTCCAGTTTCTTTGCAATCCTAAATTCTTCAGTTGGCAACAAAATGTGAAGAATCCAAAGATCCTGTTGAGACATGGTTGAACAACTAAAAAACAACAGAACTATTTGCATCTTCTCCCACCTTCCTAGTCATTAATGAAGAAAGAAGTACAAATTGATGAGTTCAAACAACTACGAGCCAATCAGCTGAAGATCGAGCTTTTCTTGGGAAAAGAAAAAAAAAATTTAAATACCGATCCGGCGAAAAAACCAGAAAAGAAACAAGTTAGTCATCCTTTCTTCATTGTGTTTATCATACCATCAGCGTGCCACTTTGAAAAACCTTCCTCCAGGGCTTCCCTCATCCATGAATGCCGGCAACATTCAATGGCTTCAGGAATTGTCAGCCAACTTCTCTGTCGACAGCTCTGCTCTGGCCAACATCGAAGCTCCTCCTTCACAAGCAAAGCAAACATGGCAGCTTTACACAAACCTTCTGGACTATAATCGTCTTGGAGAGTTTTGCTTTTAAATTCGTAGTAGCCCAGGAAGTGCTGAAACAAAGGTAAAGTTCATAAACACATATTCAGTTTTCACATGTATGCAAGCACTGTAGAAAGTGAAATGTAGACAAGGCAGATCCATTCGACGGTTAATTGCATCTTGTTTTAGACTCTATGGTAATGGTACATTTAGGTGCCTAAACAGCTTCCCTTCAGTTTTCTGACTGAAAACGCATAAAGGGTGCCCTTTTCAAGCAACTTCGCTCAATTTCAAAAGTCCCTTTAGGACTTGCTTGTTTAATATAAAATCTTTGGGACCAAAAACTAAAAGAGAGAATTTTGGGACTGAATGGAAAAACTTAAATACTTTAAAGACTATGGTAGAGCTGTATTGAGGTATACTACCTAGACAATCAAAGAATGTTAGTCAAGCATATGCCAAAAAATCTTACCACTAAATCCCCCCGGACTCCAGCCTCTTCTATAGCTTCTCGTATTGCTGCCTGCTCAACTGTTTCGTCATTTTCCCAACCACCCTACATTGGGAGGTACAGCAACTCATAAATACAAATATAAGCATAGCATCATCTCTGTTTCATGATTATCATGCAGAAAAACAATAGTAAAGTTCAATACACCAGGAAACATCTCGTATAATGCAAAACCAAAACAAATTTACCATATGAATTTTGACTGATCAAATAGCAAATAGAACATAGAATTGATTTATGTTTGTCATTGGCATATGTACCTACATGAAACCATATATACTACTAATCAACTTGTGGTTGCACTAGGGCTTATCCACATATGCTTATAACAAATGTAGATTTTAGTTTCAATAAAGATGTAAGCAAAAAGGGTTTACAGGGAAAAGAGAATATTGCATAGGGTCCACAATCGTCTAACAAGCCTTTAACCAAATGTAGATTGGTTCCAACTGACCATTCACTTGGGGAAAAGACGAGAGAAGAAGATTCTTCTTTTCTTTCTAAGCTCTTTATTCTTTTTCCTTTTTTTTCTCCTTTGGGGCGTGGGGGTTCCCTTTAGGTTAGAATAAATCACAACATATTCAGAACCAAAGTGAATAGTAATTGGGTATATCAGTACAATATTCATACGAGGTCAATCATGATGGATTGTCACTTGTTGAGATTTACCAGTAATTACAAAGTAAAGATAGAGTTCAAATTCAAAGCAAATCAAGCATGACTGAATAACTATTTACATAACAATGAGATAGATAAACAGTCAACAAGGTCCGTTTATGAATGCAATAATCAAGGAGGAATAGACAATTATTCACCAACAAAAATCCAGTTTTTCCAGGGACAAAGCGATGAACTGCATGTCCATGAAGATTGGGAAACAAAGATGTATGATAAAAACTTGGGGTCTCTTTTAATGTTATGAAATTTAACCCTTTCTTAATATAAAACACTTTGAAGATGCTGATACAATTGATTTTACTAAATATCAGGTATAAAGATTATGCTAATGAATATTTTCTTACAGCTTAAAATGATCATATGGGTTTACTGTTGTGAAATGGCAAGCTTGCTGCATCGGAGTCAGAGGTAATGGGGATAGTGATCTCAAAACCTCCCAATCTACGGCAAGCAGTCCTTTCTGTTATGTTATAATGGCATCTTGGTTGTATTATACATGGATCCTTCTATTCTAAGAACTAGGATTGAAACTCTAGGCGACACTTAGAGTCGCGATGGAAAAAGACCATCGAAAATCATTAAGAGAAAAAGGAAAAAGCACAAGCAATCAGAGGTCAAATGGCCCCGAACTGGAAAGAAAACAATGTCACATATAATCTCTTTAAGGGCTTGGTCTCTTCTGTGAAGATTTCCACATTCACCTCACATTCCAACACATAAGATGTCTCTAATCCCCCTAATGATGAGTACTTTTTTTGAAATAGATAACGAAACTCTTTTTCATGTGAATCCATGATACATTAGAAAACAAGGATATAATCCTCGTGCTTCGAATGAGAAAGACGAGATACCAACTTGTGACATCATATATCCTCTAATGACCCTTACAAAATTAATTCCGAAACTCGCTCATAAAATCAATTTTTCATATTTCCATGGCCATAAGAAAGAGGAAACAAAACATATTTTAAAAAAATATCATTTATTCTAAAAAAAGGGGTGATAACTGAAGAAGATGTTATGAAGTTGAAGAAATGATTTCATTAACTGAACTGAATAGTACAATGCAGATATTTATAGTTATCTACAGTTGGCTTAGTTAGTTACAAGTACTTGACAGCTGTCACTTTGCTGAACTAATCTATTACACATTACAGAGATGCTAGACAGACTTAATATTATACTCTATCATCCCCCCTCAAGCTGAACTAGGGGTGATAGCACACATAGGAAGCTTGTGACATAGATAGTTGAACTGCTTCTTAGGAAGAGGCTTGGTCAGTAGGTCTGCCACTTGTTCAGTAGTGTTGATATAGGACAGCTACAATGCTTTGGAGGCCACTTGTTCTCGAACATAGTGGTAATCAATCTTAATATGTTTAGTGCGTCCATGGAAGACTGTATTGTTTGCTAAGGCCATAGCAGATGTATTATCACAGTGAATGACTGGAGTAGGAATAGGCAGATGAAGATCATTCAGAAGTTAAGTCAGCCATTTCAGTTCTGCAGCTGTTTGTGCGAGAACTCTATACTCTGCCTCAGTGGTTGATCTGGCCACTGTAGGTTGTCTTTTAGAGCACCATGAAATGAGGTTAGAACCCAGAAAAATAGCATACCCTGTAGTGGACCTTCTGTTCAGGGAACTAGAGGCCCAATTTGAATCTGAAAAAGCTTGTAAGTGTAGTGGACCTGATCTGAATAGAATGCCCAGATTAAGAGTACCTTTAATGTATCTTAAAGTTCTCTTTAGAGCTGAATAGTGAGCAGTTGTGGGAGCATGCATTGACTGGCACAAGGTGTTGACTGCATATTGTGTGTTAGGTCTTGTGATAGTTAGGTATTGGAGAGCTCCAACAATACTTCGGTAATGAGTTGGATTAGCAAATGGAGTGGACTCAGAGGGTAGGGGCTTAGCAAAGGTAGAAGTCTCAGCAACCTTGCAGTCAGACAGCCCAGCTTTGAGTAAGATATCTTTGGCATAGTTGGATTGGTGAAGAAGCAGAGAGTGTTTAGAAGCACCGACTTCTATACCAAGAAAATAGGATAAGGAACCTAGTGTTTTCATAGCAAACTGAGTTTTCATAGCAGAGATAAATAACTGAATAGAGGCAGAAGAAGAACCAGTGATGATTATATCATCAACAGACTAAAAGGATGGTGATGTGTGTGGAAGTTCTTTGGATGAACAAGGAAGTATCTGACTTGCCACAGAGGAAGTTTTGAGTTAGGAGAAAAGAGGAAAGTTTAGTATACCATGCTCTAGGAGCTTGCTTTAGCCCATAGAGTGATTTATTAAGTTTACAAACATAAGAAGGATAGGAGGAATCCGTAAAGCCTTGGGGTTGTGTCATATAGACTTCTTCCTCCAAATCTCCAGGCAAGAAGGCATTTGACACATCCAATTGCTGCAAATTCCAGTTATTGTGCAAAGCTAGGGACAAAATGACTCTAATAGTTTGTTGTTTTACTACTGGACTGAAAGTCTCAGTGTAATCAATGCCTAGCTCTTGATTGTAGCCTTTTGCTACTAATCTAGCTTTGTATCTGGCTATTGAGCCATCTGAGTGCCTTTTAATCCTATATACCCACTTAGAACCTATGGGCTCTCTGTCAGAAGGAGGGGGAACTAAGGTCCATGTGTTTTGATGCAAGAGAGCATGATACTCTTCTTGCATAGCTGTGTCCCAATGACTGTTTTTGGCTGCTTCTCTATAAAAGGTTCAGTGATTGGTGGATCAGAAACTAGAGAATGAAGCTGATATAATGGCTTGGGAAGACAACCAGTTTTAGCCCTAGTGAGCATAGGGTGTATTGATGTTGGAGCTAGAGCAGAGAGAGATTGGGAAGAATTAGAGGAATTTGTTTGTTGATAAGGAGAGGAAGACTCAGAATGTGAGCTAGATTGAAGGGAAAGTGCAGATGTTTCTGCAGAAGAGCTGACTGTGTCACCTTGCATTGGGATAGGTGGAGAAGCAGGCTCAGTAGATGAAGAATGCTCAGCAGTGGAAGGTGTAACCAAAGAACTAGAGGTGGCCTCTAGAGGAACTGAGACTATAGGCTGTGAAAAAATAGAAGAAACAAGAACTGATCCCTGTGAAGAGCTTATAGCAGATGACAAAATTGAAGGAAAATCAAATACAATGGGAGAGGAAACAGGTAGTGATGCAGAGCTTGAGAGAGGTTGAGTTTTGTAGGTGAAAACTTGTTCATTAAATCTAACATGTCTAAAAACATAGACTTTCTCACTTAAAGGGTCTAGGCACTTGTATCCTTTAGTGTGTGAACAATAGCCGAGAAAGACACAAGGAATGGATCTGAAATCTAACTTGTTTGAAGTGTAGGGTTTTAACCAGGGATAACACAAGCAACCAAACACTTTAAGATAGTTCTAATTTGGCTGAGAATGGTAGAGAGCTTCAAAAGGAGATTTGTTTTGCAGTTTAGGAAAAGGCAGTCTATTTATAAGAAAATTAGTTGTGGCTAAGGCATCCAACCAGTACTTTGAAGGCAAATGAGAGTGATGAAGAAGGGCTAAAGTTGTTTCTACCAAATTTTGGTGTTTTCTTTTGGCTTTGCCATTCTGTTGGGGAGTATAGGGGCATGTAGTTTGATGAAGGGTGCCTTGACTTTGCAGAAATAGACTAAACTGTTTGTTTATTTGTCCTAAAAATTTTGATCTTGGCCTGAAATTGTGTGTGAACCATAGTTGTGTAGTTTAAAAAGATAGAATAAGCTTCTGATTTAGCTTTGAGTGGGTAAAGCCAAGAATATTTAGTAATGTCATCAATGAACAAAAGATAGTATTTATATCCTTGACATGAAGGAGAAGGCGATGGCCCCCATACATCTGAATGCACTAAATCAAAAGGAGCCTTTGTAACAGTGCTAGACAGAGAGAAAAGAAGTCTGTGAGACTTTGCTATACTGCAGGAATTACAATGAATAGTAGAAGTAGGAAGTTTAACATGCAACGAAGAAGATAAAATGTTTGCAAATGGTCTAGAGGGATGGCCCAACTTCAAAAGCCACTGCTCAGTTGAAGTGAGAGAGGGTGAAGATGTTGTGCAGGTGAGTGCAGCTCTTGCAGTAGGTTGGAGAAGAGCAATCTTTGAAGGAATAGGGTAAAGGCCTCTTTCACAAGGGGCCTTGAACAAAGGCTGCTTGGTAGTATTGTCCATGATGATGACCTCCTTGGCATTAAACAAGAGAGTACAGTCATTGTCATGGGCAAGATTATAGACGGATAACAGATTTTTAGAGATTTGGGGAATATAGAAGATTTTCTTAAGAAACAAAGAGGAAGAATGTGTAAGAAGAGTACCATGTCCAACTGTTTGGATGGGCAGAGTGCTGCCATTGCCAACTGAGATCTTCCTCAGGGACTTGAGCTCCAGCAGAGATGAGACTATCTGTGATAGTCTTGACTTCATCCAGATATGCTCTCATGGGTTTGGTACCTTTATTGAGAGAGTAAAGTTGAATTTTCAACTAGTAGAGATGAGGTCTGCTGAGATTATTGAATCTGACTGTCAGTTCACTCCAGATTAAAGGTGTTGTAGGTAGATGAAGGATATGAGGCAAGACTGAAGGAGTAATTGTGGCTACCAAACAAGTTTTGAGGTGTTGATCCTTCAACATCGAGATTGTATAAGTTGGATTAAGAGTTGAAGAGAAAGGAACTGCAGTAGAATTAGATGACTGAGAGATGAATTTTGAAGGACATGGATCAGTTCCAGTAATATGATCCATGAGTTGATGTGCTTGAAGAACTATCTCTATTTGTGCTTTCCACATGAGATAGTTTGTGTTGTCGAGATGGATTCTGACCAGACTATGTAAGTTCTGTGTGAGAGTTTTGAGACCTTGGGGGTTATCAACTTCAGAAGAAGCCATGGCTGAAAATTAGGGTTTTGAGAAAATTAGGGTTTCGAGAAAATTAGGGTTTTGAAGAAGAGAAATTGAAGAATGAGACAGCAGAAGAGGTGCGAAGTTTAATTTGATGTCTTCGCAAGCTTTCGCAAGGTGTTTTAATGGTTATTTTGCAATCTGCTATACAGTTGATGAAGCAGTTGCAATGGCGACCTTGTAATTGGTCAGAAATGGTCAGAAGGAGACCAGAAATGAAGAATTTTGGAGGAGAGAAAGCTTCGATTATGAAGAAAGAAGCTTCGCAGTGAAGCTTAGTTGAAGCTTGAGATGATCTCCAATGGAGGTTGATTGATCTCCAATGGAGGGCCTGCCTCAGCAAAAAAAAAAAAAAAAAAGTTCTCCTCAGGATCAAAATGCTCTTGATACCGTGAAGAATATGTTATGAAGTTGAAGAAATGATTTCATTAACTGAACTGAATAGTACAATGCAGATATTTATAGTTATCTGCAGTTGGCTTAGTTAGTTACAAGTGCTTGACAGCTGTCACTTTGCTTAACTAATCTATTACACATTACAGAGATGCTAGACAGACTTAATACTATACTCTATCAATAACCATTTCATTATATTCTCACAGCAATATGCTAGAGGAAAAATTCTAAGACGAAGAAACTGAAGCAACGTATTACTTGATCCACATCCTCATAGAGATGCTAAGAAGGAAAGTGAACAACTGAAACAACTCCTATACCACGTCCAATGCCTTACTCAACCACAAACACATCAATTTTGCATTCTAGCATTTATAACAATAATAATATATTGATATAAGGTACCCACGTACCGAATTATATTAGAAAAATGCTGGTTACACTACAGGCAGACACATCTCGTAGTGAATTATATAAAATAACTTAAATTATATGCTTTCTGTATCTCTGTTTCCTGTAATAAAACAATATATGAGCAATTCCTTTGTGACTTTAATCAGTAGGAGAAATTAGTTTCTTCTTCCAGGAGTAGGTTAATAATTCTTTATCAAGTGTGATTGCTGTTGTTATCTTCACTTGAAGAGATCCTTCACTCTGACATGGCAAGAGTAATCCTTGACAATATTGCAGTTCAATTTACCAAGTATATTTTCTAAAACTGTGCAATGGTGCTACGATTTTTACTTAAAATGGATGGCTTAAATTACAGAAAATGATTTACAATAAATGTTTACCACTAATCTTCAGGATAGTTCACTTAAAGAGAGAAAGTCATCCATTTTGAACAAGTGTGACTCAATGGTGCAGCTGCATCACTACAAAATCTACACAAGATCTATCTAAAAATCTAAATAGTGAGCAAAAATAAGCAAACTCACAATATTCACATATCATATTTTTTTTGAAATTTAATATTCACACATCATATTACTAGACATTCACATATAATCTGCAAATTTTTATTTTTTGAGAAGTAACATATAATCTGCAACTTATTGACTCATGATATTTGAAGTAACATTTTGGCTGAAACAACTTTCTTTTTCGTTCTTTTCAATTTTTTCATCTCATGACAGAATCTGAAAATTCTTTAACCTTTTTGCTAAATAACCACACTACGCGTGATGCAACCAACAATGCTCTATCCTTCTTTGAGATTAAGCTTCTTGTACAGCCAAGGAAGCCTCATATGAGGAACTTAACTCCTTACTAACAAAAAAGTTCCATCTGCAACACCACTTCAACGATGCTGCCCAAGATTCCCTTTCTAGGCACCTAAAAAGATAATTAAGCTCCTCAAAATCCAACGATAAAAAACTATCCACCTGATTTTCCAGGTGACTTCCGGAATTCCCTGTTTAATATCTTAAAACTGAAAACCTAACAACATGTCATAAAATTCAGTTTACTTCTTTGTGCATCCACCTAAAAGTTCAGATCATTTGCTCTTTTTGACAATATGACCATGCATTGTTTTACATTCACATTTTCATCGAAATTGGAAGTAACCAGGGTAATTCAATTAGGTTACAACTTTTCCTTCTTATTAATCAGGTAGGTAGATCCTACCATAATTCCTCGTGATATGTCAGTCTGTTTTCAGTAATTATGTAGGAGTTGAGGCTAGATGTAGGTGAGTCTTGTGTATGTTGGAGCTGGTGAGCATTTGTGCTCTAGTTCCCGAAATGCTCTGCACACTGACAAATAATAGTACATGCTTGCCTGCAGAGGGGGTTGACTAAGCTTAGTTGGGAGGTTGCCCTACGGTTACCATCAGATGGGTTTGGAAACCCACCTGGATCCTGTTTCCTCCAAGAGCCCTACTGAGTGAGAAGGGGATAAAGTTGAAAACAACTCAGATTGGATCTCTCAAGGAAATGGTGAAGCCTCACGTAGCCATGTGACATTCCAACAACTGTTACTAAAAGTTGATTTTTCTAGCAAGTACTATAAAGTGAACGACAGCTCTAACAAAAATCTTTCCAGTACAAGGATGAGAGCATAAACGCTAAATTAAGAAGGTAAAAAACCACGGGACAAACCGACAAAAAATCCACTATATGAAAATAGTAGAAGATTTAATACTCAAGTTTTTGCCCTAACTTGAGTTCCCTCAAATACAAAATATCTCACTCTTTCTTTGAAGTGAACCTAGCCCTATTTCTAGAACTATCCGTATTTGAGTAATACAAGAGAAAAAATCCTTACAGAAAATACCTCACAACTCTACCCTAGTTGTGAAATAACCTGGAGATTAATTTCTCACAATAATCTTTCTATTTTCTCTCTCTCTCTTTTCTCTCTCTTTTTCTTCTCCCTGCCGTGCTTCTTCAACTCCTCACCAACCCCCTCCCCCCCTTATTTATAGAAGCAAAAGGGTGGTAAAGAGTGTTGTCATATTGACAACGTCTATGTTGTCAATTTCACAACAACAAACGTGTTATCTTTTTTTTATTATTATTTATTTTACAACTTGGCCACTTGATATTTGGTGATGGACCCCACAAATCTCCCTCTCCAGACCCAAATGAGAAAAATAACAGCTTCACAAGTTGAGCCTCGAATTTATTTTTGGGAAGTTCTTTGGTCAGCATATCAGCAACATTTTTATCTATATGGATCTTCTACAGCTTCAGCAGCTCCTCTTCTATCACCAATCTCAGCCAGTGGCATCAATATGTTTAGTGCGAGCATGGTATATGGTTTTTTTGCTAAGGTCAATTATACTTTGACTGTTACAAAATACCACGTACTTATCTTGTTTGATGCCTAATTCTTGAAGAAACCGTTTCATCCACAACATATGTATTCAGCTTCTGTGATGGATAATGCAATACACTTCTGTAGCTTGGACTGCCATGAGACTGCACCCCCTGCAAAAGTGAAAATATATCCTATTGTAGATTTTCTCGCATCAAGACCTCGTGTCATGTCAGCATCAGTGTATCCTTCAACAATTGGTTATTTGCCTCCAAAAGTTAAGCATAACTTTGAGGTTCCTCTGAGATATTTGAAGATCCATTTCACTGCTTCCCTAATAAGACTTTCCTGGATTTGACAGGAATCTACTCACGACTCCGACTGTGTGAGCAATATCAAGCTTGGTACAAATCATTGCATACATCAAGCTCCCTACTGCTGAAGAATAAGAGATTTTTGCCATATGTCATTTTTCTTCCTCAGTGGACGGATAAGATTGCTTTGTCAATTTGAAGTGACTTGCAAGAGGTATGCTAACTGGCTTAATTTCTTTCATATTGAATCACTCCAGCACCTGTTCAAGATACTTTTTATGTGATAACCACAGCTTATCAGCCTTTTGATCACGCATAATCTCCATGCCAAATATTTGCTTTGCTGATCCTAAAGCCTTCATGTCAAAGGATTTAGACAAATCCTCCTTGAGCTTCTGAATTATCCTTGGATCTTGTCCCACAATTAACATATCATCAACATAAAGAAGTAAGATGATAAAGTTACCACCAATGAATTGTTTGATGTATACACAAGGATCTGCTTCCGTCCTCTTGTAGCTTTGACTTACCATGAATGAGTCATATTTCTTGTACCATTGCTTTGACGCTTGTTTTAAGCCGTATAGACTTTTCTTTAATTTACAAACCATGTGCTCTCTACCAAAATTTTTAACCCTTTCCCGTGGTTTTTTACCTTCTTAATTGAGAGTTTTCCACGTTAAATATCTGTGTCCCAATTATTTCCTTTTATTTGCTGTTATTATATGATATTTCAAATTGATCCTGTGGGAGGTTCGGGCCCAACAACTGGCATCAAGAGCAAAGTCAGTATTGAACAGTAATATTATTTGTATGTATTGATACTATTCATATATACGGTATTATTCATACTTTTTATACTACTCGTATATACGATATTATCTGTATGTACGGTACTTTTGATAATTACTATATTATCGGTATATACGGTGTTGTCCGTATATATGGCATAGTTACTGTTCATACAGAATTTCAGAGAGAAAAATCATGGAGTCTGGTTCTAGCTCCATGTTTAAATTAACGGCTACAAATTACGGAATTTGGAGGACGATGAAGGAAGATCTTTTGTATTGTAAAAATCTATACGATCTTGTTGAAGGAGATACAAAGAAGCCATCGTCCATGACAAAGGAAGAATAGGAAAAACTCAACAGAAAAACTGTTGGTACCATCAGACAGTGGATAGATGTGAGTGTCTTTCACCACATCGCTACAGAGAAGAAAGCTAATAAATCTGGACAATTCTGAAAAATATTTATTAGAGAAAATCTTCCCGAAACAAAGTTTTCCTCATAAGAAGGCTAGTGAATCTCAAATTAAAGGAGGGACAATCTGTTGCCGATCTCAGTAGTTTTTAGAATTTTATAAATCAACTTGCAATGTTGGAGCTAACAATTGATGATGAGCTGCAAGAATTATTTCTTCTGAGTTCATTACCAGACAGTTGGGAAACACTGGTGGTAACACTCGGTCATTCATCTCAAGATAGCAAGCTGAAATTGAAAATGGTGAAAGATAGCACATTCAATAAGGAGATAAGGAGGAAGGATGCTAGATCAGACCAGGCACAAGCCCTTGTTACTGAAAACCGAGGAAGGAGTGCCGACAAAAATTCCAAAGTACAAGGCAATTCCAGAGGGAGATCCAAGTTTCGAGGAAAGTTAAAGTGTTACCATTGCAATAAAATTGGTCATCTTAAGAGAAATTGCAATCTGTTGAAAAACAAAGGAGATCAAAAGAAGGCAGAGGAAAACTCTACAGCTGCAGCAGTTTCTACATCAAATGATAAGTTGATACTTCTTTGCTCACAAAATGACTGTAATCATGTTGTTGATTCTCAAACCGAATGGATTGTTGATTCAACAGCATCTTATCATTGTACTCCCAATAGGGATTTTTTCACTATCCACAATGCAGGAGACTTTGGCACGGTGAAATGGGGAACAATAGTGAAGCAAAAATAGTGGGAGTTGAAGACATTTGTGTTCAAACAAATGTTGGCTGCAGAATGATGTTAAAGGATGTCCAACACATCCCAAATTTCCACCTCAATTTGATCTCGGCAGGTGTTCTTGACAGAGAAGGATACGAGCACCAGACAGGCAACAGTCAATGGAAGCTCACCAAAGGAACTTTGGTGGTTGCAAGAGGTAAACTTTGTTGCTCGCTGTACAAGACACAAATGAAAATGTACAGTGGACAACTGAATGCTGTGGAGGATGATGTTTTTCCAAATGTGTGGCATAAAAGGTTGGCGCACATGAGCGAGAAAGGGTTACAAGCTAAGAAACCCCTCATTCCCTTAGCCAAAGGTACATCATTAGACCCTTGTGATTATTGTTTATTTGGAAAGCATCATAGAGGCTTTTTCCAAGGAAAATCAAGTCGGAAAGAAAATAAATTAAAGTTAGTATACTCTGTTGTTTGTGGTCCCATGGAAGTGGGGCCATTAGACGGTAATAGATATTTTGTTACTTTTATTGATGATGTTTCAAGAAAAATGTGGGTGTATTTGTTGAAAAGAAAAGATCAAGTATTTGACTACTTCCAGCATTTTCATGCTATGGTAGAACGGGAGACTGGAAAACCTTTGAAGCATCTCCGTTCAAATAAATGTGGAGAGTACACGTCTCGGGAATTTAAGGTGTATTACTCCACGCACGGCATCAGGCATGAAAAGACAGTACCTAGCACCCCACAACATAATGGTGTAGCTAAAAGGATGAATTGCACCATTATGGAAAGAGTTCATTGCTTGCTGAAAATGGCTAACTTACCAAAGCCATTTTGGGGAGAAGCAATCAATACAAGATGCTACCTAATCAATAGGACTCCTTCAGTACCTTTGAACTTCGACATACCAGAAAGAGTATGGTCGGGAAAAGATATCTCTTATTTCCACTTGAAGGTGTTTGGATGCAAAGCCTTCGTGCATGTACTGAAGGAGCAAAGATCCAAACTTGATGATAAGGCGACTCCTGTCATATTTGTAGTATATGGCGATTAAGAGTTTAGATATAGAGTATGGGATCCGGAGAAGAAAAAGGTCGTCAGAAGCAGAGACCTTATCTTCTATGAGCATGAGATCACTGGAGAATGGCAGAAAGCTAAACCAAACACTCATGCAGATGGAGGTGTTTCAGGTACAACACCGATATCTTCCCTAACAGATCATGCCACAAGGAAGGAAGATGTTGAACAAACAGCACCTGGACCAAGTGTAGAGCCAGCAATGGTTAATGATGCATCTGACAGCAATGATGATGTTGAAAATACAGAGGGTATTGAACAGAGGGAGTAAACTGCTCAACCAGAAGATGCAGAATCTCAATTGAGAAGGTCTTCATGAGAAAGACGGCCATCAACCAGGTACCCAGGTTCTGATTATATTTTAGTCACTAATGAGGGGGAGCCAGAGGACTTCCAAGAAGTTTTAACTCACAGTGAGAAGACCCAATTGCTGGATACAATGAAAGAGGAGATGAGTTCATTGTTGAAAAACAAGACGTACGAGCTGGTTAAACTTCCTGAAGGAAAAAAAGCCTTGAAAAATAAATGGGTGTTCAAGTTGAAAAAAGATGGAGACAATAATCAAATACAAAGCTCGTCTTGTAGTGAAATGATTCAGCCAAAAGAAAGGTATAGACTTTGAGAAAAAAATTTCTCCCATAGTTAAGATGTGCTCTATAAGAACTGTCTTAGGATTAGCTACAAGTCAAAATCTGGAATTGGAGCAAATTGATGTAAAGACAACGTTCTTGCATGGAGATTTGCAAGAGGAAAGTTACATGGAGCAACCAGAAGGTTTCAATGTAAAAGGTAGAGAGTATATGGTTTGTAAATTAAAGAAAAGTCTATACGGCTTGCAACAAGCGCCAAGGCAATGGTACAAGAAATTTGACTCATTCATGGTGAGTCAAAGCTACAAGAGAACGGAAGCAGATCCTTGTGTATACATCAAACAATTCACTGGTGGTAACTTTATCATCTTACTTCTTTATGTTGATGATATGTTCATTGTGGGACAAGATCCAGGGATAATTCAGGAGCTCAAGGAGAATTTGTCTAAATCCTTTAACATGAAAGATTTAGAACCAGTAAAGCATATAATAGGCATGGAGATTATCCGCAATCGAAAAGCTGGTAAGCTGTGGCTATCACAGGAAAAGTATATTTGGCAGGTGTTGAAGAGATTCAATATGAAAGAAGCTAAGCCAGTTAGCACAACTCTTACTAGTCACTTCAAATTAACAAAGCAATCTTGCCCATCCACTGAGGAAGAAAAAGGACATATGGCAAAAGTCCCTTATTCTTCAGTAGTAAGAAGCTTGATGTATGCAATGATTTGTACTAGGCCTAATATTGCTCACGCAGTCGGAGTCGTGAGTAGATTCCTGTCAAATCCAAGAAAGTCTCATTGGGAAGTAGTGAAATGGAGCTTCAAATATCTCAGAGAAACCTCAAAGTTATGCTTAACTTTTAGGGGCAAAGAACCAATTCTTGAAGGATACACTGATGCCGACATGGCAGGAGATCTTGATGGGAGAAAATCTACATCAGGATATATTTTCACTTTTGCAGGGGGAGCAGTCTAATGGTAGTCCAAGCTATAGAAGTGTATTGCATTATCCACCACAGAAGCTGAATACATTGCTGCTACAGAAGCAAGCAAGGAGATTTTGTGGATGAAACGGTTTCTTCAAGAATTAGGCATCAAACAAGATAAGTACGTGGTATTTTGTGATAGTCAAAGTACAATTGACCTTAGCAAAAATACCATGTACCATGCTCGCATTAAACATATTGATGTGATACCACTGGCTAAGATTGATGATAGAAGAGGAGCTGCTGAAGATCCATACAGATAAAAATGCTGCTGATATGCTGACCAAAGCACTTCCCATAAATAAATTCGAGTCTTGCGCCAAGCAGGCAGGGCTGAACTTGTGAAGCTGTTATTCCTCTCCTTTGGGTCTGGAGGGGGAAATTTGTGGGGTCCATCCCCAAATATCAAGTGGCCAAGTTGTAAAAGAAATATATAAAAAAAAAAAAAAAGATAACACGTTTATTGTTGTCAAAATTGACAAGAAGTAGTTGTCAAATTGACAACAACAATTGTTTTCAATCTGACAACATAGAAGTTGTTGTCAATTTGACAACATAGAAGTGGTTGTCAATTTGACAACACTCTTTACCACCCCTCTACTTCTATAAATAGGGGAGGTGGTGAGGAGTTGAAGAAGCACGGCAGGGAGAAGAAAAATAGAGAGAAAAATAGAGAGATTATTGTGAGAAATTAATCTCCGGGTTATTTCACAACCAAGGTAGAATTGTGAGGTATTTTTCTGTAAGGGTCTTTTCTCATGTATTACTCAAATATGGGTAGTTCTAGAAATAGGGCTAGGTTCACTTCAAAGAGAGAGTGAGATATTTTGTATTTGAGGGAACTCAAGTTAGGGCAAAAACTTGAGTATTAAATCTTGTACTATTTTCATATAGTGGATTTTCTGTCGGTTTGTCCTGTAGTTTTTTACCTTTTTAATTGAGGGTTTTCCACGTTAAATATCTGTGTCCCAATTATTTTATTTTATCTGCCGTTATTATCTGATATTTCCAATACAAGGATGAGAGCATAAACGCTAAATACAGTAAAAGATAGATCGGTATATATAAGGATTGGCGGCTTAGAAGAGCATCTTTATCAATTACCATGTACACATGCGGTATTCATGATGCTCACCTTTGGAAACAGAAGACCAGGGCCACTAGTTGAGTTGATCATTAGCACTTCGACAATCTTGTCAGACACATCACCACCATTTTCTGCTGAATCTCTAAACTTATACGGAATACACCTGTCAATGACTACCACTTAGAATTGGGAAGGGTACAAATATATTATATTCAGTTTCTATGGGGTGGCACCAAACCAATGGGTCTTATTTTCAAAAATTCAAACAATATAGACAACAAAAGAATTTTCAAGATTACAAAGTCTACAGTGAATATTCCCCTCGTTTACTCAACCAGAAAACATGAATTTTCATTCAAGGACATAACAGCAACCAATCAAGTAGAGGGAATAAATCTTTACCATTATTGAGGCATTAAGTTGTTTTCATACATGGGTAGAAAAGTTGATGTTTTCTTTGTTCATTGAAGAATAAATTCTACAAAGAAAAAGGAAAAAGAAACTTCTTAGGCTTTTACATACCTGCCTATAACAAACAACAAGCAATAGCAGGCATGGTATCATATCAGGATTCATTTAAGTATAGGAAGCAGGATTTCATTTAAGTATTTCATAGTTCTATCTACACCTGATCACGAATCACGTGGAAGAACGATGGACTTAAAGAATAATAGTAGTTACAAAAAGAACAAGTCTGGATCTATATATGGCAAAATCCTAGAAGTTAGCTAAAGCATCATCTAAAGATCAATCCTTACAAATAGCCTTAAAAGTTCATAAATGTCTTTAGTTTATCACAAACAAAGAGAGACAGATACGGAAGGAAATAAATATTTCAAAATATAATTTTGCTTATTAGTAATTGACCTGACCTGATCGCATGAATCATAAAATATGGCGAGTATCATATGTATTATGTCAACTAGGAGTTGAATTGAATAACTACAATCAATATCAATAACGTTACTTAAACCAAACCAGTAGACTAAGTGTAGCAACTCAAAAGAACACAATTTCCTTTTTCCCCCTTTCTACCAATGCTATACTCTTTTGACTTCCTGTTGATTACGTTTAAAGTCATTTTCCAACTCTTAAGCTTGAGTTAGTGATTGAACCAAATGCTTTTCTTTTTGCACCTCTTTATTGTATTGTCTAATCTATCCCATGTCTGCTGTATATGGATTAAGTGTGTTTATGTTTCCTCTCGAACATAGCCAAAGAGTCACCACCAATTTGCCAATTTTACCTGTCCAATTTTGCAATCTTTGGTGCTATAGTCTCCAAAAACTATTATACCATCAGCCTGCTTTGCCTGGATACCTCCTTTTTTTTCCACACTTCCTCAAAAAATAATTTCTTTGCCGTTTCACATCATGTTCATCATTTTATGGCCCCAATTTAACTCTGTTTCACTAATATGAATCCCACGAATATAGATCATCCCCAAGTTATCTCTAGGAGTAAAGAAGAGAAGTTCGAGGGAGAAGGAAGAATACTCATATTCATACACCAAACCTAAAGCTTTGACCAGCATAATCTCCAGGTAACTAAAGCTAGCATTTTCTCTCACGAAATTCATACACAATGAAATCCTTTTAAATCTGAACTTCAAAAGTGTCTTGCTCGACTTCTCCATATGACCTAATTGAACCTCATTCTATCCAAAGTTTATACCAATCGCTCAACATTGGTGCCACATTAACAAGCGAGCTTAAATGCCAACCAAGTAAATTACACCTAAACAAAGTTCAAAAGCTGAATTTCACCTACACTTTCCGGGCCACACACATTTTCCCATCTAACAAGGACACATTATGCTGGTTTCTTTCAGCCTTCTTCAGTTCAACAGCCTAAGCAAAATTCCATTTGACGAAACAACCAAGAAATATTTAAAGATAAATGAATAAATAACTGAAAATAAATAAAGTTTATTTTTTTTGCTCAATTTTCCTTCACCATTTTCAGTAACCAACCAAAACCCAACTCACAAAATAAAGAGAAAAGAAAAAAAAGTTATGATTTTTTACAATTAATTAACACGTTCTCAATCACCAAACAAAACCCAACTCACAATAAACAAAATATGTGCATAAAAAAATAAAAAATATATATTTTTCACAATTAATTGACACATCCTCAAGCACCAAAACAATACCCAATTACAAATTCTATTTACAACCCAAAATTGTTAACAAAACTAACCCCATTTCTCCCACATTTTGCTCCAATTTATCCCCCAAACCACAACAAAAACAAAACAAATAAATAAACATATATATTATTTAAATAAATAAATAATGAGAAAAAAATATGAGAAATGGTACCCGGCGATGAGGCGAAAACCATCCTCATAACGCTGGTGATGCCGACCCGTCCGTGCGACCAATTCAGACATATATATCTATATATAAATTATATGTATATATATATATTAATAAAAATATATAATATATATATATTATATATGTATATATATATGTCACAAGCTGGCCCTTTCAAAGATGCGAAAGATTCCAATCATATCTACACTTTTTTTTTTCAATTCAAAACGGCTAAAGAGCTTTCATTCTCATTGCTTTTTCTTTTTCTTTTTCTTTTTCTTTTTTGGTTTCTTTTTTTTATTAAAAAAGAGATAAAAGGAAAAAAGTGAAAAATAAAAACTCTATAGAGAGAAAGATGGGCGGCAGAGAGAGAGAGGTGCTCATGGGTAAACATGGATCGGACCAACACGGGTCGAGTCCTACCGACCCATGAACGGATCTACAATTTTTTTTTTCAACGAGATTATAACATATAATTTTTTAATTAAATAAATATATATTTTTTAATTTTAAATAAATACACATTTTACATTTTTTTCAAAAAAAATTGACAAATCTTTAATTTTAAATAAATAAGTATTTTACATAAATTTTTATTTTTTTGGTAGTGCCACTAGTTCTAAATTGGATCTGTCAGTGTAGATATTTTGATTTTTTTATAATATTATAATTTTACAAGAAAAATCTAATAATAATGAATTATCTACACAATTATGATGGTATGATATTTAAATCTCTTTATAACTTTATATGTTATGAAAATATTTAAATCCAAATCAATCGAGTCAATTTTTTTTTTTTCTTCTTTTTCTTTTCATTTTTAAAAAAATAATAATAATTTTTTTTCTTGTTTTTTATGTATCTTGTGCCTTGTGATACGTGAAATGTCCGAAACATCCAAAATGCCCTTACAAAAAGATTCCCACTAGTGAAAATTTTTCAAGGTCGATGGGAAATTGTGTCATTTGGTTAATGGTATCAAGTTTTGAAAAATGAGATCTACTTATTTCTGTTGTGCTATTAAGTATTAACAGCATGTTGTACAAGATTTTTCTATAGTGGAAGACTAATGTTTTAGCATTCATACGTAAATCCAAGGTCATACATATAATATCTTACTAATTAGGTTTAATGTGGTTAAAAGTAAGTTGACATGTTAAAAATTACAAGTGATTGGTTTATTTGCGATATTAGATTCGTATTGTATTTATAAAATATTTATAATAATTTGAGTTAATTAGTCGGTTAAATTTAACTTATCCCCATAAATTTTGCAAAAACCTTATGTCAAAATATTTGTCTAATTATATACACATAGACATTTACCACACACACAAATACATGAATAAATGCACAAGAAGAAGAGATAAATAATAATTACTTAAAAATGATACATTACTTATATAATATTGAGAGTTTATACTAAATCTATATGTTTTTGTTTGTTGGATACTACAGTTGTTTTGAGGCTTATGTTTAATTATCATTATGTTGGTATTAATATGATTAATCATTAGTAGCTCTATCTAATTAACTAAGTTAGTGGTTACGGTTTAGGTTAATCTTTATATTATCTTGTTGATTACTTTAGAGTAAATGCCCCATTAGTCTATGTTTTGCTGTTGAGACATTTTGGTTCATGATATTTAAAAATAAACATTTTAATCTTTAAAGTTAATTTAGTAAGACAGCGTTAATTCCGATAATAAAATTTATCTATTTTTTGATAGCTTTATCACGTGATTTGCACGAGTATGATCTTACATGATACCAATTTTACCCTCAATTATAATAGATTATAACAATCAGGTGTCAATCACATAATACAATTGTCAAAAAATAAACGAATTTTGCTATCGAGATTAATATTGCCCTAGTAAATTAACTTTAAAGACTAAAAGGTTAATTTTTAAAGATTAGGAATCAAAGTGTCCCAACAACAAAACATTAAGAACTAATCGGGACATTTACTCATTACTTTATCTGTCGTCGTGTTAATTTTCTTTGTTTGGTTGAATTGATTAACATTTTTTAGCTTTGGTTATTTAGTTAGCCAATTAGTCGATATTTAGAATCTAAATTTGTAGATATTAAAATTTTGTTGTCGCTGGTATGAACTTAACTAAAAATATTTATTACCCATTCTAAGAATTTATTTTATATTATTAATTTGATGAGTTTTCTTATGATTTAGATTGGATTATTTGGCTACTAATTTTTTTATTATTTTTTTTGTCAACGAGAATATTTATATATATATTAATATAACAGACATACAAAGTATGGGCCAACAGGCCCAATACACTCTAGCCCAAACAAAAAAAAAAACATACAAACTAGGTCAAACACGACTAAACAACAAAAAGACGTCCAAAGGCAAACTAATAGACAAGAGGAGGAAAATGGGTCACACACAAAGCCCAATAAGCAAGACCTGCCGCAACCCTAGCAGCCAAACTTTATCCTGAACTACCTTAAGGGTGTGTTTGAATTGAGGGGGAAGAGATTTAATAAATGAGGAGAAAAGAGAATATTATAAAGGAGAGTAGAGGAGATAATTAAATCATATTTAGATTGAGTAATTTGAAAAAAATAGAATATTATAAAGGATAATGAGTCTCATTTGTTTGGATTAAAAAAAAAATAAAAAAAAATAATAAATTTTATGTATAAAATAATTTATATATATTTTTTAAAAATTTTATATTACTTTAAAAGTGAAGAACAAAATTGTCATTACAGTATATAGTATTTTTCTCTTATCTCATTTTACTTCAAATTAGAGTGATAACATTTAGAAGTTATGAAGAGATTGGACTTATCTCTTCTATATTCTAACCCCTCATTCACTCTCAAACCAAACAAAAAAAATGACTAAACCCCTCGTTTACTAAACCTCCCCCTTCCCTCCATTCCCCACAATCCAAACACAGTGTAACAACAGCGAACCAAAAAGAGCTTTCATCACAAACGCCATGACCAAAGCCATGGCAAACCAATAAGCAGAGGGTTTGAGAAGACTTGCCAAACCAGCAGAGGAAAAACGTCATGACCCAAAGTTGCTCGTGAAGGACGTGACAATCACGACCATTTATGGTGAAAGAAGCCATCAGAGAACCCCATCACAATCACCCACAAGGGTGGAAAAGAAACTAGTGGAGAAAGCCACCAACCGCCACAAGGACGAACTGGGAGCACGCCAACGACACCAATACGGCAAACCCATGAACTGTACAAGTGAAGCACAATACATGTAAACCAAAATTATACAAAAACTACGAAGTACAACATATTGTGGACATATTTACTCTTAAAACTTTAAGTTTAGGTCAAGCACAATTTTAGTGTTGGGCAAACAAGTAAAATTATTTTGAACTCATCCTAAAATATACCGAAAAATCTAGAGAACATCCAATGAACCTGAGAGGGGAAAAGTAAGTAGTTCTAAGAATTGGCAAAAAACTCGTGGGGTAAAACATCTTTCAATTAAAAACTTTCTCGACCAAAAACAAAAAATAAAAAAAAATTGGAAATTTCAGTAGAAAGGTAAAAGGTAAAACATACATTTTTTAAAGTAAATTCTCTTCTTATTTCTATATCGATTCCTATATAAGAAAAAAAAAAAAAATCTTAGCTGTTTTCATATACATTTAATTTTTATATGTGGAAAAGATTGCAATAAGAAGAGATCTACCACCATGACTAAGATGCGACCTTAGCTTATCTATAAGTGGGAAAACCACAAACATACTTTTTAGAAAATCACTTGTTTGTTAAGTGTAAAAGTTTTCAAAACCACAAAGTTTCTATGTAATAATATCTTTTATACAGTTTCCTATTTTTATAAAAATTTAAGTAAATTGATGATGAGTTCTAAAATATGTTTATTTGGAGAAATCTATCATTGCCACTTGGTATAATCTTATTTCCATAAAATCATGTAGCATTTTTTCTTTATAAAGGCCACTAACACTCGTGACATTTCCAATTTAACAAGATTATCACGCAAGGATCTCTTGCAAGGACCAAGGCTTATGCTTGTTAGAGTTTGGAGGTGATTAAGATCTCTTGCAAGGACCAAGGCTTATGCTTGTTAGAGTTTGGAGGTGGTTGTGATAATCACGATAATTCTTAATTATCTTTTTAGGTGATTTTTAAGATGACAATCTTTTTAGGTAGTTATTGAAGAATAACATCACAATTAAAATAGAAATGTCATCTTCTAAACATTTATTTTTTATTAGAATTTCGAGCATATGCACATTCTAAAGATTGCAGATGGATATTGAAAGCATATGCAAATTCCAAACACTGCAGATGACATTGGAAATGTCGAGCAATATCAAAATTTAAAGACAAAGTCTAGGTTATCATAGCTGCAGTAATCATATGTAATTCTACTGAGATAGTTAGAGTCTAGCTAGATGGTCTGATAGCTAGTTAAAATCAGTTCTGAGGGATTGTCTCAGATCTGGTATTAGGAAGTGTAAGGACAGCTGTACTAGTAAGTGTAATCCAGCTGTCACTGTCTGTTAGTAAGTGTAAGGACAGTTGTACTAGTTAGCGGAATCCAGCTGTCATTCTCTGTTAGTTATTCCTAACTAACTTCCTGAAATCTCTATAAATAGAGAATTGTATCATTGAGATCATTAAGCAATAATATGCAAACTTTTTCAGAAAATATATTCTCTCTACTTTCTCTGTTCTTCTTCATGGTTACTGCATTAATGTTTTATTTTACTTGGAATATTATGAATACTTACATTCCAAATCCAAATATAAATGTGCCCTTCAAAACCCATACCTTCCACCCTTGCCCTTAACCGTACCCTATCCCAAACCACGCTACAACTCCCTAAACTCACTCCAACACACGACCTCACTAAAACCCCGTACCCCATTGCACCCATCCAACACAAGCCCGTGACCCCCACCACTCTACTATAGCGTATGCTTGTGTTTGTGTACATGCATGATTGTGCATTTATGTGTGTTGTATGTGTACGTTAGTATATGTTGTGTGTTGAGTATGTGTGCTATGCGTGGCATATCAAGTAGAAACGATAAAGGTCTTAGGGCACTCAGTAGGAAAGAGATCATCGGAGTATAACATAAGATTGCCTTTTCTTGCTACCAAAAAATTCCATTCCATTATTTTTCTCTGATGATGTTTTTAAAATATTAACTTTATTGATCGATTCAGATGTATATGTGTGTCTTTGTGAATGTGAGTATTGATGGAGGTGAAGAAAAGGGAGAAAGAATTAGAAAAAAAAAAGAAAAAAAGAAATATAGAAATTGTACTTGTTAGGGTTAAATTACTCATTTCATGAGGAAGGCGATATATTTGAAATTTTTTATGAACAATAGCATTTTCCATCCAACTTTAATGTTAATCTATTGATAACAACTCTAATATTAATTTATCGCTAACAATCAATTGCACCACTTTTCAATAAAATTATGGATTGATTACACCACTTTTGTAACATTAGACTAAATTTAAAAATTGAGCAAATATTGGGAACTACTAGTAAAATTTTCCCTTATAACAATTACAATAAAGGAAATAAGGAATGCTATGTTTACCAAATTGTTTAGCACCATCTAGTACTAATTGAAACCAATGAAATGTCATGCTTACCAAAGACTTGTTGTTAGTGGCAAATAATCTTAAGAGAGGGGGGGGGGGGGGTGTGAATTAAGATTATAGCAAAGCATTGCTATTTTAAAATTTATTACAACCCACAAAAACCTCTTTGAGATAATTTATCAAACACCTTATGTGAATAACTAGATAAGAGTTAATATGATGAATAATAATCACGTACAAGAGCAAGATAACTACTCTAAACAATATATATGACAATGAGTATAAATAGAGTAGGGAGAGAGAAATCAAACTCGGTATTTTCAAGTGGTTCGCACTCCCAAAAGCCTAGTCTACCACCTAAGGTCTTCCTCCTTAGGATTTCCTAAACTCCACTAATTCAATACTTCTTCAAATGTTGGTGAAGCACAAACCAACTTACAAGTCAACTCTTAAATCCACATGAGCAAATACAACAATCTTTTGAACCCACAAGAGATCAACCAAGATTCTTCAAATGTAGGTGAAGCTCTAACCTACTATCCCTCTTCCTTTGAGTCTACAAAGGATTTTCTCACACTCTTCTCTTTACAAAGATTCTCTCAATCCTAATCTAGAGCCCAAGAGTGTATACAATACAAAGATTTAAGTATTTGAATGATATTACAATGAAGAACAATCAAAACTCCTCAATGAGTAGATAATACAATTAAAATCTTTGAATGCTCAATAGATTTGCAAGTTATAGCTCAAGCTTGGTGTATATTGATTGAAATATATGAAATTAGAAGCTTGTAATCAATATATGATGTTTTGGAGTTGTTGGAATAGTTATTTGATGAAATGGATTGGTTTGGTATTTAAAGAAAATGTTGCAAAGGCTCTTTAACGACTATTTTTCAAAACAGTGTTTTGGCTCCACCAGACGACCCCTGCTCCATTGGTCGACTGGTGGAGGGGACCTTGTCCGGTGGAGGGGCTTCGGGCAGAAGCCCCCCTTTGGCACCGGTCGACCGGTTCCCCATGGGGTCGTCCGGTTTTGAATAGTGCCAAATAGTGTCATTTTTCAGCTTTGCGAAATTGAGCCCTGAAATTCAATTTTTCGAAGGGGAAACACTTGGACACTTCAAAAACATGTCTTCTAAAGTGTTTCCAACATTTTTGACACTTCAAAACATTTTATAAACTCTTGTGGAAAGATTAAAATCGATTTTTGTAATTAAGAGTTTAAAACACATTTTCACCCGAGAATTCAATATTTTGAAGATAAATCATTTGGATCTTTTAGGAGCACTTCTTTAAAAGATGTTCCAACCCAAATTAACCTTTAAAAATCTTTTCAAAACTCTTGAGGAAATATTTAAAGATATTTTTGAAAGTTTTCCAAGAGCTTGAACTATAAACATGCATACCTAAGGCAAAAGACATTTTCAAGCCGCTACCCCTTATGTCGCCACGTCTCATCTTATGACTCCCTCTTTATCTTCCAAGATCTTCTTGACTTGAATCTTTACATCTTGAAGCTTTAGAGAACTTGACAATGTAGTCTTGAGCTTGATCAACATTCTTCTTCATGAACTAACTTGCTCTTGAGCTTGTATAACATTGATATTTACAAAGTGCTTTGATCATCTCTTCAATCTTCCTTTTTTAGGACAAGATCTTAGTTAGGATGTTCACATCTTAAATCTTCATAGATCTTGACCATTAAAGTGCTTTGATCTTCTAGTTGGAGGATGCCTTTTGTTTGATCATCAATTTCCATGAACTTAATTATCACTCCAATCCTCATAAGCTTACTTAATATGTTGAATATCCTTCAAGCTTTGACTAATTCTCAAATAATAAACTCATTATAAGATATGATTAGTCAATAGATCAATTTTATAATCAATATTTAGTTATCATCAAAATATAAAATTAAAAACCTTTAGGCTAAGGAGAAAGGTTGATCAAATCCACTGCAGTTCTCACTAAACTCAATCACAACCCACCGGCTCAAACACAAACAAAGGCTAGATACTTGTACTAATTATTTTTTCGCTTGATAAAAGTTGCACTAATTGATAAGGCATGTGTTGATTGTTTTCTACCTAATACATCGAGTGCTACAAAATTTATAGGGAAAATTCCACATTTAGTCTTTATTGTTTACAAAATATCTCAATTTAATCCCCATTATTTCACTAAAAGTTTTAATTTTGTCTCTATTGTTTAAAATGTCTCAATTTAGTCCCTATTATTTCTCATAAAGTTTTAATTTCGTCTCTATTATTTTTAAAAAGTTTCAATTTCGTTCCTATTATTTTTTAAAAATTTCAAATTCGTCCCTATTATTCAAGGACTAAATTAAATTTTTTGAGAAATAATAGGGACGAATTTGAAACTTTTTAAAAATAATAGGGACGAAATTGAAACTTTTTGAGAAATAATAAGGATGAAATTGAGAAACTTTAAATAATAGAGACGAAATTAAAACTTTTAAGAAAATAATAGGGATTAAATTGAGACATTTTAAACAATAAAGACTAAACTAATTTCTTTTTGAAAATAATAGGGACTAAATGTGAGATTTTCCCAAATTTATATTTGTAAACCACTATTTTTCTCATCTACTTTAGTAAGTTTCTCTTAGGGAAAATGGTAGCAATGGTCCCTATTGTTTCATTTTTTGTTCAAAATAGTCCTCATTGTTTCATAAAAGTTCAAATCAATCATTATTGTTTTCATAAAAGTTCAAATCAGTCCCCAATGTTTAAAAAAGAATCAGTTTAGTTCTTATTATTTCAAAAGGTTCAAAAAGGTCATCAATGTTTTCCAAAAGATTCAATTTAGTTCCCAATATTTTTCAAAAGGTTCAAAAAGGTCCCTAATGTTTATCAAAAGAACTCAAATTGGTCATCAGTCAAAACAACCATTAACTTTGATAAAATAGTAGCCACGTGCGTGTCACGTGACCAGTCTTTGAAGTATAATTTCAGTAAAATAAATTTTTTTTTTGAAATTTGAATCACGTGACCATTACAAATTATAAATTCTCCTTGAAATTTCGATTCTAACGGACCAAATTTTATGAAATTTGGACAAAAATTGAAGTAGTTATGATTTTTTAAAGATTATGCATAATTTGTAATTTTTTTTCCCATGGCATGAGGAAGAAGATAACCCATACAACGTTGTTTTACATATTAGTAGCGAACCAATTAAATTATGCCATGTGTCAGACTGTATTATGAAAAAGAATCTGTCAAAGTTAATAGTTGTTTTGACGGTGAGGACCAATTTGAATCTTTTGAGAAGCATTGGGGACCTTTTTGAACCTTTTGAAACAATGTGGACTAATCAAATCTTTTAAAAAATATTAGAGATCTTTTTGAATATTTTGAGAAATATTGGGGACCTTTTTGAACCTTTTGAAACAATGGAGACTAAACTGAATCTTTTGGAAAACATTAGGGACCTTTTTGAATATTTTAAAACAATGAGAACTAAACTGAATTTTTTAGAACTAATAGGAACTATTGATGCTATTTTCCCTTTCTCTTACATAGTTTTATAGTACACTTAGATTACTATACTACAAATAAAGTATGGAATAGTTGTTGGAATCAAGTTCAATGTGCCATGGGAGTGAATTAATTTGTTAAGTTTGTAGGCCTAAGTGGGCAGTGACCATAACCTCAGGGAGTCGAGTGACTTTCTCCCTATATATGTAACTTTAGAGTCAAGTTAAATTTAGAAATCAAATACACTTGGTCATCATTTATCGAAAAATAACTCTAATTATCAAAAAATTAAATAACCAGAGCAATTTACTTACCCTACTTAGTTGACTAAAAAGTTGAAGTGTAAAAGAGAGTAAAAATCATAATAAGTTCATCGGTAACATAATCTTGATCGATATCGATCATAAACTCCACATTTTGCAAAAGAAAAAATTACACAAACAATCCATTTTGTTTTCCCAAAATTCTAAATTCGTCTTATTATTTAAAATTAATCAATTTAATTGCTATTATTTTTTAAAAAAATTTAAATTCGTCCTTATTTAAAATTAGTTAATTTAGTCGCTATTGTTTCAAAAAAAATCAATTTAGTTCTTATTGTTCCTAAAAAAATTTCAATTTAGCCAATTTAAAAACGAATAAGAATAGGGACCATTTTTTAAACAATATGATCGAATTTTAAAAAATAATAAGAACTAAATTAATTAATTTTAAATAATAAGAATGAATTTTAAAAATTTTAGAAAAACAATAAGAACCATTTATACAAATTTATCTTTTACAAAATTTTGTTTAACCATAAATCAATATCGGCCATAATGTTCATGGAACTGTTTATGTTTACGAATATTTTACATGCATGGGAAACAATTGCGACATTTGTAACTAATTCAGTTCAACAAATTTCTGTTACTTGAAATCTTCTACGATATGAGTGTTATTGTAATGATCCAGGTCCAATTAGTTATTTCGCTCAAAATGTTGAAATCCATAGTGACAGTACTAGACAATAATTAAAGTTTTTATACGGGAAAATTTCACATTTAATCCATATTATTTATAAAGTGTCTTAATTTAATCTATATTATTTTACCAAAAATTTTAATTTAATCTCTACTGTTTAATATGTCTTAATTTAGTCCCTATTATTTTTTAAAAAGTTTCAACTTCGTCCCTATTATTTTTAAAAAGTTTCAATTTTATCTTTATTATTTTCTTAAAGTTTCAAATTCATTCCTATTATCCAAATACTAAATTGAAATTTTTTGAGAAACAATAAGAATGAATTTAAAACATTTTAAAAATAATAGAGATAAAATTAAATTTTTTTGAGAAACAATAAAAATGAAATTGAAAATTTTAAACAATATGGACGAAATTGAAACTTTTAGAGAAACAATAAGGACTAAATTGAGACATTTTAAACAAAAAAAAAAAAAAACTTAAATACTTTACAAACAATAGGGACTAAATGTGAGATTTTCTCTTTTTATACACTTAACACACATCGTTGACCGATGAAGTGTACAGTTATCTATACGTATATTGCTTGTAGACTACACTATGCTAGGCAATACAATCTAGTAAAGCATGGGGAACAACAATGGCAAACAAATTGTGAGGTGTAATTGGATATGAATACCTCTGAAATAATAATGAAATTAGATTTTGGACGAATTTACCAATTACGCGTTGGACGCTTTTACCATTTATTCAACCTTGCTGAGCTGCTCAGCGAGGATCCTCGTACATGGTGATTAACCAAATTCTAATAAAAATGAAAACTTTCGGATAAATTAACGTATATCAATACTGCTTCACAAGTTCTGACAGAGAGGTGTAAGTCCCAAGGCTTGCGCTGACAATCCCAATTGCAACTATACCAGTACTCAGCACAACCTGCATATAACAAGAAACTAGGCTTATGAGCGATCTATCACACATGAATGGACAAGACTAGATCAAGAAACTAGGCTTATTAGCTAATACTCTTTCCGAATGGAAATTCTTCCCCCATAATCTCATGTTCTGTTTGACAAGTATGAATATAGTGGTTTTATTGCCTAAAAATATTTGTGGCAATCGTGAAGCAAACAAAAACGCACATACGTGAAAAAGGTTTTCTTTCTAGATATTTGAAAACAACAACTCTGTCAATCCATGATGTACCTGTGTTTTCGTAGCCTTTGCTCCTATAATCTTCAGAAAGCATAAAGATGGCATTATCACTGCCTGTAGGAAAAATAAAAGACATTTCAGGAATGTAGAAAAAGGAAAACAAAGTAGAAGAAATACAAATATGTCGGGGCGTTATATTGCTAACTGCAGCATATTATTACGCGTGCAAATAATTATCAAGTAACGGTGTCTTTTGCTTTGAGACTGGAAAAGTTACACAGATTATTATGTGCTACGCTGATATTATATCGTCATGCTATCATATGAAATGTGCTTTCACTGTCATTCAAATTTTTAACCTCATTCTGTAAGTAATGCAGTAAATTGAGAAGTACTTTCACGCAAAATGGCACTTAAATCAAGCTAATCTCGGCTAGGATTTAATGTTAACTGAAAAACTCACTGGAATGAATTCGCACAACAAAGGACCAATAAGCAAATGAGCTATGCTGGGGCATTACAATAATTAATTACATCATATTGTTGCGATGCGTGCAAATAATTATCCAGTTAATGGTGTCTTTCGGTCTGAGACTGGAAAAGGTACACAGATTACAGAGTGCTATGCGGCTGTGCCTCAAGAGTCGCCTTCAAGTGCGCAAACAATCAAATGATGACATATTTCCCGTGATGGTATCTTATGAAATGCACATACACGGTCATTCAATTTTTTATCTAAGTAATGCAGTAAATTGAGAATTGCACACAGAATGGCACCTATATCAGGCTAATCTGACAAAAACTAGTATGCTGGTACAGACCAGGAGTTAACTTTAACCGGAAAACTCACTTTACTCATGCAGCAATACGATCACGTACATATTACAAAGTCAATGACAAGTAGGTAAGCATAATTAGGAGCATGTCGCTTAGGTTAATGGAATATTAACATGTGCTGGGGGTTGGTAAATTACCATAAGCACGCTTAAAAGAGAGCCACTTAGAGACATCACGATACCTGCAATAGTAAAAGGGAAAGTTAGCGGTCAGTTGTGAGAATGACTCATTTACTACTGCATGTTGTAGAGACTTTCATTAGCATGAGATTGGAGAATATCCATTAACAACTACTTTAGGGAAGCAAATGCAGTAGCAAACTCGATGGCAATTTTAGGCCACTTTCCGGATTTTGGCTAGGGATTGTAAATATTTTGAACATGGATTGTAGTATGAACTGTGACGTGAGATGTTAGAGCCCTGGCCCTCCAAGTGGAGGCTCAGGGAAGAAAAGGTCTGATGTGAAGGTAGGAAGTGGCACCTTCCACGAGCTAGCATATGAGATGGGAATGAGAACTGTTTAGAACTTTAGGTAAGTTTCTGACTTTGGATTTACAATGAAATTTCCTCGCTTCCAAAAAACTATTGCGCAAAGGGAGCTTCTGGCTTAACTCTCTGGAGCAGGTTCAAATAACACAACTTGACAGTGAAGACACCTCTAACTGAACCTTTCCAACTCCATCTATCTTGCAACCTGTGAGCCAGCTTGAAGGCATATAGGATGGACAGCAGCTCTTGCAGATTGTCTTATTTCCCATCCTGAAAAGATATTCTAAGTTCCAGATCCTATAACGCCCCCTCACCATCTACAGCCACACCCCACACCATCCAATTCTCCTTAGCACTAGAAACTATATACATCAGAGAACTGAACTTTTAGTGTCATATCACCACGCAACACGTCCAGTCTAAAGAATATCCTTTTGTCATTCCCAACTCCAAAACCTATAAACTTAAAGAATTGAAATTGTCCCAAAGACTCTCCTGCCCCATGTGGCTGCTTGAAAATGCCTAACCCTCCCAACTCCAACATCTTCTCCATATTCTCTGAGCAACCATCCACCCCTAAAGAGCTTCCCGCACAAGAGCAAACCTCCAAAGCCATTTACATAGAAGCACCTCATAAAACACACTCAAGTCTCTCCCTTCCAGTCCCCCCACTCAATTGGGGAGGTACCCATCTCCCAACCAATAAGATGAGATTTCCCCTCACCTTCTTTTCCTTCCCAAAGGAAATTTCTTTGTAAATCTTCAATCTCTTCGACACTAACACTGGGATAGCAGACAGATAAGATGAAAATCCTCAATTAACCCCTTGTCCTACTCTTTTTTATCCAGCCACCCCACATGCCCGCTTTCTCCCTCAATTTCACATCAAGATTACCGAACACCTCTTTTTTTCATCTCTTTAAATCATTTTTCAATTTTAATTTGGTGCTAATACAAATCTCAGATTGCCCTATGCCTAATAGATCCCCCACCAATCCTTTGACTCTTTCTAAGAACCTGACCGCCATCAACAACATATTCTCAAATCTAATACGTTGACTTGCTTAAAAAAACGAGATACAATTTGGATGGCAGTCATTTTAGCAGTGTATCCAGTATTTGTGTAAACCTTCTATGCACAAGAGGTTATTCTAGATCTGAACTAATCAGCAAAGCGTGACAAACAAAAAAAGGGTATACAAACTTAATCTAAGAATATAAGTATGCAAAAAGGAAATAAGAAAGTGATGCCATGCCTTACCGAAAAAGGGAAGAGAGAAAGCAATACAAAGTGAAGAAAGGACAAGTACAGTCCTTAAAAGAATGAAACACCAGTATTTACGAGCCAAGCTACGAGGCAGCAACTCTACTATACCTCTGGCTAATGGATTCATCAACAGCGCATATGTAAGCAGTGTTAAGGAAATTACCTAGATCATTAATCAGAACATATGGTACAGATGATATTCAGTGTGTAAAAGAGCACATGGTACAGATGATATCATATAGATTTACTGCATCAAAGGATATTTGGTCAGCGGGTTGATAACCTGCAGAAGTTAACATTTACAATAAATTAATAGCATGATGTTAGCAAAATACATGAAATCACGAGCGCATTGCAGAAAAGCCCTCCATAAAAGCAATACAGAATTTGATACTTACGGTTGTCCACAATGCAACTTTCGAAGTAATAGCATTTGGTGGCAAGTTTAATGTAATCTGTGACTGCGTTGCTTGACCAAACATGAGATATCCCATAACTGCAGCACCACCGTAGAGTAGAACACACAAAATAAAACTGTGGAGAAAAGATCGATTCAGTGGAATCAGTATGCAGCACAACACATAGCTCTTGGAAATTTTGATAGAAGATTAGGTGTTTTGTACCATATCAGTATTGCTCTTGTAAATTTGGTTTTATCTGCCATGGATTGATAGATATTTGGGAAGACGGAATGCCCTGAGTAACAATAACCATAGACACCAATGGCAAATGGAATACCACTCCAGTTCACCACTGGACTGGTTTCATGGAATCCAATTTCACCAACCGTCCCTGTAAAGAGTAGACAAAAAACTACCAAAACAGTCGCAAGTACACCTCCAGCTGCACACAATCATGGATAAAAGTAAAGAACACAATATGTCAGTGACAGATATCAATTATTCTTTTTCATGAACAATAATCACAAACAACTACTAGCAGGAAAAGGACTCCAAGATACCTGAAAGGTAAGAGAGCAAGCGCAAGTCTCTCAGCCAAACCGTGGGTAGAATAATGAGAACAATGAGAATTGAGAATAAATGGGTGGAATCTACTTGAATAGCAGAAAAATTAATAGATGCTCCTGGGAAAAGTCTGGTAAGATTGTCGCCTTCCAATATGATAAATTCCACACAAGATGCCTGCACTCATTGAATATGTGTTAGGTTTCTTCTTGGACATTAGTAGTAGTCCAAGGAATCAGCAGAGTGTTGGGAAAGAGAACTGTTTCCTTACGTATAGCTCCGAGTACAACAAGACCTGCACAAAAATCCAAGATTGTAATAGCATCAGGTAAAGCAACTTTTCATATGAACAACTATGCATGAAAATGATTTATCTTCACAGATTTTAACTTTTTCTTTGCTGTTATCAGGGGGATAAAAGGGTAGTGGTGTCAGTAAGACCCTATTTGCTATAGAGCACTGCATTACTGTCCTTCATGAAAAAGAGGATCTGAAACAACAATCTTCATTTAGAGAACTTATCTCTTAAAGTTTCACGTAAAATTCACTAAACATTAGCTTGGTATTGTATCATTGCTACTTGGAGGTTCAATCCCACGTCTTAAAAAAGGAGGAGAAGAAATGATGAATCGCCATTAAAGTAACAGAATTCATGCTTATGTTAGTGAGCCGAATTATCAGATGAATGAACTTTCTGCTCTAGGGTGAATCAACTTACAGATATCAGAATGCGTCCATGTTTTCCAAATGCAGCTTCTCCTATATCTGGAAAGGTCACAATGCCTTCTTGGCTTTCAAAGCACTCTCTCATAAGAGTTGCAGTAAAATAACAGACACATGCAAAAAGAACAAGCACCGCCAAGCTCGCCCAGCCACCTTCTTTCACCGTGTATGGTGTAGACAGAAGTCCCACTCCAGCCATTACATTAACTCCTGTTTTGTGGCAAGACAAACTCATTATAAGCATATGCAGTCAAAGCTAAAAGGAGATTTTTCAGGAAATATTCCCCTCTCTTCATCTCCCAAGAGAAGGCAGCGAAAAATTACTCGTACAAAGAAAAGAAAGACAGAGTATATCTAAAGACCAGAAGACATAAAAACCATTCAAAGCTCTTGCTCTATTCAATATAGTTTACAAAGCTTTTAAAAAACTTATCAATTTTCAGTAGTACACAAAAAATAATTCTAGTTTCAAATAGAGAGAAACCATTAAAAAGCTTTCTAAAACAATGATTGAGAAATATATGAAATTATTTGTTGTGACGTTTATGACATCATTGCTAACCATTGAATACAGTTTGAACTAAGCTACATCCGTAGCTAATGGGTAGTTCTCCTGTCAGCTGCTTCTGTAGTTTAAGTTTTTCTGACAACGATGATTGTGTTCTCAGGATCCTGTCCAGATCTTCTTTTTTATATTTATTCTCATACTCTGCCAGCAGTGGTGTTTTCGCACTCAGATCAAAGTTACTTTGGCTCTTGCCACCAAAACTTGAATACGTAACACTAGAACCGCGGAGAAGGCTTCCAAAATTTGGTGTTGCAGCGATTGTAAGAATATCAGTAGTTTCCCTGGAAAGCGGAGAAAAGATGAGCAGTAGGAAGGCGCCAACCATAAATTCTGCCAAAATAGTAACACGCATTGATTCTAATCCATTAACCTTTTCAACATGACAAACAAATATATATTCATGGAATTTTTGCCCTTGAGCAACAAGACCAAGAAAGGAACACAGAGAAAAAACCAAAGCCACAGTGAAGTTGATCCTATCTCAAACATTTCTCAACAGGAGTTTTGGTATCTTGAGGAACAAAAGCAGCCTGTAATTAGTCCTAAGGGTTTTCTGTGCACCAGGTGTTCTTGTGTAGAGGATCTCCAGCCTGAATTCCCAAGTAAAGCTTGATTGAAATCTGGTTTTCCTAATGTGACCGATAAGCCAAATGAGACAATTGGAAATTGAGAACCGACATTAAGGAAGAAGAGAGCCCGAGAAGACAAATGGAATCCGAAATTGAGAACCGCCGTTGAGGTGAACGAGTCAACGAGACCGAGAGAAGACATATGGAAACCAAAATTGAGAACCGCCATTAAAATGAACGAGTCAATGAGACCGAGAAGAGAAATAGGTCACACGTAGAAGGACATAATTGGATCAAGACCAACTCTGATCCTATATTAAGAATCATGGGATTTCATCTTAAAATTAATTGGTGCTAGCTGGAGTAATCCATAATCTTATAAGGTGGCCTGAGATTTATGATTTATCCATATCGGAGGAATTATATACTCCAAAATGCACATCATCTTCAACTCCAACACATCACAACCTTATAAGTCCTCATAGATCAATTTTATAATATTGTAAGGAGTCTAGTTATTAGTTGAAGTTAAGTTGGATAATTCATTTGCTCAAAGGAAATTGGTATATATATTAACCATGTTGGGAAGCTAGATCGGTTACACATAAATGGACATGACAGGATCAAGGACTAAGCTTTCGATCCTAAGATCAATTAGTATTAAGAGAAGTAGCCAAGATCTTATAGGCTAAAGTTTGAGTTTATGTTCTTTATATACCGGAGAGTTATATATTCTAATTAAAGATTACTTGGATTTTTAGGTAGCAGGACTGAATCCAACTTTCTACTTTTCTTAACATAACCAATGGTATCACCTTCAGGCCACCATCTTCTACAAAGGGGACCAGAGTGTTGGGTGGTAAGTAATAGAATGATAGGGTCAAAACAGTGTTGCATTACTAAAATAAGATAGAGAAAAGTGGATAAGTTAGAAATAAGATTTACATGAAAACCCTTCAAACAAATTAAGATAAAAACCACAGGCACGTAAGTCCTCAAACAAATTGCAATAAAAATCACGGGCAAATATTGGAGGATTTCACAATGATATAAGAGTATTTTAAAACACTTTCTCTATAATATAAAGACGGGACAATCACACCCTCTCTTGATAACTATATTCAAAATAAAAACAAGAAGGAAAAGGAAAAACTTTCAGGAGAAATTTAAAATTATTCTCTCTGAATTCAGGATGCTTGCTGATGCATTTCCTTCACCTGAACACCCTCTATTTTTAGTTAAGATTGGGAAGAACTGTCAAACTTTTCTAACAAAATAGGATGGCCACTTTACAGTAATATTTTTGGCATGAAGCAACTTGTTAAATTCACAAGTTGCATAGCTGCAATTTGAACAGCAATGCAAATGGTTATAATATCACGAGGCTGGTCACATCATGTGTCTTTCTTTGATTTTCCCCCGAAGATGAGCTTTATATGTTCACACACAGAGGAACATCAATTATATTGAACCTCTGCCCCCATAAGCATTCCTTACAAATTTGTTATCAGGATAGTTGAGTGGGTGAGAGAATTTTCTATATCAATGTATGAATACTGTATGTACAAGAAGAGCCTATTTATAGGCATGATAACTTAATTATCGAGCAAGAAAACCAATCTTACAAGGAAAAGGAATCAATTAGGCAGGATCCTAAGGTTAGACTATAGTCCAAACCAAGGATATGATATACATAATTACATAACAAATACATTCCTCCAACATAAAAAACCACAAACTTAAAGATCACCTTATAAGATCGTGGCTACTCCACCTAATACCAATTGGTATTAGGCTGGAACCTCACAAATTTTAACAAAAATTATGCCGATCTCTAACACTTAAATAGCAATTATGACTGGAAATTAGTAACGGATTTTATCTTTAATTCCAACATAAACACAAACTTTCCAGTCCTCATACATCAATTCTACAATCACATTATAAAGAGTCTAGATATTAGTTGAAGTTATAGTGAGATAATCCATTTGTCTTCCAAAGAAATTGTCTTGAATTCAACACACTCCTTTACTAGCAAATGAAATCTTTTTTTTAATTAAATCTTGCAAGTAAAGATATTCTTTAATTCTTTTTTATATTAATCTTTGCAATTGGCGATATTCTTTAAAGACTTGAACTAAGGACCTTTTGACAAATATTTGAATTAAATATTTGTGCTCCATTATCATATTAATAAACCACCTAAAAAGCTTCATTTTTCAGACCTAGAGGATATTATTTTACTAGAATAAATACTAGAACAAAATCATAATTTAATCAATCTGAAGCTAAATCTACCACATGCCACAGTTTCTCAAGCAACCATATTTTACATTCAACATAATGTTAAGCTCAAACTTAAAGCATATACACACACATACACACACACACATATATATAGAACTGTGCATGCATGTATGTGTGTGTATAGGTGTAAATACATACCTGAAACTCTGAGGCCATTGTTGGGAAGTGAAAGAAGAATTATTCGGATCCCGATTTGCTCGATGATCTCCATAATTAGACCCTTCATCTCCCATACCCTCTTCTACATCACCTTCATCTTCATCATCGTCATCGTCATCGTCATCGTCATCATCTTTTTCATTATCATCATCATCATCATAATAATACTCACCATTCTCTAAGAAACTAACCTCAGTTTGTTCTTTGACTCTCTCTTTATTCTCTTCTTGCCTACCATCTTCTTTCTCCCCCATCTCAGCTCTTAATTCTCTAACTGATCACAACTCAAAACCCTATAAATCTAAACTCTCAATTCAAATTTCAAAACCAGCAAAACCCTTTATGTATAGTAGCTTATCTATCTCTTCACAAGTGTGTTTTTTGTTGTGTGTTGAAGGGCCTTTATATATTTGTACTGTCAATGGTCAAGTATGTAGAGCCTTCTAGGATGATATATATGTCTGTGTTATGTCTTAGGTGTTTGTGACTTGTCACAAAAAAAACTCGCAAATTAGCAAGACTCGCATACCATGTGCCTCAACAGTGTGTTATTGTCCCATGATTCAAGTGGTCGAACTCAAAAACTTTACGTTTTATCTCATAATATAATAATGTTATTAATAAAATTCACATTTTATAAACTTTTATGTTATAGTATTATATCAAGAGTTTACAACCCGTGGCTAATATACATGTGGGTTAACGGAGGCGATAATTTTCACTAATTTAAAAAAAAATTAAATTTTTTATATATTTTTTTAAAAAAATTAAATATTTATATTTTTTTAGTTAAAATATTAATTAACCCTCTCATTAAAAAAATATTTTTATATAATTAAAAAATTATATATTTTAATCTTTATTGGAAAAAATTCCTAAATCTGCTCCTATTTACAACTCTTAAGCCTTACATTAGTTGTAAACAAGGACAGATGTGTCTCTTAGCCAATGGGGGCTGCAACCCCACTAACCTAGAAAAATATTAAAAAAGTTTTATGTATTTTTTAAAAAAAAGTTAAATATTTATGTATTTTTAGTTAAAAAGATGAATTAGCTTCCACTAAAAAAAATATTTATATAATAAAAAAATTATGAATTTTAGTTCTTATTAAAATAAAATTTTAAATTCGTCCATAATTGATACTTATCTATAATGTCTTAACCTTACGAACAAATCTATTACGAGAGATATAAACAAGTTGTCCGAAAGAATGGGTGATGGAGGAATTCACTTTATCTTATTACAACCATATAAATAATAATTTGACCAAAAAAAAATTGTATAAATAATAAGAATCTCATTAATAACATTATAACATTATTCACTTTATCTTATTACAATTATTTGAATAATTTACAATAATATAAATTTTATTAATAATATTATAACGTTATCAACAAATACGAAAAATCTAAACAAGTTGTCTGAAAATCGACGAGAATGGATGGCTGAAAATAAGGGGAAGAATCACGACAAGTGTTTCCTACATTTGGTACTTTTCGATGTTCTTGTACATTACAAAGTACTCTCTGCAAAATAATAAGTAAGGGAAATTGTTGGTATACGGAAATTCACACAATGCAGATGTGAAATATAAGTGAGTTTTATGTGCGTAAAGTTTATTTTTTATATTTTTTAAAAATATAATATCATTTTTATATACAAGTCTGACTCGTAAGTAAGGTACGCGAAGGCTGTTACGCTACCGCGCATTTAATTAAATCTTTCAGCAGTTGCTGACGTGCTGCGGAGTCAGGTTTCGAATGAAAACATGTGCCATCACATTCTTGCGTGTCAAACTTTGTTCTTTTCCAAATCATTGTTTGTCTTGTTGCAATCTTTTTTCTTTATTAAATTTTGGTAAAAGATCGGTCGTTTTTTGCAGGTGATGAAGACAGGTTCGTTTTCATATCTTTGACTTTCTCTGCAACAACTTGTCATTAAATGATTCCAAGACTTGGACCAATCGATTCATCTGTTTTTTTTTTCTTTATTTGTTTTTGTTATCTTTAGTACAGCTTGATGAGTTTAATCGTCATCTCCTAGCTGTTCCATATGCAGGTGTTGTATGTTTGTGAGCGTGATGTTACCGTCATGCATTTATGTAATGTGATAATCAGAGTTAAACTATTTTTATTCGATTTAAAAAAAAAAAAAAATTTTAGATCAATTAGTTTGAGTTCTATCTAGTTATTGGTTATATCATATATCGATCATGTTTATTATTGTGAGTATGAGAAATTATAAAATTAATTTTTATGTGTAATATTTTTTAATATCTATTGTATGACTTAAACTTTTATTGAATCAAGAAAAAAAAAAAACCTAAGTCTCTATTGAATTAAAAAAAAAAAATTATTGCTTATGGTTGCAACACTAATGTTGTTCACAAGCCTGAGATTTTGTGCTTGAAACGTCATGACAAAGTGTAATTATTTTGAGTCAAATATTAATTACCTTCAACTTATTTGTGATTTAAACTTGTAATAATAATTTATTTATTTCTTTTATTGGTACGTGATATTATAGTTATCTCTTGTTATAACCAGATGTCCTTCATCAGAAATACAAACATGATGTATAGTCTAGGATTAATTAGACGGTTCAAAATTCTTAAAGTGTCTTTTATATATTTAAGAGGTGATTTCTATCATTATATAATGATGTAAAATTTTGTCCTGTATAATATTTAATTTTTACAATTTTGGCTAACTCCCACTCTGAGCTAAGGCCTGAAAATCTTAACTCGCAAATGAGACTCATGTTGTAAGTTCAAAATATCTTGATAAAAAAAAAAAACTGGTAAGGTCAAATTATCTCGGAGTCCAATACAGGTAAGCTCAAAATTATTGCACCCTATATTGTTTAACCCCACATGATGATGACTAGCTAACTTTATTATATATATATATAGACATGATTTTAGCACATGTCACATGATCATCTTCGCGCTTTCGTCCTGTATATTTCATCCTATATAATATTAATAAACATTTATTTTTCTATAAAGATATATTAATTGTATTCCAATTAATGAATAGATTAATGAAATACCCTATTTGTTGTACCAGTTCTTCCGGTGTTTTTTTTTGGTTTGCTACAGCCGTTTTAAGATTCTTTGGCTTTGTACTACGTTTGATCCAAGATCTCCATACTCTATGGGTTTTT
This sequence comes from Ehretia macrophylla, assembly GCA_037974665.1. Classification (NCBI taxonomy): domain Eukaryota; kingdom Viridiplantae; phylum Streptophyta; class Magnoliopsida; order Boraginales; family Ehretiaceae; genus Ehretia; species Ehretia macrophylla. Next base: position 81,494,158 of record CM075771.1, on the reverse strand, counting down.
TTTTTTCTTTATTTCGATGCTTTATTTTTTTATTTGATGGTATAAAATAAAAATCAAATTTTATTTCTATTTCAATTTAAATAAAGTAGTTATATCTATTTGGTACAACTTATGGTTTCATTTTATATTCATTATAAAGTATTACAAATTCTAAGAAGAGCTAAAGGATCCAGATTCAATATCGGATGCTTTTAGTATTTCTTTTATTCATCCCCATCCAATTAAAAAGTAGAGCATAATATATATATATACACACACACACATTAACTTTTGAAATAATGGCTTTTCTTTTTTCTGATGACGATGAACTCTCTTTAAGCAAAATTATATTGGATCTATGACGCCTTTAGGGGTGGAGCTAGGAATTTAACATTAAGGGGCCAAAATATTTTTTAATGATATTATATAGATATTTTTAAAAAAATTAAAAACCTTGGGAGGGCCCCGCTGACCCCTTTGGTTGCACCCCTGCCTTTAATGATGAGAGAAGACGATTGTTCATTACTAGCGAATAGGGTAGGAAGTAAACAAGTATTAATGGTATAAATTCTTTTGCATACTTAATTGTTTGTGGCGTTGCAATACATGCTTCAAATTAATTAAGAGTTATGTAAAGTTTGTGGGAGGATATTGAAGGAAAACAATATTTTTCTATATGTTCAAAAGAGTTACATGTACACCATTTTATAATACAATGCAATGAAGATAAATCTTAACCTAACTGCATGATAAGGATAACAGTAAATTGAATTTAAAATTTACAACAACTTATCCAAAGATAAAGTGCTCCAGATAGGTACGTTATCACGCCCCCTCAAGCGAAACCGGATCTTGTACGGTGAGCTTGGACCTGAGGAGACGAAAACGAGTGATAGAAAGTCCCTTGGTCATGATATCTGCCAGTTGGTCTAACGTGGAAATATACCGGACTTGCAGCTCATTAGATGCCACCTTTTCACGTACAAAGTGTATATCAATTTCTATATGTTTAGTGCGCACATGATGAACAGGGTTAGCTGTGAGATATGTGGCGCCTATGTTATCACACCAAAGAGTAGGGATAGACGGATAAATTAAATTGAGTTCAGAGAGCAGAGACTTTAGCCAACATAATTCAGTGGTAGTGAAAGCAATTTCTCTGTATTCAGCCTCCGTACTTGACCTTGACGTCGTGGTCTGCTTCTTTACAGCCCAAGAAATGAGATTGGGCCCTAAGAAGACACAATACCCATGAGTACTACGTCGATCATCTAAACAACCAACCCAATCACTATCGGAATAAGCATGAAGAGAAAAATCTGTAGATGATTGGATATGAAGACCATGACTTGGTGTATCCTTAATATAGCGAAAGATACATTTAACAGCTGCCCAATGAAGATCCGTTGGATTTTGCATAAATTGGCAAACTTTATTAACCGCAAAAGCAATATCTGGTCGTGTGATAGTAAGATACTGTAATGCACCCACAGTGCTCCGGTATAGTGTAGGATCAGAGAAAGGATCCCTAGAGTGACGTGAGAGTTGATGATTTGGTTGAATAGGAGAAGCAACGACCTTAGCTTCAGCCATGTTGGCACGAGTGAGGATGTCATGAACATATCTTTGTTGATGAAGGAAGAGTCCTGCAGAAGTGCTACATACCTGAATGCCAAGAAAAAAAGATAAAGTGCCAAGATCTTTTAATGAGAATTGTTTATCTAGAGACTCAGTAAGCAGTGAAATAGTGGTAGAGCTACTCCCATTGAGGATTATGTCATCGACATAAACCAACAATAGTGTGACATCCTGCGAAGTAGTACGAATGAACAATGATGAGTCGGCAGTGAAAGACACAAATCCAAGAGATAAAAGAAATGAGCTCAGACGAGAGAACCAGGCCCGTGGAGCCTGTTTGAGTCCATAAAGTGCCTTTTGAAGCTTACAAACATGATCAGAAAAAATAGGATGTGTAAATCCTGGAGGCTGGGACATATAGACTTCCTCTTGTAATATACCATGGAGAAAGGCATTATTTACATCCAATTGACGTATAGACCACTTCTTTGAAACAGCAAGGCAGAGAATGATACGAATTGTTGTAGGCTTGACAACAGGACTAAAGGTTTCAGTGAAATCAATGCCTTCTTCCTAACTATAACCCTTGGCCACTAAGCGGGCTTTGTAGCGTTCAACAAAACCATCTTGATGGCGTTGACTCGAAAAACCCATTTACAGCCAACTATGTTAACCATGGGAGGTTTAGAGACAAGAGTCCAAGTGCTATTTTTCATCAAGGCATTGTATTCAACTTCCATGGCATCACGCCAGTGTTTGTGTTTTTGAGCTTTAAGAAATGTGGTTGGGTTAGATACATTAACGGCAACTGAGGAAGTATGTGAGACAACATATGTAACAAAGTCAGAACTGGATTTAAGAGGACGAGTATTATCTTTTGATCGAGTGATCATTGGATGTATATTATCAGAAGGTGGGTGAGAAGCAGTTGTCGAAGTGGTAGGACTTGAACCTTCAGATGAGCCACGAGGAACAACATGAGGGCTAACAGAGAGAGGTTGAAGGAGTTGTAAAACACTTGGTAGGGAAGTATTAACGCTGCTAGCTGGAAAAGTAGAGGTCAGTTGGGAATTAGAGAGAGGTAAGGACGAGACAACAGTAGGTGAATTTACACAGTTGGGAAAAACATTAGTGGCTTGAGAACACACAGGCACATGGGGTAGGGACAAAAAAGTTGGTGAGTCGATAGCAGCTTGTGAAATACATTGGTCAAAAACATTGTTTGCATGTGAAGAGCCTGGCATGTTCTCATGAAGTGGGGTCCATGAGTTTGATGAGATAGGCACAATAGTTGAAGAAGATGGAGCTGATGTACCATGGCTAGGAAAGTGATTGTGCCGTGGGCCATGGACTATAGGAGTTGAATCCAGGGACCCAGCCAGTGGGATGGAACTTGACAATGTTGTTGGATGTTGAGCGTGAGCGAATATTGTAGCTGTTGGCAGAGAGGAAGTGTGGTTGGAACGAGTAGATTGAAGGTTCGTGGGAACAGATGTGTCTGGAAAATGTGAGAACGGAGAAGTAACATTACGAGACAAAGAGATGTCGGGAGCAGTAGTAGACGCGAACGGAAAGACAGTTTCATCAAAGCGAAAATGGTGAGAAATATATACTTTAGACGTAGCAATATGATAACAACGATACCCATGATATTGTTCACTATATCCCAGAAATACACAAGGTAATGATTTTGGACTCAATTTATCGGGTTTGTATGGCCCAAGATGTGGATAACAGAGACAGCCAAAGACCCGAAGGAAAGAATAATCAGGAGAAGAGTGATGAAGCATAGTAAAGGGAGATTGATTTTGCAGTGAAGGTGTAGGTAGACGATTAATGAGATACACAACAGTATTAAATGCTTCGTACCAAAATTGTTTAGGCGTTGAAGCATGAAATAAAATTGTGGTACCCATCTCAGTGATATGCCTGATTTTGCGTTCAGCTAAACCATTTTGTTCGGGAGTATGAGGACAAGAAATGCGATAAGCAATTCCACATTTTTTAAAATGATTTTGAAGAGGACCCTTAGTTAACTCGTACGCACCATCACATTGGAAAGACTTTATTTTAGTGGAGAAAAAAGATTCAGCAAATGACTGAAAGTGAACAAAACAGGAAGCAGCATCACTTTTATTACACAATGGATATATCCATGTGAAACGACTGAAGTCGTCAATAAAAATTACAAAGAATCGATAGCCCGAAAATGAAGCTATGGGTGCCGGGCCCTAGATATCACAATGTACTAAGTCTAAGGGAACTATCGATCTACGATTAGAAGGGAAAAAGGGAAGCTTGTGACTTTTGCCTTGCATACAAGCATCACACAAATTATTTTTAACTAAGAAATCTTTAAACTGAATGAAAGCTTGCTGCCGGAGTTGAGAGAGAACTGGATGTGAAGGGTGTCCCAATCTGCTATGCCAGGGAGAGATATCAGTTTGAGAGGTTGAGAATACTTGAGGCGACATAGTGAATGAAGGAGACGACACTGGAAGAGCATAGAGGTTGGAGTTAACTGGGCCTGTGAGAATTGGTGTCCCCGTGCGAAGATCCTTGACAACACAATGAGATGGAAAAAATTCAACAGACACATTATTATCTTTAGTGAACTGGGAGACAGATAATAAGCTACGTGTAAGACTAGGAACATGTAGAATATTGGAAAGAGTTAAAGGGCGAGAAGAGCTCGAAAGAGAAGATTGACCAATATGAGAAATAGTGAGGGCCTTACCATTACCAACAAGCACCTGTTCAGCACCATTGTAGGGTTACAGTTGCTGCAACACAGAGGAGTCGTTTGTCATGTGGGATGTAGCACCGGAATCGGGAAGCCATGTATGAGTTGAAGGAGTGGGCAAAAGAGGTGGCAGGGTAAAAGGCTGATAATGAAGACCTGCAAATTGGGAGGATGATGCACTAGCCTTTGACTGGGAATAACAGTAACGACAGCGTTGAGCGGAGTGACCAAATTTTTGACAAATTTGGCATTTCCCTTTGTAGGAGGAATTGGAAGCACCATTACTCGGACTTTTTGATGAGGAATGTTGAGAGTTAGACGAAGGCGGTTTAGGTGTAGTAGTGGTAGCAAGAGCTTGATTATTGAGAGAAGTGGAAAGCAATTGAGATGTCAAAGCATGGAGGGATGTGCCATTAGTAGAAACAATGTCGTCACCCTCAAGTATCATACGTTGTTCATAAGTGAAAAGCTTCGCACGAAGTTGATTGAAGGAGGGTGGTGTGGGAGTATTCTCAATAGATGTCACAAAGGGCCTGTATGGTGCGGGAAGGCCATTCAAAGTGCTTAAGACCAAGTCAGAGTCACTAAGGGCATCACCAATGGCAGCAAGAGATATAGACAAAACACGTATTTGCTGAATATAATCAGCGATAGAGGAAGACCCTTTTTTCAGAGCACGAAGCTGTGCACGAAGAAGAGACTTGCAAGCCATTGATTGCTGAAGAAAAGACTCCTCAAGGAACGCCCAAAGCGCATGGGCAGTGTCAAATCCCAGAGCTTGATGGGCCAAGGAGTCAGAGAGGGTGGCAGTGATGCAAGCTGTGACATAGCTATTGTACTTGGTCCACTCTTCAAGTGTTTGAGAAGAGGATGAAGAAGCAGAGGTGGAAGAATCTTTGTCTGGTTTTGGAGATGGAATTGTGCTATTAATATAGCCCAGAAGAGAGTTGAATGTAAAGTAGTTCAGCATTTGAGTTTTCTAGGTAAGGTAATTGGTGTTATCAAGGGTAACTGTGACATAGAACCTGACGTGTGCAGATGGAAGGGAAAATTGAGACGTTGTAGACGACATGATGCTGGAAAAAGTAGAATAAAAGGAACAAAGGAGAAAGGGACAAGAATAAAGGAATGATGAAAGGACTGTGGAAAAAGGAAATAAAGAAATGAGTAATGGATTGTAAAGTGAAAGACTTTGAAAAAGAGATAGAAAAAGAAGAGGTTGGCCTGTGTAATTTTGTTTTTAGTGGAGGGCGGAAAAAGTCAGGATCGTAGTGTTGGGCTCTGATACCATGAAGGAAAACAATATTTTTCTATATGTTCAAAAGAGTTACATGTACAACATTTTATAATACAATGCAATGAAGATAAATCTTAACCTAACTGCATGATAAGGATAACAGTAAATTGAATTTAAAATTTACAACAACTTATCCAAAGATAAAGTGCTCCAGATAGGTACGTTATCAGATATAGGTTCGAATTTAGGACCTTAGATCACAACAAATTGTTACATGACTACTTCATGCAACCTTTGGGCAGGGACAAATAATGGCTATGGTAAATACAATAAACAGGATTTCACATTGTAAAACATAAATTATTAACTACAGTATTCTATAGAAGAAAAAAAAAAGAAGGAGAAGAGAAGAAAAGAAAGACTATATATAGGGCCTATTTGGAAACTGTTTTGAAAACAGTTTTTTGGATTTTGAAAATAAAAAAACAAAAAAATTTGTTTGGCATAAGTTATTTTCAATAATTGTTTTCAAAAAATGTTTTGAAAAACAAGAAAATCAAAACACATTTTTTATGTTTTCCTGAGTTTTTGTTATTTTCCTTCACTCTTCAGACTCTATAACCCATTTCCTCTGACTCCTAAATATAATTTAAATTAATTATTATTAAATAATAATTAAAAAAATTAATTTAATAAATAAAATAAATAATTAACTAATTTTAAGTACAATTTAATTGATAATTAATTTAAAATATAAATTCAATAAATAAAAATAATTAATTTAATAACTAAAAAATTAACTAATTTTAATTTAATTAATAATTAGTTTAAAACATTAATTTAATATTTTTAATTTAATAACTAAAAGTTAAATAATTTTAATTTCAGTTTAATTGATAATTTAATTTTAAAATATCGATTTAGTAATTAAAAATGTTAATTATTAAAAATTAACTAATTTTAATTTTAATTTAATTGATAATTAATTTTAAAATATTTATTTAAAAAATAGAAACAATTAATTTAATATTTCAAAATTAAATAATTGTAATTTCAATTTAATTGATAATTAATTTAATAATATTATTTTTTTAACTAATTTTATTTTTAGTTAGAAATTATATAAAATTATTAAAATATAAATTAAAAACTATTAATTAATTTAATAAATGAATTTAGAGTTCGATAAAAGAAAAAAAAATTGTTCATATAATTTTAAGAATGTCTTAATTTTAAAAACTTGTTCAGAAAATAATTATACTCAAACAAATTTTCTGTTTTTTAGTTCTTAAAAACTGTTTTTAAAACCTGTTCTAGAAAACTGTTTTACAAAAAAAAAAAAAAAACAGACACTTTCAAATAGACCCAATATTCTATGTGCTATTACTATCATAAAAATAGAAAACTTTGAGATCAAGTTTAAGCAAATGATGCCCCCAAGGGGGTAGTCTTGTGCAACAAGAAGAGTAGAATTTATCATACCTCAGTCTGAAACTCTTTAGTTGCATATTATATTTATACTCTTAACTGACTTAATATATGTGTTATATATATATATATATATATATGGCGTACCTCCGCATTAGAAAGTTTATCAATTAATGGTTAGACTCGACTCGAACCCAATCGATAGTCGAGCTCGTTGACTCGGTCCTCATGTTCTAAAAAAAAGTTTAAGCAAATGATAAGAAAGAATATTTGCAGATGCTTCTTATCATTATAGATGATATTCCTTTCCTCCCTTAGCAGTGACATTTCTAAGCATCAAGAATACTTTGCGTGACTGTCAAGGGACACAAATATGCTCTTCCATCCTTGCAAGCCTCGTACAAAGATGTCCTAATACAACGCATAAAGCTCCTTAATTTGATGTTCATTTGAGCTCTATAGCCTCGGCAATTAGTTATTTCCACGAATGGGACAAGTCCTCAAGAAATTTGGTCCTCTTCATATTTTTCACAATTTTTCTTTGTATGGTTTTTTCAATAATAGTTATATGTCACGGGATCAGAGTTTGGCTTCCAGAGATTGGATGCCACACTCGCGATCTATGCTCGCAAGGGTGGATACATGTAGGAGTGAGTGGGATTAGATCCTCTCCTAACTAGTATTTTATTCTAACGCTGCATTTCAGTCATTTGTTTTATTCAAAATACGCAACATTTTCTCTTTTCATCTCATTTTTTGTAGTTTAATATTGAAATAAATGACTGAGATGCAGGATCCGGACGATACAATAAAACACTAGGTAGGAGTGAATCCTCATATGGGCGCAGAAGAGGCTGTATCCACAACTAACACCACGAAATTCTAGTATTGTTTTTAAAAAGATATAGATATTTTTAATTTGAAAAAATTTATATTATAGCCCGATTAAAAAAAAAAATTCTAAATTTACCTCTGCTCGTCCGACGTGACATGTGGCCTTATTCTTCACAAAGGTGAACATAAATCATCTCCTCATAAATAACCCTTCTTAACAAATGTTTTTGCAGGAAGCGAGGAGAGAAGGTTGAAGGAAATAGGTCCAATTATAGAAAAATGCTACGATGAGTTGTTTACAAACACCGAAAATTGGACTGTGGCCGATTATTACCATGCAGTTTGCAAGACCGTTGAGTAATGTGCTTTGTGACATTTTATAACTTTCATTTATAACTATGCTTGAAAATTAAGTGTTGTTTTTATAAGGAAAAAAAAAATGTCTTTACTGATTTTAAGTTTAATTTCTTGTTTCTGGTATTGGTAGAGAAATTAACACGAAGTTGGGTAGCACACAGTTTCGGGTGCCATCGTCTGAGACGCTCGAGCGAGCATATCATGTATGTATAATTTTTCTTATCTGCTATTCTTAAATACTATTTATTTATAATTATCCGTTAATGATGAAAATGAAGTAATATCTAGAATTTCTCTTTTCGTAATTTGGTCATTCGCGCATAAACATTAGACGAGATAAGCAAAAGTGAGTCTTGCCTTATCATAGTTCGAGTTATGATTTCTCTCATCTTACCTTTTGACTAGTTTGTAGAACATGAAATAAGGTTGTAAATTGGATAACTAAATATTGCAGAGTAATTGGTAACCTCCTGCTAGATTGGTCTTCCAACATATGTTTCTATAAGTCTAGCAAGGTCATTTCGGGGTAAGCGGACGGCGAGAAACTAGTCTTTGTTCTAGTGAGATGAATTTAATTTTAAACACTAATTTTTTTTTACTTTTGATCGGAAGAGAGAAAACCTTCTAACTCTTTGATAATTGGATCCTTCAGGCATTTGATAGCCTGTTGTTTTCATAACTCTTTTATTTGGATTAATGGTAATTAATCCTCTTTTTTTACCAAAAAAAAAACAAATGTGCTTCGATTTTTTGTGGCAAAATTCTTTTTTTTTTTTGTTTTGTTTTGGTCAGGGTGGCGAAATTCTTTATCACGCAAGAATTTTATTAATAAATACAGTCTACAGGGAACAACATGATTATCACGAAAAACACATATTGTTTTGATTATCCATTTGTAGAAACAGATTTATCTTATAATAATAGAAAAAAAGTCAATCCATATAATTTTGTTCTAATATATCAATAAACTTTGTTTAATTAAATAAAAAAGTGTCCTCTTATTTAAAAGGTATTATGAATTTTATTAGTTAATGGCCATATTTAGTGATAAGTGATGTTTAAAAGGTGTTCTCTTATTTAAAAGGTGTCCTCATCTAAAAGTTTAAACTATTAAAGAGAGGTTTATTATGTTATTTATTATCTTCAATACGCCCCTACAAGTGCATGCGAAGTTAGTTTTTTAGCCTTGTACTTAGACAGTTTTGAATGGTGGCAGTGAGTTTTGAACTCAAGACTTTTTGGTACCTAAATTCTGATATCATGTTAAGTGACAACCTCATTTAAATTTTTTAATATTTTTAATGGTGACAGTAGTTTTGAGCCTAGGATCTTTTGGTGCCTGTGTTCTGATATCATATTGAGTGACCACCTCATCTAAAAGTTTAAGTTATTAAAGCGGTTTGTAACACGCTCCTACAAGTGTAGGCGAAGTTTAAATTTTTTGAGCCTAATTAACACGCCCTCGCAAGTACAGGCGAAGTTAATTTTTTTGAGCCTAACACACTCACTTCATCTAAAAGTTTAAGCTGTTAGAGAGATGTTTATTATGTTATTTATTATCTTCAACCTTTAGAATCGATTTATTCAACAATTTAATATTTATTTATTTATGGTTAGTTATTGAATATAGAACTGAAGTTTGAACAGAAAACTATTCTTAATGACAAAATTCATTTTTCTTTCGTCTCTGATTTTATTAACAAAATTATATATATATATATATATAGTGAGTGGTTGAATTTCTTAACATACACCAAAAATCTGAAACTAAGTAGAATCAAAATATAAAATTTAACGTTAAATAGAACATTATTATCATAAAAAACTTTGCGAAAAATGCCTTGAACACATGTAATATGTCCTAGAACTTTGCCCAAAGTTATGAAATGACTACAATTTTTGGTACTAACATAAACAATCTTATGGTTATAGTGACGGTTATCAAATTATTTGAACCGTAAAAGCATCGATATACTTGTAATTGAATTGGAAAGCTTATTCTTCTGAAAGTACACGTTGTTAAAAATAATAAATAATATAATAAATTTATTTTTAATATTTTAAACTTTTAAATGTGGTGGTCACTTAATATGGTATTAAAGTCTAGATACCAAAAAGGTCTTGGATTCAAAACTCATCGTCACTATTTAAAAAAACATGTTCAAGTGTAAAGGATCAAAAATTAATTCTCCTGCACTATAATAATCCCCTCTCTAACATTAAGTTTTTAGATGATGTGATCACTTAACACACGTGTATTGGGCATATTATTGCAAAAATAATGTATGCCAACAAAAAACCTTAATTAAGCTTTCCAAATGAGATGGTCACTTAACACACATGTTTTGGACATATTATATTACTGCAAGAATAATTTACTCTAGCAAAAAACCTTAACTAAGATTTCCAAAACTTGATTCTCTTTATGAATTATACATACTTGATAATTATAAATAGCTTTCAAATTAATTCTCCTTTTCACATGTTTTGATTTTCAATTCTTCGTTTATTAACTTTCAGAGGCATCACCAAGGCAAAGGAAAATCATTGACAAAAGAAGAATTTCAAAAGATTCTCCAAGAAATTATTTATGATACAGGAGTTACTGGTGTTGGAGCAAAAGATACTTTATTCTACATTTTTGGAGTTCCAGCAACAACACTATTCATCAAGCAAAGAATAATCCCAAAAGTCATCCCAAATGAAATTTTTATACCAGTAGTGACTTCTGCTACTGTTTTTGCTCTTGCCAAATTTAACAAGATTTGAACACTTATCTCAATGGAACTTTTAGAATCGTCAAGCTAATCAAGCTTGCGATTGGGTCGGGAAAAATCACCTCAATAACCGTTTGTTTATTGACTGGACATCTATTGTCCCCCCTCAATTGATCTATTTCCTTTCTTCTGATTTTCATCCTTTGGAAATTGGACGACGATTTCCTTGTAATTGTTTGTTTGTTTTAATACAAGTTTGCTTTCGACCAAAGAAGAAAATGAAACTTTTAGAATTGTCAAATTTGTATACTTCGAGCAGATCCCATTTAATGAAATAAAGTTTCGTTTGGTTGGATATGTATTGAATTAATATGTTTCCAATATTGTTATATATATTGATATATTTTCGTTGTCTATGTCTTACCTGGAAGGCTTTTTTTTCTCTTCAGTTTGGATGCCCTTGCAGGGCAGAATTAGGCATGAATTTTTACACCAATTGTTTTAATTTCCACACATGGTAAAGATGTTCCATGTCGTGAATCATGATTATTATGTGAAATTGCTTTCATTCAAGAAATGGCAAGTAGCGAGTGATATTAAATGACTGCTTTCATTTTTTTATTTTTTTTGAGTATGGAGGTTGGAACTAAGAATTTCTATTTAAAATAAGTTGTTACCCTATCATTCCACTCAATTATTGGGTGTGAATCAATGCATTACAAAAAAATATACTTTTTGCTCAATCTTAGCTGACTAAGTTGTAAACCGATGTGTTAAAAGATATATTTTTACTAACCTTACGTACCCTTTCGAGACTACGTCAGGACTTATTTGGAAGTGCTTTTAAATTTTTTTTTTTTAACACAAAAAAAAAATTTGCTTATCATGAGTTGTTTTTTGTGATTATTTTCAAAAACTGTTTTAAGAAATATATTTTCAAGAACAAGAAAATGAGAACACAATTTATATGCTTTGTGTGTTTTTCTTGTTTCCAAAAGGGCAAAGTTCACTATTTATTTTTCCTTTTTGTCCCCCTTCTCTTTCCCTATCCACCCTTGCAACCTAACCCCTCACCACCCCCCCCCCCCCACCCCCCACCCCAACCCCAACCCCAACCCACCCGTCACCGTTATCCCCTAACCCCTAATCCTAATGCGTCACTTCCCTACCCTTACACATCCCCCCACACAATTTCCGTAGTTGACATTTTGGTGTATTTGTGTTGGATTGGGGGTGAGGGAAGAAAAGAAATAAAATAAAAAGAAAGAAAAGAAATAAAATAATGGCCTTTTTAAATGTTTTAAAAGGAAATAAATGTCTCTTTCAGTCAAACAAATTTTATTTTCTTTTATTCTCAAAAATCGTTTTCCAAAACTCTTCTAAAAAATAGAAAAACAAAAGCACTTCCAATATCAACTATATAATCCTTTTTTTTTTTCAAAAAAAAGAAAAAAAGAAAAATGGTCAGTGATATAATACATACTATCTGTCTTGATATAACTTAGTTTAGTATAGACTCGTAATCATAGTCAAAGGTGTTTGGCTTCTGATCCCCTCCTCATAATATATACCGTTATAAAGAAAAATTCAATAATAATGGTCAACTATTAAATTGTTTCATTATATTTATATGAATATTTTACTATTATTGAATCCCCCGAGACCCTAACATGAAGCACAAGACACGTCTAACGGGGTCTCTGGTAGTATATTAGTAAACCCATTTCTGCTTAGTTCTCCAAATGTCAGAGAACCTCAAATCTCTAGCTGTTTGCGCGGTTGATCGGCAAGGAACAAGTCCCCATTTAAGCTAACTAAAAAAGAGAGACGGCAAATGAGTAGCAATGCTATACATTTACTAGTCAATTCTTACATGAAACATCTCACATAAATTATTTTTATCAAACAAACTAGAAAGGGGTGATATTTTAACAATACAATTTGGGTGATCTATATCATCACTGATATATACTTACTTTCTTTATGAGAGGATGTTATTTTTCCTTGTGAGTTTTAATTTAAATTCCAAATTCTCTCATGAAATTTAAGTTTTGTCCAATATTTCTCATGATATCAAATGCTATAAAAAAAAGTCATATTTTTATTTTTTGTTTTATGTTTTTGAAATGTTAGCTCAACGCAAAAATTATACCTTGGGTTAGAAAAATAAGATTGAATTCAATTTGAGATGTATATGTTGATAGAATAAACGCGATAATATTTTCGTAATGCAGAAATAAATTTTAAAAGGATCGAAAATGACATACCGTTGTTAGCCATAAATTAATTAGGAAAATACTGCGAAAGAGATCCTGACTCCCTTCTACTCTCTGTCTCTAATTGGCACCAACTTAAGAGATGGGAAAAAAAAGTGTATGTAGTATATGTAATTTAGTCTTTGCAAAAAAAATGCACCTTGATTCTACATACTTGATGCCCTTTTATAGAGGAGGGGAGGGGGTCAAAAACTACCCCACTAAGGTTTACCAAAAAAAACTACCCCACCAAGACATTAAGGGCATCCACTACTCCACTATGTTAAACCATCAATAATGAAAATAAATAACACCCATCATGGTCCATAACTCTCATGTAGTGGTGTGGTGGTCTAATTAATATTATCATTAATTGGTTAACTTAATTATCAACATAATTTAATGATAAGTCCAAGTTAAAAATGTTATAGAAAATAAGATTAGTGGGCCACAATTATGGAGATCATGCTTACATTTATATGTCTAGAAAAAAAATAAATCTTAAAGTATATCTAATATTTTCTCTAATCTCGTGCATAATGCGAATTCTATACAATAAGTTATTCTTTTTTTCTTTTTCCTTTTTATGTTTTAAAAGGTTTGGTTCATTGCAAAAAAAGTATATGTTGGGTTAGAAAAGAAGATTGTTTCAATCTGAGATGTACATATGTAAAAGAAAACAGATAAAAAGTGAATCTAATTTTTTTTAATCTAATCTCGCCCATAACACGAATTTTGTATAATAAGCTACTTTATCCTTTTCTTCATTTTTTACATTAAAATTTTTATGGTTTTCTATTTGATTGTAGACCTTTTTATTGAATGGTTTTATTAAGTTTTTTCAATTATTTTTCTCATTTTTTTCTATTGTTTTTTCTCTTTGAAAGTGAAAATACCTTCAACATAAGGGTCTTTTGGCAGAGATTGATGTCATGGGAGAATATGAGTTATACCAAAATCTCATGGGAGAGTTTAAAATTTAAGCAAAAACTCATGGGGGAAATGATATTCTCCCCTTTCTTTATTAGAATTAGAATGATATTTTCATTATCATTTTTTTTTTATGTTATAAATTATGAGATTCTATACCAAATCAATTGGTATTGGTTGAAGTAGGATACAAAAGCGCGATCAGACATAAATGGATAAAATGGCGTCATGTCAAACACTTCTGGGCCATGTCTTTTTCTCCGAGTAAGAGTCAGACTCTACGGGCATTATCCGAACCGAACTCTGGATTAGTCGGACTATTATGATCCCGGACACCAGAGGCTTTAAGCAAAAAAAAAAAAAAAAAAGACAAAGATACTCAATTCTCACAAAAATGCAGGCCACTACATAGTATACACAGACAACATTAATTCCCTCTATATCTAAGCATAGTCCAACTAGACTCCTCTCTGTCTCTTGTTTGACCGTTGCCTTCTCAACAACATGCATCTCTGACTTCACCATGATCATAGGGCCTCTTTGTGGACTTCATGTCACGTCAAACTAAGCCTAAAAATCATTCAAAAAAAAAAAACAATTAAAAATATGTTAAAAAAAATAAAAATTGCAGAAAATAACGTTAAGGTTGTTGGTCTAAGTTGGTTGCCTCTTTCTTCGCATTTTCTTCACAGATAGGAGAGAGATAGAGAGAAAGAGAGAGAGAGGAAGAGAGATCAAGAATCGATACCAATGGATAGAGAACTATATTTTTCTTTTTTCTTTTTTCTGAAAAATAAAAAATAAATTCAAAGAAAACCCTTTTCATGCATTTTCATTGTTGATCAACATTGATTTTTGTTTATTAAGCGATGCATGATATAGTTTTTGATCTGCAATGGTTTTTTTGACATTCAATGGTAGACAATATTGTTAAAGATTATATAGAGCTTTGCATGCATGCAGAATCATGAAGGCATGGGAGGCAACAGTGCGTAAAACACAAGCTGCAGCAAGGAAACGAGCAAACACCATCTTTGGCACATCTGCAGCAGCAACAACTCACGTGGAGGATGAAGTTATTGATCATGATGATGATCATCATCATCAACAAGAAAATGATCAATGTCAGCATCATCCAAATGCAGAAGTGTATCATGAAGAGAGATTTCTCCCCAATGGAGATTATTACATAGGCCATTGGGCTGACAATTTCCCTCATGGGAATGGGAAATATTGGTGGACAGATGGGTGTATGTATGTAGGAGAATGGTGTAAAGGCAAGACAATGGGGAAAGGTACATTCAGTTGGCCTTCTGGTGCAACGTATGAAGGCAATTTCAAGAATGGTTTCATGGATGGAGAAGGTACATACACAGGGTCTAATGGTGATGTATATAAAGGTTCTTGGCAGATGAATTTGAAACACGGGTGCGGCGTGAAGGAGTGCTCCAATGGAGATGTTTATGAGGGGGAATGGTGTAGAGGGGTGCAAGAAGGTGAAGGGAAATATACATGGAAGAATGGGAATTATTATGAGGGTGAATGGAAAGATGGGAAAATTTGTGGTAAAGGGACAATGTGTTGGACTAATGGGAATGTATATGAAGGGTGTTGGGAAGATGGATTGCCTAAAGGAAATGGAACATATAAATGGCCTGATGGGAGTTTCTATGTTGGTAATTGGAGTAATGATGAAAAAGATCAGAATGGGACTTATTATCCATCAGGAAAATTGCTAGAAAGCAATCTAGAATGGGATCCTCAAGTGGTGTTTAATGTAGATTTGAAGGAATGTAAAGTTTGTCCTATTGAGAATGTACCTATATTGCCATCTCAGAAGAAGCTTGCATTGTGGAGGTCTTCCAAGGCCGTGGATTCGAGCGTTAGGCCGAGGAGAATGTCCGTTGATGGGAGATTAGATGCAGGTGTAGATAGGGAATTCGGTAGAATTCGCACGAATGATAATGGTGTTGGATCATCTAGTAGTAGTACTTCTGGTGCTTCTGAAAGGAATGGGGCAGGGACAGATGCAGAGGATACCTTTGCTGGTGGCGAAAATGAAGAAGGATGTGCGCGTGGAACGCCTCTAAGGATACCCAAGGTTGTGAAGAGACAAGGAGAGACTATCTGCAAGGGGCATAAAAACTATGAGTTAATGCTCAACTTGCAATTGGGAATAAGGTATGGCCTATATTAAGCCTATTTTTACCTTTCTTCTTTTGAATGTGTCAATATGCAGAACATACAATCCTCGAATATCTGAAATTGGAAATTGTCCCGTATACTAGCCTGAAAGCTTTCTGGATAAGCCCGAACCCTTTCTCTTCTCAGTACTATCCTGCAGAGGATAATTGGAAAATTTTGGATATAAGAATCGGGACTTAGTGAGAAAAAATGCATATTGTTGTGTTTATATGTCTTGTATGCAGTTTAAGCCTCAATTATATCATTCAACTAGGTACTTTTCCTTTAACTTCATATACAAATATATGCTCCCCTTTGTAAATTCGACTAGTTGCTCGCGACAAAACATAGAAAGCAGAGGTTATGTTAGCTCAAGGAACATTTTAAGAACTAGGCATCAGAAGAAAGGTACGAGTGTTAGTACTATCAGTCTGTCATTTGAACAAGGGGGACAATGTTGGCAAGCTCAAATTGAATAATCCTCAGTCACTCATCGAGTAGGATACAGAAAACAAGGATTGGTTTGCCGAATATCAAGTGAAATGTGAATAATCCTTGTCCCTCCTGGACTAGGATATAGAAAATGAAGTTTGATGTAGCTGAGCAATAAGTGAAAATGAAGAAAATGCAAATACCGCGCATTAGACTAGACGATCACTGATATTTTTATCTGAGACTCGTAAGAAATTACCTGAAAATATGCAGATATCATCTCATTTTGCATCTATGCAAAAATCAACAGTTTTGTTAATCTGCTCGATTTTATGTGGAATGATTTGCAGGCATTCTGTCGGGAAGCCTGGTCCACCTCCATCGCTTGATCTTAAACCATCCGCGTTTGACCCCAGGGAGAAGTATTGGACAAAATTTCCACCTGAGGGATCAAAACACACACCACCACACCAATCCTGTGAGTTTAAATGGAAAGACTACTGTCCAAAAGTATTTAGGTGAGGTTCAGAGTATCCTCTGCCTTTACCTGAATCTCTCTGATTCGGTTGTCATTCATCGAGAAAAATATGCAGGAAAATGTAATTCGACATTGTCTTCAATATGTATTTTAGGACTCTACGAATGTTATTCAAGGTGGATCCAGCTGATTACATGTTATCCATCTGTGGAAATGAAGCGCTCCGTGAGCTCTCGTCTCCTGGAAAAAGTGGAAGCTTTTTCTACTTGACAAATGATGATCGCTACATGATAAAGACAATGAAGAAGGCAGAAGTAAAAGTGAGATCTCTATTTCAATATTTCCATGCCATATATGTATGCTAAATTAGCAATCCTTTACAGCAAGGAGGATTTTTCTCATTTTACCATGTTATCAATAGGTGCTTCTAAGGATGTTAAATGCCTACTACAATCACGTTCGCGCCTTTGAGAACACACTAGTGACTAAATATTACGGTCTGCATTGCGTGAAGTTAAGTGGATCGACACAAAAGAAGGTATGAAGCCAAGAACAGAATTCTGTTAGTACTCTTCTTTTCTGTAAGTGCTTAATCTGGTAAATGATTTTTAGGTGCGTTTCATCATCATTGGGAATCTATTCTGTTCAGAGTACCCAATTCATAGAAGATATGACTTGAAAGGGTCTACTTTCGGGCGCATTACAGACAAACCAGAGTCAGAAATCGATGCAAATACAACTCTTAAGGACCTTGATCTCAATTTCATATTTCGACTTCAAAAGGCATGGCTTCAAGAGTTTAGGAGGTGAAATTCTTAGTTAAAATTTTGAAGCTTTTCATCCCAAGATCTTGCTATTAGATCATTAAGTTAGGTATTGAATTGAATGGAACGATAAAAGTTCTTTGGGAAAATCTGCGTTGTCTGTTTACGTGTGTGTTTTTCAGCAGCCTGATATGAGAAACATTATTTTGCAGACAAGTTGATAGGGATTGTGAGTTTCTTGAGCAAGAAAGAGTAATGGATTACAGCCTTTTGGTCGGTCTTCACTTCACAGAAGCGGACTGTGGAATGCATACACCTTTAGGGTGTCATACGCCCATCGGTTAGTGCTAGTCCCTTCTCCTTCATTCAAATTTACGCGAAACAATCCTTTCTAGTCATATCTGCATACTAAGTGTTCTATACTGATTTTCTTCTTTAAACGAAAAAAGGTTCTCAACAGAATGAGTGTAAGTTGTCAAATCCATATAGCCGACCTCACTTAATAGTATAAGGCTTCGTTAATGTTTCTGCGATAAAGGTTCTGCTGCTTGTTCCTTTGAAAAATGACCCAAAACCATACTCCCATTTTGCAGCAGATGATGGTGGCTCTGAGAATGGATCAGTTCCGCGTCTTTCTAGAGCAGAAATGGATCAACTGCTTCTAGATCCTGCAGGGTAACATCTTTACACTAAGCCATATCACAGCTCTGTGTTCTTGATCTTCATTTGTTGCGCGATATGTTGATATAGAAAATTCAGATCCGGACATCAAGCTGAGAATTCATAATTTTGATAGCATAAATTTCACATCATATATCAATCAGGCGCGACATTGTTAACGAGTAAATGTTGCAGGTGGGCGAGTATAAGGTTGGGAGTGAATATGCCTGCCCGAGTTGAAAGGACTGAGCGGAACAATGAAGGAGAGCTTCAGCTAGTAGGAGAGCCAACAGGAGAGTATTATGATGTTATAATGTTCTTTGGTATAATTGACATACTCCAGGACTATGACATTACTAAGAAACTGGAGCACGCATACAAATCTATCCAATACGATCCGAATTCAATATCAGCTGTTGATCCAAGACAATATTCAAGACGCTTTCGCGACTACATTTTCAGAGTTTTTGCAGAAGACATTTGAAAAAAGGAGTATGCATTTTTATCCTCAACCCGGATCATTTTAGTCTGACAGCCAGATTGAGTTTTCTGTTTATATTATAGAAAGAAAGGCGTCCAAAAGCTGTGTACAGTGTACCAATGATATACTACGCATTCTGGAGGGGATTGTTGGTATTGCCTCTCGCTCTAAGGCGTAGACAAACCGCGCGCGCTAGTCTTCCTCGCGATTTTCTTTTTTTTTTTTTTTTGTTCATTCTTTCAATATACTTGTTGTTTTACCAAAAATGTGTACATAGATGCACACTTGATGTGGTCTAGGATAGGATAAAAGGAAGAGTTGTAACCTGGAGCAGAAGTTGCCTTTGTAAAACATGTTGCCACAAGGCAATAAGTTGAGAATCTACTAGTTTCATCAGTAGTTCTTCTCAGGATTCTTCTCCCTTTTCTGGTCATGGAATAGATGAAACAAATCCAAAAATAGATGAGTACATTTGAGAGAGGCTAAACACTCATGGGTAGCTGAGATGCAAGGAAAAAAATTTATGTTGAAAGAAATACTTTTGCCATAATACAAAGGTTTTGAAACTTTAACTAGATCTGTATCAAAGAAGTTTATCAAGGCTAGGGTATAGAAAAGCACACATATCATGAACAAAATCCACTGAAGAATAAGAGAATTCATAGAACAGAACCCTCACCAGAAATAAAATTAAATAAAGAAGTAGATACAGTAGGTGTAGGTTTTGTCATGTCTTCTTCATTACCTCGCATGCATGATTCTAGAAAAAGAAATATCTCTCGACAAAAATAACTGGCGTCATCAGATAACTAACTTCACCTCACGAGAGAAGGCTTGATTTCGTTTAATTTGATTTATCGATTAACAGTATTTCATTTTTCTCCATTATATGCCTTCACAACTCAAGATATGATTAAGCTTTTAACTTGGAAAGAGGTATCTGAAGTTACTATAGTGACTTTTTATTACCTTGTGCTACTTTATATGTTCAGCTTAGCAAAACCATAACTTTTGCAACTATCTGCAACTGCTCACTACGAAAGGAAAATAAATAGAAAAAGAAAAATGAAAGAAAAAAAAAAATGAACTGCAGTATTGGAGACTGTACGTTATACAAGAGGTAATAAAAGACCTCAAAAGAGTTGACGCAATGACAGATTCAAAATTTATGTCCAATAAAGACTAAAATTATACAATTTAATAATCATGTATAATAAAAAAAATTCATTTGAGGAGCTAAATTGAGTTTTTAGCTAAAAAATACTTTAAAATACACATATTTTCAAACAAAAAAAAACTCCAACTCACTCTTTAATAATTCTCCTCTTAATGTCAAAGGAGGTTCTAGCTTGTATATAAGTCAGCCTATGATTAAATGGAGACAATTGAATGAGATCTCAACTCCATTGAGTTAATAGAAGAAATGACTGGAAGCTCTAATTCCCGCTGACTCGTATTTAAGTCAACCCATGGTTGGATACACATGAATAAGATCTCAACTACATTGAGATGATGGTCAATCGAAATGAGTAGCATTGAACGATAAAATAACCAACCACATCTATCAAAACAGAATCAGAGCATAATTCCATCCAACTTGTTTTGGTAACGTAGTGAATCCACGGCATGTAAAACCCCCATCTACTATCAAGATAAGCAAACCACGTTAGCTGACTTGTTATTTGATCACAGTTTAGATTTCCCATTTACCCCAAAAAAGGAGCGTGTGAATCCCAAACAAGTTTGAAATACATCTATATAGAATAACTCGATGCACGAAACTCTTACAATACAAGGGTACGTGCAAGGGCCGAAAGAATCGGAAAAATGAAATTGATGACAAAAGCATTGCTAAACTACGATGATCCCAGAAAAAAAGACGAGCATTAAAATGGAAAAAGAGCAAGGACATAAGGAAACAAAATAAGTAATCAGTCCAACAAACAGAGGATGACAACTCTCATTACAAGTACAATCCCACGTTTAAAAGATAAAAATACCACAAAGTTTGCAGCAACACCACAAAGTTTGCAACTAAGGGACAATGCGTTCGAAACCGCATTCTTTATTTTCAACTAATATTCGCATAGTATCTTTTATCGATAATCAAGCCTCCTTTCACTTTAGAAATTGCACGTCAGAATTTCTAGGCAGACGGAGGACCTGCCCAGACATATAAACATTTGAACTGCAGGTAACTGCTCATCATGGCACGTATAGCAAAGCCTACGGACACTCTTCTGCTACTTACTTATCAGCCAGGTAGGTTTTTGATAGGACTTTGGTTTCCTTATATTTGCCCACCGCAATCTGATATCAGCTAGGACTCATGTTTGACCCTCCAACCCAATGAAGCACTTAAATGTCGAGAGAACCCCAATTCCTGCATCTATTGACATCATAATCTCCATTCATCCAGTCTGAAAGCTCGGCACATGCTATATATAAGATAAGAGCAGTATTAACAAGCAGAAATATGCAATAAACTTACTTATGACAGGCAGGACATACGGTATCAACTAGCAGAAATATGCAATGAAGTTAGTACAGGCATAAACATCCATACAAAAAACATGAGGCGCTAAGCATTTAGAGAGTACAAACAGAAGTCAATTGTCTGAAGCCGGAAACATGAAACATGAACAAAAAGTTGCCATGACTATTTATGCACACACTTCTTCGAGGATCTTTCCATGAATAGTATTCAACATTTGAATTGCAACCTCAAGAAATGCATATTTCCGTGGTGGAGAGCTAATGTGCTGTCATCAGATTCACCACTGTCGTGCCAACAGAAAAAGCCGAGAGCATTATCAAAGACATTTCAAGTGTATATGCACAATGTTATCTATCAAAAAACCTTTATACAGCAAAACAAGGAATCGCTAACTACAACACGGAGGAAACAACTATTACATATCTCTCGAGTCCCTTCTGAATCCCTAACGTGTTTTTGGGTAAGAAAATTGACAAAATTTTGAAAAAAGAAAAATGACCCTTTCAGCCCCTACCACCTCCCACTGCAGCTCAGAAACAAGAAGAAAGGTAGAGGGCATGGCTGGCATATATTATTGCTTTATTTGTTTTTTGGCCAAATCCGACACATGGGAGATGAAATATAAAATTCCAGGCTTCCCAAGTTAAAATAATCTATTTATTTTATTATCTTTTTTTTGGGTGGGTGGGTGGGTGGGTGACGACAAATGAAAGGGCAAATCTGCTCTTCTTGTCACCATCAATTCCACATATATACATGTATACATAAAGGCACAGAGGTCCAACTAAAAGACTCCCAGCAGATAAAATGCCTACAAGTATAAAGCATTATCATGTCAAATGTATTAAATATACGATAATTATAATAGCTGCATCACAAGTATCGACAGACCCTGCCTGAGAGCCAGCTTAGAAGATGTCTAATATAACTTGGGAAACCAATGAAAGAAACTTTAATGTAGCTGTTGCTGAAAAGTCTCCAAACAATGATGTACTATAACTAACAAATTTGCAAAACAATTGACAATCATGATAAAAAAGGGAAATGCAACCAAGATGTACTAATCATCAGTGATATTAACACTACAATCACATATAAAGAACAGAGGCAGAGAGGAAAGAAGGAGAAAACCTGTTCAACAACAGGTGCCAGCAACACTCCAAGACCATCAATGCTCCAAAAAAAATTTAAGAATGTAGGCCACACAGCAAATGGCGATGGCTGTACTCGTAGTACCGGGCACCATGGACATTTGCAGTGAGTTAATTCTTCACAACCTTAATACAATTTGACATAAAATGTGAGTAGGAAAATTTCAGCAGAGGATCTCATTAATCAAGGTCCTTTATCAGATAGTATCAACCAAGCATCTTAGAATGAAAGAAACGGAAACCATATCCCTCGAATAGAAAAAGACCAATGCAGAGAAGTTTATCTTACCATCTAGTGCCCATATCATCTCACACAAAAAAACGACCTTCCCAGAGAGACTGTCCCTGATACTGCTGCGGCAGTGCAACAGACTGCTGATTACCTCTCTGAAGTTGCTGTTGTTGATCCTGGTGTAGTTTTACTTGTTCAGAGAACTGATAATCCTGCCAGATTTTTGGGTTTTCCATCTGGAGTTGCATTGTCGACATCTGCTTCCCAGGAAAAGGAAAGCTTAACATTCCCATGGAGCTATTGCTTTTGCTAACTGGGAGATGTGACTGTCCAGAAGAATAAAGTGAACTATGCAAACCATTGCTTAGATTTGAGGACGGCAACTGGTAACCATCTAACCATCTATAGTCATCCATGGGACGGACTGATGAAACTTCATTCTTCAAGGTCATAGCAGATAATGACTCATCCACAGATTTAGAAGGAACAGTACCAAAGCCCGGGGGAGGACCTTGATGTCTAAGAGGTCGGCTCACTGGATTTTTCTTTAAACCTGCTGATGTCAATGATGACTGCCTAAAGGATAGATTATCAGCAGGAACTCCTGAAGACATAACTGAATCAAACTTAGATGGCACAACAGTTTCCGGGACCTGAACAGGATAATCATAGCCTGGCCCCAAATTGACAGACTGAGGGAAGGGAACTGGAAAAGCTGCTGGCTGCAAAACTCCTAAATAATTATGTGGTTCAGATTTCACAGTAGGTCCATTATCCAACAAACTCAAATTGGCCAATCCATTCACCATCGAAGCTTGATCCACTAACCACTTTGAGGTACTTGTATGAATTGGTTGGAGATACTGACCATTACTATTAGCAACAGCAGTAGTTGGCCTTGTGTTTGTATTCAAACCATTCTGCACAAGAAAAGCATCAACTCCAGCAGATAAAGATCCAATTTCATTTCCAACATCAACCTTGGCTGCATTGACAACAGAAGTAAGAACCTTTGAGGAAGTCAAATTTGAGGCCCGCCCATCAACATGTTTCTCAGTCATTGAAGGTTTAAACACAATCACCTCATCCTCTTCCTCACATTCAGTATACAACTGTGGCTGTGGCTGCAAGGTCACTAAAGACATTTGAGATGTAACAGGATTACTACTTAATTCAGGATCTTCAAGAGAACTGGTCAGTGAATAATCATCAGATATTGGAGGCTCAGATCCAATAACAAATTTCTTCAACTTCATATCAAAATAGATTCCCTCTTCACCAACTCGGACCACATTAGCAAGTGCCTTTCCAGCAGCTATAATCCTCTGAATACGGGCTTTCTTCTCCTTGTTCCCACCATCACTTCCAAAAGAATGTTTCCTCGAGAAATCAAGGATGAGTTGAGCAGGAACAAGAGGAAGGAATCCTCTTAGTTCAAAGTCTTCTGACAATGCAAGACAGTTGGCAGTCTCGCTTTCATCATACCTGGTCATATTGAAGAAACACGTTTCGTCTTCATCCTTGTCAAGAAATGTAGACCCAACTGCTAAGAGCTTGTTCAAGAAGTTGATACAATGGTTCCAGAAAAACAATCTAGCACTCACTTGCTTCTCCTCTGCTTCACTTCCGACGGCAATATCTTGATGACAGGCCAGCCATTCTACAAAGACCATAATCCCCGGCAACAGGTAGCTCACAGAAGGATCAGTTAACTGCATACACCTTTCAAGTACGTGACCCATAAAGTCAAAAATAGCAGTAAAAGCATTCTGAAGTAGGACCGAGCGTTGCAGAATTTCCGCATATGACTGGTTTTCAGTTTCCTTATTCACATTATGAACAGTGAATATGAGAATGGCAATCATCCTCACGATTGCTAGTCTACACTCGACAGCATCAGAACCAAAAGTGTACTCCTCATCTGGTCCAGAAGAAAGAAGCTCCAGTAGATTGTTTCTAACCACGGATAGAACTTCCTCAAATGTCTCCAGGCTGATAAAGAACGGCAAAAGATATTATATAAAAACAAAGATCCTTTTCCTGACATAGTTGGAAGTTCCCGTTGGACTTCTTATGTCAGGATATGGGTCAAACAATAAATATTCATTTCTAGGTGGTTTACGGGCTGCTGCTCAATCAATTAGTTATGAAATACCAGTAACTCTATGTGTGTTAATGTCACTACTTGCTTTCCAGCTATACTATACAAAACATAAATAAAAACTCAGGATACTACCTTGTACGTGTAAACAGAATGCCATTCAGACGAACAAATCGTGTGCTGAAGGCTTTGAAAATCTCAGGTACACTGGATGCTCTTTCCTTGACAGTAGTCACTTCTCCCCTGTTGTCTTTTGGTGGAACCCGGATTTCACCTTTACCTCTTCCTTTCCCGGCCATACGTGAAGATGCAGCCTTGGCAGTGGAAGCTTTGGCTTCTCCAAGCAGCTGGGAGTAACTCTGACGATTCTGCCACAATCAAAAGGGCATTCATGATATTATTTGCATACATTAGAAAAATACTCGATCTACATTCTTTCAAGCATAAATGTATCATATCAGTTGCCGCCGAAAATTAGATCTACTGACAAATGACAAGTAATAGTCTTTGCAGGATTGTCATTACGTAATTTTTCTGCAAGTAATTCATTATTGAGCTAGCAGAAAGGAGCATATGTCAGCCAACAAAAATAGTGCATGCTGATATTCCTAGGTCAATTTTTGCAGGTTTGTAATCAACAGATGAAGTAACTACAATGCATCACCAATGAACGGAAATAGAGCATCAGAATTCTCCTCTTGCATTTAACTTAACCAAGTATACAGCATTCAATTTTTCTCCCACTTGTTTTTCGTACTTATGAGCTGGCCATCTAAGCGAACCTGGGAGTGCTATGTTCAATATTTCTCACCCTCGTTCTTGGTTGAGGTCCATGAGCCATGAAGATTCTAAACCAGCTCGCTTCAAATTTAAATAGGGGAAATACACCCCACACGTCTCATAGAATTCCACAAGGAAAAGTTATTATGTGACATCCGGACAGGTTATGGGTTAGACACTATCAGGCTTTGTTGGAGGGTGACCACAGTGATAATATAAACTGTCTACTGACGACTGACATCTTACAGTTTCCACATTAGAATTGCAATCATAACAGTCTATATCAGGTAGGCCAGGTGTCAGATGCAACTCCAGCCATACACTACATTTAGTACAGCACAAGATGCGAGGAAACTACTTGCACCGAGTACGCAACTGACAAAGACATGACACTCCATTCAAGCAAGGCTTGGTACAGAATGAAGATACAATTCCATTGATATAAACGAGATATTATGCAACATCAAAGAATATATCTTGGAACAGAATGAGAATATATTTCCATTGATGTAAAGGACAGATTAGGCAACATCAAAGAATATAAAAGGAGGCATCCCATCATGCTAATTTACCTCATTTGCAGTTAATAAAAGATCATGCAAAACTACCCAAGGATGTTAATTATTATGATAACCACATATATAGTTATACACATCAGTAAAGAAATGCCAGATGTCCCCAACAGTTGCACAGTTGATGTCATATTATTGTTATATAAACAAGACTTGTACCTTCTCAAATGCGATTATCAAGTTATCCCTCGCTGTAGTAAATGGAGTATCAACTGCCAAGCTTCGAAAATATCGATAAATGGCCACCAATTCATTGCCTGAATAAGAGGCCAATATGGCAAGCTGACAAAAGGAAGATGATGAGTCAATCAGAGCAGAAGCATTCCAAATTCCAACAAAAATACATGAATAACGAAGGGAAGACACTTCAATTGAAAAAAAAAATTAACAATAGAAATACCTGATGATGAGGATTACCACTTGAAGGCCAAAGCGAACAGGCTTGCATGTAGTAACTTGATGCTGCGGCAAAATCCCGAGTTTTAGAATCACCCTCCCCATACAAGCCTTTGTAACGGGCAAGATCTCCCAGATATATCAAGCAACGATGGCAGGATATCAGGCCTTTCTTCACTTCAGCAGATTTAGCTCCGTCTTTAGACAATGAAATCTGACTCTCTGGATCATCTGAGAAATAACCCAGTGGCAGACCATATTTTGACCTAATCTTCAACATCAAATCATGATAGAAGCCAGTTGCTTCTGAAAGAAAGGTTTTAAACTGGGCACGAATCTTTGTGATTCGATCCGGTCCACCTCGTGCAGGACCTTTCCCATTCTGAGCTGCAGTAGAGCCTGCTGAAGCTAAAGCAGCATTGAAGTGTGCACGCAACTCCTCAATTCGCCTGTAGTGTAACTGCCACAAAGCATACTCTATTTCATGTTGTTCTGAAAAAGCATGGTTTTCAAGGATGATGGCTTCATAGTTTTCTCGCATCTGTTGCCATATATTAGGATCTGAAGGAATCCTGGCTTGTGTGGCTTTCCTACGCTTGTTCTCCAACTCCGCATTCTAACAGAGAACGGCAATCAGACAATGAAAAACACTTGATGCAGGAAATGATATTAATTATATTTTTGAGTTAGTACACCCATTTGCAGTTATATCCCCTCCTCCTAGTAGCATAACTACATGCACAATGCTTTTACCATTCTCAATATTTATACAATTAATTGACCAAACATCGAAATTCTACCTTGTTAAAGAGGCGTTGAACACGCTCCGTAGACGACTGATCTAAACTATTGTCCATCGGAACAGCCATTATCCATCAAAACAAAGTTGACGAAGTCCAAGTCTGAAAGTTAAAACTTCAAGGGACACATACAACATTTAATCCTGTAACAAACTTGGCAATTAGACAAAAACAATAAGAATTTAAGAACCCATCTCTTACTGATATGCTTGTTTTTTCCGGTCATAAAAAATCAGAAACCGTAAAGAGCTCCACCACAACTTACACACCCACACACTAGATGTCAACTACAGAAATAAGAAACCAGACAATCATTATTCCATCAAGCAATGTGCTAGTGTTATTCAAGATAAAAATGGCATACATAAACTATTTCCATAATTAGATGTTACGACTAGGGTCCTGAATCTTGGACCACACTGTACCGGCAATGCCAAGGATAAAAGCCCCGAGTGCGTGCAAACACACGTATTGATAAAATTCAAAAAACAGAAAGTTGTTAAAGTCGAAAAAAATAGAGAAAGATGCAACAGAAACCGACATAAATAGGAAATAACTAAACAAAGTAAACCTCACCGTAAGTAGCAAAAAGTCACAAACTTCCATACCCTCCAATTCAACAAGTACATTTTTTCCCTCATAAGAAAATACAACGACCACTTTTTCATTCCACAATTCAACTTCGCATATAAACATATTTAAGGGCCTCTTTATAGGCTTTGAGAGGTTGTACCAATAAGCACTTCCTATATGCAAACCGACAATCGCAAACCGGCACATATACATACATGTGTTTCTATTTGTATATATGTATATACGAACAAAACACACTTTTTATATATTGCAAACAAATAAATAAATATATAATCCAATTCGAAACTCGATAAAATCATACATACATGATATCTAGGTGCTCATATACATAATAACTAGAGCCTGAAACTTCCAAGAATATCAAAAAAGCCCTCAAAAAAGTCAAATTTATCAGAAAGCCCCCCAACTACCCACACACACGCACAATTACAGATACAAATTACTATATCTATCAAACTTCCATTAACAAAAGCATCGATGTAATACAATAATTCCAAAGCCCTAAATTAAATCCCCAATTTCAAAAAAAAATTTAAAAAGAGAGAAAAAGTCAAAAGGAAAAAATTTCAAGTCAACGAAGCAAAAATCACAAGAAATTAATCGAAAAAATTAATCCTCACCCTAATTTACAGCCAGATCTGCGTAGATCCCGTCACGAATGTTCACCGATTCTAGAGAGAGAAAGCTACAAACACCTATATGTATATATTGCACATATATATATATCTATATCTCTATCTATATATATGTATGTATATATAGCTAGAGAGAGAAAGGGGCTAGGGTTTGTAAAAATTGGGGAAATTCATTTTGATTAGTGTTTTTGTTTGATTTTTTTGTAATTTTTATAATTTTTTAAAAAAAGAACAAAAAAAGTGGTGGAATTGAAAGGAGAAGAAATAAGAAGAGGAGAGAAGACTTGTATTTACGTGAATAATATCGGAAGGCGTAAAGAAAAAGATGAAAAAAGTGTGTTGTGTGTGTGTGTGTGTTTTTTTTTTCTTTGGTGTGGACTAGGGACGGCTATGACTAGACTTGGCCCTATTTGCCCAATAAAGTCTTATCTAATTTATTTTTATAATATAACTAGTTGTACATTGTTGTTCTTATCTATTTCTCATTTTTTTAGCAAGTAAATTCGAATAAGCTCTTAATTAATTGACTCTTTTTTATGATGTCACACCTTCATAATTATGATCTTATATAATTCATGGTTTAGGCTCTGTTTGTTTGTCGTAAAATATTTTTTTACTTTTTCAGTGTTTAGTAATACTGAAAAATTGATTAATTAAAAAATATTTTTCAGTAAAAAATAATGGCTACTTTTGCTCAATTTTTTGGTATTTAATAATACCGAAAAATTGATCAACTGAAAAATATTTTTCAATCAAATATTATAACTAGTACAAAGTTTTAAAAAATATTTTCATCTCCTTTGGAGAAAAAAAATATTTTTCAGAACTCACCCACCCCTACACCCTATCCCCTCACCTTACCCTCACCCCCACACACTCCCATCCTAATGGTTAACATATATATTATGGTTAAATCCACTTTGTAATCCTTATCTTAACACCTCCAGTCACTTATTACCCCTCTTCTTCAAAAATTCTATTTAGCAACCATTGACTTCAGTCAAACTTAACAGAAGCTTAATTTTGTCCAAAAAAAAATATAATTACTAAATTGCCCTTGTAATTAAAACCTAAATACAATTTTACCCTTCCAAAAAAAAAAATACACACACTACACTATCTTTCAAACCCACAACCAACAACCCCCTACCTTCTCCCCCGGCTGCCCCCCCCTATCCACCTCACTCCTTTTGGCTGCGAGGTGTTCCCCCTACCCCGGAGCCTTATAAATTGATAATCATAATTGATAGTCACACAATTTGATTTTCTTCGCTAGGTATATCTTTGTAACAACCAACAAAAGAAAAAAGTTAAACCTCTCTTTTAATCATTAAATGATTGTTTCAAACTCTAAAGCTATTGCTAATTTCACATTGTTGGTGGTGGTCGCCACCATCTGCTTTATCATCAGAGCCATCATAGCCACGAAAAGACCATCTCCTGCTTCCGATTAGGTTGCTGCCTTCACCGTTTTCATTTTCAGATCTGTACTTAGGATCTGAGCAGCTAGTAGTTCAATTTTATATAGATTGGCAGATCTGTACTTTGGATGTGGTTTGCGACATTTGATGGGGTTCTATTGAAAAAAAAAAAAAAACAGATTGGCAGTAGTTACAATTTTCTTCTGCGAAGCAAGCAAAAGAAGCACAAATATATATGATTCGTTTGTGTCTATGTTTGTTGTTGTGTGTTCGACGGTGATGGACAGTGAAAGGGGAGAGGTTATGGTTCTGTATTGTGTCTTGGCGTGTTTGTGGGAGGGGGGGGGGGAGGGGGGGAAGGGAAGAAGGAAGGTGAAGGGTATGAAGGGACGAAGTTACTGTGGATGGAAACGACAGAAATAGTGGTGATGATGAAGTGTGTGTTAAGGGAGGGGGTGTGGTGTGGGATGTGGGTGGGTTTTGGTGATAGGGGTATTTTTGTCCAAAAAATAACTGTTCTGTTAAGTTTTTAACAGTGACTGAATGGGAGGGATAGTAAATGGAATTTTTAAAGGTGAAGGTTAATAAGTGTCAACTTGTGTAAAAATGAGGGGTACAAAGTGGATTTAACCCTATATATTATGTGCATATTTTTTTTATAAAATCTAATGTCGAAAAATATTTTTCATTATACATCCAAACACTATAAAATATTTTCCAATATTCTATTTTTCAGGAAAATATTTTCCCTCAACAAGTTATTTTACGACAAACAAACAGAGCCCAGAAATATATTTTATTTTTCAGAAAAAAATGTTTTAAGATGAAAATATTTTTTACAGGTAAATTATTTTACGGCAAACAAACGGAGCCTTACTATCAAATTTTGTACACAATATAATGTATAATTTGGATCTCACTTCTAGAATTCTATGATCTATTTTTAGGTATGTAGAAGCAACTTATAATGTTCACTTTTCTTTGGGCTTTCCACTTGTAGCCTCCTTATTCTTCTTATTCTGTCCATTACTAGATGGGTCTTTGCCTTTACCATTTTCCTGTTTCCCCTTTTTTCAGAACTTCTTCCTTTTCGGGTTTTGTTTAGAAGAGGATGCCTAGGCCATATGGGCTTGACCTTTGGGCTGCATGATTGTCTCAACTGCCTGAAGCTCCTTCATTAGCTCATTGAGCCCTATATCCATCTTGTTCATGTTATAGTTGAGCTTGAATTGGGAGAATGATTCAAGCAGTGTCTCCAGAATCATGTCCACCTTACTTTCATTGTCAATTTAGGCCCCCAAGACTTCTACGAGGTTAAAGTTGTTCATCATCTTGAGAACATGTTCTCTTACAAATGAATCTTCTGCCATATTGGTTGTCATGATCTCCCTCATTGTAGCTTGCTTTGCAGGCCTATTCTTATCTGAGAACATCTCAGTTAATGAGGTCATGATTTCTGCAGCAGTGGCTTGATAGGAAACGTTATATCGCATGAATCAAATTCTATAATTACAAGAATAAGATGAAAACATTCATGCTTGGATCTTTAAAACGAATAAAGTATGAAATAACTACTTAAACATCTAAACAGTTCATAGTTTAATCCTAAAAGCAAATAAAATTTTCAGGAATACCTTTTGTCACAAAGAACGATGAAAAAGAAAACTTTACCTCTTGTTGGAGAGCTCCACACGCTTGGAAGGCTTTTGCTCCTCAAATTTGATGTTCCCATCTATCCAAAATCCTCGCTTAAGTGTTGATCAAGGTGTGTGACTTGATTTTGCTAAACTAAACTAAAAGAAAAACTATTCGAGTTTCTTCAAAGAGTTAAAGCTTACTTATAAGAGAGAGAAAGAGTGAGAGAGAGATCTAAAAAAAGACGGTGCAATTGTAGAGCTTAGGGTAAATGCCTTTATATAGGTAAAAATATTCAAGGTAGTTATGTCTTAATAAGAATCCAAAGAGGCAAATGATTAGAATTTTGAATTATCCTTTAATTTCAAAATATAATGAAGATCCTTTTACACCTTCCATTCACATCACCTAGTTGCCCCACCTTAGGATTAGGTGCCTAGGAACCTGTGCTTAGCCTAAGGACACGTGCCACAAGTCCTGGCTCAGCCATACAACTCTATTTAATTATTTAATCTAAAATTCAGCCAATAATCAAAATAGAAAACTTTTTCCACAAATAAGAAAGTCTATTTATGATTTCTAATTCTCAATGGATTAAATCCTCTCTCAATTTAGTAATTCTTTATTTTAGTAAATAGACTTATTAGGAAAATGGCTAGAGGGGGTCCAAAGACATAATTATCCTTCCACTGAAAATGACCAAAATATTCTCGCTAGTTTTCTAGCAATATTTTACATTTTAACCTTAGTCTATTCCACTAAAAGACGATGGTTGCACTCCAAGATAATTATTGTATAAACAGGAGATAGTCAATAATATACGACGCTCAATCTTTAGACCAACTAAGTGATAATGACCAAATCGCCCATGTATATTCACTCATAACCAAGACAGGTTTACCAAATATACTATCACTATTTGACTACATCTTATTCTCCTTAGAACCTCTAACCCATAATTTAATCATCATTTGAAAGTTATCCACTCATACATGAGAGCTACCCAAAAGTGTAACAGCCAGTACAACAAACTGTACTACCATGCATAGATTTAGGATGATCAACTTGGATCATTCTAAGGGAGTGATTATTGTATAGATTCTTTATTGCATATGCATGTCTCTTCTAACCAAGTTCAGACACCCAAATCACAGAGCTGTTGACCCATATATAAGATCTTATCCATAGTGACTCAAAATGCAAGAACTTGACTTCATGAGTTCATCCACATATGCTCAAGATTAAGAGTACCGGCCCACTTAGAAGCTAGTAGGTATAGGTGACCTCTTTCTTCGATAGTACTTATTTAGAGTATCATGCCTACGGTGGCCCGTCCAATGTATACACATGCATAAGTGAAGTAAGTTTCGAACCTCATCCATGATTAAGGCAGACCACCCTATAAAGGAAACTTATTCACAATAACTTCTACCATAGCAGAGTGTCCATCTCTACTACTTAGCTATGGACTAAACAATTCTGCTTGATAAGCAACCACGACTTAGACATTTTGTACGTAACCACTACGTACCTAAGTTAACACTTGAAGCAAAGACCTTACATACATATATATAAGTCAACCACATAAGAGAGAAACATGCTTATAAAGTAAGATGACATTTAATTATTCATTGCAAATAGCCAAATACATTAATGACAAAGTACTAGTAGTCTTTTAGGCATATACTATTCCCAACATGAGGAACATCTTGATGAGTACAATTCCATTGTTATAGAACTGAAGAACGTAAGAGTCAAAGTTGATAATGAAGATCAGGCCCTCATGTTGTTGTGTAATTTACCGCCCTCGTATGAGAATTTTGTCGATACTTTGTTATATGGACGAGATTAAATTAGTTTGAATGATGTGAATTCTGCACTGAAATCCAAAGATCTTCAAAAAAAATTTCCATGGAATAAAGTAGAAGTTCTAGGGGAAGGTTTAGTGAGTAAAGTAGAAACACATGGGAGAGAGAAGTTTTCAAGAAAGTCAAAATCAAAATTAAGAGAACAAATACATTGTTATGAGTGTGGAGAATTGGGTCACTTGAGGAATGATTGTTCACAAAGAGATAGAGGTAGGAGTTCAACAAATGTGGTGAATGTTGTTAATGGCGAGAGTTCTAGTGGTGCGGAGGTTTTATCTGTCAGTACTGGACAATGGCAAAACCAATGGACCCTTGATACAGGTGTATCGTTCCACATGTGTCCTAGGAGATACTGGGTTTCTTCTTACTCCACGAAGAATGGGAGGGTCTACCTAGGCAATGGTTTCACTTTAAAAGTGGTCAGAACAGGTATTGTAAAAATCAAGATGTTCGATGGTATCGTTAGATCTTTCGAGTATTGGTATGTCTTAAAGCTGAAGAAGAACTTGATTTCTCTTGGGCGGTTGAATTCTTGTGGTTGCAAATTTAGGGGTGAGAATGGAGTTCTGGAAATGACGAGGGGTTCCGAGGTACTTTTGAAATGGATTTTGAGAATATGGTTATATGTTCTTCACGGGATTACGGTTAAAGGCGTTAAGGCAATAACTACTGGTTCAAACTGCGATGTCAAAGAACAGATGGAGCTAGGTGATGCAGTTCCAGGGGTTCCGAGTTATGACAGACAGGAAAGTTCAGTTCAGTTCAGCTGGTTGAGGTACATGATAAATTTGTTTCTTAGTATGCGCAGTACAATTCTGAGAAGTTGGGAGAATAGGTTGAAGAATCTCACGAAGATGGGGATGATGTAGTTTTGGTAGTTTATGCTTTGTCTGTTGTAGAGACGGGTGTACATAAGTCGGCCTCCCAAGGTGAGGTTGGTTGTCTAGGTGCATCTTAGTGGGTTGGTACTGTTGGTGAAATAGATATTCTTCACAAAGGTTTATCTGAGGACGAGGTAGAACATTTGTCAGATGTTCTATGTTTGAGTGTTGGTAGCATTGGAAGTGCTATGAGATGCATTCGTGGTGATGTTTCACAAGTAGACAATGTTGGTAGCAGAGACATGGCGCTCCGGGTACATTGGAGTGCTGTGAAGGAGTTCCTCAGATGTCTACAAGGCATTGCAGGTATTGGTCTGGTCTTCGGAGTTACCAAGGTGATATCAAGATTCAAGTTCAATCGGCGTGGTTGGACTTAGAGTGGTACGTGCAGTGCAGAGTAGTGAGCCCTCGTGAGGGGGCTGAGTCCTGATGGGGACTGTTTGGTAGGGAAAGGAGAATGAATAACTTTCTTATATGATGATGGAACAAATACGGTCCAAGGTAGAAATTTGTTGGGCTATGACCCGTATTTGTAATTAATGCATAATTGTCTTATAAGCCTACTACCTAGAACCCTAGGGATTACCTATAAATAAGTCATATGGCTATTGTTATAGGTGTAGCAAAATAAAAGAGATGAGAGGTTTTGTAAGAGAGTGTTTGTAATGTATTCATTATATAGTGAATTATTCTTCTCCTGCTTGTGGACGTAGGTTTTAGATTGAACCACATAAATCATGTGCTCGTCTTAATTTCTCGTATACTATGTGCAATTATCCTGAATTTTTCCAACAACCTCTTTTCTTCAACTAGAATGAAAAAAATAATGAAAGTCTTCATTGTCATCATCTTCTTCTTTCCTTCAAAAGGGATTTTTATTTATTTATTTATTTATACTGATTTAAATCCTAACGAATATTAGGATAAGCATTGTTACATTTGACTCATCTAACATCGCCAAGTATTATATTTCCCCTACATCATGAAGATGAACTATGCATTGAATGAAGAGCGTAGAAGAAAAATGAAAAAGACGACCCGTACAATGCATTTGGCAAAATTGTTAGAACCAATGCCCTTTTACCAAAGGGCTCAAAGTCAAATGCATACCATTTCGTCACATATATTGTTTAGTATTTGATTAATTTAGAAGATATGTTGAGACACGCATTATACTATGAGATTTATAATCTTGAGCTGAATCCACTATAGTCATAGATAGACCGATACTTGGGCCAGCACAAATATAGTACGTCCATCACTGACCTCGAGAGCATAATCATAAAAGTGTAAATTGGGTTTGTATTTTGTTAAAAATATATGCATTTTTAAGGTACTTTTAAAGTGAAAGATTGATTTAGCCCCTCAAAAAAATTACTTATATACAAATGTTAAATTATATGATTTCAATTCTCATTGAATATAAATTTAAAATCCGCCCCTAACCATAATCCTATTTGTAGTAAGTTCTTTGTCATATATATAAGAAAAAACTAGTAAGAAACTTTATATACATGCACTACATCACTAGTCGAATTGAAAAAAGAAAAGGTAACTTTTTCTATCTAACATAACGCAATACCCAACATTTCATTAGTAGGTTTATGCATCATTATACTACTAAGCTAGCTTCAACTTCGAAACAGAAGAATGTTATGGTTAATGACGAGCCAACCCAAGTTATTCAAGATTATGTAGCCCAAGTGAAATCCAACAATGTATCAGCTATGATGCCGGGCCCAAAGCTGAGAAGAAGTGATAGAATGAGAGCTTAGCCAAATCACCTGAAGGACTACGTGGCCAAGTAGTTACAACATCTCAGGCTCAAAACAGGTGATGTAATTGAGTGCTATAAGTAGTAGAGTGAGAAATAGAGTACAATTAAGCAATACATCATATTTCAATTAGCTATCTTCTTCTTTTCTTTTCTCTTCTGCAATTCGTTGGTGCTTTCATTGAGTAACATATTATAAATAATATTATTGTTTGTATCTTTAATTAAAACTTACACCTATTAATTTATCATAAGTGTACATATTATAAACAGTATTATTGTTTGTATCTTTAATTAAATTTTTTTAAATTTTTTCTGTAAATGATGCAGGTAAACCATCAACAAATTGTGCCTTCCATTGACTATCATTAGCTTATGGGAGTTCAAAAACTCTAGAAAGGAAAACATCTTTATACCATCTAAAAGATGTAAGAGTAGGACAACGTAAATTACGTAATAATGTCCTAGTTCTATCATAACTAGTAGTAAATTGACTACAAAAATGTTCAAGAATAATAGCACACATTGTGTAAACAGCATTAGAGACCATAACCCCATTTTCTTCTCTGGTGACTTGAATAATTTCTTGTCTCATTTCCATTGTAACACAATTATCAAACCAGTCTTTTAATTGACTAGAAAATCCAGATAATATAGCATCACATATTACTGGTTCTTGATTACCAACTTGTTTACAAATCTGAGCATACATAAGTATGCGTTCAACAATTCTTTTAAACTAAAAATACAGAAATATTTAATTTTTTTTAACAAGAAAATATATAAAATTTTTAACATTCTTTAGGCCAGTGAGGACTTCAGGCTTTGCTGGCCTCACATTAAATTTGTCACTGCATGCAAGTTACCTAAGATTTCATTCTTCAAGCTGAAAATAGTGGGAGAAATTTAACCCAAAAAAAATTCCATCTTAATCTTTAATTCAATTTTCTGGTCAATGGCCTTCATTTCATGATCTCTGAGACACTCCAGTGTCGAAGCTCATTACATTGTGATAGTACATATTAGAACTAGCTGTTAAGCTCTGCACAAAGTTTTATGATCCCAGTGAAGACCAAACAATTGATGTCTAGCTAGTGGCTACGCAGCCTAGAAACCACCATGTTAAAGGTGGCAGAAATGGCGTAAGTACAACAAATTAATGTATCAGCAGCCCACAGGAAAACCCTCTTTTTCTTTCTTTTTGTGGGAGATATCAAATGCTAAACGCCATGCACAGCCACGTGTCTGCTTGTTAAACGTGTTAAAACAAGTGCCACCAGCCATGACTCTCATTGTCTTTCCTCGTCCACTCCGTCTGGTTGACTGGTTCTATCTCCACCAGGTGGTGGATGGCGGTTTTAAGTTTGGATCAATAATTTTTACTGGTCAAAAGAACGTTTAAAAAATTCATATACTTTTTAAAAATTTAATTTGTCTTCGTTGAAAAGAAAAATATATTTATATAATAAAAAATAAATTC
This sequence comes from Ehretia macrophylla, assembly GCA_037974665.1. Lineage (NCBI taxonomy): Eukaryota > Viridiplantae > Streptophyta > Magnoliopsida > Boraginales > Ehretiaceae > Ehretia > Ehretia macrophylla. Next base: position 81,456,284 of record CM075771.1, on the reverse strand, counting down.
ATATACTTTTTAAAAATATCTTGTCTTCCTAATTTAAAATTTTAATTAGTCTTTGTTAAAAAATATATATATATATATATATATTTATATAATTAAAAATTAATGTACTTTAACTTGCATTGAGAATTTTTTTTTAATATGTCCCTATCTCCACCTGCAATGCTAGACAACTGATCAAAGCCCTCAAATCTGACATTTCTATTATGCATTTCACTTAAGCGCCTAAGGAGTACTCAAATTCTATTGTTTCTTTTTCCACAAAGCTTTTGGGGGCGAGCAATAGCACCAACGAGAAAGTGGCAGGTCACTTCTATAATGTACTGGGTTTGAGAAATAGTTAAATTTACTTTGAAATTCATCGAGTACAAATTTCACCCGTCATTTTTAAAAAAAGATTGTTTTTAGGACTTAAACTTTGACACCTAATCATAAAATGACGACTTTACGATTGTATCAAAACTCCTCTTCTTCTGTATTACATTTGTAACTAGGATTAAAAGTATAATGAAATTCATCGTCATCATCATCTTCCTCTGTTATTAAGAAAGACTTCCATTTTTTTTCTATTATTTTTAGCTTTATACTAATTTACATCCTAACAAAAAAAATTAATGTAAAAGTATAATAGTAGGATAAGTTTTTTTATTTTACCTATCTAACGCCGACAAGAATCCCTACGTCATTAACATGAACTATGCCTTGAATAAAGAATGTACAAAACAAAATGAAAAACACGACCCGTACAATGCGTTGGAAGAAAAGTAAGAACATTTGCCATCTCATCTTAAAGAAAAACATGAAAAAAGAATTCAATCTCATTGTTAAACTAGGAAGAAACTTCATATATATGCACTACATCTACTAATCGAAAAGAGAGGTGACTTTTATCAGGCATAATGCAACATCCAACTTTTCACTAGTGCCTGTATGCATCACTAGATATACTGCTAAGCTAACTTCAACTTCGAAACAGCAGAATCATCCAATGGCATTGGCCACCACATTGGGCAATTTTGGAGATGAAAATGCTAGAAGCACTAAGAAAACCATGATTGCAACCGGAACAAGCAGAAGAATCATAGGAGGTGGTGGAAGTGGAGGTAGTACTAGCGGCAACACCAATTGCAACACCGTAACAAGAACCATGAGGGCCAACCCTCTCAAACTAAGATAACTCAACATTGAACTTCTCGACTGGCCATGATGACGACCACTTCTCACCTTATAATGCGGCACGATTCTATGAGTCTGATGCAACATTTTCACTGGTGATTTTGGTATGATAATGTCTATGTATCGTGTATGTTTCTCTTTGTGTATAGAGAGCTAGGGAGGGGTGTATGTTGGGGTGGGGTGGGGTGGGGTGGTGGGGGTGAGGTAATATTGGGTGGGGTACGAGTGACTACAAGACTTTGCCGTTACGGGTTGAGTCGTAACTGGTGTCTTTGTCGCGTTGACACATAATCTACAAACCACAAACGTGATGTCAAATGTGTACTAAAGGGATATCTACGGTGATGATCAGAGTTACATAAATACTCTTTTTTCCTTCTTTTTTTTTGTTTTCAATAACTTTGAGAAATATTCTATACAACTCAAATCAAAACGGATAGGAAAGTACCATCATACCGTCAATAATAAAGATAAATAGTTTTTATTATTTTAAAAATTATACAGTTAGTTCTTATTATTTATAAAAATTTCACCAATAGTCCCTATTGTTTTACAAGTCATTTAGTTAGTCTTTATTATTTGCAAAAGTCTTTCTATTGGTCCTCATTATTTGTAAAAATCTCTCCATTAGTCCTTAATATTTGCAAATACATTTGTAAATATTGAGGACTAATGGAGAGACTTTTGTAAATAATAAAGACTAACTGAGTGACTTTTAAAATAATAGAGACTATTGGTGAGACTTTTACAAACAATGAGGATTAATCGCATGACTTCTAAAATAATATAGATTATTTGTCTAAAATTTGTAAACAATAGGGACTATTTGTCTAATTTGCCCTCAATAATAACTTTATCCCACTACCAGAGCTTTAGTCTAGTGGTATATTTATCATTGAAAATGTGAAAATTTAAAAGATTAAATCTCATTGGTTACATCCCTAATATATGTTGTACTGTTTTAGATAATAATAAAAAAAAGATTATACCATTCAGGGGCGGAGGGAGGGGGGCCAGGGAATCTCCAAAAAAAAAACGATTTGGCCCCCAGTTAAAAGTGAAAAAATTATAAAACTTCTCAAAAATATGGAGTTAGTTCTTGACGAAAAAAAAAATAGTGGTTAGTTATAGATTTAATTATGTTGTTGGCATTGAGTTTGTGTCCGTGCAACTATATAAAGGTGTGATTTTTTGTTATGGGTATCACTGAAGTTATGGGTGTCATGTGTTGTTCATTCTAATTTTATTTTTATAATGCTATGCATATATAAAAATTTATATATGTTAAAAATAATAGGAGCCACCACCAACGGTGATTTTAAAAGAGAGAGATATAATCTATCTTGTTTTCTATTTTTCTTTGATTTTAATTTTTCTTTTCATATATTTTAGCTTTTATTTTTATTGATTTGGTTAGAAGGGTAACTTTGGCGCAAATGTAAAGTTATCACTATATGAGCTGTAGTCAATGGTTTTGAGTCGTTGAAATAATTTATTGCATAAGCAAAAACGTTATAAAAGAAAAAAATTAATGATTTTAAAAATAAAATAAAAAAGATTTGCCCCCCTAAGTAAAAAGAAAAAACATTATAAATGTTTTCAAAAATAGAGAATTAGCCACGATGGTTAGTCATAAATATATTTATGTTGTTGGCATGAGCTCAAATCACTACAGCAACATATTGTTTCTTTTTTATTTACCCAAAAAATAATATACAAAAAATAATAAACCAAACCAAATTAACTTGAGTCTTGTTCTATTAGTTGTGGTCGATACTGTACAAAAAATACTAAACCAAACCAAACTGAGTGTTGTTCAACTAGGTAGGGTCATTAGTACTGTATAAAAAATAATTTATAAAAAAAAATCTTAATCCCCCAACATTAAATTTTTGACTTCGTCCTTGATCCCATTTAACAATCACCTTTATGCACATATTACAAATTTGTATGTAGCTGGAAAACTCTAGAAAAGAGCGATGCCCCCAACGTATGCACTGCTTCAATGACGAGTGATATGAAGATTTCACTAGAATAATTTTTTTGGGAATGTTCCCCACTATTTTATTTCCACTTTGATATAGAAATGGAGGGACAATTTTTGGTTCGGTTTCTATTTTTTATACTGAGTCAAGATTTGCACTTCACGACCATAATTTTAAGAAAAGGTTTTAGGCTCGGCCTCACTCCTTTCCCAAATTTTACGTTTGTTAGATATTAACTACTTGTGCTAAACTTTGATGAATATTTTATTATTCATAATTATATATTCTATAGCGAACTTTTAAAGTAGAAGCGCTAATTTAACAATTGGTATGTTAGAATTGGTTGAGAATAGTGCTTAGTATGAAGTAATAAATTTAAAAATCTCATATCCTACTCTGGTATAATAAATACGTACTAAGCATGAGTTTGAAATCAATACATTTATTTTTATATTCATTCTTAGGGCATATGAAATATGACACACTTTCCTATGTTAATTCCATTCTCGCTTTCATTGTAATCCTTAACTCATTCCAGTATTGTCTAAATTAATATGCTGGAAAGGGTAGGGAATATAATGACATTCTTGGCTCTATTGCAATTTTCATGTTTGATATGAAATAATTAACTTGAGAATCCCACTCTCTAGGTAATGTAATTTCTAAGAATTCTGGAATAAGCATTCCTGAAAAAACACATAGGAATAACATATTTCCATGTAGTTGGGAATGAACTTATTTCTTGAATGTCAATTAAACACATAAGATAACCCATTCCCATGTATCTAATAACAAAAGTGAATCCTTATTATTATTATTATTATAACACTCTATTTTTATCACCCAAATATTACCTCCTACATAGATGTTTAGTTGGCATGCTAAAATAATAATTTTTTTAATTTTTATTTCTTCTTTTAGTATGTCAACTAAGCATACACATAAGAAGTGGTATTTGAGTGATAAAAATAAGATAGTATTTAGTATTTCTCTTTTTTTGCTAATCGTATGCTTCTAATTACTAGTCCTCTATCTTCCTTTTAGATTTAGCTACAAGACTAATGAGAGTTTTTGTGAATATTACAAATAGGAAGGGTGATACTCAATTCCCCTTTGTGGCTTGAAAAAGTCTTGAAGTTCACCATTTAACAATCAAAATGACATTGCAAGATCAATTTTCGTGAGTAATATTTTATGATATGTATTATACGCTTTAAATCTCCCTTAAATATAAAAAAGATAAATTAATCTATAAGTGGTGCTGTAACATAGTTCATATACCATTTTAGCCACTAAGCAGATATAAGCCCTTTTTTTTTTTCTAAGTAAAGTTTAAATCATTTTAGATCACTTAAAATATTACACAAGAGAATTGATCTCAAAACTTCTCACAACTAAATCAAAAATTATATCACTAGACCAACTAGCCATTAGATAAGCCCTTTTTTTTTTCCACAATTAAGATCTTCCATGAATTTCCTTAAACTTGGTCATAAGCGATATTTTTATCCACCTTAAGGGCTGTACAGAATCCTATTGTAACTTCTCCTTTACTTCTGACTCTTTCTTTTGCCTTTGGGGCCAAGTACTAGAAGCAACAAGAGAGTGAAAGGTCACTATTCTTGAAGTTTCCAATTCTGACCTAGTAAATGATCCGTTGGATTAGCCCGCATAAAGTTGTAGTTGGTGAAAATTCAAGAACCAAACATTCATATTAGACTTGTAAGTAGGGAAAAAAACTTAAATTTACCATCATCATCTTCCCATGGACAAATTGAATCTAACTAATTCGATTTGATCCAATCATCTCTTTCAATCACTGAACATCAATCAAAAGAGAAAGCAGCGGCTTTGTAAAATATCTTCATCTTCTAACAAGTTTGACTTATAAACTTAATGTAAAGCATGACAGAGATTGAATGAAGAAAGTAGAAAAAGAAAAAATAATGAAAAAGACGACCCATATAGTGCATTTGGAAAAAATCGTTCATCTAAGCGTTAAAACTAGTAAGAAATTTCATATACATGCACTACATCCACGAATCGATAGTGAGGAGGTAACTTCTTTTACGTTGCATAATGCAACATCCAACATTAAACTACTGCCTGCATGCATCATTATATTACTAAGCTAACTTCAGGTAAAAAAAAAAATGCTAACTTCACTTCGAAACAGCAAAATCATCAAATGGCACTGACTACCATATTGGGCAACTTTGGAGATGAACATGCTAAAAGTAGTAACAAAACCATGATTGCAACCGGGACAAGCAGAAGAATCATAGGAGGTGGTGGAAGTGGAGGTAGTACTAGCGGCAACCCCAATAGCAACACCGTGAAAAGAACCATAAGGACCAACCCTTTCAAACTAAAATATGTGATCAACATCAAATTTCTCGACAGCCCTTGATGATGATCTCTTCTCACCTGACCATATGACGCACTTCTATCAGTCCTATGCAACACGATCTTCATCAATTTTCCTCGATGGTGATTTTAATGTAAGCCAATTAAACTATTTATGGGTGTCTATATAGAGAAAAGAGAGTAAATAGGGAGTGTGGCATTGTGGGGGAAAGGGGGGGGGGGGGGGGGGGGGGGGGGGGAGATGTGTAATTGGAGGGAATAGCGGGGTGGGGTGAGAAATGACACCGGGTTGAGTTGGTAATGGTTGTTTTTGACAAGTTGACATGTTTATGAACCACAAATTTGAATTCAAAGTGTTTGTGTTGTTTGCGTTGGATTCATTGTACCATGGGTGTTTCGGTCATGAACAGTGGCATGAATACAAGTGTTTTCTTCAACTTGGGTTTAATCTCAAGTTCAATGTCTGTGGACTAGTTATCCAGACTCGGCCCACATAACTTACAAACTAGGCTACTGCAGGTTTAACCCAAGTACAATGCCATTGGATGATCCCAATATTCGTCTGCCCGACTCGAGAAAATAGACGGTCCGAGTATTGATGCCACTATTGCTCATATCAGATCATATGAGATTTACAAACACCATTTTTTAGGATTGTTGAAGGAAAATCAATCTCAAGGGTCAATGGACTCAGACCTAAAAAACTATAAATAACTAAATGGTACTCCTTTTTGCCCTCATTATCACAGCCTACCTTTTGAACACTTGTCGTTCAAAAGGCGTGTATATATTCAAGTACTCCTAATATACTTTTCTTAGTGCTTATTATATATCTTTTGATCACTAACTTGAGTATCGAAGTATCTTTAAGTTAACACTGTTCTGGCATCAGGGACTTGTGCTGCTCTTTTGTCTTATGATCCTCCAGATTGCTGATTCTGTAGTTTACAACATGAATACTTGGTTCCCCAGAATTTTACTTCGTTTGAACAACCCCAACAGATTTTCACTTCCACTAGGATAAAGAAACAATGACTTCTTTTCCTTTTCATATAAATTATCAGACAATGTAAAACGTTCTACCACTAAGCAAACTTAAAGATTAATACTCTACCGTACTGCAAAGAAATATTGGTAGAGTGTATCCTAAAAAGCAGTTGCATCTTTGGAGTTTGCTCTCATTAAAATAGAGAGTCATCAACAAATAACAAGTGAGTTCGTTTGCTAATTTTGTGTTCCTTATTAGCCCTCGCTCTTCTTGTTTAGCAATAAGACTTGTGAGAGCATAAGTACTGCAAATAGGAAGATTTGTAAAGGATTATCCTGCCACTACAAAAAAAACGGCTTTAGGCGACCACCAAAGTCGTCTCCATGCCGTCGCCAAATTGATATTGGCGATGGTTGGCAACGGCGTGGAGATAAATATTGGTTGTCGCCAAAAGTAACATCGCCAAGTTGTCTCCCCGTCGCCATATCGTCGCATTTGGCGACGGCATTTTAGTCGTCTCCATATTCGTCTCCGAATCGTGTCCCAAAAATATCATCTCCACACCGTTGCCAAAAGCTCTTTGTCTCCACTCCATCTCCATCTCGTCTCCAAAAAATAGTGTCTCCATTCCGTCTCCAAGTCGTCTCCAAAAACTAGTGTCGTCTCCATCCGTCTCGACGTCGTCTCCAAAAAATAGTGTCTCCATTCCGTCTCCAAGTCGTCTCCAAAAACTAGTGTCGTCTCCATCCGTCTCGACGTCGTCTCCAAAAAATTGTGTCGTCATTCCGTCTCCACGTCGTCTCCAAAAAATAGTGTCTCCATTCCGTCTCCACGTCGTCTCCAAAAAATAGTGTCTCCAATCCGTCGTCACGTCGTCTCTAACAAATAGTGTCTCTAATCCGTCTCCAAATAGTCGCCAAAAATATAGTGTCTCCACACTCCATAACATAAACTCTACATTCCGTCTCGAAGCCGTCGCCAAAATTGCAACTCTCGAAATTTAATTTAATTTTTTGTTTTTCAACTAAAACCTTTAAATCTCCAGTTTTTATTAATTATTTGATTATTAAATGAAGATATAATACACATTCATATAATATAAATTATATTTAATTTATATTGAAAACTATATTGTACCACACCATTAATAAAGTAAACAAATCATAAACATAATTTAACACACTCGTTGCACATATTAACATAACAAAAAAACATGAAACTATTCTTCATTTCCATCATCGGGTTGAGGCGGATCCTGATGAGCAGGTGGCTTCATCATCATCTTTGTCAGCAGTGCGATCTGTGCACGCAGTTCTCGAAGTTCAGCATTGTGTTCTTCTTGAAGTCATTCAATCCGCTCAGTGTGTTCTTGTTGCGCTTTACGCAATTCCTCATTCTCTGAGATGTGTAGATCGAGCTTATCATTCAATGTTGTCGTCGCCCGAGCAACAGCCTGATGTATCTCTATCTCTGTGATCTGGCGTCTGCCTAGTGGGTTGTGGTGTGTAGAAGACACTGAACCAGTTGACCCGACCCCATATATGCGCCCTCGGTTTGGTTTGCCCACAACCTGCAGGAAGAGTGCATCATAGTCTATCGGTGTCGCTGCTGAATCGGACTCCGAAGAAACAGTTGCCTGCTGCACCAATTCCTCATAATCAGCCTGTACGACAGAGGATCTGACTTAATCATTTTAGACATTTCGTTGGTAAATATATTTACCAACGAAATGTCTAAAATGATTAAGTCAGATCCTCTGTCGTACAGGCTGATTATGAGGAATTGGTGCAGCAGGCAACTGTTTCTTATTTACCAACGAAATGTCTAAAATGATTAAGTCAGATGCTCTGTCGTACAGGCTGATTATGAGGAATTGGTGCAGCAGGCAACTGTTTCTTCGGAGTCCGATTCAGCAGCGACACCGATAGACTATGATGCACTCTTCCTGCAGGTTGTGGGCAAACCAAACCGAGGGCGCATATATATTATATATATATATATATATATATATATATAAATTTGTAGGCAGAAGAACGGGGGGCACCAGTGACTAGGGCTGATGTATTTGCAAGGGCTCATCGCAAGGGACCAGACGGTCCATTCACAGACCCTAGGGCAGAACAGACCATGGTATGTGCAAGTTAATGCTAATAGGAAAAAAAATTAGGGATATATCACTGGTGCCCCCCGTTCTTCTGCCTACAAATTTTTTAAAAAGGAAAACATAACTTCAAAAGCATTTATGATATGTTATATAATTCAATATAATTACGACATTTTGTTCATTACATACCAATCTCCTTGCAGCCTCTTCATAGGGGATAGGTCCTAAATGATGTGGAGATGGCCGATGCAGTTGGTTATTCGAATTTCGCTGTGAAATTGCCTGCCATTCAGGGGTTTTCCACTTTTCTTTTAACTGATCCCACGCGCCATCGCCAACCCACCTTGGCTTCTTATTACGTGTCCGTCCTTTATTAAGGAGGTCACGTATACGAGATCTAGCTTTCGAATCAAACATTCGGCGAAGCGCTGCTTCCTCACTTGGGTACCACTTGTAGACCCTCTGCAGTCATAAATTAAAGCATATAACATATTATTTTAACAGTATTCAACCCATTGATTATAACAAATATCATTACATAAAATATATAAACACTTATTTATCATACCTGAAAATTAGCTAACCACCTATCCCTAACATCATCGGGGACCTCAGTCCAACTCCCCCAAGGCTGAGAATACCCGGCGTTCATTGCTCTAGTGATTTCTCTTGTTGCTGCGTACGGTGTCCAACTACACATGAAGAAAACAAATAAATAGGATATTAAACAGCCATAACATAGGAGGAGTATTGGGATAGGGTTAACCATGTAAAAAAAATACAAAATCAAATACTTACCCACCACCGTCGATTGTCAAATGTGTCCGTCTGTCAACCTGCCACGCGACGTAGGCATCGTGCGACGAGAACCCATAATATTGCCATGGCTCTATCCCAGCAGGTCGTTTTTGAGCTGCTGTAGATGACTCAGGTTGTTCAGGAAACGGTGTGGATTGAGCCATAGGGTCGGGCGCATTCGCGCCATCAACGTTTACGTGTAAATCCTCTAAACCTTGTCTTAAACCGGACGATAAAGTTGAAGGTGTAGACCTCTCATGTGGTGGTAATGGAACGTGCAAAGGCACCTGGCCTGATGTAGCGTCAATGGGCCCTCCAAACGTGCTAGTATGAGTATGTACCCTTTGTTGTGAGGGATACGAACTGTGTGGAATCCCGTGCTCCAATCCTACTGATGATGACGATGAGCCACGACCCGTCGACGGCTGACCGACAGAAGACCCATGACCAACCGATTGCGGTGCTCCTATGGATCCATGACCAACTGAATGCGGTGCTCCTGTCGACCCCCGACCTACTGAGTTCGGTGCTCCTGTCGACCCACGACCAATCGATTGATATCCACCAGTGGACGTATTGGATGTACGCCCACGACCTGTACTTCCACGACCTATCCCCGTCCTGAGGAATTGTCTAATTCCTCCTGAAGAGTTATCTTTGCCTGCAGCCATCTCTGTTCCCCTACAAATACACTTAAGGAATTAACTGTCAGTGCTACACACATTAATACACACATACACATATTCCGTTAATTGAATTATAATTTTTAAATGTCATCCGTAAAAAAGTTGAATATATCAACATGATTGTTACATTTTTTTTCCAAACTAAGTATCATCTTCTTCGTCATCATGAATGTCATTATTATCACCGTCATCATCATCATCATCATCATCATCATCTTCTTCATCTTCGTCTTCTGAATTATCATCATCATCATCATCATAATCTTCTTCTTCTTCGTCAATCTCCTCGTCCTCTTCTTGAGCATCATGTTGAGCATGTAAATCATTAATATCTTCGTATGATATTTCTATGTTGTCACCCGATGCATGACAAAGTGGAGGTAAACTAGCATCAGTCGGCTCTACTTCGGCCACATTCATGTCATCTGACTGAAAAGCTATTTCTTCTTCTCCTACACTTTGTTGTCTTGATAGGTCATACAAATTTCTTGGACGGATTTTAACCACAACCCACCAATCCATTCAATCCCTTTTCGCTCCTGGGTATTTACAGTAGTACACTTGTTGTGCTTGTTCAGCCAAAACAAACGGTTCATATTTTTGATACTTTCTCTTAATGTTCACTTCAATCTGTCCGGTTTTCAGATGATGCTTCACCCCTCTGTCCTTTGTGGAATCATACCAGTCACACTTGAAAAGAACGACCCTTGTATATTGCAATGTTGGATTATGATATTCAAGTTCAATAATGTCGTTCAAAACTCCATAGTATCCAACATCCTCAGTATTACTATCATTTATCCCTTTAACAAACACTCCACTATTGTATATTGATTTTATCTTCCCAAAATTTAATGTATGAAACAGATAACCGTTGACCAAGTATCTTGACCAACTGCGAACCCGTCTACTAGGCCACATTGAAAGACATTTTACACGATCATCAATGCCATTAGTGCCTATCAACTGCAAATCGCATAATAAGGTGATTATGCAAAGTTAAATGAACTCGTTAATTTAACAACAATTACACTTCTTAACATATACTTACATGGTGATATAACCACATCGAAAAATTATTGTACACTTCATATTGAATTTCCGTCGAACACAATTCGGGATAGTTTTGGCGAAGATATTCCTCAAACATGCTGTGGAAAAAAAATAAAATTTGTCGGCTAAATCATGTAGTTAAGTGTATGAGGAACAATGAGTTCCAATTTTCAAATAATATACTTATTCGTACCAGATATAGGGGGAAACTTCTCGGCAATTGGTCAAAACATAAATGTGTGCCGCATGCAGTTCTTGATCATTTAAGTTTCGTTCTGTTTCCTTCCCAATTGGACATCCCGGGTAAGTAAATATAGATAAACAACCATCAGGGTATGTCACCTCGTTGTATTGGTTATTCCGCGGAATACTTCTTGTTCTAGTATCCACGTGTGGTTCAAAATAATAAGAACAAAATGTTGATGTCTCCAGAATGTGATAAGCTTCACAAATTGATCCTTCAACGTGTGCTTTATTCTTAACTTTCCGTTTCAATCTTTGCAAAAACCTCTCGAACGGATACATCTATATTGTACCGGACCACCACAAATGGCTTCATATACCAAGTGAATTGTCAAATGCTCCATCGAATCGAAGAAACTAGGGGTAACATCTTCTCCAAATTGCAAAGTGTGATGACAATATTTTCCTGCATCCTTTCCAAATCTGTCCTTTGAAGAGTTGTGCAACCTAGATTGGTAAAGAATAAACTTAGTTGGGCAAAAACTTGCTAAACATGTTTTAGTAGTAGCTCACGTAAAGCAATCGAAAACAATCTTTCCATAAATACATGACAATCGTGACTCTTCATGTGTGACATCTTCAATTCTTTCATGTCCACACATCGAGATAAATTGGAAGCATATCCACAGGGAGTTGTAGGTCTCTAACCCATTCAAGCAATGCTTTCCTTTTATCAACAGGAAGTGTGTAAACACCCATCTTCAATTCATGCTCATTGCATAATTCCAGACGGTCACAAAAGGTTGATACATCAACTCTAGCTTTGAGGTTGTCTTTTGTCTTACCCTTGACCGCCATCACCGTGTTGAAAACATTATCAAACACATTTTTTTCAATATGCATCACATCCAAATTGTGTCTGACAAGATGTGTCTTCCAATAAGGCAAGTCCCAGAAAATACTTCTCTTCGTCCAATTGTGCCAATCCCCAAAACCGGATAGTTTGCTTTCTCTCATGTCGTTTATGTTCGGGTAATCTTTCACTAGTTCCCACAACTGCATACCATCTAATCTTGGCGGTGGTGGATCAGTTTCAACTCTACCTTGGATAAAATTCTTTTTGTCACGCCTTAATGCACTATTCAATGGTAAGAACTGACGATGACAATCAAAGAAATAATTTTTTCTACCTGTTGGTAATCGAAATGCTTTAGACTTATCTATACAATACGGGCATGACAGCTTTCCATGTGTGCTCCATCCAGACAACATACCATATGCTGGGAAATCATTTATTGTCCACATCAAAACAGCCCTTAGCATAATTTTTTTTTTTGTGGCAACATCATAACAAGGTGTACTTTCGAACCATAAATTTTGCAATTCTTCGATTAAAGGCTCTAGGTACACATCAATATTCTTCCCAGGATTCTTGGGACCTGGGATAAGCAGGGTTAAAAACATGAAAGGATCTTTCATGCACATCCACGGTGGCAAATTGTATGGTGTTAAAATGACCGGCCAACAAGAATAAGGTTTCGCATTTGAACTGAACGGATTAAAACCATCTACGCACAAACCAAGCCGAACATTTCTGGGTTCACATGCAAATTCAGGATATACACTATCGAAATATTTCTATCCCTCAGCGTCAGAGGGATGACAAATTTTTCCTTCCTCAACCTGGTGATTCTTGTGCCACTGCATGTGCTCAGCTGTCACCTTTGACATGTATAGCCTTTTCAACCTTGGAGTCAATGGGAAAAATCATAATTGTTGATATGGTTTCAACTTACTCCGTTTTGAACCACGTGTTGTTGGTTTGAAACGTCGGTGATGACAACGCGGACAAGAATCTAGGTGTTTTCTGTCATTGTAGAATAAGGTACAACCGTTTACACAAACATCAATCTTCACATATCCTAGTCCCAAGGGTTTAATTAATTGCTTACACCTGTAAAAGTTTTCAGGCATCGTATGCGTTTTCGGCAACGAATCCCTAACTGTTTCAATCATTGTGTTAAAGCATAGTTCGCTCATGTTATGCTCGGCCTTGACATTCATGTAACGAGACACAGCAGATAACTGCGTTAAGTTTTCACAACCTTCATACAGTGGTAAATCAGCAGCCTTCAACAACTGAAAAAACTGTTGTGCTTCAATGTTAGGATCTTCTGTATAAAAGTTTTCATCACCATACCATTCTGGACCAACAGCGTCAAATACCATTGTCCTATAGTTATTTCTTTCTTCTACCATCTCGTTGTAATCATTATTTTGAAAATTGGACGTACGTATATTACAATTATTTGACATGTCTTCCCCGTGTTCAGTCCATTTATAGTAGTTTACCATGAAACCTTTCCTGTAAAGATGAAGTATGACCTCCTCAGATTTTTCAAAATTGCGATTTTTGCATTTGGCACACGGGCATCTTATTTTTTCACCATCCATGTAATATCTTTGGCCACGTGCGAAATCTACGAATTCGTGTACACCAATAACAAATGCCTCGTTAAGATGCCCGTCAGGATCGTGACGATGATACATCCATTCACGACTTGTATCCATATCGAACAAAAATTTCCTATGTAATATATAACATATTCAATAAATGACTTATTGATGTTTCGTTACATTTAGAGCATAATATTGGGACCATAATATTTACACGGACCTTTTTCTATGTAACATTATGTGTAATAAATGCATTTATGCTTAATATATGTAAAATAGTTTATTTCACCAAGATCCATGTAGATAAAGATCTTAATTGCAACAAATTAACTACTTACTTCTTAAGCTAACTTCCTAACTTAGCTTAAGTACCTATGGTTTAACCAAAATTTTTATTTTCTTCTATTGTTTAAAAGGTCTCATTTTAGTCACAACATATAATTCAAAAAGTAAATATGTCGTCCCTATTATTTTTAATTAGTGTCAATGTTGTCCAAATGGTTTTCTTAAAATTTTAAATTCGTCTATATTATATAAGGAGAAAACTGACATTTTGTTAGGAATAATCAAAACAATAGGGACGCAATTGATAACTTTAAACATTACAGAATAAATTGAAACTTTTCAGCCAACAATAGGTACTATATTTAGACATTTTCAACAATATGGAATACACTAAATTTTTTTGCAAACAATATGGACTAAATTTGAGATTTTCCATACTTATCTTACCACTCTAATCTAATCTATGTTACTTTCTTGTATTTAAAGTCCACCATCAAACATTCATTAACAAAACCAACCCTTGAACATAATTAAAACACATAGACTATAATTAGAGAAATTACAACACCTACTACGACCTAACAAGCCATACAATATATAAATTCAAAATACAATTCTTAAACCAACACATATACATGCATGAATTATACTTGTTAAGTGAAACAACATCAAAATGAACTACGTAACCTATACTTCTTACATACTAAACTACTTATCTTACTTATCTGAGTGTGTTAACATAACATATTAATTTGTCTTGCTAAACTTATGAAATTAAATTATATATATTTATTACTTATTAATTATCTAAGTTTATTAAGCTAACTTATTTAATTACTTAGTCTATTATCTTAAATTTAATTACTTATTAAATTAGTCAACATATCATACTATCATGGAAACCGTCTAACCTAATTTAACTGACTTAATTGTCAAGACACACACGGAAGATGAAATCGGTATTCTTACTTGTTAATCACCTTAAATTTCTCACTCGAATTAACTTAACTTTACTTAAACATCTTAATACAACTGCAAAAATCTAATTCTTCACCAACAACAAAATACCAATTCATCCATTTACACAAACATCATATTCACAATACACTTTCAACTAAATTATCATAATATACAAAATCAAATACATAACAAATAATCACAATAACTTTAATTTAATTAAACGGATTTACATTTACTAATAAATTTATTTTAAAACTTCCAACTCGTACAATCATCAAACTCACCTGAGCCGATTGAAACTAGATAAGTCACATCCAAATATCTAAAGCCCCAAACCTTGCAAAATAAAGTCAAACACATTGTATTAATCAAAAAAATAAATGTATAATGAAAAATTATTTATTTCATTAACTCTATGTATTTTTGGCAAAAAAAAAATTTTAAATAAAATAAATGCGAAAAAATTAAAAAAAAATCAGAAATATATTAAGAAAATATTGCTCAAGCAAATTTTTGGTTAATTAAAAAACAATTTTATTATATAAAACAAAGAAAAAAACTGAAAAATGAAAAAAAATTATAAAACTAGGAAAAAACCAGAAAATTATACAAAAAAAATACATAAATAAAATTATATATATAACAAAATAATCAAACACATTATATAAATGTTTATATACACATATATATACATACATATATATATAGTACATATATATATATGCATATATACATACATTGCAAAAGAAAAAAATAGGGAGTATATTTTCGGATTTTACCTAATCGTCAAGGTAAGAGAGGGTATTGAGGGGTGGGGATTGGGGTAGGGGTGGTATGAGGTAGGGGACACGAGGGGGGTGGGGGGGTGAGGGAGGGGGGGAGGGGGGTGTTGCTAAGTTTGTTTTTTCGCTGGGGGTGGGGGGCTTCTGTTTTTTTTTTTTTTTGAATTAAAAGAAGGCAGCAGCTGCTGCCCTCTGTAAGCGTCTTCATTTATGGGAACCAGCTATGCTGGTTCCCCATGGTGACGGCCCAGTGACTAACTGGGCCGTCACCAAAGTTTGGGGACCCGATTTGACGGGTCCCCATAGAGACGGCCTGGTCCGTGGAGACGGACCAGGCCGTCTCCCAAGGGTCTCCAATAGGAGACGGCCTTGGCCGTCTCCAAAATGGAGACTGGGCTCTCCATTATGGAGACAGCCCAGGCCGTCTCCAAAATGGAGACGGACCAGGCCGTCTCCAAAATGGAGACTGGCTTGGTCCAATTCCAGTCTCCATTGAGGGGGCGGCGTGGGGCGTCTCCTCAATGGAGACCGGGCTCTCCATTATGGAGACGGCTCAGGCCGTCTCCAAAATGGAGACGGACCAGGCCGTCTCCAAAATGGAGACTGGCCTGGTCCAGTTCCAGTCTCCATTAACCGTCTCCAAAATGGAGATGGACCAGGCCGTCTCCAAAATGGAGACTGGCTTGGTCCAGTTCCAGTCTCCATTGAGGAGACGGTGTGGGCTGTCTCCTCAATGGAGACCGGGCTCTCCATTATGGAGACGGCTCAGGCCGTCTCCAAAATGGAGACGGACCAGGCCGTCTCCAAAATGGAGACTGGCCTGGTCCAGTTCCAGTCTCCATTGAGGAGACGGCGTGGGCCGTCTCCTCAGTGGAGACCGGGCTCTCCATTATGGAGACGGCTCAGGCCGTCTCCAAAATGGAGACGGACCAGGCCGTCTCCAAAATGGAGACTGGCCTGGTCCAGTTCCATTGAGGAGACAGCGTGGGGCGGCTCCTCAATGGAGACGGGGCTCTCCATTATGGAGACGGCTCAGGCCGTCTCCAAAATGGAGACGGACCAGGCCGTCTCCAAAATGGAGACTGGCCTGGTCCAGTTCCAGTCTCCATTGAGGAGACGGCGTGGGCCGTCTCCTCAATGGAGACGGGGCTCTCCATTATGGAGACGGCTCAGGCCGTCTCCAAAATGGAGGCGGACCAGGCCGTCTCCAAAATGGAGACTGGCCTGGTCCAGTTCCAGTCTCCATTGAGGAGACGCCGTGGGCCGTCTCCTCAATGGAGACGGGGCTCTCCATTATGGAGACTGCTCAGGCCGTCTCCAAAATGGAGACGGACCAGGCCGTCTCCAAAATGGAGACTGGCCTGGTCCAGTTCCAATCTCCATTGAGGAGACGTCGTGGGCCGTCTCCTCAATGGAGACCGGGCTCTCCATTATGGAGACAGCCCGAACGTCTCCAAAATATGGACGGCCTAGGTCGTCTACAATTTCTAGAGATGGATTAAGCCATCGCCAATTGTTTAATTTTCCTTGTCTTTCAATTTTTAGTTATAATGATTTAATATTTGATAGTTTATAATATATTGGTATAAATTATAAAATAAATGTTAATATTCATATTTAATTTCAATTGTGTATCTCAATTTATCAAACTAATATGTTGTTGAATTAGTAA
Organism: Ehretia macrophylla; assembly: GCA_037974665.1. Lineage (NCBI taxonomy): Eukaryota > Viridiplantae > Streptophyta > Magnoliopsida > Boraginales > Ehretiaceae > Ehretia > Ehretia macrophylla. The sequence goes on along the minus strand of CM075771.1, from coordinate 81,438,791 downwards.
TTAAATTTTTTTTTAAACAAATATTTATAAAAAAAATTTAAAATATAAAGTAGATGAAGGTAATTCATTAATAATTCAAATGCTTTTACGTCATTATGTAGTAATTGGAAACGTCATGTCCCCAATTATTTGACCTATGGAAGACGAATGGTACGCAGCCACGTGGTCGCGAATCATACATACGATAGGGACATGGTGAACTCTGCCACGCGGCATACGGAAATTGAATTGGCAGGGCCCCCGTTCGTAAGGTAGATGGATTCAGTAACTTTTCAACATCGAAAATATCGTGCACGCCATGTCCCTTATTATTTGACCAATTGCAGACGAATGGTACGCAGCCACGTGACCGCGAATCATGCGTAGGATAAGAACATGGTGTACTATACCACGGGGCAGCAGGAAATTGAATTGGCATGGCCCCGGTTTGCAAGGTAGATGGAGTCAACAACTTTTCATTGTCGAAATTAGCGTGCACGCCAGGTCCCAAATAATTTGACCCATGGAAGACGAATGGTACGCAGCCACGTGACTGCGAAACATTCGTGCATACATTACCATATTATAAAATGCTGGGGTGTCTCGCTACTGTCATCAAGTTGTCTCTACATAAATCAATTACTTGTTTGCTATATATAGCAGTCGAAATTGTGCTTTCTCACACCGTCTAGAATTTTAAAAAAATAGATTGTAGTTAAATTGTTTCAAGGATGAGCAAGGATCAACAACACCACTCAGTTTCTCTTCCAAGACCAACAAAAGATGAAGAGGTGGATACGATGAAACCGTATCCAAATTACAGCAAATTCGTTAAACCCCAACTTGATCTAAATGCTCTGCCAAAATACGACAGATACATATCTAATGCCCAAGTAGTCCAAAAAGTTCAAGACGACATGCTACGGATCTATTGCCCAAACGTATTTAAATAATATATATATTTTTTTATCATATTGGAAACATCGGCATTAGTACTATTTGTTACAATCCGTAACAATGTTATTGCGTTGTTCTGCATGATGTGTAGTGTATGGTTGTTATGTTTTAGTGATCACGATGTACTATGTTAGGTATTAAGTTGGTGTGTTTATGTATTTCGAGCATATAATTTGTAACATGTTAATTATGTTTCCTATTTTGTCGTTTTGTTGCTGTATTAATAAATGATTATATGTAATCCTTTATTAATTATGAATGTAAAATTAAGTTTATGTTTGTAATGATTTAACTCTTATAATAAAAAATCTTAAGTTGTTTCCTATTTAATCGTTTTGTTGATTTAGAAGAAATAATAGAAATAGTGGTGCATTACGTTAAATATTAACCATATATATAAATTGTTCTTCACGGAGACAATAATGCGTCCCATTAACTTTTCGAAGATTATAAATATGTTTTATTTATAATAATAAAAGACATATTTTGTTTTGTAAGTAATGATGAATAATTTATCGTTACAATCAAAGCCTCAAATGTGGACGACTTACTTATGTAGATGCCAATTCATGACATTATAAGACGGAAAATTAGTAGTCACTACTTATATGTATAATTATTACATTAAAATAATTCATCAATATATAATTATAAATTTTTGGCAACGACAGGGTGACTAAATTATGACTTGTTTTGTGGATCATCTCGAACAATGAGCCACTTGGCGACGACATGGAGACAACATGTTATTATCTCTCACCAAGTTGTCACCATATGGTCACTTTTGGAGACCACATATGATGTTGTCACCATATTCTCGCCAATTGGCGACGGCATGGGGACGGTATGGAGACAACATGTCATTAGCTGTCACCAATTAGTCACCATATGGTCACTTTTGGAGACCACATACGATGTCGTCACCAAATTGTCACCAATTGGCGACGACATGGGGACAGCATATGTAGGTTGTCTCCAAAACGTAACAAAATGGTCACTAAATTGTCACTAAAGTTGCGACATCTTACACCGTCTCTAAACCGTCGCCAAGTTGGTGACAAAATAGCGACAACCTGTCGCAAAAATGCATTTTTTTTGTAGTGTGCCTAGTTCACCTTTGTAGCTAGAAAAAATCTTGAAGTTTACCACTAATTACCAATCATTTTATAGCTAACGATAGTGACACAGTTCATAATCCACTGCATCCACTGTTGTGTGATTTCTAACGCAAGTATATGTGTCGCAACAAGTAATAAGTAGTAAGTAAAGATCGTTCCCACGATGACTGTGATTATTAAGTACTGAAATTGGTGTAGCCTTTACTTTATTTGGATAGTTATGAATTGAGAGTTTGTAACTAATGATTAAATAAATTATAGAACTTATAAAAATAGTAACTAAAATAATTACGAAATTAACAAAAGATGGTAATTCAATAATTAAAAGGCTCTAGGGATTCCGATTTCACCAAGATTAATCTTACTTGAAACTAGTGATTTAAATCAATTGACGTCTATTCCCTACGTTGCCAGCAATTTTACTAAGGTAGATATTAATCTTTCTCAAGCATCAATAATATATCTCAATAAGCAAGCTAACTACATCTCTGTGATAACTGTGAACTTATGGAACGCATTAAGCCTTAGAAATTCAAGCGCTGCACTAAATCTCATAACTATCTCTACCTTATGATGATTTAATGGTATTTCACACGTGGTCTAATTTAGTTATCACTTCTTAGTCTCCAACCAAATCACGCATCATGCAATTGTTGATCAGACAATCACAAGCATTAAACTTAGCATAAAATACTCAACGCATAAATGGAATAGTTCATCAATCAATTAAAATCAAAAGTATTCAAATATTCATAATCTGGCCTAGAAAAATAGCTTAGAACATAATCATGAAAATAAATGAAATCCAAAACTTAATATAAATCACGATAAGAGAGATAGAAAAAACTAGAATTTGGAGAAGAATTAGGGCAGAAGTCCGTCTCCGGATCGTTCCTCCGTCTTCAACTCACGAATCCTGAAGTTTCTTTCTCCTCTGGAACGTTTCTTCTGCTGCCAAAAACTAGCCGCCCAAAAAGCTCCCTCTCAAACGTGTGTTTTCTTTTCTTTTATCCTAGGGTTTGCTTCTTTTCGTGCTATTTTATAAAATTGCCCTTAAATTTCCTGCGATACTGCGCAGTTGCGCTATGACTGCGCTACTTTTAATTTCTCTTTAATTGCTTCACAAGTTGCATGAAAGCTTGCCCTTAGTCATTTTTTTTCAATCTTTGCCTCAAATTGCTCATAAATTACTCAGGAACTAACAAAATTTAAGTGAAAAAGTGCTGAAATAATATATCAATAATACACCCAACAAACACCCCCAAAACTTAAGCTTTGCTTGTCCTCAAGCAAAAGACACAACTAAGGAAAGAAACAATCTAAAAACTAAAGACTCAACATAAGACAACTCATGAAAGCAATGCTATGAAATAGTAAATTTTCAGAGCCTCAGTAGCAGTATTTCCCAACTCAATCTAAAAAAAGTAAGTTTCAATCATAAGCATGAGAAATCTCAACTTCACATAAATTGCATTTTACTTCAAATCCCCCAAGTGAGTGTGTATATAGCCTCTATCCCAATCAATTGTACCCGGATAAGTTTATGCAAGTTAAGCGAATCTCCAATGTGAATCTGTTATTTTCAATGCCACTTTTCATGCCACTCTCCACTAATATAAGTTATTCATAGCATTAAAGATCAGTATGACTTTACATTTGGTTGTAACGTGTGGCTAGGGGCAAGGTAGGATAATGGAGATAATATAAGGCTAAACTACCCGTAAGTACACAATTATTCGAGGATGTTTAATGGAGCATCTGTCAACTCTACTTCTGACCATCACAATTATTCAACATATCTCTTTTCTTTCTTCTTCATTTCACTTCCTCAACATTCATCCATAGCATTTATAAAACACATAGGAGTGTAGCTCTTCTCCTTTCTTTTCATTCTTTTTTTTTCTTTTTTTTTTCAAGCTGCTTGTTTTTTTTCATTATTTCATTTTTCTCAAGAACGACACACCATATCACCCAGTTATAACACCTCCCATCTTTCAATACAAAATATAACTCCATATAATCATTTTAGAATAATCACATGTTACAAGTAGGAAGGTCGTTATTTAGGAAAAATCAAACTTGACAAGTTAAGGAAGCTATTACAAGTTGCACAAGAAAGAAAAGGCTAATTAAGCTCAAGAGGGTGGACTAGGGATATTCAATTATTACAAGGGTTGGCTTGAAAGGCTCAAACGATTCAAAGATAACCTAAATCATTTCTCTAATGCTACATAACCTAGGATTTCGCCTCGAGTGACAATCAAGCAAGTTCTAAAGTCCTATGATCATCTTTCTGTCCACTTAACTCAGATAAACCTTCTCTAAGCAACAACATAATTAGGTGAGGCTAAGTGCGTAGTAGGTGGGGATTTTCTGTTAAACGAAACTATGTTTCAGTCAAGTATCCTTACTACTATCATGTCATTATTATGCTACTCATCATCGGCCTAATTTCTTATCCTTTCAGCATCACTTTCAATTTTTTTTTTCAGTTTTTTAGTTTTTTTTTTTCATTTTTTTCAAAACGTAATAATAATAACAAAACACATGAAAAGAAAACACATAAAACAAATACGAAAAGAACAAGTGTACAAGCAAGCAACTAATAACCACCCCCAAACTTAGAAATAAACATTGTCCTCAATATCAAAGTCTTAAAGAAAAACAAGTATCAAAATTCCCTGAATATCCATGTTGTGCATTGTCCGAAGGCAAATCTACCACAACTACATGGACAAAAAGTACTTCAATTAGTTGACAAATGTCAAACAATTGTCATAAGTGGGGGTATCATAGTAATTTATTTAAAACTCTGTAATGCCAAATTAGTAAAAAGAGAAACTTCTAACATTCTGATATGACATGTTTGCACGATACAGACTAACGTGGATTAACCTCATAGAATAACAACTTGACCTGTGGTTGTGGCAGATTTGCCACATGAAGAATTTTCCTTGATTTTGCCTACACCGATAAGGGTTCTTCTTCTATGAGTTATGTAGCAAATTTGTCACATGTACATAGACAAAAAGTGATTTAATTAGTTGATAAATATTAACCAATTGTCATAAGTGAGGATATCATAGTAATTTATTTAAAATTTTGTAAGGCCAAATTAGTAAAAAGAGAAATTTTAGATATTCTGATATAATATATCTACACAATACATACTAATGTGGATTAATTTTATAGAATAACAACTTGACATTTGACTATGGCAGATTTGCCACATGCCTCATAGAAGAATTTTCCACCGATAAACAATAGAAAAGTGAAACGTAAAAGAGGACTCGTACACTGCATTAACCCTTTTGTCAAAATAAAAAAGAAAAAAAGAAAAAAAGTTGCATTAATAGAAACTTCATATACATATGGATTACAAGAAAAGTGAGAGTAACGCTTTTTTTCATTTTTTTTTTCCCGGTTATATGGAGGCAAAGTTGATATTATTTAACATCCAACAACAAATAACGGTGCGCGCATGCATCTTTAGACTATTAAGCAATGGCGGAGCTACATATATCTCAACGTGCACATCCTCAAGCTAGGAAAAAAAAAAACTTCATTTTTTTTTGGAAAAAATCTATTATATTTAAGCTTTTCATATTAATGCACACCTGAATCGTTTTCACTGGAAGAGTGTATACTCTAACCTTGGTTTACTAACTCTGCCATTGCTACTAAGCTAACTTCAACTTCAAAGCTGCATGTGGAAAAAATCTATTATATTTAAGCTTTTCATATTAATGCACACCTGAACCGTTTTCACTGGAAGAGTGTATACTCTAACCTTGGTTTACTAACTCTGCCATTGCTACTAAGCTAACTTCAACTTCAAAGCTGCATGCAGAATCGTCAAAAGGCAGTGACGACCGCCAAGTTGGGCGACATAGAAGATGAAAATGCTAAAAGTAGTAACAAAACCATGATTGCAACCGGAACAAGCAGAAGAATCATAGGAGGTGGTGGAAGTGGAGGTAGTACTAGCGGCAACACTAATTGCAACACCGTAACAAGAACCATGAGGGCCAACCCTCTCAAACTAATAAAACTGACCATCTATCAAAGTTTTCACCTGATCATGTGGCACACATCTATCAAATCCCATGCAACACCTCCTTCATCGATTTGCAATTCTTGATGGTGATCTATATCAAGTGTGTGTATTTCTCCATCTTTGCGTGTGTAGAGAGAGGAGAGAGACTAGAGAGGGTGTGGAATGGGGGTTGGGGTGGTAAGAAGGGGTGGAATATGATAAGTGACAACATGACTTTGCCGCTATGAGTATTTTTGTCAAGCCGACATTAAAAAATAAAAAAAAAACAGTGTTTGTGTTAGATTCATCGTACTAAGAGCGTTTCCGTGATGATCAGATTGACGTCTTTCACTAAGATCTATGCTTTATAATTTGAAGGACAAATCTTACAAATAGTCCTTATTGTTTATAAATTTTTGATAAATAATTTTTATTGTTTGTAAAAGTTTTATCAATAGTCCCTATTGTTTCACAAGTCATTCAGTTAATCCCTATTGTTTGTAAAAATCCTATAATTAGTCCCCATTATTTACAAAAGTCACTCAATTAGTCCTCAATATTTGCAAAAGTCACTCAATCAGTCCCCATTATTTGCAAAAGTCACTCAATTAGTCTCCAATGTTTGTTACATTGGAGACTAATTGAGTGACTTTTGCAAATAATGGGGACTGATTGAGTGACTTTTGCAAACATTGGGGACTAATTGAGTGACTTTTGCAAATAATGAGGACTAATTGTGGGACTTTTATAAACAATAGGGACTATTTGTGGGACTTTTGCAAACAATGGGGACTAACTGAATGACTTGTAAAACAATAGGGATTATTTGTCCAAAATTTGTAAACAATAGGAACTATTTGTAAGATTTCCTCTAATTTGAACACACGCCGCTGTTTCATAACATCCAATGGGATAAAAAAATAAATGTACATTTTTTGTTCATTCTCTATTCTTTTATGGAGGCAAGATTTAAACCTTTTAACAGTTTAAATTTGAAGAAAAGGGTACAAGCTTGGATCCCTTCTCCTAGATATATATGTCATTGCTATTATATTTTTCTAAACGTTGTCGAAGAGTAAAATATGATTTGGATTCTTTCCAACTAACACTATAAGAAAAACTAATTTTAGCGACGGTTTGTCGCTAATTCGTCTTCAAATTGGCGACAGAAATTAGACGAAAATTTTTGTTGACAAGAATTGTGACAAATTGGAGAAGACATTGAGACGACATAGCTAAGTTGTCTCCAAACTGCCTCCAAATGGCGATTATTTGGAGACGACATTATAATTCGTCTTAAAAAATGACCAGTTGGCGACTACTCGGATAAGACATAGATAAGTTGTTTCCAAATCGTCTTCAAACCGTCTTCAATTGTTGACAGCATGGAGATGACTTATCTATATCATCTCCAAACTGTCACCACTTGGCGACATCGTGGTGATGACTTATCGATTTCGTTTCCAAACTATCACCAATTTGTATTATTTATTGAATACCAAATTAATTAATTATTTGTTTAATTCAAGACTTTTATTCATTTAATAACTATTTGAATTAAATATTTATCTAATTAATTAAATAATATTTTTAGATAATTAAAAAAATGTTGAAATTCAATAATTTAAATATTAAATATGTTAATTTGATATTTAATATATTAACTAAATAGATAACTAATTAAAATATAATTAATATTATTTATTCAACACCTTATTAGCTAATTATTTAATTAACGTAATATTTTTGTTCATTTAACGCATATTAATTTTTTAGATATCTACTTTTAATTATTAGTACATAGTAATAATTTTTTTGTTAATATTAATTAATCAATGAACTAAATTTAAATTTTGTTTATGTATTTATTTTAATTACTTTAATTAATTAAATTAGTAATGTTAAGATTTATGATAAAAAAGAAAAAAATAATATAATTGTAAGTGTATCTTGATTTAAAAAAAAACTATTTTTAATTATTTTAATTATTTATTGAAATTAAAATTTGTATAATATTTTTAGTGTGGCTTAAACAAATAAAATAAATAAATAAAACAAAAAATTTGCTTATTTGGAGACAAACTAGCCAGTCTCCATTTAGGGCTTGGGCGACGGCCCAGTTTGAGGCTAAGCGACGTTAAATGACTAAAATCTTCAAATATTAAAAAAAATTTCCCTACCCTCCCACCCACCCACCTGATTTTACTCCCCCTGAAACCCCCCCCCCCCCCACCCCCCTCCTCTCCCCTCCCCTCCCCTTTCATCCCCCCCTCCCATAAATATTAGGGTTTAACTTTTTGATTTTTTTTTTTTAAATTTCAGATTTATATTTCTTTTTTTATTTTCGGATTTATTTTTTCTTAATTTTTTTATTTCTATTTTGTGTTTTAATTTAAGTATTTAGTTTTATATTTTTATATTTTAATTTTTTTAATTTCAGATTTATATTTATTTTTTCATTTTCTGATTTATTTTTTTCTTAATTTTTTGATTTCTATTTTTTTGTTTTAATTTAAGTATTTTGTTTTATATTTTAATTTTTTGAATTTCTTTTGAATTTCAAATTTTATTTCTTTTTTATTTTCAGTTTTTTTTTTGTTTTTTTTTATTTCTATTTTTTTTATTTTCGGATTTGTTTTTTTTAATAGAATTTTTTAATAAAAAATTCATATTTTTTTTAAATTTTGGTTTTATTTTTTGTTTAATTTTTTGATTTCATTTTTTTATTCTTGGATTTCTTTTATTTTTTATTGTCCGATTTATTTTTTTAAAAAAATCAAATTTTAAGTTATTTTGAATATTCGGATTTTTTAAAATTTTTTGTTCTCTATTTTATTTTTATTTTCCGAACACTTTTATATATTAATTTTGGAACTTAATTATTTTTTTAATTTTAAATTTTTATAGTATTTGTAGTTAATTGGGTTTTTTTTTTCTTTTTTGACGGGTTCGGGCTTAGGCTAAATTGTGCTATCGTACAAAGTTTTGAAGGCTTAGGTTAGTATACTGATTGAGTTTTAGTGGTTTAATAGAATTTTTTGTTCTTGTTAATTAGTTTAATTAAATTAAAGTTATTGTGTTTAATTGTTATACTCATGTTAATTATATTGTTTGAATTGGTTGTTTTGGATATTTTGAAGATTGTGTTAAGATTGGTTATAAGAACGTTATAACATTGTGAAAAGGCAGTGTTGATTGTGGTGAGTGTAAAGTGTGTTTGTAATGAGAGTGTGGATGTAAATAGTGTGTGTTTGTGAAGAGGTGTGTTGGTGTTGACAGTTGAAATGTGTTTGCAATTGTGAAGTTGTTGAAAACGAAGATAATAATTTAAGACTTTAAGAGATAACTTATGAGTGAGTTGTCCTTATAATCTTGAATTTATTTATGGACGGATGTAAATGTTTTATAATTAATTCAATGGATATTGTACACACTAGTAGTGTGCGTATTAACTACTATCATTTACTTATTTGTATTTAAATGAATTAAAATTTAAATTAAATAGTTGATATTTATTTCTGGTTTCTACTAATTAATAATTATGTATTTTAATTATTAAAAATGACCAAAACAATATAAAGATTGGCGACGACATGGAGACTAAGTGGGTTGGAGATGGTTTGGAGACAGAATGAGGTTGGAGACGGAATGTGATTGGAGACAGTTTGGAGACGGAATATGGTTGGAGATGGTTTGGAGATGGAATGTGGTTGGTGACGATTTGGAGACAAATTTTATTGGCTACGATGTGGATATGACAATTTTTTGGAGACGATTTGAAGACGGAATGTAATTAGCGACAGCTTGGAGACGGATTACAAGCCATCACCAAAGGAGATGAATTGGCGATGACACGACAAATTGGTGATGATGATTTTCGCGACAGACGATTTTCGTCCCTTTGCTATCGTCTAGACCCTTTTAGCGACATAAATGAGACAAAAATTGGCTGTCACATTTGGCAGTTTTTTTTGTAGTGTAAGAGGTAATTGGAGGATCTTCTGATTAATGCATAAGAGAGTGAGACATCACATTCTTTTTGAATGATACCAACTCATTACCCACTTAAATTTGACACTAAAACGATTACAAACCTTATTAGCAAAATATTACAACTTATCACCATTACAATGTGAAAAACAAAACTTGTGATTTATTATAACTAGCTAGTGACCACCTCTTTCGCTCACTAGCTAATCTCTTGCTATCTTCCTGAAGTATCCTCCCCTAATGCTCACTAGTCCTTTCCATTCCTCAACATTGAGTCATGTTCTGCTCCGTCAACCTATTATAAGATATTGGTATTGCTGTGTTGTCTACTAAGAACAAATTTAATGTTTTCTAGAAATCAGAGAGTACAAGTTAATACGTATTAATTGCATTTGAAATTGAAGTTTTTTCCTTTTTTTTTTCCTTTCAAAAAGTAATTTGGGCGAGTACTGCCGCAACTAGAGATTTATTATTGTCTTATAACATTATAACATTATGCAGGGAATCCAATAATTGTTAATAATTTATCATTTTATTATAATTGAATCGACAATTCACAACCATCGAATATTGCTCATAATATTGAATCTTCTCATAACCTAATGAACAAATTCATCCCAAAACTAGAGAGTGCCAGGTCACTTCGCTTCAACTTTTCAATTTTGAGCTAGCAAATAATACATTGTATTAGACCGCCCTCAACTTGTAGTGGGTGAAAATTCAAGAACCAAACAGTAATGTTACAAGTGTAAGTAGGGTAAAATACATAATAAAATCCGTCCTCATCATCATCTTCCTCTTTTCTTCAAAAGAAGGATATCTTAATTTTTTATATAGAATTTATGCTAACTTCCATCATAACGAATAAAAATAATGCGATAAAGACTATTGAACCTATCTAATTCCCCTATGTGTTCTATTTGCCTACACCAATAAACAAAAGCTATGCATTGAATGAGGAAAGCAAAGAGAAACGAAAAAGACGACCCCTACAATGCATTTGGAAAAAGAAAGTTGACCTCAGTGTTAAACTAGTAAGAAACTTCTTATACAAATGTATTATAAAGAAAGTCAGACTCAACGTCTTTTTTTTATTTATTTTTTATATTTTGTGATCACACAGAGGTAAACCCGATACTATACAACATCTCCAACAACGCAGAACACTGTTTGCATGCGTCGTTAGAATACTAAGCAGTGGCAGAGCTAAATATCACTGTACATATCCTTATCTAGGAAAAGAAAGTAATTAAACGTCTTCTTTTGATAAACAAAAAAAATTATTATATTGAATATTCTTACTGAATACACACCTTAATTGCTTTCACACTCTAACTTTCGATTCCTGACTTTGTCATTGCTACTAAGCTAACTTCAACTTCAAAGCTGCAAAATCCTCAAACGGCAATGACCACCACATTGGGCGAATTTGAAGATGAACATGCTAAAAACACTAACAAAACCATGATTGCAACCGGAACAAACAGAAACATCATAGGGGGTGGTGGAAACGGAGGGAGAACTAGCGGCAACCCTAAACACAACACCGTGAAAAGAAGCAAAAGGACCAAACCTCTCAAACTAATAAAACTTACCACCAACTTTTTCCCCTGCTCATGTGGCACACTTCTATCAATCCCATGCAACACCATCTTCATCGATTTGCAATTTTATGCTGGTGATTTATATAGTGTGTGTGTGTATATATTTCTCCATCTATCCGTCTGTAGAGAGAGAGAGAGGAGAGACTAGAGAGGGCGTGGGATGGGGGGCTGAATGGTATAAATGTGGAATGACAGGTGACAACATGACTTTGCTGCTATGGGTTGAATTTGTAAGGAGTGTCTTTGTCAGCCCGACACTTCATTTGTAAACCACAAACGTGATATCAAAGTCTTTGGGTTGGATTCATCGTACCAAGGGTGTTTCAGTAATGATCAGAGTGACGTGAATACTTCTTTCAATAAAATCTATGCTTTATTTAAACATGCCCCACTATTTCATCACATCCAATGGGATAAAAAAATAAAGGTACCTTATTGGTTCTCTTTCTATTCTTTTATGGAGGCAAGATCTAGATCTTAAGTTTGCAAAAAAGGGTTCAAGGTTGATCCCTTCTCCCAGATATTTCTCTGCTAGCTAGCATATTAGCCGTAATTCTCTAATACAGTACTATGTGTTACAGCTTACAATTATTTTATATTAAAAAATTATAAATTTTTAAATCACCTTATAAGATTTTGGACTACTCCTTCTAGTATTAATTGATTTTGAGATAAATCTTAATTATCTTAACATAGTATCAGAATTGAATCCTTAGTCTAGTCTTGTTCATCTTCCGTGTGTGTCATCTTCCACGCTTGTTTAATATTTCGTGTGTGATCCATTTCAAATCAAGTCATACTTGTATTCAATCTTCCACATGTGTCTCAAATATGTTCAATATTTCATGTATAACTTATCTCAAATTAGGTTTAGAGTGATCAAAGTGACATGAATACTTCTTTCAATAAAATCTATGCTTTATTTGACCATCCCCCACTGTTTCATCACAACCAATGGGATAAAAAAATAAAAATAAAGGTACTTTTGTGGTTCTCTTTCTATTCTTTTATGGAGGCAATATTTAGACCTTAAGAGTTTAAGTTTGAAAAAAAGGGTTCAAGCTTGATCCCATTCTCCCAGATATTTCTCTGTTAGCATATTAGTCGTAAGTTTAAAAAAAAAGGTTCATCTTATAAGATTTTGGGTCACTTTTCCTAACATCAATTGATTTAGAATAGAACTCCAAATTCTTAATACTATGTAAGAGTGGAATAATAACTTTATTCCTTTTTTGTATATTTCTCTTAATTCAAATATAAAGTTTTATAATACAGCAATGTAAAGCTATCTAGGATTAGATGAGTACAACAATAATATAAAATTTAAAAAATTAAACATATCTAGATCTTCTTGAGAAATGTAGAGTTCAATCTTAAATTAAAATTATACGATGAAAAACGATTGAGAGTAAAATATAGGCCTAGACTCAGTTTGATTTACCCCTCCTTTACGACTTGGCTTTAAATTAATTCAGTTGAGCTAGCTAGCTTTAGTTTCTCCACATCAATTGCAATCCTACTCACAAACTTGATAGTAATAGTAAATAATCACAAATGAATCACATAGGAAAATACTTGCAAATTCACCTTTAAAAATTTATTCCGGATGTGGTTCACCTCATACCTTCTTAGAGAAAAGTTGGTAACGTGAGAACTATGAAGAATTGGTCGCTTAGTTAAGTTTCTTCTCATATTTTTCCTTTTAATTCAATTTAGTATTAGGGACATTCTTTTTTTTTTTCTTTCTAGGACAAGAGATAAACTTTGGGGAGTAGGTCAAAATATTCCACTAGAATTTCTAGAGATGGACCAAAAGAAGTAAACAATAATGTACTTGATTTTGAGGGGGGAATAGTACACCTCAACATGTAGTTGAATGGAACACTAATATAAGGACTCAGATCTTCGGAATCAACGTCTCTTTGTTAATTCTGTCTAGTTCAAAAATCAAATTTTTGCTAGAATTAAAAATAGTGTGTAGATTAGTATAAAAAGTAGGAAGAAATCTTTTGTGTATAGTTTTCTCAACCTTATTGCGATTTGTATTGGTTGAAATCTTGATTATAGGATTTTTTGTTAGTTGAGCATTCTTTTGATTGTACATACATTTTTGGATTTAATAGAGTCACTTGTTTATTTAGCAAAAAAAAAATGATCTGGATCTTCTCTAATTGGGATATAATTGATTGATCCTCTAATTAGTTTTCAGAAGAGTAACATATTATCTGCACTAAAATCAAAGGTTATTTGTGTCATCTCACTTCTCATTTATACGTAACACTAAAACGATGGAACTCTTCCATTTAAATGTAGAAGGCACTTATGCGACAATTTTTGCTAGTATGAATTATGAAAACTGTTGAGAACACATAGTCAACTACCAATTAGCTTCTTTATTTATTTATTTTTATTTTTTATTGTTTTCTTCGTTGATAAAAAAAACTATCAATTAGATAGATATAGTCCCTATATGGTTTTTCAAAGCGGTGTCCAAACGCTAGCTAGATAGATACATTTGATGAGAATTTGAGACAAGTAGAATAGTCTAAATTCTAGACAAGGTGTCATGGATAGCCTATCTGCTACTAAGAAACTGAGATCACGAATTGGTAAAGGATTAGCAAATTCTAATGAATATTCAATGGCAAAACTTAGCGGCTTAGAGTGGCCTCAACGAATGAATAAAAGATGTACTAATATATTATCATTATTATTATTATTTTGTTAAGCAAGTAAGAAAGATTTCATTCCATGTCGTAAACATAATTACAAGGTTCTGCAAACATTCCTTAAACAATATATTCATTTATTTAGTAAAGTAACAAGTTGATAATTTTGGTTGAAGTATTAAATGAATAATTTACAAAACTACATTTTGGACGTATCGCAACACTAAGATTAAAAAAATAAAAAATCGTTTTCATTTATGTCTTTTTGCAACCTCTATAAAGGATAAGATCTTAAATAAAGTGATCACTTTCAAGTCTCAAGAAAGGTTCTAGATCAAGTGTTACCGTTAATAGTTTTAGAAGGACAATATTGACTAAAACAAGGAAAAATGAGTCGACATGTATTCTATTTTAGTACTGTTTTTTACATGATTTTATTTTTCCGTAAAGTTGATACCCCTAAAAGTTGGTGAAGTGATCTAATAGCGATTTGTCGGTATTCAAGGTTTTAAATTAAAACCTATGCTCTTTGATCTCAAATATTATTTGGTCTTTAACTAATCTAAAACATATCTTGATCATGTCTAAAATGATTTTTTCGTCATAAGAAAAAAACAAAAAAAATATGGCTACAATTTACCCGACAAGAGGACTCGTCCGTGCTAATCAGGTGAGGCGACCTGAAGAATGCGGCTGATAGAAAAATTTCTCTAAGTTTGATTTCTCTTCACGTGCTTCCACTTGGGCATTGTTCTCAAATGTTAAGCTGATAAGAATGTCTCAAGTGGGTTAAATCATCAGACAAAAAAAAAAGTGGGTTAGAAAGATGCTTTATTTTCTATTTTGCTTTCATCACACTACCATATCTTTTATTTCTTACAATACTTAATACTATTATAAAAATGTTAAGAAAATGTGAAAAATAACTTTAACTATTGCATATAGTTTCATTACAAATTCTTTAAAAACTATTACGAATTTTTTTTAAAAAAAATATAAAACACGAATTTAATTATCGCATATGATTTCGTTGCAAATTATTATTTACTGTAAATATTTTTTACAAATAATAAGCAACAATTTTACAGTTAAAATCTATTTTAAAATTATTACGAAAAAGAAAAGGAACCTCATGACCAATTGTTAACAAAATTTGTGATAAAAAAATTAACCATTGCAATTAAATAAAATCCTTATAAAAAATTTTATTTTATGCAACAACTTTTTAATATTTTTACGAGGAATCTTCTTTGACGTTGAATATATCGAATGTTGATGTAGTTATGAGAATTTGGAGCTTCTCTCACCTATGGAAATTTGAAATTTCGGAAAGAAACTCTAATTTTGTGATGGACATAGTCTCAAGGTTGGGGTGAAAAATGATAGGTTAAATATGTATAATGAGTACACGGAAGAATGATGTGGAGAGAAGGCGAAGAAATAGACGAATAAGTGCTCCTCCTCATGTTCTGGATATTTCAGTGAGGGTCCTACGATCCTCAATTCGAATCTGATTAAAAGATTTTGGGTTTATAATACTTGTTCCCTTAAGTATATGAAGTGTGTGAAGAACCATAAACTTCCATTTTAAAATCAATAAACTTCTATTTTAAAATTAATTGGTACTAAATAAAGTAGTTTAAGATCTTATAAGGTAATCTAATAATTTATATTTTTTTGTTATGGGACAAGTGCACATTCTAACACTCCTCCTCATATGTGATCTAATTTGAGAGAAGTCACACGTGAAAGATTGAACACGCATGAACTTAATTTTGAGATGGGTCACACTTGAAAGATTGAATACACATGGTAGATTAACACATGTGGAAGATTGAACACACGTTGACGCATGTGGAAGATTGAAGATACGTGAAACATGACACACCCAAAAGATTGAACACAAGTGGACTTGATTTGAGATGGGTCACATGTGGATGATTAAAACTGGACCAAGGACCCAACTCTGATACCATGTAAATAAGCCTAATGTTCTATCCTAAAACCAATACCATGTTAAGAAGTTTGAGATTCCATTCTAAAAAATCAATTAGTGTCAAGTGGAGTTGGCCCATGACCTTATTAATTGGTCTTCTTGATTATGGGGAGCTGATATGGGATTTAACACCCCCCCTCACACGTGACCCGGTGAGAAACGAGAACGAGTTGACATGAGGGGCGAGTCAGCGAGAACAAAACAAGATGGGTCACACATGGACGAATACGATTAGACTAAGGCCCAACTCTAATACCATATTAAGTATCATAGGTTTTCATTTTAAAATGAATTGGTACCAAGTGGAGTAGCCCAATATCTTATAAGGTGGTCTAAAAATTTATATGTTTTTGATGTGAGACAAGTGCGCATTCTAACAAAGTGTAACACGTATTTGAAATTTAGGTGTAATTTAGTGGTGAGTTATTTTTTTTAATAGTTAAAAAATCGGAATTTGAATCTCATGAGAGTGGAGGACAAGAGGGGGTGGAAGGGGAGGGGGGTGCGTTGGTTATAAAAAAAAAGTGTAACAAGTATTTTACCCCCTCATGCATATTTAGTATTACTTGTTCCACTTGTTCTATTTATTATAAGACCTTTAAGGGTAATTAAGTAATAGGGGCTCTAAGCTCCTTCTGGTTAACGTTAACCAAACAAGGTGTTTTTTTTTTTTTTTTTTTGTCTTTGTGTGGAAAGACTAATTTAGGACCTTATTAACCCATTTTATGTCTTGGTGTGGAGAGACAAATTAAACACATTCACGTGGTAGTCTATAAACACTAATTGGTCTTGCTAAAGTTGTTTAGGTGCAAATGCTTAGCTTTTACCAATGCTCTTTTTTCTTTGGTCAGGTTAGCAATGCCTATTCAAGGTGTAAGTTTTGTATCTTTCATAAAGTTTAGGAAAACAATATAAAAGCTCCACAAAAT
This sequence comes from Ehretia macrophylla, assembly GCA_037974665.1. Lineage (NCBI taxonomy): Eukaryota > Viridiplantae > Streptophyta > Magnoliopsida > Boraginales > Ehretiaceae > Ehretia > Ehretia macrophylla. The sequence goes on along the minus strand of CM075771.1, from coordinate 81,421,513 downwards.
AAATAAATAAATCATCAGTATTAATAAAGGAAAAACAAAAAAAACATAATTTCTTCGATAGGAAAATTCTTTTCCTTGCTATCAACTCTATTTGTAGATGTTCTTGTAGTAGATAAATACACGTAGGTGTAGAGAGTTTGAGAGAGAGATTAAAAAAAAAAAAAAAAGAATTTTAGAGAGAGCATGCCCGATTAGGATTTGAAAAAAAGGATGATATTATAACGGTCAAGTAGGACAAAGGCAATAGATAGCGAAGAAAGGGCCGAAGTGTTAGTTAACGATCATTAATTAAAAATTTAGCAGTAAAGAAGAGGGAGATTAAATAATACTAAATATATATTAACAAAGGGGTGAATTGTTACGTGTTATCTACATTGGGGTTAAAGTATTACTAACCCTAAAACAATTAGAGTCTTAAATGAAATTAAAAGAAAATCCAAAAGTGAACTAGCCATAGAACAAAAGGTTAGTGTTTTCGTGTAACATGGCTTCAGACCTAGAGAGCACGCACAGCACTTCTGATATGGATAAGATAAAAAGGAAAAAGGAAAGATAAAAAAGGAAAGCATACAGAATTTAAAAACACAAGAAAACTTTACTCTAACAACAAAACTTTACTGTTTTTGTTGTTATGTTACTTTCATCCAAGTTCAACCTATGTCTAGATTCATGCGTTGTGTCCAAATAAATTTGTCTTCATTGCAGTTAACAAGACATAAACACAATGCATATAGACTCCTTTAAGCTATCATTTTCTTAAATATATCGCGTTCTTATCTAGTCATTAGGTCATTTTCTTATTGATTGGCCCCAAAGGTCACCATTATCATTAAATTTGGCTCTCCCTCTCTCTCTCCCTCTCTCCCTCTCTCCCTCTCTCTCTCTATATGTCAAGGTCATTTCTTAGTATCAAACTTTGAATATAACTGTAATGATGAGTACGAAATACATCACACCATGAGAGCTCGCCACATGTCTAGACCAAAGGAAGTCTTGCCGCTCGGATCAAATCTTGGACCGTATATGTAATGGTAACATTAAGATCCTAAATAAAAAAAGGTGAATAGTATAAGACTCTCTATGGTTCTTAAAAAATGTATAACATTTTCCTAAATTTTAAAAACACTAAATATTTTTTTTTTATAATTTTTAAAAAGTGCACAATGCCCTCCTGTAATTTGAAAACACCAAACACTTCTCTTGTGATTTTAAAAACACAGCACATATGTCCTCTCTCTACTTTTCCATCAAAATAATTAACAATTTATAAAAAGACCTAAACCCTCAATTCTTTTTCTCTTCTCTCTTTTCTCCGTTTCTTATTTATTTATTTATTTAAAAATATATACTCTTTTCTCCTTTTCTTTTTTATTTATTTATTTAAAAATATATACACACACGTATATATATACACATTAGACCCAAAGAAAAATATATATATACTTTGTTTTTTTTGGGTAGGGTATGTATGTATATATATATATATATACACATACACACACACACATAGCAGACTAGAAAAAAATAAAATAAAATATATATATATGGGTAGGGGTAAGGGGGGTGAGGGAGGTAAATGTGGTAGGGGGCTAAGGGGGGTAGGGTGTAAGCGGCTGACGGGTTGGGGCGCGGGGTATCATGTAAGGGGGTAGATTGGTTGGTGACAATGACATTTGATGCTTTTATTATTATTATTATTATTATTATTATTATTATTATTATTATTATTATTAAGCTTGTGTGGTGAGAGAATTAAAAAAGGAAAATCTTAATAAGGGTATTATTATCCATATAATAGTATATTTGTGCAAAAAAACAAAAAAAACATGACCAGTTGCATAAAAAGAGAGTGCAAGACACTCTCCGTCAAAATAGACGGATTTTTTTTGTCAGAGGGGGATATTACACTTATAAGTTTAACAAACCACATATGAGGTGTTTGGTGATTTTTGAACTACAGATGTAGTATTGTGCATTTTTCAAAAACTACAAGGGGTCTTGTGTTATTCATCCAATAAAAAATTAAGAGATATAACACTTAGGTAGTTACACTGCATTATCTTCTCTAGCCTAATCGTTTTCATCTTACTAGAGCTCACAAGGTCATAGGGGAACCCGAGCTATACAATTGACTTGGAAGTACAAAAACATCATTACCTCATAGGGTATAAATAGTCCTATCCGCTTTGTAGAAGCAAAGGCCTTTTGGGGATGTAGAATTTTCTTATATGGGTTCCTTAAAGTCCGAACCCTTTTACATATAGCACTTCTCCTATACTACCTAGCATTAGAGCCAAGGAAGAGCCCAAAATAGGCCTCATCGAATCGTTAAAATACATAGATTAAGTATTTTTTTTTTACTAAGCCAGTAAGAAAAGTCCATTCAACATCATAAACTTTGATGTACACTTACAAAATCCTACACAAAAACATGTTCCTACTCGAGAATAGCACTAATTTTTCAATAAGTACAAAGGGCTCTGTTACTATAAGTATTCTTAAATTTTCTTCCCAAAAGCATTTTCAATTTAACTATCTCAACAATTTTTGCAACAAGTTGTTCTTCCGTTGAGGTGCCATTACTAAAGAGTTTGTTGTTTCGCTCGCTCCAAAGATAGTAGATGCGAGCAGGAAAAACGATTTTGAGAATGTCAACTTTGATAGTCTTCTTCTTGCAACCTTTGATGATGTAGTGAAGGGTATGGTCCTAACGTATGCTTCCAACAGTGGCCTTAGCAAAATATATGCACCTTCTCTAAATTCTTCTACTGAATGTGCATTCAAAAAAGATGTGGTCACGTGTCTCTATCCCCATATGACAAAGCTCACATCGATCATAAATTTGAACACCCCATCCAACAAGCCTAGCTTTCGTTGGTAACCTATCCAAGATAGCTAACCACGAACAGAAGCAATGTTTAGGGATACAAGGGTTTTTTCATAGAAGAAAGTCCCATTCCACTTTTACATGTCTTTCTCTAATAGCCTCCCAAGTGAAAGCAGTTGAGAATTTACCATTGGATCCAAGGGTCCAGTAAATAATGTCATTATGCTCATTGCTCAAGGGTGGAGGAAGACCGACACTAAGATTTGCCAATTGTCTTGGCCAGTACCAGCTGCCATTGCGAATAACGTCACAAACCTTACTTTGTAGGCAAAGCCGAGAAGCATAGATGGCAGAAGCATTTACAACATTTTTCAAACAGCTACTTGGGTGCCACTAATCCCACCAGAGGAAAGTATCCTTACCATTGCCTATTATATGCTAGATGAACTGAACTGCCAGATTCTGGAACCCCATAATTTTCCTCTAAGCCCATGAGGCATTTTTAGGAATATCAACACTCCAAATAGAATTATTTTTAAGAAGCACAATGTTAACCCAAGAGCCCCATAGAGATTCTATGTCAGTGTAAGCATGCCAGAATTGTTTAAGTACAACAACTTTGTTAACTTCTTCAAGGTTTCTGAGCCCAAGTCCACCTTCATCTGTTTGTCTACGTATGTCTTTCCGAGCAACTTTAGGCACAACTATTGAGTCTTCCTTTTTACCCCACAAGAAATTAGAGAGGCATTGTTGAACTCTTTTGATGACATTCTTGGGGAGAATAAATATGCTGCTCCAGAAGTTGAAAATGTTGTGAAGTACTTATTTGACCAGAGTGAGTTTACCCGCAAATGAGAGCCATGATTTCACCCAACTTTTTGTTCTAGCCATCATTTTCTGACAAAGAGAATCACAATAAGTGTTTTTGATTCTTCCAGTGATGAGCGGCACACCCAAATATCTAATAGGCAGTTGCCCCTCTTCCACATTGAGAATGTCGCATATGAGCTGCTTGATGCGGAGGGGAGTATCAGCAATGAATGCCACACTTTTATCTGAACTAACATTGAGACCTAAAATTTTGGCAAACAAGTCAAGGTTTGATTTAATAGCTCTAGTTGAGTTACATAGATTAAGCATTGCAAACCCAATAACCATTTGAGGTATATTCTAAAGGGTAAATTACGGAAATGGTCCTTAATGTTGACATGATTTTTTAACTTAGTTTTTATTGTATTAAAAAGTGCATATTAGTCCTCATTATTACATAAACTTATTCAAATTAGTCTCTACTGTTAAAAAAAAAAATAGTTTTAACGAAATTGGAATAGTATACAAATTTAGTCTTTTGCTTGTCTTCTTTTTCTTTTTTCTTTTTTTTTAAAAATTATTTATCTCTATCATTCACAAAGATAGAATTTTCAAACACACATATATACAGACTCACGTACAAACACACATAGATGATTTATGCGCACACACATACATGGATTACTCATGCATATACCCACACACACAAAGATCACTCATGCACATACCCATAGAGATCACTCATGCATACACGTACACATTGTACACACGTAGATCACTCACGCATACATACATACACACAAATCACTCAAGCACATATACTTACATACACAAATTAGTCTTGCACACACACACACACAAATTATTCAAGCACACACATACACAAAGATCTCTTACATCCCGTAGACATAAACACACACGCAAACCCTAATACATCATATATATGTATGTATATATTCATCAACACACACATATCCTCAATAATTAATTCACACGCATATATACACTTATATATGTCCACAAGGGCATAGTGCAGCGGTAGTAAGGGTGTAATTGCTCTTACAAGGTCGTGGGTTCGTCACTCTCCACTACTTTAAAGTTTCGCCATTGACTGAGTTAATGCATGTGTGGGCGTACCACTACACTCGGGGGTCTACTTGTTGGTGGTCGAACTCCATTGGATAATCAGGTGGTCGAGCTCCCTGGTTGGGTTACCACGTCATCCAAAAAATATATACAAATATGGGTTTATAACCTATCAAGTCCTTTATCTTTGTAGTTATTGACTAGTTGGTCCCTCATATTCAAAACGACCATATATCAATCTCTTATCTTTCAAAGTTGTGCCACCGTCGGTCCTTCCGTCAAAATTTTAACTGATTGATCACGTGTCGTGCATGCAAGGCATTTTAACAAGGTCAATGTGGTCTTTTGACCTTAATCAGCATATTTCCCCTATTTCATATCCAATACGCACCCGATTGAAAACCCACAAACCTAATCCCTGAATTCCTAAATCGTTCCTATAGCTTGCTCGTTAGCCACGATTTCATCAACACGATTCCATCTCCTCTCTTGCTCGTCAACCACAATTTGAAGACAACAGCTCTTGCTCGTGAGACACGATCTCGTCGGCAAAGATTGAGCTTTTCAGCCATTGCACACTTACTTGTAAAAAACGAGTATGGATGATAAAAGATGTGCTTCTGTGACAAGTCGCACAATTAAAACCACCCAACATGTGAAGCCGGCATTTTCCAAGCTCTTAAATGCTAAGGGATGGGCATCATTTGCCTTGACCCTTCGAAGAAGAATTCGATTTGTCTAGTTGGGCATCATCGTATGGCAGATGGTAAATTGTGTAAATATGTCATTTACTATTTTTTCACACTATTTTGAAGTGATTGGGTTGACGTGGAAATATGAACCCAACTCAGGTTCATTATTGTTATATGAATTTAGATGGATTAACAACGCTATAATTTCGTGCCAGCCCTTTAAAAAAAAAATTAAACAAGTAATTTATTTATAAATGATAAGGTTATAGAAAAGATCAAAGTTTATTTCAAAGTTTTTATTAAGTTAAAAATATGAACTTACAAAAATTGGAATGAGAAAATAGTACAAAAATCAAGATGAGAAAAATGATATTCAAAATTAATTGTTTTTAGTTGTGAAGTGGAAAAGACAATTTGTTTCTGGTTTGATATTTGAGATCTTCATTTGGCGTGTTTTCTATCCTCATTTGCCCTCAAAAGACCACATTGCCCTTACTAAAATGCCTTACATGCACGTCACGTGATCAATCCGATAAAATTTTCACAGAAGGACCGACGGTGACACAACTTTAAAAGATAAGAAACTGACATATGGTCGTTTTGAAGATGGGGGACCAACTAGTCAATAGCCACAAAGATAAGAGACCTGATATGTTATAAACCCTACAAATATATATTCACACACACATTTCCTGGACACATACACATACCACAAGCACACATACATACACCTCTGTACACACAAAGTCGTCGAGAAAGGGACTTCGTGGTGTAAGAGTAGTTGAGAGTTGGGGGTTGTTTACAATTAGGATAGGGTGGTGTCTCTTGGTGGTGTGGTGTGGGGGTATCGGGGTGATAGGTGGGGATTATAGGTGGTGGGGGTGACATGGGGTGGGATTGTAGGGATGGGTAGGGGCGTAGGGGTGGTGTGTTTGGTGGAGGTAGGGGTTTTTATTTTTTATTTTAAAAAAAAATGAGGTGGGGACAAATTTCTAATTTAATCATTTGTGCAAGAGTACTTTAGTCATTTAGTGAATTTCCCATTAAAAATTCAACTGTAAAGACTAATTTATTTTGGTTTGAGAAATATTAGGACTTATTTGAATCATTTTGAACAATAGCAACTAAATTGAAAAATTTTGTCAACATTGGATACCAAGGGTGCAGTTTACCATTTTCTAAATATAAAAGCTATTTCAAAATTGAAAACAAAGTAAAATTTATGGCTATGGCACCTCGTTATCGGGGCCGTTTGGGCGTTGGGACCGTTATGGCCGGTGATGATTTTCAAAATCACCATCAAATTGGCCAATAATAGTTGACAGAAGATTATCAAAACCTTATGTTGAAGATGTTATCCAAGTCATAGGTCAAACTACGACAAAAATGGACAAAAAAAAAAAAAATCACAAGTAGTCTAACAAACATTTTGATTGATTCATTTGTTTTAGTGATATAATTTTCGCTTTAAATGTGAGAAATTTTGAGGTTAATTTTCAAAGTGTGCAATATTCCTAAGTAATATAAATTGATTTAAGCCTCCTTTAAACAAGAAAAAGAAAAAGAAAAAACATGTCAATTGATGATATTATAAATGAAACGGTAGCTTGCTGCATAAAGTTTTATAAGGTGATCACTCTTTTTACTACAATCGAAAATGGATCGGATATGATTCAAAAATATAAACAATGATCAAAATACAAAAATTATTTTCTAATTTTATTCCATAATAATTGAGGGGAAAAAAAGAGTTTCATTGAATGAAATTGGACGATTCAGATATTATCTTCACGTAAAAAGGTAATACATTACTTAGTAGAAAAGATTGAAAAATTATAGGAAGTCTTTTTTTTTTCTCTCTCTCTCTATTGCAATTTTTGGATTATCATATGATGATTTTCCCTCCGACTGTATCTTTTGAATGGTCCATACTAACAATCCTCCTTTCCCTTAGTTCAAAGGGTTAGTAAAAACCAAACATAATATTTGGACTAAAGGTCAAGTTGGTCAATTTTTCTTACATCTCTCCCTCAATCTATTGATGTCGATTACAAAATTTATTTTCTAAGCAATTTTATTCTACATTTTTATATTTGATTTGACTGGAAAGACGTTAAACACGAACCACCAAAACAATTTTCTATTGTACAAACAATCTGGTATAGCTAGCTAGAATGTTATTATTCCAGCAGAACCACATTAATTTGCTAGACTACTGGGTTCAGTAGCAATATCCATTTACTTTAAAAGCAAGATCATGATATTTGATTTGAGATGAAGGAAACTACTTCCATTAGCAGTATTAGTGCACTAATTAAAGAAGATAACATTATTTAAACTTGCATCATACACACCAAAAAGCTTATAGGTGTCCAGTTACTATTGTGTTAATAATGTCAAGATGTTTCACACCATCATCCAACTTAGTGGTGACTTTCTTTGATATTAACGTTTCATTAGATGTTTGACATTTTCTCTTATAGATTCAATGGATGTCCTGGAATTATTGAACACATGATTTCAGCTATCATTTTCTTCGTTGATGACTTCTTTTCTTGATGGTTTTTTTTTGGATGATGTGAAAATTAAATTGGCGGAGTTAAATCATCGGATTATTCGGTTGAATCTAATCATCAACTGATAAATTCTAAGTGGAGCAGTGTGCCCTCATATATGTATCAAGTTAGTAAAGGATGAAACTTCAAATTAGTAGAGAGTGTCGAATATTTGATCTCGTATAAGTAATTTCACTCTATTACCACTAGACCATATCCCTAGAGGCATCTTTTTCGGATGTTTGTATTGGTCAATTGGTAGGTAGTAGACATCATTTGCATATTGAAAATTGGTCTTCACCAATCTACCAACCAACCTCGTTATGATCACCATCCTTCTTTTGAAACTATTTGCAACAAGAAGAATAATAGTATGTATACATTGAATATAACAAATAAACATAAATAAATTTGTTTGTAACGCTTTAAATTTTTAGATAAGATCGTAATAATGGTATCAAAGTTAGAGTAATTAAATGGTTTTGAGTTCACGTCTCGCAACAAGTTATTTAAAAATTAAAAAAATTATCCATATATAAAGTTCAAAATAAATACGTATAAGGTCAAAACATTCAACCGTTTTTCGAGCCTTCAATGTTTGGTTGGTTGCCAAAAACAAATGGCAGCAGTGGCCCATGCAGGTCCCAAACCTGCGACCTTTTGCATCATTAGCACGATGCTCCAACCAACTGTTTACACAACCCTGTTAAGCTATTCTGATTAAACTTTTTCTGTTCTTGCTTTGCTTCACTCTTTTGTTGAAGACCATCTAACAGTTTAAAGTTTCACTCCATGCTTTTGAATATCTTAGTATGCACTTCACAATCTCAAACAGCACACTTGTCCTAACCTATGTCTTGTTCCTTTTAATTTAGTGGACTTGTAGATTTCACCATTAGGCATATATAGATTATGGATGAAGTAAGCATTGGGTTGCCCGGGCATAACGAATGATATTTATAATTTCAGTCTTTTAACACAAAACGAATAATAATCTCGGGAAAAGGACGGATGCATTAAAAGTTGAGCTCCTACTCATCTTATTTTTTTTTATAAAAAAATAGGTATGTTTTTAAGGCATTTATAGTCTAAAAATCAATATAATTCCCATTGAAATTAATTAATCGTATAGTAATATTAATTGTATACTTTTACTCTTCATCGAACATGAATTCAAAATCCGCCCGTTGTAAGATGTTATTATGTATATCCTGTTCCTAACCAAAAAGAAATCTACTAAAAATTGGTAGACACTCTTGGCAGCCCGTGAGGCAAAAGTAGAAGGTTCATGAAGCATGGAGTAGGGTTTGTCAAGTAATTTTGGCTGGCATAATTGCAAATGACATTCCCTCGTAACACTTTTTAATCACTTTTTCCTATCATGGAATTTTTACATACTACACCATCTTGCTTAACTATTTTTTTTTTCTATAAATTTTGTAGCTTAACCATTTGAACTTTGACTCTTCTCATGTTATTATAGCGGTACAAGATACAAGATACAATACTACTGATGTCTATGTAGAGATACACGGGCCTATGCTCAATATATAGTTATAATAAAATGTTGAACATACCATCACTATTATATATCTCGAAACGATATATTAGTATAACTTTTTTAAATTAATAGTTTTAGGACCACATAAATTCTATTAGTTCAACGAGATATCAATTTAGTGATGAATATTAATTTACAAAGATATTTTTAATTTTTGCTTAACATGAGTAACATATTGTATATATTCACTTATCAAGGTTCAACGAATTCGATTTATCACATTAAGGGACTAAATTAAGATTTAAAATATCAGAAGATTCAAAGTAACAATTAAGAGTTCGTCAAATTATATCTATGCTAGTTAACTCCTAATTTAATGTAATTTTAATCAAATACACTTAACTTTATTAAAAAAAAGTGCATACAATGCATATTGAATCAAAAGAAACACTATTTAATCTAAAATTCAAGCTATTCTTTATTCATATTTTTAGAAAATCTAATACTCCATTTATTATGTACTTTTCACCAATTATTAATTTATCAAATATTTCATACCTATAATACAAAGGACATATCTTAAGTTTATTATCTTATAAGTTTATATGATTATTAATTTATTGCATCGATCCCAAGTTGGAAGTCGGACAATTTTAGTATTTAGGTGATTATTAATTTATAAAATATTAAGTTAAAGAAGTTATACTGTGTATATATATAGACGCATACCAACATTTTTACTTTAGACGTAATACGCCATCTAATGTACAAGTTATCTTATTTTTGTTAACTAAGTTAGCTTATGTAGTTTGGTATCTTTGGCTAAGCCTATTACTGAAATCATGTATATCAATTGTCATATGGAATCTTTTTTCCAACTCTACTAAGTGAAGATATACAAGACACATTTAATTTGCAATTTGGTATTATGATAAATTGTTGAATATAATAAATAATATAATAAACTCATTTTTAGTAGTTTAAACTTGTAGTCAGAGTCTAGGTACCAAAAAGTCCTGGGTTCAAAACTCACTACCACCTATTTATAAAAAAAAATATTAAAATTGTCCAAGTGCAAGGCTAAAAAAAAAACTAACTCTGCCGGCAATTGCAGGTATATATTGAATATAATAAATAATATAATAAACATCTCTTTAATAGCTTAAATTTATAGATGAGGTGGTCCCTTAACGTAAATAATCTAATTTCTGAATGTGTTTTCTAATAAGTATGAAAGATGCATGAAAATAAATAGGGTGAAGTGCACCACACCCCCCTGTGTTTATGGGTAAGTGCACGGTACCCCCCTGAATTTTAAAAACCTCCTGATCATTACCTTGTATTTTGAAAAACTAGTACACATGCTCCCTTGGTCTTTTTTCCGTTAAGTTTCTTAACAGAAGTTACAAAAAGATGTAAATACCCTTAATTTTATTTATTTTCTCTCTTTTCTCATTTTCCTTTTGTTTATATATATATATATATACACACACATATATATATATATTAAAAAAAACAAAAAAACAGTAACTTCCCCGTCAACACCCCCACCCCACAGCCTCACCCACCTACCCAGCCCCCTACCCCACCCAACCCCGTCAACCCCAACCCCCATAATAAAATATATAAAAACACACATATATATGTATCACCAAACAATAAAAAAAAAAAAAACAAAAATGTATATATAATACATATACACACACACACACACACACAGACATATACATATATATATATATATATATATATATATATTTGATGGGGCTTGGGTGTTGGGTGGGGGGTGGGGTTCCAAAGAAATTATGCAGATGAAAAAAGATTGATAACATTGAAGGGAGGAGAAAAATTGAAATTTCACGAAGCAGTGCTACTGCATTGCCATTTGGGATTGTTGATTCCTTAGCAGTTTAGATGAGGATGCATTTCTCTTTTTTTTTTTTTTTGGTCAAACAAAACATTCGATGAGGATGCATTTCACGAAGAAGTGCTACTGCACTTCAGTTCTGATGGAGTAGGAAGGGCGGGGTGGGGGGGGGGGGGGGGAGGGGGGTGAGGAAGATGATGGCTTTTCTTTTTCAAATTTTTTTTTTGGGTGCAAATTGGATTGAGAAAAAAAGAAAAGAAAAATAAAAAAACATACATATAATATAAGGGTATTTTTGTTCAACTAAGTAACATTTTAAGTCAAAAAACATGAACCAGTTGCACTTAGCATGTGTGCAATGCACTTTCTGTTAAAAGTAACGGATTTTTGGACGAAAGGGACACGTGTGCTAGTTTTTCAAAATACAAGATAGTAATCAAAGAGTTTTTAAAACTCAAGGGGTTACCGTGCACTTACCCATAAATAAAGGGTGGTTTGGTGCACTTCATCCAAATAAATAATCTTGGTCTAAAAAGAAAAAAAAGAAAGCAACTCGATTCATTTTAGTCTTATTGGGAAAGAAAGAAAGAAACCTAAATTAACTTTCTTTAAGCTTCTTGCGTTTATATAATTAGACAAAATGAACCTTTAGGCATCGAAAGTTTAAAATAAACATGAAATTTACTCTAGATACGAAAACATATGCAATTGTTATCACCTAATTCAAACCAAAAGCAAGAGAAACAACCTCAAGTACTAAATCACATACAACAGATCATATGATACAGGTTTGAAAGATAGGGTACAAAAAAAAGTAAATGCAATTATTACCGCGTGCATTTGCCCAACAACTAAAATAAATGAAGAGAACTTGGAGGAATAAAGTCTTGAACCCTTACACCTTTATTCACGCCTCTCACTAATTTAAGAATATGAGTAGGAAAGTTTTAGAGTATTTAATAACTTTTTAAGAGTATCTGACTCAACCCAAATCTGTCACTTGTTGAGCGAAAGTCGCGGGGCCTTCTTTTCTATGAATATTAGAAAATAATTAGCTAATAGTAGTTAAATGGTGGATTTATTTGTAAAGACACTTGCCTGATTATTTTAATCTTCTATATAAAGAGAAAAGCATCAGTAAATTCTAAATGAAGTAGCACAAAAAATATACCATAAAAAGCTTAGTGAGTAGAAATAGCTTAAGTCAAATTAAATCACTAAATAAAGTGTACAAAGACACAAATCATTACAGCTTCGATAAAGTCCTCATTTCAAGAGAAGAATGGACAGATCAAGCACATACATAGATAAATTGGCAGAAAATTGTTAGCAATATCCAAAGGAAATTTGGATAAATTATTAGTTAACAAAAATGATAATATACATCTATGCATTAAACCAAGGGAATCACCTCAACCACTTCCTTTGGACTCAAGCAAACCAAGTTACCCTTTAGAATCCTGCACCGCTTGATTGATCCTGGGTGTGTGCGCCTTTCATGAGAACATCATGTCCTTAATAGGAGTTGTATGTAACATCCTACATCAGTGGGAGATAGTGTATATGTATAGTTTATAAGTGAGTACTGTGGATATAATAAATAACTTGAGTTGACTATTTTAGGCCTATAAAAAAGAGGGTCCAAATAGTTATTTTCTTATGTCTACACCAAAGTCTCATATGCGGACCTGAGATTCTAAACACGGGGATTGATATTATTTATTATCTTCAACATGATGGGTTCTAAATTTGGAACCTTTCACTACAATATGTTACAATTCAATCACTTCATTCAACATGCACTACAAAAAAAATTGGATTTTGCGACGAACCGTCACCATGCCGTCACTAAAACGGCGACGGTTTAGTGACGGGAAAGGTTGACACCAGTTTTGTGATGGGACGGTGACGACATAGTGTCAGACAAAAAAAACTCGTCACCAAGACGTCACCAATCGTAACGACAATTTTGACCGTCTCCAAATTTGGAGACGGGGGGCTTAGCCCGTCTCCAAAGTTGGAGACGGGGGCCTAGCCCGTCTCCATTGGAGACGGGAAATCAAACCTGGGGTCTAAATCCGAATCCGACGGGTAACCGACCTGATTATAAATCCATTTACAAAACCGATGGAGTATCTGTTAGGATTTGATTTTTACAAGTGATTACCGATGGGTAGTCCGGTAGGGTTTGGTAATAGCAATTTAAAAAAATCCAAAACCCGATAACTCGATTAATAATTTAGTAAAAATAAATTAATAAAAATATTTATTTATTTACATATATATACAAATAATATATTACTTAAGAAAATATAATTTTTTAATATTGGTCTAAGATTAATAGTTGTGTATTATAGCACAACTCTTATTATTTATGTTTTACCTATTGTTTTTATCTAATTCAACTAATACAACCGCTCAATTACAGAATAATTCAAACGAGAATGATAATTTATAATTGTGACAAGTACTTTATGTTCTTTTTTCTTCAGGTTATTTCATATTATTATAGAAGGATGATAACTTCTCATCATAATTTTTTTTAAAAATATTTCTATTAAGTTTAAGTTTGATAATAGACAATAAATTTAATTTACGTTTTCTAATCCATTGCGATTTAATTTTTCATTATTTTAGTACTTTTTTTTTAATTTCTTTAAAAACTTTTTAAGTTTTTCTTTTCTATTCATTAAAGGGTTGGATCGGGTATCCGCGGGTTTTTGAATATTTAACGGGTTCAGATTTGGTAAGCAAAATCTAAACCCGACGGATTTCCGTCACGGGTTTGGTAAAATATAATTTAAATAGGTACCGGTTTGATTTTATAAATTTTAGCGGGTATCCGACCCGTTGCCATTCCTACATAGCAGCCCTTAATCTCCCCCACCCCAACGCTACCAATACCCTTCCCTCTTCGTCACAGCAGCACCCCCACCCCTCTAAAACCCGTCCCCTCTACCCTCGGGCCACAAATTCCCCACCCACCTCCTATTGCACCCTCACGATGGTGGCACCACCACATCTCGCGTGAGGTATGTGGCTGAAATATATATGTTTGTATATGTGTCTAACTAGTTCATTTGGGTCTTTTTGGATTGTTTTTGCTATCCTAATATCATTGGACTTTGACCTCCTAATCCGGATCTTAAATCCGAACTAATTTGGTATATAAAATCGGACCCACCCGACCCTTGAGATCTCACCCAATCAAAAATCATCAAACTTTTAGGGCTAATAAAAATACTTACTAAATTGAAAAAGAGAGTGAGTTGAGCTAAGTTGAGGTTTCTTAATTTGGGTTAGATTAAAAATGTGATCTTTGTCGACTTAGGATTAGAATTTAGATTTTTGAGTGAAGAAAGGATGTAACATGTTTTACTTTTTCAGCTTGATTTAATTGTAGTGGGGTGTGTTACTTTCTGCTTGATAAGATCTGGGGTGTGTCGAAATTGGTTTTTACAGTTACTAAAGCCATTGTTGTTTAGATGTGTATGGGTGATGTTTATTGAACACACATGGACATTTCATTAAGCAGCTCTTGATCCTTAATTTGCACTTATCTGCATGGTGATACTCCAAAAAATTGTGTGAGTGGGTTGCTTCGTGAATGGTGTATGCAAAATAATTGGAACTTGAATGTTGGTGCCTTTGTTTCATTGTGATACTCCAAAAAAAATGGACTTTTTTTTTCTTTGTTGGGCAGCTGTATTATGAACTAAACTCTATTATTATTTTTTCTTTGAATGATCTGTACCATTTGGTCTTTTAAAGACCAAGTGGCATTGACCATTCTAAATTCATGCCACATGCATGTGAATTACTTTCTTTTTTTCTATTTCTTTATTAATCTACTTTTCTTTTGTTTCAATTTAGATTTTCGCTTCGGGCCTATCTTTGATTATTGCTAATTATGTACATCTATGTTTAGCGATTACTGCAATCTGCCAGAGATGAATTTTGAAGTTAATTCGATGACTACTATATATTTAATGTAATAACTATTCTATTCTTAGAAATCATTTTACTTTTGCGAATCTAAGATTAAATGTTTATCTCTTTGCATTTATTCAAAACTTATTGGCAGGTTGAATTCATTTATTTGTTTTTTATTGAGAAAGTGAACAAAGGAATGGAGAAGGATTTACTACTTCTCGTGTCTGAATGTCATAGGGAAATGAACGACAATGAGGAGATCGGAAGAATAGAATGTTAAATCTTTATATGATGTACATGACACGATTATAACATAGTTTTGATCTGAAACGGAAAACAAAGGCACTGGTAATAAATGACTTTTTTTTAATCTTTACTGTATTAAGTAGATGCTTACTTGAAAGATGATCATAAATTCATTGGAGTAGTACTTCATTTGTAGTTTTGGTCTATTTGGTTAGTGCATAAAAAATGGTTTTTGAGTGTGTCATATGGCTTTCTTTGAGACCAAGCATTTGTTTTCCCTTTGAAGATATTGAGTTGAAAATAAGAAAATAGAACTGTATTTATGTTTATAGTGAAAACAGTTTTTTTTTGAAATCATTGTAAACATATTTTAAGCATTTTTTCTGCAATAGAATTTATTTTCCTTTCACATGAATCTCCTTATCTAATTTCTTTGCATAACTGGTTCATTCTCAATTATTTGATTTTCTCAAGCAGTTTTGGAAATAGTTTCTAGGGTTAAGTCCAAGAAAAACGACACCAAAGAGGAAAAGTATATTTTCTCATTCAGCATTTAACTAAATTGTGGTGGAAGCTCAGTGATGGTTTGGTGATTCTTGTTGTCCCAGTCTTCAAGTCATTCCGCATACTTTTCATTAGTTTCATCAGACCTTTTCTTTGGTTCTTTGACATCACCTGTGACAATCCTCCATAATTTTCGACCTTTGAAAAAGCTGGTCATGGCTTGAGCCCATGGGACATAGTTCACTCCATCCAAGGTAACTGAAATCGGTTGTGAGACCTTCATACTTTCAATGTTCAAACAAAAGCGGAGTATTAGAGCAAGAATTTCAAGAAACGGATAGCGAAAATGAAATCAAGACACTAAAAACCACCAGGTAAGGGTTTGTCAATTTTTTTTTTTTTTAACGTGGCAAACAAAAGACAAGTCAGAAAAGAGTGGCTGACTCGTCGATGAGATGGCAGCTGGCTGGTTGTTGATAAGGACTAAGGCTGACGTTAGCAGATGAGGAATGACGTTAGCAGAATTTTGGAAAAAAACAAAAAATCAGCAACAGAGATGGAGCGTGAGGGTGCGCGACTGGGAGTCTGGTGGCGTTCTAGATACTGCTGGAAACGTCGTGAAGAGGGCTACACGATGGTATATCGCGTGAGGATAATCGGCCACCGAAAAATTTGAAAAACAGCATAGAACAGAATGCTGTTGTGATAGGTTTGAGGCTATTTTGAGATTTGTATGGCAATGACGAAAAGATTGTAATGACAGTGGCACAGGCTACCAGAATGATAGCTCTGATACCATGTCAAAATATAAGAAAGACAAGAATTGGAGAGCACAAGCCCTTTTTGATATATATGAAAGATGTGTCTGAATATGTACAATCCTCACCTTTATATAGGCATCAAGTGACTTGGTCCCCAAGCTGTGTGCTAACTATGGCAAAATACAAGTAAGGAAATAATACAACAATGGCAAGAATACAACTGTATACACATATATATGTTAACAATAATAACATTTACAAGTGCTTGAAAATTTGGAATATTAGGGTAAAGTGCACCAGACCCCCTGTGTTTAGGCATAAGTATATCGGTGCTCATTGTGTTTAAAAAACTAGTATAAGTGTGTTTTGAAAAAAATGCACAGGACCCTCCCGCTATCCAAAAACTCGTTAGTTTTAACGAAGATACAAATGGACAGATGTTTAAATGAACATATGAGCAAAATAGTTAAATGTTTGGACATAAATGCCCTTTCAAAACATAAAATAAAAAACACAAAAAAAGCTTTATCTTCCCCCCCCTCCCCACCCAGACCCCCACCCCTACCTAGCCCATCACCCCCACCCCCTCAGAGAAATGATCTTCGTAGCCATAGCCAATAATTTCAAGCTCAAGAGCACCGGCTGCTTTAGCTTTTAATGATCGATTCCTTAATCTTTTTCATGTTACTGTCGAAATCTATCACCCATTGATTCAAGTTACATGTAGCCACTTTCAACAACCTCATCTTCAAATATTATATTATTTGAATTGCACATAGGAATACTAGTTACTATATATATGTATATATATATATGAAAATGTAGTAGATAAAAGCCATAGTATAATTGAAGTAAATAGATGATGAACAATAAATAACAAATGGAAATACAGAAGATGTAAACAAAAGAAGTAAAGCAGAAAAGATATGAGACGTAGTTTCTTACTTGTATCGTAGATCTGAAGAAAATGTTACAATGGTGGAAGTACAGTGATGGTACAATATGGTATATAATTGCTCTGTGGGTGAAGAAATATTTGTGCAAATTCAATGGGAGTCATATGAGGGTTCTGTTTGAAGTGTTCTGGTTCAGTGATCATGATCTGATCAAAAACCTTATTGTAGATGTAAGATGATTTCTAGGTGTTTCTGGATTCTGGAATTTTGGTTTCTGGTTTAGTAACAAGGGGCTGAAACTTATTACTTTGTGAAATCTGGGAAGATGAAGTTCCCGCAAAACCTGCATGAACACTAGTTAGTGGCTTCTGTGGGGTCAAAGACCCTAAAACTGTAAGGTTTCTTCCAAGGGGTGATTGTTGTGTTTTTGGTGTATAAGTTTTGTCTTGTTTCTTGATTGGTGTTGATGAAGACGATTCTGTTTTAGCTGGTGTTGCTGGCAATGTTGGTATTGCTGTTTTTTTAGCATAAGAGCTTATATCAAAGCTCTTTGTTGTCTTCCTTCCCTTGTCCTTTTTCGTAGACATGTCCTATAAGCTATTCTTTGGTTAGGAAATCAGGGATTGAATTATCAATTCCCTTGATATATTCAATATTAAAATAAAAAATAGATAATATGGTCTGTCATCTGGCAAAGATCTATTTAGAAGCAATGTTCTTGACTTCCTTTGTGAGAACATCTTTGGCGTATTGACAATCAACTCTAACTGTAAATTTCTGGTTAAGTAAATCATCTTGAAACTTTGAAATGCAAAGAACTATGGATAAGATTTCTTTCTTTACAGTGGAATAATTATACTGAGCTTTATTTCATGTACCAAAATGAAAGCTAATGATATCTTCTTTTCCTTGTAAAACTTGTTTTAAAATACCTCAAAAGCCAAGTTCAGAAGCATCAGTCTGAACAATCTTTGGGGTGTTTGAATGACATAGAGTTAAAACTGGTAAAATTTTTATATGCTTCTTTATTTCTTGAACAACTTTAGTATGGACCTTAGACCATGCTGGAGGGTCCTTCTTAAGTCGTTCAAATAATGGTTTACAAATATGGCAAATGCCTGGGTAAAAATCTGCAACATAGTTAAGAGATCCTAAAAATCTCTATAATTGTATTTTCTCTTTTAGAACATCTGGAAATTTTTCTGCAAAATTTAAGATTCTTTGGATAGGGGTAATATTTTCGAATGAGATCATATGTCCAAGGAATCTTATTTTTGTCTGGAAAAGTTTAATCTTAGGTGCAAAAACCACAATACCATTTTCTTTGATAACTTTGAAGAAAATATGTAAATGTTTCCAATGTTGATGTATATTAGTACTAAAGCCTAATACATCATCAATGTAAACAATTGTAAAACTGGTAAAAGGATTGAAAATCTAGTTCATAATGTTATTCTGAAATGGCATTTTTCAGGCCAAAAGGCATGACATTCCATTCACACTGGCCAAAAGGAACTGTAAATGCAATCTTGTATTTATCTTGTTCTAAAATCTGGATTTGCCAAAATCCTGACTTCATATCGAACTTTTGAAAAGACATGGGCATTGTAAAGTCTTTTTAAAAGATCATTCTTGTTGGGGATAGGGTATCTGATCCATTGTAAGACTTTGTTCAATGGTTTGTAATTAATAACTAGTCTAGGAACTCCACGTTCCTTCTCAGCATGTTTATTAACATAAAAGCTGCACACGACCATGGGTTTTTACCGGGTCGAATGAGTTTTTTATCTAATAAACTCTGAATTTCTGTTTTGCAAAGATCTAAATATTCCTGGTTCATCTGAATGGGATGAGCCTTCGTAGGAATAAGTTTTTCTAAAAAATCTTTTTCATAAGGTAAAAAAACTATATGTTTCTTCATATTCCAAAAGGCTGTAAGAAGATCTGAGCAAACTTCTTTTTCAAATCTGGTTTGAAAATTTTTAATGGTGTCCTGTTGTTTTGAAATCTGGTCTTCAATATGAAGACTATGTATATCTTGTTTGAGAAAATTGATTTAATTTTCTTTCCTTTGAATAGAGTTAATGTCTTCTCATGGAAGGATATAAAAGTTCAAATAAATTTGGCTTTCCTAAATATTGAGTTTCAATTCCCTTTTCTGTGACTTTCATAGGGAAAAGAGACTGTAAGAATGGGTTTCCTAAAATAACTTGGGAATTCAATTGTTTAATTAAAACAAAACTGATTGGAAAACAAATTACTTTATTGCACACATGTGCATTGGGAGCTTTATATTGTATTTGAAGTCTGGTAGAATCGGCTATAGAAAGCCTTTCTTTAGTCTTTTCAAAATACCTGGTAGGGATTAACCTTTCTTATATGCAATTCATATCAGCTCCTGAATCAAGTAGAGCTATGGTCTCAAACTTAAAATTATCAACAACTATAGTCAACTGGACATACCATTTCTTGTATGAAATTCTAGTACGAAGATTAAGATAATCTTCTTGTTCTGCAACCGTACTAGATCCTGGTTGGTCAGCCTTTATTTTGCCAATAGCAATTTGAGTCTATTTATCTACTTGGTTATCAATCAGATTATGTTCTTGTTGGTCAATGTGATTATCTAACAGTAGGAGTAAGACATCTTGTTGTAACTGGTTATGATCTTTTCTCAAATCTTGAATTTCTTGTTTTAACTGGTATATTTCCCTTTGTAGGTCAAATAATCCTACTGGTTGCTGTTTCCTTTTCTGGAAAAGAGTTAAAACATCAGAATAACTAGTAGTCTGGGTTTCTATGGTAGTAGTCTGTTTTTCTACTTTTTGGTCAATAAGCTCGTTGAGCTTAAGAAGATAGACTTGTCTTTCTTCTGGGTTAGTAATCTTACAAATCATGTCAAACATGAGACTGTATGAATCTGTAATGGTGTTAAGTTTCTTGTTACAGAAACATGGTCCTTTACTGAGGCAAGAACAATCTGGTTCAAAAGAACTACTACTAGAGTATAAATCTGTGCCTATGTGGTTGATGTTATCTTCATTAGAAAATTCTGGTGAAGAACTGGAACTAGACTCATACTGGTCAATAATTTGGAGAATTTTTCTATTTGTTTCTTCATCTAATTCTAATTGTTGGACTTTTGTTCTTACTCTGCAGGTTGCTGCAAAGTGTCCTAGTTTACCACATTTGAAACAACATGTGGTTCTTTGCTGTTTTTTTACTATTTTTATTGTATTTTGGTTTCCATTTCTTTTGTGAAAACTTCTGGTAATGTTTCTTTTTGTAAGATTTGAATGGTTTGTCAATTTTCCTTTTATGGTATTTCTTAAATCTATGTGATCTAGACTTGTGAGTTTTATCGGTGTGTGGTGCTTGGATCCTTTCCATGCCATATTGTTCACACCAATTTCCTAACTCATTCCTGGTAGTCAGGTTCTGTTTCTTTAACTGAGCCTTGAACCTAAGATCAGTACAGATCTTTAAGGCTGTCTTGTTAATCTGACTGATTATGTCGCCATAAGTCATCTGGTTATAATCTAAGCATGAGAATTCTTGTGATAAGGTTTTTTTAACTTGTTGTGCAAATAATTTTGAAAGGCCAGAAATAAATCTTTCTTTCCAAAAACTAGCATTGTTATCTAGACGTTGGTATAATTTACTAAGGAAAACATCCTTAGACCAACAGAAATCTTGTAGTCTTCTATATCTCAAATTCTGAAGAATTTCAGATGTTCTTTCCTAGTAAATGGTTGGGTCACCTATAAAATGGTAGGTAATGCTATAAACTAGGGTAGACAGAGCACTTGATTCTGTCTGTCTTCTGCATATCTAAGATAGCAGTTTTGGTAGTATAACCTAGATAATCATCCCACCATCCTTTCAATTGTCCCGTAAAATCGAGAATGATATTTCTGGTAGCTATTCTTTCAGAGACAGTTTGCTTGTAAATGTTACCAACAATGATCATTTGTTTGGTTAAATTAAGAATCTGATATTCTGTCATTCCATCTATATTCCATTTATAGATGTTACTACTAGAATAAGCTTTATGTGATTGTGGTTCCTCAATGAGGAGATTTGGAGGTGTGGGTCTGGGGTAAAAAATTCTAGTTTCTAGTCCAATGATTTTATTTATATTAAATCTTGTTTGGTGAGGTGATCTTTTTGATTCACAATCAGAGCTTGTGGAGCTAGCATCTGACTGTTTTAAAACTTGAAGTGAAGGTTGGTTGGAAGAAGCTTTTGGTTTCTTGCCAATTTTGGTATAAATTTCTTGTAATAATTTTTGCATTCTTTTCTTCTGGGGATTCAATTCTTGGAATGATAGCGGATATCTTAAAATGAGGGGTTTTGATTGTGGGAACAAGGGGAACAGATTGGATACTGGTAGAGGAAAGTCTTAAAGAATCAAATGATTTTGTTAAAGGAGCAGAAGCCTGTTTCTTAATAGAAAGCTCAATTGATTCCTTAAGTTTCTCTTTTGATCTGGTAGAGGTTGGTATGGTTTTCTTATCTAACGTATTTTCAATACGTTTTACTTGTTTCTGGAGGGTTGCTAATGAAGATTGGTCCAGTTGCCTTGTTCAACAATATCTTTTGTATCTGGTGATTGATTTGTAGTAATAACAGCTGGTTTTAAATCTATGGTTCCTTGTGTATTCTAGATCTGAGTTGCCTAAAAAGCCAGATGTTTAGTTTCTAATGACTTTGTGGAGTTGGGTAAATTCCACTGTCTTGTTCTGGCTGCTAAGACATTGATTTCAAGGGATTTCTTGTTTTTTTCCTTAAACCAAAGGAAAAACGGTATGTTGAGTCTGACTATTTTCATGGTGTGGTGTCATTGTTCTTTAAACTGGTCTCTCTGATCTTTAGTGGTAGCCTTAAAAAATAAATTTCTAATTCTAGTATTCTTTTCAGAAAGAAATTCTTCTTTCAAAGTCTGTTTGTCTATCTCAAATTCTTCTGTAAGCATGTTACAACCTATATCTGAGGTTGTGGGGTTGAAGTCAACAGATGTCGTATCTGTTAGTTCGAACTCATGGTAGATAGGTCTGGGTGTCTGTTCTTCAATCTTGATTCCGTAAAGAACAGATTGATTATGGGTTCTAAGTGTTCTAGATGTTGATGGTAAATCAACAAATCCTAGTGTAAGGTCAGATATACTGACCCTAGAAATGTTAGATGTAGTTCTAGATAGACGAGGTTCTCTGTCCATCTTGATACTAACAGATCCATCCTCATATTTTACAATCTGCTCAATTCTCGTATTTCTAATATTCTGTTCTTGTTGTAATGGTTGGGTGGCATTTTCAATGTTTTACCTTTCTGGTAAGGTAACATCCTTCCACTGTATGGTCCTGGGGATACTAACACTAGATCTGGTACAGTCCATGGTCCAGAGGAGTGTTTCATCCTTTAATCTATTTCTAGTTACAGACCTGGGATTAAGTCACGTATTCATGACTTTATAATTAAGATGATAAATAATTTTATAAGCATGTGATTTAGAAAAAAACACAATAATTATGTGTCTTAATATCTAAAGTCAGAATTCGCATAATATGTGGATTCGTAAGAGATATGGTAAAATTGGGAAAACAATCAAAGAAAATTGGTCCATTGGTTAAACTGATTTCAACTAAGCCAAGTAAAGAATCATTATATCTAAGCATCGTACAATATCGTAGAGCTAGATAAATACTTGTGTCTAATCTTTCTCTAGTTAATGGTTTAAAGGCAACTTGAACATGTCCTATATGAAGAAATCTATAACCATTCTTCTTTGCCTTTTCTAAGGATTTCTCTGAAATTAACTGTATAGACTGGTTATCACTGACTAATGGTATAACTTTCTCTTTAGATCTAATAGTTCTAAGAGACTTAAAGTCAAAGATTGCTTTCTGATAAACTAGTTTTATTTGCATCTTAGGTGGTTTCCAATTTGCTAATTCTTGTTCATTCTATGTTTCTTCTCTTGTACTAATGGTGTTAGACCTACTAGTTGCTGAGGAAGCACTGCTACTAGATGCTATAACTATAGTCTTATATATTAAAATCTGAAATCTATGTGATCTATCCTTCGGTGCAGACCCTGACTTACACTCGACTTATGCTCTTCTGCGAGACTTACTGCAGTCCTCAAGCCTAGACCTAGACCAACAGACAACAGATAGAAATATACTTAACTACAGACATGGCTTTGATACCAGAACTAGTCCAGTTCAAACAGCAACTGGTAAAGACTTATCAAGTCCGTTGATGGTTGTGGCTTTCCCTAAAAGCCAATCTTCATGTACCAGAAGACATATCATGCCATTTTACAAGAAGACAATATTGCTTTCGGCCACAATACACCGACAACATCACCAGGAGACAAGATTGTTTTCAGACACAGTAAAAGTTTTCACTTTTGACCATCAGTCGATGCAATAATAGCAAGAAGACAAAAACAGTGCCCTGCCGATACTATTCATGAATAGTAAAATCATTTTTACTGTTTATCCACAGTAAAAGTCACTTTTGACTTTTCCTAGACAAGATTCACCATTTCCGGGGGCCAAAGCGTCTTCAGCCAACTTTAAAAAGACCAGAGGACTCCGGAGTTCGGGGTCGAAGATTGTTTTCCTTTTCCAGTTTCATATTTTTAATTTTCTGTAATACCATACACTGTATCACCATCATTGTAATATAGTACTACCATACTGTACCATCACTGTACTTCAACCATTGTAACATTTTCTACAGATCTACAATACAAGTAAGATACTACGTCTCATATCTTTTATGCTTTACTTCTTTTGTTTACATCTTCTGTATTTCCATTTGTTATTTATTGTTCATTATCTGTTTGCTTCAATTATACTATGGCTTTATCTACTGCGTTTTCCTGGACTGGTTCTGGTATATATATATATATATATCATATGTGTGTGGGTGTAAAAATACGATCTTTTTGGTGTACTTTTGTTAGATAATACACAAACACCATTAGATAATAATGGTGAATTGTTTAAATGGGTTGGTGATAAAGATAGGCCATTGTTGTGTGGGTCAAAAAGCTGAGACTTTTCTTCAACAAGAAGATCAAATGGCATAAACGGATTTGGTAGAAAATCAATCAAGGGCTTGAAATTAATTTCAAGATTTTGATGAGAATGGGTTCGTGGGTTGGTTATGAAGAGTTTGAGTGAGGAGTGATGGAGTTCTTGGAAGAATTGAAGGTAGTGGCTGCAAGGAAAGGTGGAAATGGCGACGTCGAGCAGGCGAGGAAAGCGGTGGATCGCGGTGCTGGTGATTTTATATATATATATATATATTATATGTGTGTAAATAAACAAAAGGGGAAGGGGCATTTATATCTTTTAAGTAGTTTTGTTAATTAACTGAACATAAATATGGGGAGGGGGCACGTTCGATAGTTTACAAAAATACAAGGACTACTTATGGTAGTTTTTGAAACATAAAGAGCATCGATGCACTTATGCCTAAACACATGAAGGTTTGGTGCACTTCACCCTATATATTATAATGTACAAGTTTATAATATTATAAAAATAATTATGTTGGGAGTAAGACTGGTACAATAGTTGAGTTGAGGAGGATGAACGCCAGGTTTTTACCTGTATTTCGAGTTCAAGACCATGTTGGATACAATTAGTTGGGGGATATGATTAAAATTCTTTGGTATGTTAAATTATTTTCAGGAATATTTTATTAAAATCTTAGAAATGTTATACCTTGTTATATTTGATTTAAATTTAATAATTCTAAGAATCTTAAGTAATTTTTCAAAAATGTCCATCACTCTTATCAATACGCACATATACGAAAATACGCACATATATACAAATGCAACAATACATACATGCATACATATAGAGTACACACAACCCATATAGAATCATAATTGTGCACACATACACACACAAAGACACATTTACACAAACAGTACAATCGGGTTCGGGGGAGAGGGGAGTTAGTAAGGGTGTGTGTAGGTGACGGGAGGGGGTAGTATGGGGTAGGGGGCTAACAGAAATTGAAGATGGGGTTGGGGTAGTAGAAAAATATTATTCTAGTAAGGGTGGGAATTTTTGTCTTTTTATTTCTCTAAAACATTTTCACAATTTGAAAAGTCAAATAGAATCCCCTCACATGGGAATAAAAATTGAAAAATTCATAGAAATAGTATTTTTCCAGTAATATAATATTCCCGTAAATTTTTTATAATTCTTCTACCTAAACATAGGAATAACAGTTTTCTAGTTTCATTTTTCCAGAAATCTTGTAAAATTCAACGAAACAAATACACCCCAGAAGTGTAATGAGAATATCTTACTTTGGAGGTTCTAGCTAAGTTATTTATGCGAATCCTAATTATGTTAGGGATAGGTGTAAACATGAGAGGATTTTCTATAGTCTTAGTCCATAAAAAAATTATAACAATGTAAGAAGGAATTAAGCTTTTCTGGATATAAAATCAAATTTGTGATGGTTTAGACTTTCTCCATGTATAAAAATATGTCAATTTTGACCTTGTTAGATAATTGAGGTTCATCCTAACTTGGTCTTTAAGTCAGTGATTTTTTCATGTGGGATAAATGTATATTCCACGCCGAGAACATGTGGTC
The DNA here is from genome assembly GCA_037974665.1 of Ehretia macrophylla. NCBI lineage: Eukaryota > Viridiplantae > Streptophyta > Magnoliopsida > Boraginales > Ehretiaceae > Ehretia > Ehretia macrophylla. The sequence goes on along the minus strand of CM075771.1, from coordinate 81,395,205 downwards.
TTTTAAGTTAGTACTTTTTCAATGTGGGAGGAATACCTATTTCGACACCAATTCTCACGTGTGACCCAATGAGAACCGAAAAACAAGAGCTAACATTAAAGTGAAAAGAGTCAGCAAGAGTGAAATGCGAAATGAAATGAAACAAATGGGTCACACGTGGATGGATGTGACTAGACCAAGGTCCAACTCTGATATCATGTTAGATAACTGAGGTTCCATCTTAAAATTAATTGGTATTAAGTGGAGTTAGCCCAAGACCTTATCAGGTGATCCTCAAATAAGTGATTATCCAAAATGGGAAGAATGCATATTCGAATACGCCTTCTCGAGTATGGCAGTTAGATATGTTTGTGTACCTCTAAGAAGGCAGAATTAGTTGGTCCTGCATGTGTACCCCTCTTAACGCGATGTGTGTAATGTCCCACATAGGTAAGACATTGTATATGAGTGGTTGATAAGTGGTTGATATGAATACAAGTGATAATTTGAGTGAATAATTTTGGGACATTGAAAAAGAAGTCAAAAAAATTATTTTTTATGCCTAAAATACTAGTCTCACTCGTTGGCCTGAATTTCTAAGTTGGGGTGTGACAAGGTCATTTATTGCCTTCTATATGTATATCTGGTTAGCACAATTAACAACTTTATTATATTTCTCTTTTTTTTTTTGACATACCAATTAAATATACACATAAGAAGTGATGAATAAATAATAAAAATGAAATAATATCTAGTAACACTCGAAAAACTAATAGTCAAAGGCTTAAGGGGCAAACTTCATACAAGAGGAAAAATTTAGAACTGATACATTAAAAGCAAAAGTTTATAAAAAAAGTGGAATTGCTTAAAATGTTATAGGGTTCATATTGGTTTTTTTTTTTTTTTAATCCTTCTGGCTTTTCAACAAAGAGTGTTTTGTGAGTCAGCTAATTCACTTCTGACTTTCAAGAAATAAAATTTATCTATATGATTTTTAAACATGACATAAAGTCAACACATGAAAAAAGAGTGATTGTACTCCTTTTAGAGTAAACGAACGATGAGGCAGGTAAGTCCTCCATCTTTTTACGAAAGTTAAGCCTTATGGCCCCTTTCGTCATTGTAGTCTTTTTTTGATATTGATAAAATTTCTGAGGATATCACTCCTCTTTCCTTAAAAATAGATAAATAAAACACATGAAAAATATGATTCATGGAATAAACAACGTTGTGAAATAAATAATCGATTTGACGGATCGCAACTCACTTAGAACTGATGAAAAAACTTAAAGAATATGCACAAGACAAAAGAATATCCAGATTGACTTTCGAATTTTTATGAAATAAATAATCGATAATAACGGGTCAACGAATAAAAAAGATTCAAAAGATGTTGGAATTTCGAAAACACTTACGTCACTATTTAATATTTGCGTTTGGTTTTGGGAAGAAAAGGGAAGGAAGAGAAGTTAGAAAAAAGAATCACAAAGGGAAGAAAAAGTAACTAGTTTGTTGAAATATACATTCTTTTTATATTGAAAAATTATAAATTTAAATATTATTTTATAAGATTCTGTGTTACTTTATCTGGCATCAATTGGTTATAAGATAAAAATTCATGATTTTTAACATAGTATCAGAGTTTAAGCACTAAAAGGTACTAGGTTCAAGTCTCGCTCCCATCAATTTAAAAATATTAAAACTCTCCATGTGTAAAATAATAAATGAAAATTTAAACTTTTAATTGAGGTGATAATTTAACACAACTTCTCTCGCTTGGATAGAGAAACATGGGGAAAGGAAAAGTAAAGAAAGGGATGTTATCGTTTATCGTCCAGATTAGAGAAAATAATGAAACAATACTTTTAGATGTAAAATTGTTAAAATATATAGAGGCAATAATGAGAAATGGGGAATAGGGTTTATTGTTAGTAAAGGTGTTTTTTTTCTTTCCACAAACTATCACTTACTTTCCTTTCATTTTACCCCGCCCCAATTTGAAAAGAACCAAAAGTGATAACATTGAAAGATTCTCCAACCCTTCCATTTCCTTTTTTTTCTCACCCAATAAACGATCCATATAAGAAAAATAATTCTTTTATCTTTTTCCTTCATTTTCTTTCCAACCATTTTAGCATTCAAACAAAGTTTAAGTGCTGAAGCAAACTTATTTTTTTATTCTAAAATTATCTACAAAACATTCCATGTAAACATTCATTTAAAACCTAGAGTTAGAGCCAACCCAAGTTAAAGGCAGTTTGGGCATGTGCCCAAGGCCCCCTTAGCTTGGGGGCCCCAAGTTAAAAAAAAAAAATAATACTAATTTAATAAAAGAAGGCTAAACAGTTAGCACTTAAACGATTTTTGTTTATTATGATATTAATTTTGCATATAATATAAAAAATGAGGGCTGACCCAAGAAAGAAAGTATAGAGGTATACATTCAACTCTTCTTTTTATTTTTTTAAGTGATAAATTTTAATATTGTTTACATACTTATATATATATTAACTTGAAATAATTAATTTTTTTGGCTTATATTCTTTTTTTTTATATTAATTGTTCTTATATGCAATAGACTTAATAAAGTCTAATTATTAAGTCCTAAGAAATATGTTGAAGAAAGACTTAATAAAGAGAAATAATATTGGAAAAATGTCTTTTTATTTATAGTGATTATTTTAATATAAAATTTAAAATTATTTTATTAAAAAAAAACTTAAATATTGAGATTCCTATTTAAATAATCATTCAAAATTTTTAAATTATTTGAGATAACCCTGCCTAGAGTCAAGAACATGACATTCGTATATCACGAATCTCTTCGACCAGAAACGACACAAATGTTTCTTATTTATGAACATAGATAAGTGTGTCAGTTGTGTGCTTTAATCATATATATTTTTTTAATGTGTGAAAAGTCATATCTTTATAAGTTTTTGAACTAAAGGTATAAAACTAGCAAATCATCTAGTGACAAAGTGCTTCAACTGTAACTGTACGTGACATTGATTAGCTCATATATATTTTTAGTTCGAATTAATTAAAAAATTAATTTTTTAAGGCCAATCCAAATATAAGATATTTGATTAATTTGAATTATATCTTCTACATATTGAATTATATGTCTAAAATTTTATACTCTTAATGTGTATCTAAAAGACTTCATCAGTAAAAATAAATATATATCAAATAAACATACGTGTTATAGAACCAAGGATATAAGTCAAATTATTAAAAAGAGTAACAGGCTTGGACTTTATGGCTTTTGCTATCAGAGTATTTTCTTTTATTTTTGGGCAGTCTCATCTGAAAGCAAGCGTAACTAGTTATCAACACAAATTATAATTTATTTATTTAATTGATTTATTCAACAAGGCAGCTCGTATGGAGGCCAGAACTTTCTCTCTCATTTTTTTAATCGATTTGAGAATATGCAAGTGATCTTAGGTGGGTAGCACAAAGTCTTGATTTAAAGAACTTAATTGGACTCCTAATTTGATGTCATGGTGAAGTGACCATTTCAACCAAAACTTGATTTACGAGAGGAAAATTGATTTTTTCATCCTTTTTTTTTTTTGCTAAAGAAAAAAAATACCTTTTAATACTTTGCTAAAAGGCTTCCATGAAATTATTTTTACATAATACAAAAAAATTTGTTTTTTTTTTCTTTTTTACAAATATACCCCTTCATATTTTAGAAGTCTAACATTACCATCAAATTTTCTAAAAACCCAACCTGCCCAACATGCAAAACAATTAACGACGTTTATTCAATAATACTTTAACCAAAGCTCTACTGCTTAACTCTACAACTCAAAAGCAATCAAATTTTAGAACTAGACTAAACAGAACCTTAATCTTTTCTTTCAACCACAACAAATTAATTCACTTGTAAAACAAATGTGAAAGTCTTCAATTTATATTAAAGTAATTCTAAACGTCACTCTTTATTCATCACCAATTGTCTCTCCTAGTTGGCATGCCTAGTTGGCAGATTTAGTTTTTATTCTCTCTCCAATCTTATCAATTTTATTTAATTTCTTTCTCTCCTTTTATTAATTTTTTTCTCTCTTGTTTTTCCTTTTTTTCTTTACTTAATCAATGTTTCCTTTCTTCTCTTCTCTCTCTTTTGTTTAACCCTACATGTTTTTTGCTTCTTTTTTTTTCCAGATTTTTCTCTTCTTCTTGAGAAATTGATAATTGCTACCTTATGGAAGACATTATTATTTTATGTGTATAAATAGCTTGGAGGAAATCTCAAACCCATATTCCTTTGCTTTCAATGATATATATAAGCTCTGTTCATTCTTCTTCCTTTTATTCATGCCCTCTTAACATTTTTCTTTTCATGTTAAATCAGATTAAGAATCATTAAGCTTTTTCTTAATCCGATAGAGAACCTAAATTGTTCTTTAAATATAATAGGCGAATAATATAGAAAATTTATGTACGCATATGACATGAAATTTAATGTTAGTAAAACTAATGTTTAAGGACCAATCCAACCACTGCTAACCTCTACAATGGCGTTTAAGGACCCTGGAATGTTTGAAAACATGCAGATAGGAAAATGGTTGAAATCACATGGTCACAATGCCTTACTGGACGATGGCGCCATAAACATTGTTAATGGAAAGAATAAGCAAGCTATGTCGCTCGAGCTCCAGAATGTAGAAGAGAAATGGAGCAAGAAATTGAGTGGATTCCTCTTGAACAGTAATTAAGGTATATAAATTATTATCACAGTGGCTAGAATTAAACTTAGTTAACAAGAATTCTTTGATATAATTATCTCGTGTATGCATATAGAAAATTTTCATATACTTTTCACCTATTATATTTTGAAGATTAATTTAGTTTATCTATTGGTTTAAAATGTTGGATATAGCTCGAATGCCAACTAGAGTCAGATACTGAAAACAATTAAAGGTTTGATAAGAGTTGAAATACTATGAAAAATAGGAATCCTAATCATAATAGGACAAGAATTAATCTATTATAAATAGGGTTACCTAGGTTGAGTTTAGTTATCGCACACCACAAGGAAAGTGTACCATATTAAATTAGATTAGAGTAAGAGTATGTAGGTTTATCGGAGTCATTACTGTAATAGTTCTATGAATAATAAAGAATAATGTTCTGTGGCTATAAACTATACCGAACCACGTAAAAATAGTGTTGTGTTTCCCAATGTATCTATCTGCACGATCCTTCCAACAAAGTGGTATTAGAGCTTGGGACTGCATATATATATGTTGGTTATTATCGTCGTCAAGAGAAGTGCATTCTGCTACTGAAGTAGAAGACAACAAAGAAGAGGACGTTGAAGCAATCAAGAAGCTTACGTCGAGACATGGTGTAGTGCTCGTTGTTGAAGATTGTTGTCATGAAACATTTAGCAGATTGATGCCTCGCCGGAACAATGGAGTTCCAATAGCAACTCCAAGCTTAGAAGAACATGGCCAACAGAGAAGGGATGACTGCGCATCATCGCTGTTGCGCTATGAAGGAGATGGCGTCCCCAAGTGCGGCGAAGAAAGTAGACAACTGCGGTTGTCTAGAAGAGAACCAATGAGCACCACCATTGAGGAAGAAGTCGAAGATGCTTGGCGAATAAAGAACTTGTTGTTGGAAGTTAGGAAAGAGAACACAACCAAAAACAAAAAAACAAAAACAAAAAAGAAAAAAGAAAAAAAAAGGAAAAAGAAAGAAAAATGTTTAAGGGAAAAAAAAAATAGCATTATGGATGGTCCTATTTTAGTTCTCTGAATTGTGTATTGGTGAATAAATATTTTTCTCTCAAAGATTTTTATCAAGCTCTTGTCAAACATGTCTACAAAAGAAAACTCAAGAGCTTTGATTTCGACAAGGCCAAGGAGTTGTGTACTTTGTTGAGCTTGGATGATGAAAGCCGTGAGATCTTAAGGGAGGATTTGTTTCAATATTTGCAGTCCATAAAGGAATTGGTGAACCTGAGTTCTGATTAGACAAGAAGGGATTTTGATTGAATGCTTTGAGCTTAAGGGAAGATGTGCATCCAAGTTGACTCAGATGATGTTGATCAAGGATTCGAAGTTTGGTATTTCTCGCCAATGGAAGAATTTGTTGGATATGGCTTGAATCCTAAGTAGAGTCAACTATTGAAAACAATTAAAGGTTTGATAAGAGTTGAAATACTATGTAAAATAGGAATCCTAATCATAATAGAACTAGAATTAGTCTATTATAAATAGGGTTACCTAGGTTGAGTTTAGTTGTCGCACACCACAAAGTGGGTATACCATATTAAATTAGATTAGAGTTAGAGTATATAGGTCTATTGAAGTCATTACTGTAGTAGTTATATGAGTAATAAAGAACAATATTTTGTGGATGTAGACTATGTCGAACCACGTAAAAATAGTATTGTGTTTCCCAACGTATCTATCTGCACGATCCTTCCAATATAAAAAAAGCTTATAATGATTCTTACTTTGATGTAACATGGGGAAAAAAAATTTAAGGGAAAAGGGATAAGAATGAAAATAGCTTACCTATATCACTGAAAACAAAAAGATATGGGTTTGAGATTTCCTTCAAGTTATTTGATGCACCTAAAGCAATAATTTCTTCCATAAGGTAACAATTATCAATTTTACAAGAAGAATAGAAAAATCTGGCAAAAGAATGCAGTAAACATGTAGAGTTAAACAAAAGAGAGAGAAGAGAAGAAAGAAAACGATGATTAAGGAAAGAAAAAAGGAAAAACAAGAGAGAAAAAAAAAATTAATAAAAGGAGAGAGATAAATTAAATAAAATTAATTAGATTGGAGAGAGAATAAAAATAAATCTATCTAGTTGGCATGCCAACTAGAAAGTGATAATTGAGTGATAAAAAAAGGGTGACGTCTATCATTACTCTTTCCCTTTTGTTGCTGCAGTAAATAATGGATAGGACAAAGAGATCTCACACCCATGCATATATTGAAGCAGCCAACAAAACCAAGTAACTTATACCAAGAAGTGGTTAATTATTAAAGACACTTTGACATGGTTAAAGATGTCATACTTTTATTAGTTCTAAATTCAAAGCTAGTTTCTTACACCACGTCAAAGCGTTTTAATAACTAATCTTGGATCACACATAAGAGTTTTGTTGCAGAACAAAACAGTATCATATGGAAAAATATAATTTCCAGAAATAGCATATAAGATATTGGATTGCTCTAATGATACTAACTGATTTTAGAATAGAATTTCATGTTTTTTAGAATAGATATGCAATGGGATCTAAACTAGAATATGATGAAAGTAAAACACCACAAAAAAGTCCCATGAAGATATTGTGCAGTTTGTAGAACAACTATCAAATAAACTTGGATCATGTTGAATTTCCATAAAGCATATATCTTTCATAATGGTTCTCAAATTTTTTAACCTAGTGTTTGTTTTCGGGAAAGGTTTCATGCAAACTTTTTTTTTATGGTTAGATGTTATTTACATTATAATTTTTTTTCACGATATCCTAATTGAATAGGGCCACATGTACTATCAAAAGTTAAATTTCAAAAAGCAATGAGTTACAAGTTGATTATCAAGGGTTATATCTATAGAAACTGAATTGCAAAAGAAGATTGCTTGAATGCTATATATTTCATTCTGTACGTTGCATGTATAAATACACAATGCTGAGTTAGTCAATGGGACTAGGACTCATGACTTACGTACAAGATTACAACAAATTTTAAAAACCTAATAAGATAAGGTTTAAAAGCTTTGAGCTGATATTATCTGTTACAACCAGAGTTATCTCTAATATGCCCCCACAAGATAGACATCCCGTCAACGATAGCTAGCTTGAGCTTTTGTTGCTGAAACTGTAGGCGAGACAATGGTTTAGTAAGAGAGTCCGCGATTTGATCAGCCAGTGAACATGAGAGATTCTGATGGATTTGTTGGCCACTTGATCACGAACAAAATGAAAGTCAATAGCTACATGTTTCATTCGCGAGTGGAAGACAGGATTTGCACATAAGTAGGTTTCTCCCACATTATCACAATAAATAGTTGGCACAGTGGACAATTGCAAGCCAAGTTCAGTTAGAAGATTTTGCAATCAGTTCACTTCAGTTGTAGCAGTGGCAACTGCTCTATACTCAACTTCGGTCGTTAAGCGAGCAACAGTTCTTTGTTTGCGAGACAACCAGCTGATTGGATTATTACCGAGAAACGTAACATATGCAGACGTAGAGGTACGATCGTTGATATTCCCTGCCCAATCAGCATCAGAGAAGATAGATAATTATAAGGTAGAAGATCGGCGCAGCAACAAGCCATGACTCACTGTTTGTTTAAGATATCTCAAAACTCTCTTCACCGCAGTCTAATGATTCTCCGTCGGACAATGCATAAATTGGGACAATCGATTAACTGCAAAAGCTATATCAGGACGGGTGAAAGAAAGATACTGTAAGGCGCCAACTACACTGTGATATTGAGTAGCATCAGTGAGTGAGGACCCATCGTTGAGCCTTAACACGTGAGAGGTAGATATAGGCGTGCTGACACCTTTAGCATTTTGCATCTGAACCATGGCAAGCAAATCACGAATGTACGTCAATTGTGATAGAAATAGTCCCTGGTTCAAGTGTTGTACCTCAACCCCCAAAAAATAGTTCAAGGTGCAAGGTCTTTTAATGAAAACCGAGCAGCTAGAGATTCAATAATACCACACACAGCCCTCGAAGTATTTCCTGTGACGACGATATCGTCTACGTACACCAAGAGAAAAACCACCACACCATTCTTTCGGAAGAAAAATAAAAAGGGGTCACTTCTAGAGTTAAGAAAGCCAATAGCAAGAAGAAAGGAGCACAACTCAGTATACCACGCTCGTGGTGCCTAGCGAAGCCCGTAAATTGCCTTTCTCAACTTGCATATATGTCCAGGGAATTGAGCATCTACAAATCCCGGCAGCTGATGCATATAAACTTCATCTTCTAATGTGCCCACCCAAAATGTACTGCCATGGATAAAATCAAACGAACAGTAGTAGGACGAACAACTAGACTGAAAGTAGCATCAAAATCAACCCCCGGACATTGGTGAAATCCCTTTGCCACTAATTTGGCTTTAAATCGATCAATAGTGCCATCCGCTTTTCTTTTAATTCGATAGACCCACTTGCACCCCACTATGTTCTTGATTCCAGAAGAGGGCACCAAGTCCCATGTGCCGTTACGTATAAGTACATCGAACTCATCAGACATTGCCTTGCGCCAATGAGAGGACTTACTCGCTTGAGTATAAGAAGTTGGTTCAATGGCATCCTGTAACTCAGTAGAAGCAGACAAGCATAATTTTTGAACAGGTTTAACAATGCCAAGTTGAGAACGAGTCACCATAGGATGATGAGATGGAGGAGCAGTAGGTATAGGTAAAGATGGAGAAGCAGAGCGAACCTGATCAGAATTTGACATCGGGAGGCCACTAGACTGAGGCGAAGAAGGCGTACCTGAAGGAGAGGTCAACGATGAATGGGGCGGCACATTAGAGGACATAAGCTGTTGGGATGAAGATGATGAAATTCGGACCTGGGGCGTAGCAGTAAGAGGAGTGGGTATTTTTAGAGAAGGGTCTGGACATGTTTGTGTGGACGAGGGCAATGGTGGTGTATTATCTAAAGTAGTCGAGTAATGTGAGTCAAAAAAAGAAGGACTAGGCACTTGACCCAAGTTCAAATGTGTGGCTGGAAATATATTTTCAACGAAAACCACATGTCTTGATATAAAGAAACGATTGCTCTTTGGATCAAAGCATTTATACGCGTAATGAGTGGTAAAGTAGCCTAAGAAGATACAAGGACATAAACCAGAGTCTAGTTTATCCGAGGCATACGGGCACAACCACGGGTAACAAAGACATCCAAAAACTCGTAACTTGAAGTAGGTGGGTGGTTCATTAAATAATAGTTGAAATGCGGATTTGTTACCCATTCTAGTGGATGGCATCCTGTTTATTATAAAGACAGTAGCTTGACACGCAACAGACCAAAAAATTAAGGGAAGAGACGCTTTAGACAACAAGGTTAGAGTAGTTTCAACTATGTGCCGGTGACGCTGTTCTGCAATACCCATATGTTGAGGTGTATGGGGGGGGGGGGGGGGACTAACTAGATGTTGAATCCCATATTTTTGTAAAATAGGACGAAGACCTATATACTCTCCACCGCCATCAGTATAGAGCAGGAGAATAGATGTGTTAAAAAACTTTTCAACAAGAGCTTTGAAATCTTGAAAATTTTGTATTGTGTCAGATTTTCATTTTAATGGATACAACCAAACATAACGAGTATGATAGTCCACAAAAATGATATAATATTTGTAACCATCAAAAGACATAACTGGAGCAGGGCTCCAGACATCAGAATAGATTAATTCCAGTGGTTTGGTCATTACAAGAGACGAGTCCCCAAAGGGTAATCGATGACTTTTTTTAGACAAACAATTATTACAAAAATTGAAGGTAGAAGTAGACACAGGCAATTTATTATCCAAGATGACACAACTAAGGACTCTATGATAAGGATGACCTAGACGATAGTGCCATTGCTCACAAGATACGCAGGTAGCAGACAAGGCTTGAGGCTGAGAAGAAGAGCCCGGCCACTCATACAAGTTCCTCTTACTCCGGCCTCTGACTAGTGGTGCCCTCGAGGTCAGATCCTTCACAAGAAAAAAATTAGGAAAAAATTCAATGGATGTTAGATTTTGTTTGCAGAACTGTGAAACAGATAAAAGATTTTTACAAATGGCAGAGGCACAAAGCACATTATTCAACTGAAAAGTAGTGCTAGGAGTGACTAAAGTAGTTTTACCGATATAAGTGATTGGAATATCTGATCCATCCCCAATAAGAATGCCATCTGAACCACCATACTCAGACTGTATATTCATGTTGTGAAAATCAGAAGCGATGTGATGAGATGCACCAGAATCAATCACCCAATTGGACTGTGTCGAAAAGCCTCTATTAGCAAAGTTTGCATGAGGATCAAAATAAGCCTGCTGACGGGATCAGCACACCTTTGCAACATGCCCAAATTTATCACATAATTGATACTGGACGCGAGACTGGGCATTAGAAGACCTAGAGCGCCAGGTGTTGTTTGAAGATTTAGAATTGTTACTGAATTGAGACACACCACCAGTGGAGCTAGATTGAGAGTAGCGATTTTGTTGACCATTGTTAGAGAAGGTAGAGGCCTTCTTATTTTGTCCACCAGAGCCTCGCCCTTTATTAGCAGACTTCTGTGAGAATTGAGCAGTGACAACACCAGAGTCTTTACGCTGATCCTCACGCTTGAGAAATTATTCATGGTCAAGTAATTTGTCAAATAAATCCTCAAAGGTAATATCGGTGTCACGAGCCCGAATTGCAGCACTTAATTCCTTGTAGTCATCGCCAAGACCAGAGAGAACTACAACTACCAATTCATCATTCGCAACCGGTGAGCCAGCTAAGGCCAATTCATCAGATAATTTTTTGACATAACGAAGATATTCAGTAACACTTTGATGACCTTTGGTCATGTGCAGGAGCTTGTTACGGAGCCCGTAAATGCGGGACTTACAGGCATTCGCATAGGAGCTGTTGAGCTTGTCCCATGCGTCCTTAGCTGTGGAAGCCATGGTAATCAATGGGGCGATGTTGGCATCTACAGAGGCAAGAATAGCATGATGCAATAGGTTATCCTGCCGTGTCCAGTACTTGTATTCAAGGTTGGGTGAGGCAGTTCCATTGGAGGTGAGAGTGTCGGGGGGACACGGAGTCGTTCCATCAATAAAACCCATAAGGTCATATCCATAAAGGAGGGTGAGAAACTGAGTTCGCCAAGTGGGGTAGTTGCTGCCGATAAGTTTCATAAGAAGTTGAGCCGTGACATTGATGGCAACAATCGTTGGCAGAGAATTGGTGCCACCAAGAAGAACGGAACTAGTTGTTGAAGTGGTAGCGGCGCTGGTATCACTGGAGGCCATGGCAAAAGTGAGGTGGGAAGAAAAAAACAAATGTGTGGATCGAAGACGCTTGCTGAAGCCTGATGTGGCTCTTATACCATATAGAAACTGAATTGCAAAAGAAGATTGCTTGAATGCTATATATTTCATTCTGTACGTTGCATGTATAAATACACAATGTTGAGTTAGTCAATGGGACTAGGACTCATGACTTACGTACAAGATTACAACAAATTTTAAAAACCTGATAAGATAAGATTTAAAAGCTTTGAGCTAATATTATCTATTACAACCAGAGTTATCTCTAATAATATCAACAACTTCGGTCGACAATGAAGAGAGAAACAATCAATTCAACTTACACGACTAAAAACTTCAAATTTCTAAACGTAGAATGGATTTGAGATTGCTTTTAGTAAGAGTGGTCCATATTATAAGGGGAAATGATTGAATTTGCCAACAGTGTGAAAGAAATAGCCTTCAATCTTGCCAATGTAAAAGTTCTACTTTGTTTCTGAAATTACTTGCTTTTCAATCTCAGATCCTTGAAGTTATTTCTCCTTATTGGTAGAAATAATTGAAGTCCTTAAAACTCAAGGCAAGATCAACCCAAATAATAACATCGACCTTTGGGCCGAAATTGACTTTAGCAACTTTTTTTTTTTTTTTGCTATGAAAGCAAGTATATCATTGAAGTTCAACTCAAAAAATATTTACAACTAATTCTATCCAAAAGAATTAACTGGAAAGGCATCTCTCATCCAATCGCCATCTATTACAAATTTCAACATTGACAACACTCCTTTTAAATTTCTTACAAACACTTAACTTCAACTTAATTGCATTCACAATTGATTGTTGAACAGCTTCCTCAGAGTTAAATATTTGCATATGGACTCTATGGTTTCTCTCTTTTCAAACTGAATAAACAATGCCACAACAAAACAATCTAGTAATAGATGCTTATAAGTCATCGCCCTTGCAAAAATATTTTACCTACTCCCTGATATTATCCCAATTCGGAAAACAGTCTGGGATCATACATAATTGCAAGCCCCACTTCCAAATTCTTTTAGTTACTTCATATTCAAGGAACAAATGGTCCCTATCCTATGGTGCAAGGCCACACAACGAGCAAATACTACTTAATAACACCCCAGGTAAGGAGACAGACCTTCGTAGGGAGACGATTTCGAATGGCTAACCATGTAATAAAACAATGCTTAGGAATTCTGATTTTACTCCATACAAGCGGAAACCAATCCACCAATTCCTCTTTACCTCTAACCGCCTTCCAAGCTGATGCCATAGAGAAGATTTCGTTAGACTTATGCTTCCAAATCCAAATGTCCTCACAGTTGGAGAGGACTTGCAGTTAATCTGCTGAATAATGTCTCTAAGCACCAAATCATTGCTTTCACACCAATCATTCCTATCAATAATCTCAGCAACTTTACAATCAACACCAATAGAACAACTCAAAAAATTATCACAACTAATTTGATCAAATAGAATGCCCTTAGGGTGCCACGGATCAAACCAAAAGGAAATATTGTCTCCCTTACCGACCCTTGCACTAAAATGATTTTTAGCAATGGAACGCAGTGTCATCAGCTTCCTCCAATGCCAAGAAGAATTCGATCCAACCTGATATCCCATAGAGATTGCCCCTTGAGGTAATAATCTTTAACCCATTCCACCAATATCGAATTATGAGACTTTAGAATCAGCCAGATATGTTTAAGAATAACAGTATTATTAACATTTTCAAGATTCCTCAGACCTAACCCTCCCTCCTTAATGGGTTTACAAATTTCTTTCCAGTTAACTTTAGCACCCTTCTCAGTCTCATATTTCCCTTTCCAAAGGAATCTAGCAAACTTTTTCTCAATCTCCAAAATCACACTCTTGGGGAAGAACATCATACCTGACCAATACGATTGAATCCCCATAAGGACAGATTTGATCAGAACAACACGACCCGCGAAAGAAAGCCATCTAGAGGACCAGTGATCAAGTCGAGCATTGATTTTAGCTATCAACGGAGCAACGAACCCTTGCTGATGCGTGAGGAAGACAGTGGAATCCCAAGGTAATTGAAAGGGATATCCTCCTCCTGAAAGCCGACCATTCTAAGGATGCCTTCTTTAACGTTCTGCCGACAACCACCGAAGAAAATGTTGTTTTTACCATAATCGATTTCAAGCCCCGAAAGTCTACCAAAGATTTTAAGCACCATCATGATAGATTTAATAGACTCTAAATTTTCTTTGGAAAAAATGAGGACATCATCAACGAAACACAAATGAGAAATTTGCCATTTTGCACATTTGGGATGGAATGAGAATTCCCTGTGAGAGGAAACTTCGTTCATTAGCCTTGAAAACATCTCCATAATCAACACAAATAAATAAGGGGATAAGGGGTCTCCTTGACGAAGCCCTTTAGCCCTTTTGAAATACCCCTCTAAACTGCCATTAATGAATATAGAGAATCTAGTAGAAGTAATGCAAGCTCTGACCCAGCCAATAAAATCCAAAGGGAAATTAAATGCCTCCATAACCTTTAAAACAAAGGTCCAATTCATAGAATCATATGCCTTTCGAATGTCAAGTTTGATTGCACATCTAGGAGATATACGTTTCCTGTTATAACCACGTATGAGCTCTTGACCCAAGAGATTATTGGAAGCAATAGATCTGCCAGGCACAAAAGCAGCCTGACAACCCGAAATAATCTCCTCAAGACACCCTTTAAGCCTGTTAGCAAGAATCTTGGAGATGCACTTGTAAATCACGATGCAATAGCAAATAGGTCTATATTCACTAATAAACGAAGGATTGCGAACCTTCGGAATAAGAGCCAAATAGGTTGAATTGCATTCCCCCAAAAGTTTCCTGAATTGGAAAAAAAAATTAATCGCCTTAGACATCTTCCCCCACTATGGACCAAGCTATTTTGTAGAATAAAAAAGTGTAACCATCTAGACCCGGACTTTTGTTATCAGTCAAAGAGAACAAAGTTTCCTTGATCTCCACATCCGATACAGCTGAAATAAGAGCCCCATAATCCAAAAAGTCTGTCGAATCCTCCACAATAGCTCTAATGTCCTCTAGCGTATACTGGTGCTCAACGTTGGGGGTGCCAAGGCTTTTCGCAAAATAGTCCACAATCTCCTTCTTGATCAAGTCTTCCTAGGCAATAACACTCCCGTCATCCTTAACAATTCTAAAAATCTTGTTACGAGCAAAGCGACCCCTGATGCATTTGTGAAAAAAAGCAGAATTTGAATCCCCTTTAACCATCCACAAAGGTCTAGATTTCTGGAATAAAATGGCTTCTTCATCCTTAACTGCTCTGTCAAGTTCATTGATCAAGCACTTCTCCTCCCTAGCCAAATCAATCCAATTAAGAAAGACAGAAGATTGGATATTAGCAAGCATCTCCCTGATAATACACACCCTATCAGACAAGTTGGAAAAGAACTTTTTGTTGAACTCCTTCAGCTCTTTCTTCAGTAATTTTTGTTTCTGAAAACGAATGAACATAGGGGTGCCTGACACTCTAACATTCCACGCCCTCTGAACAACATTCAAGAATTCCTCATGATCCGCCCATACATTAAAGAACTTAAAAGGACAAGGACTTCTACGATTCTGTCCAACCGTAAGAACTAACGGGCAATGGTCAGACACCCCTGGCAAGTCAACAAATAGATCAACCATTGGGAAAGAATTCAACCATTCATCATTAACCACCAATTTATCAATTCTGCTAGCTCGAGGAGAATTTACAGCATTTCGATTAGTCCAAGTGAAGAACGAGCCAGAACTACCAAACTCCCTCAATTCAAGATTCGATAAGCAATCTCCAAATTCCACAGCATTTTGACTTAGCGAAGAGCACCGAAGTCTATCATCGACTCGCAAGATTTCATTAAAATCCCCAATGACACCCCAAGAAGCATCACCAATACCTTCAACCTAACTTTCCAGTTTACGCCAAAGTGATCTTCGTTCATTAGCATCATTGCGGGCATATGTGACGGAGAGCAAAAAACATTTATCCCTTATAATAATTTTGCAATGAACCGCTTGATCGAAGACATCAACAACAGAGAGAGAAACATTAGCATCTTTCCAAAGAATCCAAATTCTACCTCCAGAAGCATGATCATAGTTAGCTACAAAATTCCATCCTTTAAATCTTCTTTTCAAAATAAAAGAAGTATTGTCAATGATCACTTTGGTTTCAAGAATGCACAAAATGTCAATGTGATGTTATTTACAAAATTAACCGTTTCTACTTGTTTGAGGGCACTATTAAGTTGACACAAGCAAATGTAAAAAATCCATATTCAAAATCGATTTGGTACAAGTATTATTCTAGTTTCACTAAATATTAAATTTGAGATTGAACATGCATGATATAACTGCACGCATTCCACGGTGGATGTGAAGAAGTGGATCATTATCTGAGAAATAACTAGCCAAACTAGTATTTGCAGTGAATCTCCTGTTAAGTAGTTGTGCATGATGATAGGAACTCCCAATTCTCTTGCAAATATAACCCTTTGATCATTTCTTCGCAGTTGCTTGCAGTAGCATTCAAGTAATGCTCTTTAATTTCACTTGTTTCAGCATGTGCTCTATAAATTCCTTTGGTACAAAATAATAAATGATCTCCCCAATGCATAAATGGTTAGGAGTTCACGTTTTTCATCATCTTGGTAAAATCAAGTCCACCGCGAAGATATTCATAAACTACTCTACTGTAGTTTTAGCAGATAATCCCAATTTAGATTTAATAATACATCCCAACAGAGGACGACCATGTTTGTTCAATTTATCTCTCTACGATTAGCAAGGCAAGTTGAGTCATTATAAATTTGGCTCTAATAGACTGATATACATACCTAATATATATTTAGCAACACCAGGATATTAACTGCATTCCATAAAAAACCAACTGGAATGCATATTTATACTTTATACACCTGTTCTAAAATAATTTTACAAATTTATAAAAATCGCCCGCAGATGATACAACCAAAATTTTAACACCCGAGTTCTATTTTCTCGTAAAATGATATGAGCTTCTCCCTTAACCTTTCAACATCCATGGCTTGAGTTTCATTCACCAGCTGAATCCAACCGTCAGAAAAAATAGATAATAGCAATCAAATATTAGAAGATAATGATAGAATTATAACATCTTCAATTAAATAGAAATTATATGTCTCCCCTCTTGATCACAAATAAATGCGCTATGAAGATAAATAAAGCACATATGATTTTTTTCTTCTATGCTTATTTTCTTAAATTGTCGTATGATCTTTATTAGCATTCTGATTTGAGAGGAACATATGAAAATAATGGTAAATCACACATGAGGTAAATCAAGGAAAACTCTGACGAGAGAGGAAAATGAGATGACAATGGTTATTCTTGTTATTTTTCTAATTTATGATCATCGATCTTGTTCTTTCATAATCGATCTTAGATGCTTGTAATAATTATCTTACATTTAGTAAATTCTCCTTTTGTCTCCTTTTTATATTCTTCACCGTGGAAACTAACTCTTTTTCCCCTAATGCAATTATTTTTTCTCCACTCGTACCTAGATCTTTATCCCAAGTGCTCAACTCTAATATTATAATTTTTATACACAAAATTTTAAGTATAATTGTTTTTTTTCAATTAAGTTGTTTCTAATAGCAACCATAACCTATTGGGTAAAATATTTTAAGGACCATTAAACTATTTTGTCAATCTTGTTTTGTATGGCTAATAAACTATTTTTTTATTCTAAAAGAACTATTAGTTTTTCAAAATACATTCATTCCAGTCATTCTGTTGGTTACCCTTAAAACCGACTAACGGAAAAGGATTAAAATCCAAATAATTAAAATTAAGGGGCTCAAATATGTTTTTTTCTTTCTACTTTTTGTTTTATCTATTTTTTTTATTCTTTTTCCCTACTTCACGGTTTCCAAATCTTGCAGGGGCCGCCTTCTCCCTTTCTTCCCTTTCCCAGCACCTGCACTCTCTATCACCATTCAACCAATCTCTCTTTCCCTCTCACATACCCATTAACATCATCAACCTAGCTACCACATACACCCCACTCACCACCATATATCTCGGTTACCATTCACCAGTCACCACCTTTCTCAACCTCTTTTTCTTTTGCACTTATTCAAGGTCTTGCTGGATGGTAGTGATGAGTAGTGAGATGAGGCTTCCACCGCGTGTGATTGGTCCTTTAGCCTTTCGAACAAGAATGATAGGCACTGTCAAGTTGGAAAACATTTTTTTTGCTAAACATTGGTTGGAATTGATCAAGATAGATGTAAACTAGAATTTTCATCTTAATTATTATAAGTAAGCCATTGATATGCATGCTTGCAGTTTCAAGTTTCACGTTTGGAGATTTGCTCCAAGATGGAGGAAGAAGAAGAAGCACAAAACGAAAAAAGTATAGGACGAGAGAAAAGAACAAAAGAATAAACCAAAAACACAAAGTAAAATGGAAAAATTATTTGAGTCCCTTAATTTTAACCTTAAAAATTATGTTTTTGGAAGAAAGTGATTTGTCAAGCATTCTAAAAGTGAGTTTTTAATTGGTAGTCACTTATCTGATATCAGAATCTAGGTATTCAAAGATTTTGGATTCAAAACTCACCGTCACCTATTTAAAAGCGTTAAAAATTGTCCAAGTAAAAGACTCCAAAATTAACTCTGCCTACACTTGCGAGACGTGTTAAAGATAAATAATATAACAAAACTCCTCTCTAACAGTTTAAATTTTTAGATGATATGTTCACTTAACAGTATTTGAACTCTTCTCAACTAGTTATTTTTAGTAATAACTGATGTAATGACTTAAATAGAACCATTTAAAAAAATTAGTAGTACTTTTGGAACCAAATATAATTTAATGGTTAAAATAAGACTCTTATAATAATTTAGTAGGCCCGAAAATATTTTACACTAACTTATGTAGCTTTATGTCATGCTTAAAATCCTACAATGTAATGAATTCAAAGAAAAAGTTTTTCATCTACCAGTAGAATCCACCACACTCATTGAGAAGTGGGTCTCAAATTTAATAAGACCCATCCCACTTAGAACGGGATCATTCGACATCAACAAATGGTAGACTTGTCTAAATTATGATAATGAGCAAGGAAAAGAAGATACACTTGAAAACTCTGTAATACCTCAAGATGTAGACTATAGAAAACCGTCCCATCAGAAGACCCAAAAGACGACATATTGAGCACAAGAAACCCTTCCTGCTCCAAGCTTTGTAGAGCTTCTGCAAATGAACCATTAATGGATTTCAGAAAAGATATCTGAACTCCTATTTCCCTATCACCGATTTGACTTGCTGAAACAACTACCAATTTACTTTGTTGTTCTGTTTTTCTCAGATAATTTCCAAAATGGGCATATCCTTCTAGTCTACACATCCTTGTTGCAAGGGCTTCTTTCTTCTGATGCAGTCTTTGCATCTCCTTTTCTAGCTCCGGGATGTATTTCACTGCACGAGAGACCGTGCCCGGAATGCTTAATCTTTCCTGTAGATAAGAAATATTAACTTGTACATGTTAATCTCTTTCTTCCTTGTAATTCTTGTAAATGTTTGACATGTGGAATGAAATCGAATTACTTGCCGAGCAAAAACAAAAAAATAGAAAGAAATATTAACTTGCACATGATTAATACTATGTGTTTTGTGTAAAAATGTCGATGTTTGTGGTGTGTGTCAAGCGATTTTGCTATTATGGCAGATGCAAATATCTTGTGAAGATAACTGAGGTTCCATCTTAAAATCAATTAGTGTCAAATGTAGTAGCTCAGGACTCTCACGACGTGTGACCTTATTTGAAAGGAGTCACACATAAAAGATTGAACACGAGTAAACCTAATTTTGAGATGGATCATACTTGGGAGATTGAATACATATAGTAAGATTAATATGGATTTGAATCCCCTAATAACACTACTTGTATGATAATTTTATTAGGGAAGAATTTTAATTTTTCATTTATTAAGAGAATATCTGGATCTTTAATTGAATATTTTTGCTTTGAGAATTGTACAATTGGATATCTTTTTGCTTTGAGAATTGTACAATTGGATAAAAATAAATTTAAACCTACAGACTTTCACAGATAGATTTTTATCATAATGTTATAACAGAGTCTTTTGTGCACTTAGATCCATATATAGATAATTATTGGGAGAGGAGGTGGTGGGTAAGAAATCCCTTGTCAAAGGCCAGTTCTGCCTTGTTCTAGTTTTTTCTTTTCCCTTTTTTTTTGGCACTAAAAGCCTATTTTCTTCATAGATGTTTCAAAAAATTTATTATTCTGTCCATCAATAACAGATGTAACCCCACATCATTGTGGGGTCGTACATCCATCACTAACAGACGATCAAACGCAGTGTTATTCAGTTTCAAAATACTCCAACAGTAAATAAACGTCCAAAAATGGAAAACATACCACTTGATCTGTTCCTGGAAGCAGTGAACGAAGAGAAGAGTACAAGTCATTGACTTTCTTGCGACGATCACGTTCGATGGCACTATGATATTGTTTCTTCACCATCTTTCCATCAGTTTTTGAATCCAACCGCGAGTGGTCACCGTTTTCAACTTGTTGCTGAGACGAAGGGAAATAATCAAGAACGCAGCCGGAAGTTTCTGTTTTCATATTGATGTTATTATTCTGTTGAGAGATTATTGGATCCTCTAAAGGCCAGATAAAACTAGAAAACATTTCCTGGGATGGTGCTGGCATTTTCATTCTCGAGAGAGAGATCTGGTGAAATGTTTGAACTTTCCTGGACGAATTTATACAAAGTTGCTTGTCACACTAGGATGAATTATTTTTATTTTATAATAATGGGGTCTATAAAATGTTTTTGAAGATTTCTCTTTCGGAAAAGTAAGATTATGTTACATCTAGTGTAATACCTTGATACGCAACACAAAATATATATATTTTTTGCAATAAACTCATTTTGAGAATTCTTTTGGTTCACATTAGAAGTATTAAACCCTATATATATATATGATCCCATCTGAAAGAGATATGATCCAAATTAGTCAAGTACAAAGTCTATGAGGATCAGTCCAAAATAATTAACTTTTAAATTGATTCAAATACGAGATGTCAACAAATTTATTGTACAACCCCGAATGTTTGGTTACTAAAAGGGTTTTTTACGCAAAATTACACCTATGATGTAGATGTATTCCTCTCTATCTTGTCTTTTCACATATTTTCCCTTTCACCACCAATCATATTCTATGTTACATCCAAAACCTAATTAACGAAGTTTCCTACAATATTTAAAAACATTAAATGAAGCCAACCAATGAACAAATTAGGTATTTGTCGAGAATTGAACAAGTAAAACCAAGTGTATGCAGTCATAGCAACTCATTTAATAATGACTTACGAAACGAACAGGAGATGAATATTCACACCGTTGATTCGTATACGAATGGGGAATCGAATATTTTAGGAAAAAAGTGATGGAAAACAGCTGGCCAAGGAATCAGTAGAAAAATTTTCGAGCCATTAGAATTTCACGAGCACTCATGTCACAATATATTTGTTAAATTAATCCCTCATCTAAAAATTTAAATTATTAAAAATAAATAGAATTTAAGTTTTTACATGAGATTGTAATTTAACACTAGTTAACGGATCGTATTCTTTATAGATGTTGTCTTAGTTTAGGAAACTTTAAGAAACACTGATGTCACAATGCTGATTATAGTAATATTTATTAGTTGTAAGAGGTTTAATATACTTTTGCTCAAGGATCGGATGAAATAGTGTAATAATCGTGATAAAAAATTTTAAATTTGAATTTGTACTTATCGATTATAAATATTACTTGATTTTTAACGAATCTAAAAAATAGTGATATAATAAGTCGCTGTAAAAGCGAATTCGGCGAATCTAATATAATTTTTATTTAACAAAAGATGCTCGCATAAAAACAAACAAAAAGTGCAAAGAGGGAATCATACAGAACGCACAATATATTACTTACTCATATACTCGAGCCGCAAGTGGCCATGGGTCTTGAAGCACACTTCCTATCTTATTGTTTATACATTTTTTTAAAGTTAGTTTTTAATATTTTAAAAGAATTATATTAATTCCCAATATTTATAAAAGTAATTTAAAATGATCTTCATTATTTAAAATTAACTAACGTAGTTCCTATTATTTTTAAAAAAAATTAATTTAATCCCTTCACGTAATCCCTATTTGGGGATTAAATTAATTTTTTTTTTAAATAATAGGAACTACGTTGGTTAATTTTAAATAATGAGGACCATTTTAAATCACTTTTATAAATATTAAAGATTAATATAATTCTTTTAAAATATTAAAAACTAACTTAAAAAAAATGTATAAACAATAAGATAGGAAGTGTGCTTGGGGACCTATGACATATGTGAAGGGATTAAATTAAATTTTTTAACATATAATAGGGACTAAATTAAATTTTTTTTAAAAATAATAATGACTAAATTGGCTAATTTTGAACAATAGAAACCATTTTAAATCATTTTTATAAATATTAATGACTACTATAATTTTTTAAAAATATTAGAGACGACATTAAAAATATATGTAAACTATAAGGACTAAATGTGAAATTTACCCTTTATCTAAAGAAAAATGCTATATACTATTTTAATTTTCACACTTAAATACCACTTCTCAGTGTATGCTTAGTTAGCATATTAAAAGAAGAGAGAGAAATCAAAAAGTTAGTTATTTTAGCATGCCAAGTAAACATCCACGTAAGAAGTGGTATTTGAGTGTGAAAATTAAAGTGGAATATAACAATACTCTTATCTAAAAGCTAGAAAACATTCGCCTGTCATCATCCATTTAAAAAACGTAGAATCATTTACATGGCGTTGGTATGAACTTGCTCCCTTGGTCCTGAAAAGCAATGAATGCTTATTCCTGGGTGTCCCAAAATTAAATTCACTCTTACTTAGGGTCTGTTTGGCCTAATTTTTTAACTTTTAAAAATACTACTTGTAAGTTTATAAGTTGAAATAAACCTATTTGGTTCATTTCTAAATAAGCTTTTAGGCAAATATTTGAAGCTAAAACTAAGCTCCAAATTGGAGCTTTTCAAAAAGGCTTTTGCAAAGCATTTTTTATATAATACAGGAAACTATTTTTTTTTTCAAATATATCCTTTTATATTTTTTAAAAGCTCAACATTATTATCAAAATTTTTAAAAGTCCAACATTGTCCTACATACTCCAAACGGCTTTTGTTTAATAGCAATACTAATTAAGAACCGCTCTATTGATAAAAACTCTACAAATCAAAATCTAAAATTTCACAACTAGGCTAAACAGAGCCTTAAAAAACAAGTTATCTTTTGACTCTTTTATCTTACTCCCACTATCGTATTTTTAGTCTATTACAAGACTTAATACTGTTGCGAAGAGATAAAAAACTATTGCAAATAACTTTAACCGTTACATATTATCCCAATACAAATTCTTTGTTGCAACAGTTTTTGTAAGTAATAAGTAGCGTTTAAAAAAAATCCTTGAAATTAAACTAAAATCTTAAAACAGTTGCAAAAAAGTAAGTACATGTTAAAATATATATTTATCCTACATAAAAAAATCAGAAACTCCAAGACCACCTAATAAGATCCTGGGTTACTTCACTTGACATGAATTGGGTTTAAAATGGAATCCATGAATCTTTACATGGTATCAAAGTTGGGCCATTGGTCCAGTTTTATCTATTGACCCATCTCAAATCAGATCTATGTGTGTTTAATCTTTCGCGTATATCATGTTCAACGCATGTTTAATCTTCCACATGTGTTCATCTATTACATGTATTCAATTTTACACGTGTAACCCCTCTCAAATCAAGTGACACATGAGTAGGAGTGTTAAAATATATATTTATCCTACATCCAAAAATTAGAAACTTCAAAACTACCTTATAAGATTTTGAACTATTTCACTTGATACCAATTGATTTTAAGATGAAATATCAGTTATCTTTACAATACACGAAGAATTATTAACTCAGAGTAATAAAAAGAGAATATGGACCATTGTAATTAAAAAAAAAATCTAAAAAGTTTTAGTTTCACAACAGTTAAAAAATCATAGTAATATAAGACACCTATTCTAACGATATTCTTATTTTTTAATTACAATATTGCAAAAGACTTCAAATGTTGTGATGATATTAATAAGTTTATTAGAAATAAGGTTCGCATCTAAAAAGTGAATATCGATGGAACAGGACTGGAAACATATATATAAAACAAAATGTACAATACATTTATAACCAATACATACATACATACATATGTGACATTGCCATAAAAAATTACATCTATACCATGGGGAAAGATTATAGTATAGGCACAACTGGTGACCGTACAAACATAGAGTAAAAAGACAAGAAAGCGTGGTTCTTATCAATTTCGTTTAACTCTTCAAAGTCACGAGAGAACAAAGTTTTTTTTTTTTTTTTGCTAAATAAACAAATTACTCTATTCATTTCTAAAATCTCTGTACAAAAAAGACTTCAACGATCAGCCTAACGTAAGATCCCCAAGTCAAAGTTTCATGTTATACAAATAGACCTATTGAGGGTACAAAAACGAAAGTTATATTTTTTACTTTTTACACTAAGTTAAATACTAAATTTAATCACGGCAAAAATCTCTTCTTCCGTTTAGATTGTATTGGCGAATTAGGCAGAAACAAGTGATTGAAAGAGACTCGGTAAATAAAGTCTGCAAGTTGAGCTTATAAAGCAAGATGAGGGAGAGGGTGGTTGCATATTGTTGGTGATGAACAATCAGAGTGACAATCAATTGCTATCTTGACAACGATTGATAAGAACCACGCTTTCATGTCATAGTGCACGATTTCAATTATTTGATTAAATAGTTACTTATTTAAATTAAGTAACTACTGTCATAGTGCACGATTTCAATTATTTGATTAAAGTAACTTACATAGCACTATCTCACGCCCACATCTCCAGAGGCGGAGTCGTAAAATAAATATTCGTGGACCGACTCATCTGTGGGATATACTATTTATTTATTTTTTTACAGTATTCTTCTTGGTCATTGTTACTTATTATACATATTTTTAATTATCTATTATTGGAAAATAAATAATAAAAAAATTATTTTTACATTTAACCCAACAGTGAACATCAGAAGCTCGTCTAATTCAAGAAAAATACAAAATTACTTAGCAAGATACGAAATGTATCGTCAAATATTTAATATGATTCTATAAGATCAAGTTTCGTTCAAGTAACAAATCCTAGCCAACTAAAAGAATTTTTAGTAAAAATCAAAGCATGAAATGAAGAGTCACTCGATACAAATTTAAAATCTAACATGGAAATTGAAAAGTGCAGCTAACAAAGTATCTATAGTTTCTTTCAGATGGAGCTCAAGATAGCACCAAGCTTTGTCCAACCAAAAAAAAAAAAAAAAGGAGACACCAGCCACTTCTCCAAAGATCCAGTAAAATATTAAGATCAAACCCAAATGAGAGTAAGGAAGCTAAGCAACGATTGCCTCTTTTTTCAGTCTTTTCTGCTCAGTCAACATCCTTTTCTTACCTTTAATTTGAAGGAGTCAATTGTTTTGAACTTATTCATACTTTAATCTGAAAATACTTTTCAAAACTTAGAATAATTAAAAAAGCCCTCTTAGTTATTCTGTATAAAAAATTCTATATAAAATTTTAAATTAATTATATTAATGTATTTAATTATTCTAATCGATATGAAAAAATTCCTTAATTTTTTTATGAAGGAATATAACGTTAACTAGTAAAACATTAGATAAATTACTAGAGTTAAGATTTATCCACTAAAATTATCTATCTATTACATAAAAGTAATCATTAAAATATAATTAACAAAAATTTATACACTAAAGAATTATTACGATAATTATTTTATTCAAATTGCTTAGCTAAGACACTAGTTGGTGTCTTGCCTTAGATGTTCACCCACTGACCTCAAAAGAATAATCAAAACAACTTACTTATAAAACTATATAGCCAAAAAAAATTAATAAATATGCCTAATACAATTATTTTCATAATATATTACTTAATTTTGTGTACCTATGGACTATGTTGGTGTGTGTTTTATTCCACGAGAATTAATATTTTAGAGAGATTGAAGAATGGAATG
Source organism: Ehretia macrophylla (assembly GCA_037974665.1). Lineage (NCBI taxonomy): Eukaryota > Viridiplantae > Streptophyta > Magnoliopsida > Boraginales > Ehretiaceae > Ehretia > Ehretia macrophylla. Next base: position 81,368,966 of record CM075771.1, on the reverse strand, counting down.
AAAATAACAGGAGGTGGTGATTGGTGAAGTTAGGGAAGGAAAAATGGGTTTTGGGGAAGAAGAAGGAAATATCAAAGAGACTCTGGTTTTTTTTATATCAAATGAATAAAGCAAAGACATTGACAAAAAAAGAAAAGCAAAGACATAAAGCAAAGGGGCAGATTCTTTGTCAACAAAAATTATTGCATTTTGTTTTAAAGTTGGGAGGGGCTGGATGTTTAATTTTATAAAATATCACATATATTAATTTTCCCTGGCCCCGTAGTTCCTCCACTGCACATCTTGAACCAGCCAACAAAGCCAAATAACTCTAGCTCACATAACTAGGACAAGAAACATCGATTCATCTTTTACTTTTCTAATGAGAAAAATACATGATATCTCCCTATATTTTATCAAAATTACACATAAAATCGTATTTTTTAAGAAGTTGCATAAAATTCTTAATTATTTTTTTTCAATATTGTACACTCACCCCAATTTTAACTTATGTTAAGCCCCGTTAACTTAAATCAATAAAAGACGAAAATAACCTTATTTAGAATTAAGTAACAACCCTAATTTCACCATTTTCACCATTTCATAAAGTATTTTTATATCTTCCTTCAGAGAGAGAAAGAAACTCTTGGGAAAGAATGTACATAAATTCCACGAGACACAAATTTCACATTGAATATTTCCTTTATTGTACTTGTACATTGCTTCATCCGGCAGCAAAAACTTTTTTTAAAGTTTAGGTGTTGTGTTTCTTGACTATTGCATTTCTTGAATTATTTTGCTTAATTTTTCTGTAAAATTCATGACCTTCCATGATTTTATTATTGGTTTTTTTTTCATATGGATTTTGTGAAATTTGTTTGAGTTGGTTTGTATATTGGTTTTTTTTTTTAATTTTTTATCAAACTAGTGCCAGCATTTTTTTTTAGGAAGAAGCATTTCTTCTAGTTACACGAAATTCAAAGCAGCTTGGTTACCTTCTCTGTAGCTGTGTGACACTCTAGTTCCACATTCACGTAAGGTCATTTCCATGCACGCTGCCAACCATATTTAATTTAATCCAGCCTTCTAAAGGTTTAAGCCACTTAACAATAATTGGAAGTGGTTTCTCTATGCGGCTCGAAGAAGCAGGAAAAATAATGAGCAATACCATAATCTCCCCGCGCGCCATTGCCAAAGATTTAACCGACTTGAAAAAGATTGCAAGTCATTCTGCCAACTTTCCAAATAACACGATTGGGAGAGAGACCAATGTTTCTATATTTTGTGTTACTCCTTTCCAGTCAAAGAAACTGATAAATAAAGATGGGAACTAAAGTTCTAATATGAACTTTGCAAACATGATTTCCTGAAAAGATCCATGCTACAAACGTTTGGATGTTGAACCATTGAAATGATGTTAATTGGTGGGGAAATTTTACAAACCGTTTGAGATCTTGAACGTCCCACACTAAAGTCGTGGGGCCCACATTAACGTGTGTTTTTATGAACCAGAGTGAGAATGTAGGTCCCACGAATATTTTGAATTCCTTTTCATGACATATACAGAGTGCCAAGTTTTAGTCGTTATTAATGACTCAAACAAACTATACATCTTTATCGTTTATCAGAAAAGCACCAAGAAATTATTAACTTAGGAAGATTTTCATGATTTTATTTTTATGCAGATTTTCCATACAAATGTCAAATACAAAATTTACAGAAAACTGCTACGGAATGATTAGAGCCAAAGGTTAACATTGGAGTTCTCCATTGACATAGAGTGATAACAGCTTTGCGCTTAACCTTTCGACATCCATGACTTGAGTTTCGTGCACCAGCTGAATCCAACCGTCAAATAAAAAGAAATGGATGATCAAACATTAGAAGACTCTTGGTCGATGATAAAATGATGACATCCTAAGTTAAATATACATTGTATTTGTTTTTGTTAATTGTCATTACGTTCATGCAAGTCGAGGGATGCATGGATCGAGAATATTTTGTTATTAGTCGGACTAAATAGTTTTGAAAATCAATATGAGTAAAGATGTAGAGACTCAATAGGGACAAAATGATTATGCAGACTAAAAATTTAGTGAAAATCAATAGTTTTTACGCGTCAAAAAGAAAGTATGAGCCTCACGAGCATTTTGAAGACTCTCTCAAAATATAAAGGTATTTTAAATATTTTATTGAGGTCAATTGGTGTTACGACCCCAGAAATCAATGATTAGATCCATCTTAGTATATATGCAATGTCAACCAATGGTGCCTCCCCGCAAAAGTTATGAAAATAACAAGTTAATGGTAAGCAAGTCGAGTCAGAATAGTATTAAAGGAAACATTAATTAATAATATAACGGAAACTTGTAGCACACACAAACCAAAGATTAGATTTACCCGAGTGTGCAACGTCAACAAAATGCTGCCTCTCCGCAAAAGTTAGGAAAATCTTTAAAGAAGTTAATGGCAAGCAAGTCTAGCCGAAGTGGTGTTAAAGCAAACATGCATTAATATATGGGTAAATCCGATATAAAGGATAAAGATACATGAGTATAATTAAGGAAAACCTTATGACATCTGTATATCAATCTCGGTTTTAGCTTTTCTTGTTTAATTTTACCCTATCCATGTATAGCAAGTTTAGGTTCGGAAATTCTTCTCAGTGGAAGGTAAAATACATAAATTTTTAACTATATAAGTTCATATTTTTTTAGTGGGAGTTAAATAATTTTTTTTAACTAAAAATACGTAGATATTTGATTTGTTTTATAATAAAAAATTACATAAAATTTTTAATATTCTTTTGGGCCAGTAGAGACTAATATAAATCCGCTCTACCATGTTTTTAAAATAAACGGGAACTAGAGGATAAAGAAGCATGTTGATGACTCCATCTAAAATACTCAAATAGTGATTCCCAAACCGACCAACGATCCATAGGTATACTTTAACCTTTGTGGACGACAACCCTAACAAAAATTTGTGATTCCTCTTTAAATTCTGGCCGTAAAAATATAGGTTTTTCGTTTAACTTTCATATTTGTAACCATGCAATGATTAACAATAAAAGAGGGGAAAAGATGAAGAAAATTCGTACCTGAAGATGCAGGTTATAGAAAGCCCTTCCTTCAAAAGATTCAAAGAATGATTTAGCAAGAGAAGCCCTTCCTCTTCCAAGTGTAATAAAACTTCACCAAACGAAACCTTAATGGCATTGAGCACAGATATTTGAACAACAATTTCTTTATCAGAAAGTCGACTTGCTAAAATAACTGATGTTGAATTGTGAGTTGCTGCTGATGTTCTTTGTTATCGAAAGTCAGTATAATCTTCCCGTCTACATATTCTTCCAGTAAGGGCTTCTTTCTTTTGAAGAAATGTCTCCACCTCCTTTTGTAGCTCCGGTTTGTATTTCAGCACGCGTGACACAACGGCTGGAACGCTCAATATTTCTTCTGTAGAAAATGAAACCAGCTTGGATTGTCAACATTAACTTTATGATTTACGGAGACTTGTATCACTTAGAATGTTAACTCCAAAAATTGATTTTGAGACTCTCGCAATTAAAGCGAGAATCATACCTCTACTCCAAATGCCTAGTGGCAATTGTCAACATTAATTTGAATTACAACGCAAGTGAGCATGTAAATTTGAAAAGATTAGAACGTAAAGTTGCATACTTTTAGTCTCCACTATTGTAATCCAAATCTTAAATGTTATTCTTCCTTTGAGAAAAATAAACACAAAAGCAAAAATAAAGAACAGTAGAAATTAATTTTTTTTGTTTCTTATTTTCTTTATGAGTGTAAGGATTTGCTAAAGTAAAAGATAGAATTGAGAGCTGAAAGTGTAGTTGTATTGATTGAATTCAAAATGCATTACAGAAATTAAAAGACATAAGATAAAATTGACAAAATAGAAGATAAATATTCTCTGTTTAAGCTCTCTAGTCTTCTCACCCTCTTATATACCCACAGATTCCACACTTGATGCATTGTCCAGCTGGCTATAATAAACTTCGGTTAGCATATTCTCTCCCAACTACTTAAACGACGTAGTCCTCTATGTATTTAGGAGAGATCCTCATTCTGATATTTCTTCCAGATACATCAAAATATTAATGAGAATACAACACTTGGTGAGGCGATATTCCCACCTTTACATGGTATACAAAGCTTGGGTGCATTCTTTTCACATAAAATTCAACTTCGATCATGGCATCCTCATCTTCTTCCACCAATAGCTCCACTCCATACTCTCCTACTGCTATTCCAGTGGCGTCTCTGCCTGCAGTAAAAACAATCAACCAAGAAATCTCTCTCAAGTTAAGCATCGACAATTTTCTGTTGTGGAAGACTCAAGTTCTTCCGGTCCTGCGTTGTCATAGCTTACTCGGGTTTGTTGATGGCTTGACACCTAAGCCTACTGTTCCTGCTTCTGACATAGCCAAATGGGTTCGTCTTGACCAAATGGTCCTTGGTTGGTTATTGGTCTCACTTTCGGATTCTGCTATTTCTCAAGTGGTTGACAAAACCACCGCTCGTGATATCTGGATTACCTTGGAACTGCTCTATGGATCATAATCTCGAGCACGTATCCAACAAATAAAAAAGAACTCCAATCTATTGTCAAAGGAAATCAGTCAGTTCATAGCTATGTGCAACGTGCCAAATCATTATCCTTAGTTCTTGCCAGTGCAGGACGGAAGGTGGATGACGACTATCTTGTACTCTGGACCTTGTGTGGCTTAGGATCTGACATTGATCCTATTGTGGCGGCAATCAACTCTAGCCCAGACACTCCATCCTTTGCTGAGGTGTATGGTCTTCTAATGGATTTTGAATTACGCTTACAGACTTCTACAAACACCATCGACAACTCCGTTGCCTTGATATCCACTTCTACTCCTGATTCCAGCCATCCTTCACGTCAATTCTCTCCCAATCGAGCCTCATCTCAAACTGGTAGGCGTGGAGGACGTGGCCAACGTGGTCAAAGTTGTGGTAGAAGTTGACAATCATCCAACGCTAACAATCCTAATTCAGCTCCTACACATGTTGTTTGCTATCGGTATGTTGGGCACCTGATGATGTTTTGTTCAGAATACTAAAGCTTTTTCGGCCTTACAAGTTTCTGAACCCAACAATCCTGCGTGGTACGTCAACACCGGCGCAAGTCATCATATGACTTCTGATGAAACGCATGTGGCTGGTAAGCAATCCTATTCTGGTACAGATTGTGTTATGGTAGACAATGGTGTTGGATTGCCCTACTCATACTGGTATTTCTCCTATTAATCTATCTAATTGTTCCGTTTTTCATTCTTGTGTATTGGTTGTTCCTTCACTTACTAAGCTATTACTGTCTGTTGCTCAATTCACTAAGGAGCATGATTGTTGCTTTATTTTCACCGCATCTGGTTATTGTATAAAGGACTTGAAGACAGGCAGAACATTGCACTAGGGTCGGATTGAAGGTGGACTGTATTCTCTTCATCAGCCTCTGAAATTCGGTTTTTTAGGCAATAAAGTGTCGTCAGCAGTTTGGCATGCTCGCTTGGGACATCCATCAATTAGAACCTCTAAGCAGCTTCAGCATTTATCTTCAATAATCATTTCTCCAGATTCATCTTCACCATGTAGAAGTTGTCAACTGGGAAAGAGTCAAAGATTGCCCTTTGAGAGTCTTGTACCCCATTCCTCATCTGTACTAAATATTGTTCACTATGATGTATGAGGTCCAGCACCCACCAATTCATTGGAAGGTTTTCGGTATTATCTAATTCTAATAGATGATTTTTCTCGATATGCTTGGTATTACCCACTTTTTCGCAAATTTGATGTTGCAACTATCTTTCCTCAGTTTATTTCTATGGTGCAAAATTTGTGTGGTGTGAATATCAGATATATACAAAGTGATGCTGGAGGGGAGTTTATGGCTAATAATCTGCAATTGTTTTTTAAGAAGCATAACATTATACACAAATTATCTTGTCCTGGCACCCCTAAGCAAAATAGGGTCACTAAATGGAAACATCGACACTTGGTTGAGACAGGTCTTATATTGTTTGCTCACAGTAAGTTACCAAAGGAGTTATGGAATCATGTTTTTTTAACAGCTATATATCTTATTAATCGAATGCCAACTCTGCTAGTAGATAACAAATCGCCTTATAAGCTTCTATATGGTACTACTCCTGATTACTTATTCTTGCGAGTCTTCGGATCTCTATGTTATCCATGCTTGAGCACTTTTGGTCGTTCAAAGTTAGATTATAAAAGCTGTTGAAGCATTTTTCTGGGGTATAGTCTATATCACAAGGGATACAAATGCTACAATCCTCTCTCCAAGAAGATAATTGTTTCTCGTCATGTTGTCTTTGATGAAACTTGTTATCCATCTATTTTAGGCCATTCTCATGTCTCTACATCAGCCGGCTCTCCATCTCCATTCACTACGCGTCCATTTCTTATGGTAACTCTCAAGAATATTATAGCTACTCAATCATCTCCTGATCCAACCTCAAGGGTTTGTTAATCCAGATTACCCTCAATATGTTTGCAAATTGCGCAAGTTACTCTATGGTCTTAAGCAAGCACCAAGAGCTTGGTATAAAAAATTCAGCACATATTTGATCTCTTCCGGATTTTTAAACTCTCATCATGATGCATCCTTATTTTTGTGGCAATCTTCTAATCAAATCATTATTCTTTTAATATATGTTGATGATATAATACTCACTGGAACCTATGCAGCTTATATTCAAGAGTTTATTGCATCACTTTCTTGCCAATTTGACATGAAGGATCTAGGACCGCTTAATTACTTTCTGGGCAAGGAGGTCGTTCAACATGGTGATGGACTCTTATTGTCCTAAACGAAATATTCTGTAGAGCTGCTGTAACTTTATGGCCTAGATGATGCGAAACCCATTGCCACACCAATTGCACTAGCACATCTCACCTCAACGAACGGGAATCCTCTTGCTAATCCCACAGAATTTCGGCGCTTAGTTAGTGCCCTACAATACTTAACAATGACACGCGCTGATCTCTGTTATACTGTTAATAGCGTGTGTCAGTTCATGCATGCATCACGGGAACCCCACCTTATTCCTGCTAAACGCATTTTGCGCTACATCAAGTACACGTTATATTATGGCTTATTTTTCAGGCCATGTAACAATCTAACTCTCACAGGCTATAGTGATGCTGATTAGGTTGGGTGTCTTGACACTCGTAGTTCAACCACTGGATATGCAGTATTCTTGGGTCTGAATCTTGTCGCATGGGGTTCTAAGAAGCAAAATGGAGTTTCAAGGTATGGGTGCCGAAGCTGAATATCGAGCGTTAGCGTCTCTAAGTTCTGAGTTGTTATGGTTTATTCATATACTTTAATTCTTAGAGTGTCTTACTTGCGTCCAAGCACCATTTTTAGTGACAATATTAGTGCCATTTACATGGCTTCCAATCCGGTGGCTCATAAGTGCAGTAAGAATATAGAATTCAACATTCACTTCGTTCATGATAAGGTAAATGATGACACATTCAAGATATAATACATCTCTACTAAAGAGCAACCAGCTGACTTGTTTACCAAAGTGCTTTATCAACCATGATATGAAGAGCTTAAATCCAAGCTTCTGGTGCTTGCACCCCCATCAGCTTGCAAGGGGATGTAAACGGCTATGGGGTTATGCGTTACTACAATCTGTATGCCTTATCGTTACCAACGATAGTGTTGTAGTTGATAGCTATGTAATGGTAGATTATTGTATATCTGATAAGAGTCATACTACTTGTAAATAACCTCTTGTACACTTTGTTAAATATTAATGAGAATACAACACTTGGTGAGGCGATATTCCCACCTTTATAGCATCTTCAACAAGTAAGTAAGACCATTAGATAAGGACTTGTTGCTGCTGGTTTCTATTATGGATAATAGTCCTTCGAGCCACAACTTGGGATGGCTTAATGAGTGGCATTTCAACAGATGGTGACAGGAGGATAATGTTCACTAGAGCTCCAATGCTACCAATCGCCCTTTTAAGCATAAACATGAAAGACAGGGTATATTTTAGCATTCTCTGGTAGTACTAGGCCAATGAACCAATTTGCTCCTGAATTTGAGAAGGGCCATAATACTTTTTGCTTAGCTTCTGATGAATGTGCATTTTAGTGACATTTGTTTATATGGTTGCAATTTTACCAAAACCCACTCACCCACTTTGAACTCCTTTTTGCTCCTATGTTTATCTGCTTGATCTTTCATACGGTGCTAAGCCTTGGCCAGATTGCTTTTGAGTTGTGCTAATATATCATCCCAAGCTTGCAATTCATATGCAACAATAGCATTTTTAGTAGAAAAGGGTACATAGCATTCCAACATAGGAGGTGAACAACCATATACCTCTACAAATGGAATCATTTTGGTAGAAGAGTGATACGATGTATTGTACCAAAACTCAGCCCACGGTAGAAACTTGAACCATTGCTTCAAATTGTACATAACAAAACAATTAAGGTGCATCTCCAATTTGCAATTAACTCCTTCCATTTGCCCATCGGATTGGGGATGATAGGCCGAACTCATGTTTAGAGAAGTTCCATGTAGCTTAACGATCTCCTTCCAAAAAGAGCTAATAAAGATTCGATCAGGTCAGTCACAATTGATTGTGGCACACCATGAAGATGAACAATTTCTGGAACAAATTTTTTTGCCACTTTAGCCGGTATGGGGTGATGATTTAGGGCCAAAAAATGAGCATACTTAATTAAGCAATCTCCTACAACTAAAATATCCGAGTGCCTATTAGAAACCGGCAAGCCAGTGACAAAATCCAAAGATATATCGTCCCAAATCTGAGAAGGAATCAGAAGTAGCTGCAACAACCCGGCAGGGGCTAATGTAATTGTTTTTGCTTGTTGACAAATTATGCATTCTTCCATATAACGTTTAATATCCTTCCACATGGACGCCCAAAAACAATTGGCCACAATTCTGTGATAAGTTCTAAAAAGCCAGAGTAACCACCAATTGGTGAATCATGAAACTCACAGAGTACTTGGGGTCGTAGAGAAGCAGAAATCACCAACCTATTTTTAAAAAATAAGACACCATCGCCACGAGTATATCATTTCGTCTCTTTAAGTTGACCAGAGAGCATATTATAGACTTGAACCAATTTTGAATCAGTGTTGTTAAGTTGCTGAAGTTCCTCCAAACAAGATAACTTGAGAGTAGTGATAGCCAAGTGTATAGCATCAACAGGTTAGCGGGATAATATATATGCAACCTTATTCTCCTTTCCCAGCTTATATATAATATCAAAGTTGTAGCCTAGAAGCTTTGTAAGCCATCTTCGTTGATCTGGAGATTATATATTTTGTGCCATAATTACCTTGAGGCTTTGTTGATCTGTGCGAATAGTAAAACGACGCCTAAGTAATTATTGATGCCATTTTGTTACTGCTGCCATTATCGCCAACATTTCACGTTGATATTTAGAAGCTGACTGGATTCTTGGTGCTAATTTCTAATTGAAAAATGCAATTGGTCGCCCTAGCAATACAGCACCGATTCCAAATCCCGAAGCATTAGTTTTTAACTCAAATGATAAATTGAAGTTTGGAAGGACCAATACCGGGGCTATGGTTAGAGCTTGTTTTAACTGTTGGGATGCCGCCTCTGCCTTAGAATTCCAAAGAAAGGCATGTGCTTTAAGAAGTTCAGTAAGCGGTGAAGCAATAGTTACAAAGTCATGAATAAACCTTCGATAATACCGCACAAGGCCAAATACCCACGTAAGGCCTTCACTATAGTTGGTATAGGCCAGTCTTGAATTGCTTGCACCTTCATTGGATCTATTTTGACTCCTTGTAGCGAAATCAAATGGCCCAAATATTCTATTTGTGTCTTCCCGAAAATACACATGGACCTCTTTGCAAAAAAAATGATGTTTAGTGAGCAGCTGTAGCACTTGTTCTAAATGAATAAGATGTTGTTTCAAATGTGCACTGTACACAAGTATATCATCAAAGAAAACAAGAGTGCACTTTCGTAATAATGGTCGAAAAGTATCATTCATAATAGATTGAAATATACATAGAAGGAGCATTAGATAAAGCGAACAACATTACCAAGAATTCTTAGTGGCCATCACGGGTTTGGAATGTAATCTTGTGAATGTCTAAAGGTTAGACTCAGATTTGAGAAAATATTGGTCTCGTGCAATTTGTCTAGTAGTTCATCAACTATCAGTATTGGAAACCAATCTTTCTATAGTTACTGTATTTAGAGCTCGGTAATCTGTGCAAAAGCGTCACGTACCATCCTTTTTTTTTACTAATAAGATGAGTGAAGAGAATGGATTGTGACTTGGCAGTATGATACCACTCTGCAACATTTGAACAACTTGTTTCTCGATCTCTTATTTTTGAATGATCCCCTTACCATGGTGGTAGTAGTCCACGCGGTTCCTCCAATGCTCGTTCATACTGTTGCAACAATTCTTGTAGTTCTGGTTCTTGCACGCCTACAATAGAATTAGTTTCTACTCATATGAGGCTGAAATAAATAGCCATAGCTCTTGTGGTAGCTAGTCTGTGGACCCCATTATAAGGTACTTGTGAAATGGTAGGACTGACATCACCCTGTTGGGTTTGTCTTTCATGCGGCTGGCACGGATGAATTTGAACTATTAATTTAATAGGGTGAGTATCAATGGCTGATACTCACCCTTTTTTTTTCAATTAATAAATGTCAACTCATGTACAAGTACAAATGTGTCCTTAAAAATAGATACAGAATAAATGAAGTATAAATGAACTTTATACCTTTTTGTTCTGCAATTATCGAATTACCCTTTTCATAATTCCCAAGTGTAACGAGAGTCTACAAAATGCATGATTAGTTATAAATATCAACAAGAAACCTACATTTAATTCGTAGATTTTGGTTGTTTGTAAACACATACATACATATTTGTAGATTCTATTTCGGTTATCTGTAGAAACCTACACGCATATTTGTAAAGTTTGACATTAATTTGGTATTTCTTATCATTAATTACGTTTGTTCAGGTGATTTCATAATTTTGTTTGTTAGGTGATTTATATTGTACCACCAAAAAAATTTAAAAATATGATGTTTTGATTCTTAAATCATATTGTGACTAGATAATTTATACATCATTATTTATGATGATAGTATAGTGATTGAAACTTTTTAATCATTAATTAAATGTTATGGCGATTTTAACATTTTACATTGTCATTCACATCATATATGACTTTATTGTACGACCAGAAAAAATTTAAAGAAAAAAGCATTGGTTTGCTAAGAAAGACGATAAAATAATCGTCATTGGTATTTGTTGTAAGTTTTGGAAGAAAAAAAAAAAAAAGACATATGGGAAAATATATGGAAAGAGCTACCATTTTTTCCTAAAGCAAACGTAGAGTCTAATCTAACATTCTATCGAGAGCGGTTACTTTCGCAATCAGCTCACCGAGAGAAAGTTGGTGATCATCTAAGCGTTGATTGTGTGATTGTGTGACCTCTTGACCTTTCTTCACCGCTTCGTCAAGTGCCTTCAATCTGGTGCCGTCGGCCAAGTCCCCTCAACGAGAACACCAAAATGTAAGGATTTGATAAAGTAAAAGATAGAATTGAGAGCTAAAAGTGTAGTTGTATTGATTGAATTCAAAATGCATTACAAAAATTGCAAGACATAAGATAAAATTGACAAAATAGATTCCACACTTGATGCATTGTCCAGCTGGCCATTACAAACTTCGGTTAGCATATTCTCTCCCAACTGCTTAAACGACGTAGTCCTCTAAGTATTTAGGAGAGATCCTCTTTCTAACATTTCTTCCAGATACATTCACGCCTGGGCTATTGAACTCTTGTATATTTTGGGCTGAATGAGCTTGGGCCGCTTGGGCCGCTTGAGCTGCTTTTGTATAGGCCGCTTCTGTTACTGGTCTAACACTGAGGTGGGCAGTAGTTCTTCTATACAAGTTCCTAATAATCTGCAATGATTAATTCCAAATTCAAACGTAGAAATCCTTCAGTGACCTTAGAAAATGTTGAATCAGTTGTACACCCTTTATATTTTCTCAAAGTTGCTGATTACTCTACCTTTAATTCTCACTAATAAAGCTTGAGATAAATGAAAAAGAAATAGACTAGTATTTTTCTCTTTTTCGGCCATGAAGCTATTTCATATTTACCTAAAAAAATAAAAAGAAAAAGAAAAAGAAAAGGTCACCAGAAATCGATCCCAAAGATAGGCTCAAAAGAGAAAGTTAAATAAATATATTTGGGCTCAAGCCCAACGAAACAAACTAGAAAACAAACCAACGAAGACCATATTCAGTATTAATTTGGTTGTTATCTTTGGTTAAGATAAATGGTTAATTAGTGCGGGAACAGAGAGCCAGCTATCTAAACCAAATGAAACATTTTAGCTGGCCCATGTGCTTCTTCATTCTGACAAGTTTAGTTTTATTTTTTATTTTTTTTTCTTTTGTAGATTTTGAGAGAAACCATGATTTACAAACATATTCAACATCAAACATGAGAAAATTCATATAAATTAAGGTGTATTTAAAGAACCAATCAAGATATGATATATCGATCATATCTTTGTAGAAAACAACTAAAATGCAACAATATCCCCATATACTTTGTGTAAAAAATCAACAAATAATTGAATAAATATCCAATCTGTTGCTAGATGCTGAAATAAGACCTTATAGCTAGTCTTAGAGCCTCAATCTTGACCACTATAACTCGAGAATTTATACGCATTTTACTTTTTGAGTTTATTACATGGGGGATAAGCCATTTTTCATTTTGTCTAGAAACAAATTAAAGGGAGAAAGGAGTCAAATAGAGGGGACAACATGCTTTTTTACCCTTTGATAAATGAAATGAAGTATTTATACCTTTTGATCTGTGGCTGGAAGCAGTGAACGAAGAGAAGAAAACAAGCTATTAACTCTTTTCCGACGATCACGTTCACTAGCATTATGATAGAGCTTATTTGTCTTCGTTGCATCATTGTTTGAATCAACATGTGTGCGCTGATTGTTTCTAACTTGTGGTTGCGATTTGACAGGCAAGTCAAGATCAAGAAACATGTCCGGTGATATGGATATCATTTTGAGTTAGTCAGGTGGAACATTCAACTTTCTTGGACAGGAAAGTCTTGGTGACCACATGTATTTACATACCAATGGCTCTCTTAACTCAACAAAGTTTGGAGCAAGTTAAATAAATATTCTAATCTTTCCAAATAAATAATTATTTGGAGTTGACATAAGTGGAGATGTGGCATCTTTTTTTTTCTTTTTCCTTTTTTTTTTGTATTCTATGAAAAACAATTCTAGCCTTCGTCACTTAATGCGTTATCATGTGATAGTTTGTAGCATTTGCCTTTTGTGGTTTGTCTGATTGTTCTCTCAGATAAGAATCATCTAGTTGCCAAGAAAAAAAGGGCATCATTTTATTGATTGTTCTTTCAAAATTTACGCTTAAAATAATACTCCAATAAAATAAAAATAAAATAAAAACCGTTGTGATAGGTGTGTTATTGCAATAATTAAATTTTTGGAATGATTTTATGTAATTGCAAAATTTACAAATATTTTTATCATTTTTTGTTAATAATCGCTCATGGGATTACTTTTTCGCATTGGTGTTGAATTTCATAATTTAATTATAACTATTTTTAAAATTGTTGCTTATTATTTACAAAACACCATTACAATAGATAATTCATAATGGGACCATATTTAATGAAATTATACAACAGCTAAAGTCATTTACAATAAAATTTAGTCTTTTGCAACAATTTTAGATTTGTGATAGATTAAAAATATGGTATTTGTTTTTCATGACACTTTGTGAATTAAAAGAAATTTCTTGAAACAATAATAAAATAGCAAGGAATTCATTTAACAAATTGTTTCAACAACTGTTTGGAATTTTTATTTTTTACTTTTTAAGAATAACTAGTTTTCTTGCCCCACCAAGATTTATGTACAATGGTTGGTTAGCAAATTTTTGTGGCTTAAGGTCTCAAGTTCTAACATATGTCATCTCATCACAAATATTATTGGACGTTTAATTGATCCAGAGTATGTGTTTGGAAGCACTACTTAGGTGAATCCAAGTGATCCTACTTAAAGAGAGTTCCTTATTTACAAAATTAATAATTAAAAAATAAAAGAAGAAGAAAACTAGTTGTCTAAGGTAGCGATTGGTATACTAGAATAGAGTTTGGAATGGAATGACATTCCCAACTCTTTTCGATTCTCATGCTTGGTATGAAGGAATAAACTTGGGAATCTCATTCCCAAACTAATCTCATTCCCGCATATATGGGAATAGCCATTCTTGAGCAAACACATGAGAATGAGTCATTTTCATATATTTGGGAATGAACTTGACTACCATACCCCCATATTTCAATAATAATAATAATAATTACAAAAATAATAAAATAATAATAATAATAATTAAGAAATATGATAATAATTATTATTATAAAATACTAATTATTATTGTAAAAATAATTTAAATAATAATAATAATAATAATAATAATAATAATAATAATAATAATAATAATTATTATTATTATTATTATTATTATTATTATTATTATTATAATAATAATAATAATTATTATTATTATTATAAAATAAAAATAAAAGCAAAAACTAAAAATAAAATAAAAATAAAAGTAATAAGAATAATAATAATCAATAAAATTAAAATAACAAAATAATAATATTGATTGAAATAATAATAATAATAATATATAAAATAAAAATAAAAATAAAAATAAAAATATTGATTAAAATGATGATTATTATTATTATTAGTAATAATTATAATAATAATTATAATAATAGTAATAACAATAAAGTAAAATAATAATGATAAAAATAAAAACAAAAAAATAATAATAATAATACCAAATATAATTATTATTATTATTATTATTATTATTATTATTATTATTATTATAATAATAATTGTTGTTGTTGTTGTTATTTTTATTTTGTTATTATTATTATTATTATTATTATTGTTTATTGTTGTTGTTGTTATTATTATTATTATCATTATTATTTATTATTTATTATGTTTATGTTGTTTACGGTTATATTCATTTTTATTTTTATTTTTAATACAATAATAATAAAAGGACAATCTTGTCATATTATACAAAGCATTTCCATTACTACTTGTCGAGGTTGAAAATCTCACAGTTGAATTTGGGAGCTGCTTTAGCCGAGTTGGACTTCTAAGGTCCGCCTCCGAGATGCACTTTCTTGGTCTGCTATCGGACCTGCACAAGGAAAGTAAGGAAAAGGCGGGGTGACGACCCGAATTTTCCCCTCAAGCGTGCGAATGATTAGTATGCCCGAGCTGATAAAGTAGCTGAGAGTATTTAATAGCGAGATCCCCTTTTAAATGAAGAGGGTAGAGCTCTATTTATACTAAGTTCGGGTCTGACAGCATTTAATGCGATGCAGCTTTATGTCCCATCAGTGCTTTATGTCCCATCGGAACAGCTGGAACTGAGGTCGGGGTTACGGGGTCGGGTCAGTCATCTGGGGTTGGACATTGGGCTGAGCGAACTGCTGATGGAGCGCGGATTGGCCCATTCCTGATCAAAGGGTCGGCTCATTTAGCTCAGCTCGGGAACCCCTCGTCAATTCCCCCCCCCCCCCGAGTCAAGATCGAGCGGGCGAGGTCTAGAGATAGGAGCTAATCCCGAGCTGTAGGTGCCCGACCCCGATAGAGTAGGGATGGCCACGTCAGCAGTGCACGCCCAACGGATGGCTGCCACGTCACCTGGCGGTTCTGACGAGACGCGACGTTTGGCCTTCCCGAGGCGAGTTTCGCGGGTGCCTATAAATAGGGCAACTTCCTCCGAGATTTCACTGCATACTTCACCTTCTATTTCTCAAGGATTTTAGATCGAACGCAATAGTGGTCGGACGCAGCTAGCTCGAAAAAAATATTCTCGGGACTCTTCAGCTCGGACCAGAATAGTCGGCCACACTCCGCCGTTTGAGAGCATTAGGTACGTCCTGACTCCCTTTAGTCATTCCTGTACATTTGTATTTGCTGTAGACAGGATGGGGAGGTCGGAATCAGAAGATTCTCAGGCAATGGAAGTAAGGTCTTATGGTGGAGACGAAAGTCCGCCGAGCTCGGCATCTACCTCGAACAGGATCCATGGCGGAGAGAGCACCAGCTCGTCCTCAGGGCCAGCTCGGAAATCTAAACGCGAAGAGAGCGACGACGACTGCCAAGTCATTGGGGTTAGACTGGTGCGAGAAGAGGCAGAGGAGGACCCTTTGGCCGACCTGGGAGAATTCGATGTCGGGGAGGATGAGGAGCCGCTGAATCGACTGGAGGGCATCGAGATACCGCAAGAGTTCTTAGCCGGGGTGTCTGCCACCGAGCCGATCGAGGCTGTTCCAGTCAGTGCTGTTCGGCCTCGGAGCTCGGCTTCAGCTGGCGCTTCTTCAATTCGAGGGAAGAGGTTCGAGCAGTTGTTTGCCTGCTGCAAGCGAGAGTGCCATTCCTCCGTGCAGATGGCGAACGCAGGACTGAGGAACTGGTCGGTTGACCGGCATCACAAGTTGAAGGTTCCAGGTCGGCAAGAATCGGCGTGCTACCCCCCAGCCAACCACTACACCATATATGATCTGGCCTTCGACGTCATCCAGCTCCCCCTCCCTGGCTTCATCGTTGGAATCCTGAACCATTTCGAGCTCAGCCCGGGTCAGATGTCACCCAACGGTTGGGCCATAATGGGGGCTTTCTACGTGTTCTGTTTGGAGAAGGGAGTGGAGCCAACCTTCCGTCGATTCACGCATTTCTTCGTATGCAAGCCCACCCTGAAGCAGCCGGGGTGGTTCCACTTCGCAGCTCGGGTCGGCCACTCCGTATTCACCAAGTGGCACTCATCTAACAAGGGCTGGCATAATGATTATTACTGGGTGGAGTCGTCTGTGAATCCGGGATGTAGGCTGGACTGGCTCCCGAGCCTGAGGAAAACCGTCAATGATGACCCTAAACTCTCAGAGGAGGAGCGTAGAGAAGTTGCAGTGCTCAAGCCCGCGCCCGGGATGCTGATAGACATTGATAGTGTGCTGAAATGGGAGCGAATCTGGGATTCCAAGTTATTTGGTCGGGAGCCCGACCTCTCTAGGGATCATCCCCATCTGATTCCCGACCCGGAAGGAGATGACGGGGCTGGCTCGGAAGAGGGTCAGTTTGCAGGATTGGCGTCCGACCTCCCGTCCCGTTCTCTTAGCTTCGCTTTACCTGGGCCTTCGACTCACTTTTAACCCCCTTTGCTCTACCTTTTGCAGATATGGCGGATATGAGGAAGCTCGCGTACGCCCAGGTGCGGAGGAAGGGTGAAGTCAGTGGTGATGCTTCTGTTCGGTCAGGACCGGGCGGCACTGGACAAGGCCAAAGGCAACACCCCAGCGGCCAAGGGCGTGAGGTCGGTCCTGAGGTCTCTTCAAAAGGGGCTTCGGGGTCCCCTTTGCCAAAGAAATCAGGGTCGAGCCTCACGATTCCGGAGCGCTCCTCCCCCCGATCCGAGAACAGAAAGCGGCCTCGGCCAGGGCACTCGGGTAAGGGCAAAGATACGGAGTTCAGCCCTCCCGACCAGCACATCATGGAGGCGTCCAAGGTGGATCGCGACCCCAAACTGGCGACGGTCCCAGCCGAGCAACTCTCGCTGGACTTGAGGATGGCCATTGTTACGGTAAGTCCTTAACCATCTTATGTAAAGGTCGCATTCTTAGCTCGGCTAATTGCTTTACCTTCTGCTGAACAGGCCGAGTCTCATATCCTCTCTGCCCCCAGCTTCTTGACTAAGGCCCAAACTCACTGCGTTGAGCTCGAGCAACGGTATGTGGATGCCCGAGCCGAGCTTGAAACAGTGAGAGAGGAGGCCGCTCAGAGGCAGAGGGCTAAAATGGCGGAGGTCGAGCGCCTAAGGAAGGAGCTAGACCTAGAGAAGGGCCGACGCGAAGCCGCGACCAAGGACATCGATCGCTACAAGCGAGAGAAGCGGGAGGCGGAGGCAAAGTTTAAGGAATTGGCGGAGCGGGTCGGCGTCCACGGGGAGAAGGCAGTGGAGGCCTTCAAATCCAGCGACGCGGCGGTGGACTGGTTGGCCACGGAAGGCGGGGCCATGGCGAAATACGCGGAAATGGAGTTCTACTTCCGGGGTCAAGTTGCGGCTCGGGAGAGAGCGAAGACTTTCTTTCCATCCTCCAAGAACGACTACATCGAGGTCTTGGAGGTCCCGCCGCCAGAATTCTGGGAGATCCCCCGGCTTCCTCCCGACCTGATATCCCAGGCCAAGGAGGTTACTGAGTTTGTCCAGAAGGGCGTGGACCAGGTTGGGGATGAAGCTGAGGCCACCACCTCCGCTGCCGCGCCAAAATAGATTTAGCAATGCTTCCCTAGTAGGGCTATTGTAATCTTGCCCGAGCTGGGCCTTTGTAAAAACTTTCCGGTTTTTAATGAAATATTTATTTCGGCTTTATTTGCGTTTTAATTGAGTTCGCACACGTGCACTTTTCTCTTCGCAAATTTTTCCCCAAGTTAGTGTGGTCGGACCGATTTTTAATGGTCCGCACATACTTAGGTGTTATAATCCGAGCTGGACGCGACTAATGTTTTAACATCCTAATCCGAGCTGGCATAATAAGGGCAACTCATAATGGGTACCAATTCGAACTCGTCAGTCCGTTATAAAAATGGTCAAACTAATGTCGACAAGTATTGAGCTCGAGTTTATACCCAAGCTAATATACCGACCTGAGGCAGGAATGCACCGAGTTGGAACTTAATCCGAACTGGCGAAATTAATCAAATTGTTATCAATTATGCCCGAGCTGGAACATAGTCCGAGCTGGTATACCTTGTTGTTTGCTCGTGATTAAGCATGGCCACCGCGTTAATCTGAGTTCGATTCATTTCACAGTTGCAGCATTTACGCCCGGGTCGGGTATTGAGCTGATTCATGTACTTATTCCCAAGTCGGGAATTGCACTAGTTTACGAAATCGCATTGTATTGAATTCGTACAAGTAATGTTTCGGCCCGGGGCCTTTGCAAAATACCTTGGCTCGGGGCCATTTACAAAATATTACGACTCGTGGCCGTGGACAGAATATTCCGGCTCGGGGCCGCTTTTATACAAAATACCGCTTCAAATGTTCTGAATGCCATGTATTTTTTAACAGTTTTCCGTTCTTGTCTCGAAGGTAGAAGGTCCCGGGCCAGACTTCTTTCATGACTTCGTAAGGTCCCTCCCAGGTCGGGGAAAGCTTGTTAATGGAGCGCGGCAAAAAGATGGCCTTTCTGAGTACGAGGTCGCCGACCTTAATAGGCTTAGGTTTGACCTGTTTGGAGAAGGCTCTTTTCATTGCGGCTTTGCTGGCCAGCATTCTGATTTGAGCTTTAGCTCGGAGCTCTTCGGCGAGGTCGAGCTCTTCTCGGATCCGTGCTCCGTTTAATTCTGGGTCATGGTGGACGGTCCTACTGGTCGGAGATCCGATCTCCACTGGCAGTACCGCTTGAGTGCCGAATATCAGTTCGAAGGGCGATTCTCCCGTCGCCGAGCTGATATTGGTCCGCTGAGCCCACATCACTTCTGGGAGAACCGATGCCCATTGGCCCTCTGCTTCCTCCAACTTGGTTTTCAGACCCTGCAAAATGATTTGGTTAGTCCTTTCAACTTGGCCATTACTTTGAGGGTGAGCAACAGACGAGAATCTGAGGTCGATCCCAATCTCAGCACATTTGCCTCGAAAGTATGCACTGTCGAATTGCTTGCCGTGGTCGGTGACAATGACCTTTGGTACCCCAAATCGGCATATGATGTTCTTCCATACGAAATCCCAAGCTGCCTTTTCTGTTATTCTGGCAACACCTTCAGCCTCGGGCCATTTAGTGAAGTAGTCTACGGCCACGAAGGCGTATTTCTTTTGGCCGACACTGGTCGGCAAGGGGCCGATGATGTCTAGACCCCATTGATAGAATGGCCAAGGGCTTACCATCACTGTGAGGTCCACATCAGGCTTCCGTTGCACGTTGGCGAACCTCTGGCAGGTGTCGCACTTTCTTACATACTCTTTGGCATCTTGCTCTAAGGTTGGCCAAAAATAGCCGTACCTTAACGCCTTCCGAGCCAGAGCCTTACCCCCCAAGTGGTTTCCACACACCCCTTCATGAATCTCCCGGAGTACATAGTTTCCTTCCTCGGGTGTAACACATTTCAAAAGAGGCCAGGTGTAGGCTCGTTTGTAGAGCTGCCCGGCGATTATGACAAACCTTGAGGCCTGTTTCATGAGTTTCCGAGCAGCTTTTTCATCCTCCGGGGTCATACCCCCTTCCAAGTAGTCCATGATTGGTTTGGTCCAATCTGGATTTAAGTTAAGCTCGGCTACCGCTCGTACCCCCAACTGGAGACTAGGTTCAGATACTTCTTCCACGTGGACAAAGGCAGGTCGGCTCTCGCCCAAGGCTAGCCTGGATAGGGCGTCAGCCTTCATATTCTCTTCCCTGGGAATCTGCTGTATCGTGAACCTTCTGAGTGTTGAGGTCAAATCCTTGACTCTGTTGAGGTAGGCTAGCATAGCTCTGTCCTTGGCTTCGAACTCCCCTGATATCTGACTAGAAACCAACTGAGAGTCGGTGCTTAGGTCGATTGTCTGTGCCCCGAGCTGAGCAGCAATTTTTAGCCCTGCAATCACCGCTTCATACTCTGCTTCATTGTTGGACGCCGAGAAGGTGAACTTGAGGGAGTACTGGTGCTCATGCCGGTTTGGGTCGAGGATGACCACCCCAGCTCCGCTGCCAGACTTCCCTGAGGCCCCATCCACATGGACCTTCCACACGTCCTCCGGGTCACACTCTGCTCGGCCAGTGCACTCTACGACAAAGTCAGCAATGGCTTGGGCTTTAATGGCTGTCCTGGGCTGGTAGGTGATGTCGAATTGACTCAGCTCAACTGCCTATTTCAGTAGCCTGCCCGACGCCTCTGGCTTGTGCATGATGGATTTGAGCGGAGCATCAGTCATGACTTTAATCGGATGAGCATCGAAGTATGGCTTCAATTTTCTAGCCGTCGTGATGAGCGCGAGGGCGAGTTTTTCCAAGGAGGAGTATCTCGCCTCGGCTCCCTGCAAGGTTTTACTAATGTAGTAGACTGGCTTCTGCTCCTTGCCTTCTTCACGGACTAACGCCGCCGCAACCGCTGTTCCCGAGCATGCCAAGTATACTAGCAGCTCCTCCCCCACCTCAGGTCGGGATAACAGAGGTGGCGAGGCTAAGTACCTTTTCAGCTCCTGGAAGGCGTTTTGACATTCCTCAGTCCATTCAAAGTTCTTAGGGTTCCTCAATATTTTGAATAGGGGAGCGCACTTGTCAGCCGACCTGGACATGAATCTGCTCACCGCCGCCTCTTTTCCTGCCAACACCTGGACGTCCTTCACGCAGGTAGGGGGCGCTAGGTCTAGGATCGCCTGGACTTTCTCCGGGTTGGCTTCTATTCCGCGGGCTGTTACCATGAAGCCCAGGAACTTGCCTGCCTTGACGCCGAATGCGCACTTTTCCGGGTTCAATTTTATCCCAAAGTGCTCCATCACGGCGAAGGCCTCAGCCAGGGCGGTTACATGATCTTCCGCCCTCCTACTCTTGACCAACATGTCATCCACATAGATCTCCATATTCCGGCCAATCTGGTTCTTGAAGACCTTGTTCACCATTCGAGTATATGTGGCTCCAGCATTCTTGAGGCCAAAGGGCATGACCTCATAGTAGTAGAGTCCTTTATCGGTGGTGAAGGCGGTCTTCTCTTTGTCCCTAGGAGCCATCTTGATCTGATTATAACCTTTGAAGGCATCCATGAAGGAGAGCAGCTTGAACCCGGAGGTGGCGTCCACCATTTGGTCAATCCGTGGTAGGGGGAAGCAATCCTTGGGGCAAGCTTTGTTGAGGTCGGTGAAATCAATACATAGTCTCCATCCACCCGAAGACTTTGTCACCAGCACCACATTGGACAGCCAGGTTGGGTATTGTATTTCCTTTATGTGGCCGGCGTCCACCAACTTGTCCACTTCTTCCGTTATGATTTGTTGCTTATCATAATGAAAGTGCCGGCGCTTTTGTTTTACTGGATAGTGATTTGGGTCGGCATTCAGGTGATGCTCAATTACATTCGGGTCAATTCCTGTCATGTCAGAAGCAGACCAAGCAAATACATGCTCATTCTTTAAAAGAAATTGGCTTATACCTTTCTTGAGGTTGGCAGATAGTTCACTCCCAATCTTTGCTCTCTTTGCTTCATCGGAGAGCTCCAACTCCTGAAGGTCTTCAGCTGGGCTTCCTCTCTTAGCGTCTCTCTTCTCTTCGGGCAGGTCCGGTCCCCAGCCGATTTGATATTTGGGTCGGAGTGAGTTTTCATAGCACTCCCGAGCTGAGAGCTGGGCTCCGCGAATGGTGGCTACCCCAGACGGGGTCGGGAACTTCAGGGCCTGGTGGTACGTTGAGGGGACGACCCTGAAATGATTAAGCGCCACCCGCCCTAAGATCCCGTTGTAGGTGGAGTTACAATTCATTACAATGAAGTTGGCCTGCATCGTCACCCACTTATCCCCATCCTCCAACTTCAGCGGGAGGTTGATGACTCCCTCGGCTCGGTGACTGCCCGGTGAAACCTGCTAAAGTACCACGCAATGGCCTGAGTCGGCTCCTGTCCAACCCCATCTGCTCAAAAGCGCTGAGGAATAAGACTTCTGCCGAGCTTCCGGTGTCCACCATCAGCCTTTTGACGGTGAAGTTGGCTATCTCTGCGCTGATCACCAGGGGGTCGTCATGAGGCAATATGACCCCCTCCAAGTCTTCTGAAGAGAAGGTGAGCTCTTGCATCCCCGGGGCCGATCCCTTCACTGGTCCATATTCCCTCCCTGCGCGAACATAACCTTTTCTGCCCGCCGAGGTATCGCCTCCTGACGCCAATCCTCCCGCTATGGTTTCAATCACGGCCAAACGCCCGCCCCCAACCTGGCGCCTCGGCGGACTCCTCTCCCTATCCCTCTGCTCCGGATTCCGGATCAGCTGTTGATCTACATATCTCCGGAGGTGGCCTCGGGCTATAAGTGCCTCGATCTCCTGCTTCAAGTCTTTACACTCCTCGGTGGTATGGCCATAGTCCATGTGGTAGCGGCAATATTTGGTCTTATTGCGCTTATCGGGCCGGCCTTTCATTCTCGGAGCCGGAGGCAGGTGGTTCTGGTGTTGGATCTCCATCAAAATCTGTTCCCTCGAGGTATTAAAGGGAGTGAACATAGTGAACCGGGGGTTCGGCTTCGGCTGTTGTGGCTGTTTGCCTCGGTCGTTCTGGGCTTTGGCCCCGGATGGGGCTCGGGAGGCCTCTCATTTCTTCCCAGCCTCCTTCTCTTTGTCATCGTCCCTTTTTGCCTGATGGATCTCCTCCGAGTGTATGTACCCTTCTGCTCGCACCATCAACTCAGACACAGTATCCACAGGGTCGATCGCCAAAGAAGAAGTGAGGGGGCCCGACCTGAGCCCGCTCTGGTAAGCCATCAGAGCCATGGAATCCTCCAAGTTAGGAATTCGGAGGGACTCTTCATTGAACCTAGCCGTGTAAGCCCTCAAAGTTTCCCCTCTATGCTGCTTCACCAACAGCAATGTAGAGGTATGGTGGGTGGCTCGGCGGCTTCCTGCGAAGCGGGACAGGAAGGCCTCCGCCAGCTAGTGAAAGCTTCCAATTGATCCAGGATGAAGTTTTTGGAACCAGTCCAAGGCATTGCCAACCAGGGTGGTCGGGAATGTCTTCGCCTTCATGAGATCCGGCATGTCGTGCAGAGTCATGTGGTGATCAAAATTGAGCAGGTGGCTGGCAGGGTCTCCGTCTCCATTGTAGACGGCCAGGCTGGGCATGCGATTGCCGGTGGGTAGGGGCGTGGCCAATACCTCGGGAGAGAGTGGGCTTACACCGAGTTGGTTGATGACCTTAGCTATGGCAGCCGCGGTCTTTGCTTGCTCGGGGTCGGCTTGAACCGCCCTTTTACTCTTCGCCGGGTCGGATCTCGACGTCGGCTCCAAGAAGCCCTCCTCTTCCTGCGTCCGTTTTCGTCTAGACTCCGGGATGTGGAACTGGGGGCGCGATGGCCGCGGCGCGGCCTCTTGCGGTGCCAGGGGGCCCTCAGCCAGCCGGGGCACCTGCTCCTTAAGTTCTTCAAACATCCTCAGCATCATCCTTATCTCCGGTGATAGGCCGGAGTTTGGGTCTCCCTCTGGAGTGGGGTCGGTTTGTGTGGCTAAGTGTATACGTTGGCTCGTTCCAACGTCGGCTTGGGTCAGGTTCTGGCTGGGCGCCTGCACGGCTTCGAGGTCCCCTTCCAAGCTGGGCGAATCCTCTACCGGTATGTTGTGACTTCTCGTTTGTACCATGATGGTTTCTCAATGAGTGGCGAAGAGAGCTATAAAAGAACTCGTCGGTTCCCACACACGGCGCAAAACTGTCGAGGTTGAAAATCTCACAGTTGAATTTGGGAGCTACTTTAGCCGAGCTGGACTTCTAAGGTCCGCCTCCGAGATACACTTTCTTGGTCGGCTATCGGACCTGCACAAGGAAAGTAAGGAAAAGGCGGGGTGACGACCCGAATTTTTCCCTCAAGCGTGCGAATGATTAGTATGCCCGAGCTGATAAAGTAGCTGAGAGTATTTAATAGCGAGATCCCCATAAATGAAGAGGGTGGAGCTCTATTTATACTAAGTTCGGGTCTGACAGTATTTAATGCGATGCAGCTTTATGTCCCATCAGTGCTTTATGTCCCATCGGAACAGCTGGAACTGAGGTCGGGGTTACGGGGTCGGGGTTACGGGGTCGGGTCAGTCATCTGGGGTTGGACATTGGGCTGAGCGAACTGCTGATGGAGCGCGGATTGGCCCATCTCCGATCAGAGGGTCGGCTCATTTAGCTCAGCTCGGGAACCCCTCGTCACTACTCTTCATTCCTAATCCTGGCTCCGCCCCTGCCATGCATGTCATTCGCATTCTCAAGTTCATTCCATTCCTTGGCCCATTATCTTCCTTGGCCCATTCCATTCGTGTTCAAATTCATTCCAGTATACCAATAGCTAAAGAGTATTAGAACGGCATCTTTTATACCAAAAAAAGATGGGACAAGTAAGTTCCCCGACCTCTTGACAAGGTTCAGGCTTTATGTCGTTCTCCCTTTTTGTATATTTTTTATTTTTAATAAATCCGATAGGGAAGTCCCCCTCCATTCACCCCCCCAAAAAAAAGGCATCTTTTATACTGTTACTTGTTTTCGAGCTAAAAATGCTGAAATGACAAAGACAACATGCGTGTACAAATATTTTGTTGATTTCCGAAAACTCTTTTTGTTGTGTGTTTTACTATCAGTATAATGGAGTAGAATATGAGTAAACTATAAATAGTGTGTGAGAGATTTTAATGAAATTTAGGCTCTTGAATAAATTACATCTCATTTAACATATTCTCAAGCTATGGACCCTAATAGATTCAAGGTTATGGTGATCAAATTAGTTGTATATTAAAAAAAAAAAAAAAAAGCTACCCTAGTTCAGGTGAAGATGTTTCTGTCTATCTGTATAAAGAAATAGCATCATAATGCCCTAATGATGCGCAAAATGCAAGTAAGCACAGAACAGCAACAAGAAAACAGTGTGAGAAAATACGAATAATAAGGAACATGTCATCAACTTGTCCTTATTAAGAGCAAAGGCCCTCCATAATTAATTACTGTAAAATTTTGGTTGTTTATTTGTTTTTATTAGGTTAGAGAGATTGGACCACACTTGAGTCTCTATCTGTTGTTCTTCTTTTTCTCTTTTGTTTTTCGGTGATGATTATGAAGAACTTATATTAAATAGGATTACAATATTAAGTAGGGACGTTAGGCCGCTAACTTTAGCGTGATAATCTTATTGGGTTATAGATGATTAGGCACATAACACGCTGCAAGGACAATGGTGATTATTTTATGTAATATGCATGGAGGGCACGAGCCAATAGCAGCTGGCTTCTCAATCATATGGTCGTATTAACCTTTCGACAGTATGTCGACATCTATTGATAAACATTGGCTCAGATCGGCCGATCACTAGTGCATTCTAATGATGCCACCTTCGTATCTCAGCCTCACTATAAGTAGTTTTTAAATGTAACGGATTCTCCTTCGTAACAAATTAAACTTTTGGCTTAGATTTTTTTTTTTTTTTGGACTTCAACTGTTACATTGATGCTTTTTTTTTTAGAGTGGACTTCACGGATAGAAGACTATAAACTAATTTAAGGTGTAGTAAGTTTCACATTAAATACTGGTAGACGAGTGCACCTATCACGAGAAAAGGGCTATTGTCTCGCCAATATCAATAGACTAACCCGATGTGGGCATCAACTCTTCAAACGAGTAAAATGTAACGATCTTGCATTAGGATCCGCCCTCACAAAGGGTGGTTTTCAAGTTCAAAAGATTCTTTCTCTTAATAGACTTGTCCCTTGGATTTGGTTCTCCTCTTGAACTTGAGTTGTTAGATGCATCTATCATTCTGTTTTCTATGAATTTGTCTTGAAAACGATTATCGCACAGAAATAATCACAATCTCGTGTCTGATGCGAATCTCTCACTCGCTGCATGAAACACACACGCTAAAAATGGCCAGGGGCGGACGGAGAGGGGGGTTGGGCAACCCCTAAAAAAAATAATGGGTTTTTTTATAATAAAAAAAATACAAAACAAATTGAAATGGTTATAAAAGTATTCAAAAACATGGAGTTAGTTTGGTGGTTAGTTATAAATATATTTATGTTGTTGGTGTGAATTTGAGTCACTACAATTGTATATTACTTTCTACCATTTTTTTGTAGTTTTGAGCTTCTTACTGTTTGTTTTATTTATTTTTTCTTTCTATTAGATAGATAGATATATACAGTTTTAATTATTTTGCTTATCAAATCCTTAAAAGTAACATAATATTCTTTAATAGAACTGTGAAAAAAAACTAAAAAACCCAAAAATATTGTTAAAAAAAAAAACCAGGTGAAGATGTTTCTGTGTATCTGTATAAAGAAATGGCATCATAATGCCCTAATAAAGAGCAAAATGCAAGTAAGCATAGAACATTGACAACAAACAAAGTGCCAGAAATTACGAATAGGGTAATTTATCGAAATGATCTTATATTTATGCTTTTTTTGACATTTAAAACTTCTATCTTTTATTTTTGACAAAATGGTCATTTATCTTTTATTTTTGTTACAACTATTAGTCATTTGAGTAAAATATGTCAAAAAATAACGTTAATGAGCACGTAAATGGCACTTGGCTGCAAAATGCATAAACCTTAAGATGTTTATCTTTTATCGTATGATAATTTTACTCCTAAAGATTTGTAAATTTTGTGACCACGTGTCATCTACATACTCATTCACGATATTTTTTCGAAGGATTTTGCTCCAAAGACTAATGATTGTTACAAAAATAAAAGATGAAGGATCATTTTGTCAAAAATAAAAGATAAATAACTTAAATATCAAAAAAGACAAAGATCTAAGACCATTTCGATAAATTACCCTCACGAATAATAAGGAACATGTCATCAACTTGTCCTTTTTAAGAGCAAAGGCCCTACATAATTAATTACTGTAAAATTTTGTTTGTTTATTAGTTTTTATTAGGGAGAGATTGGACCACACTTGAGTCGCTATATATATGTTTTTCTTCTTTTTTCTCTTCTTTTTTTTTTCGGTGATTATGAGAAACTTATACTAAGTAGGATTACAATATAACCTATGTAAAGTAATAATATTGACTCGATATATCTTTTACTAATTTATTAATAAATTTTTAATTTATAAATATATTTTTAATTTTTTTACTTAATAGTAAATATATTATAACATCACATGACCAAATTAAGGTTCAAACTATTATAACATTCAGAGTATTCTCCCTATAAGTATTTATCCAATTAAGAGCTCATTAAAACTATGCATAATTAGTATAAATATCCACTGTATTTTAACGTCATTAAAACAAGTGCATACAATTTATATTGAATTAAAACAAACACTATTTAACCCAACATAAATCTCTTTGTATTTATGGTATCTTCAGTTCTAAAATAGCAAAATGGCTTCACATCTTATAGGTGTAAAAAAAAGAACCATGATAGATGAAATGCGTAATAAACGTCATTCAAACACACAACAATGAGTTTTAAAAGGAAATATGATTTGTAATTAAGTAAATGAAGGATAGCTTACCTAAAATTTAGCAAGAAGATGTTCTAAAAATTTAAAATTAAAAAATGTCTGAAATATAATAAAGAGAAAACATTAATTGTCTGGTTTACAACCATGAGAAGAAAATATACTTTTTAGCTAATACTTTTAATTATTAATTTCTGAAATGTTTAGGACCTATAAAATGCAAATATATATATATATATTTGAAATATGTACTTATACTTTGTGGACATTAGGCCGCTAACTTTAGCATGGTAATCTTATTGGGTTTTCGATGATTAGGCACATGATTCGGTGCAAGGACAATGGTGATTATTTTATGTAAGCTGCATGGAGCAGCCGGCTTCTTAATCATATGGTCCTGCACTAAGTGGCCATGTCATGTGGATGCGCACTTCAGTTTGTTTACAATAAAAAGCTGAACCTATTAACCTTTCGACAGTATGTCGACATTCATTTGATAAACATTGGCTCGGATCAAATCCGATCACTAGTTCAATGTAATGGTGCCACCTCCGGATCTCTGCCTCACGATGAGTAGTTTTTAAATGTAAGGGATTCTCTTTCATAATAAATTAGACTTTTGTCTTGTGTCGAGGACGAACGGTTGAGGTCAGTCCGCTTGATCTAGATCGAGTTGTGCTTCTTGATCGAGCTCCGAGCCTGCACAAGTAAAGGGAAGGAAAAGGCAGGGTGACGACTCGTATTTTCCTCTCAAGTGCAAGAATGATTAGTTTATTCGAGCTGAATTCGATAGATAGGAGTATTTAATGTGCGAGTTACCTTCACAAGTACGGAATGGGACTCTATTTATACTAGTCTGGATTCGGGCAGCAATAAATGTGCAATGCTGCCCGATACGCCACCGACTGCCCACGCCGAACAACCAATGGACAAAGCTATTACCCGGCGATCACAGGAATTGTCTATTGGTCCGAGTTGTGTACCTTGTTTTATGTCCCATCGGATCGACTGGCAGAACTACGAGGGCTACTTGGGTCTAATTTTGGGTCGGGTCAGATCTTTAGGGTCGGCACGCGACCCGACTGCGTCATCCCTAGCTAGGGCTATCCCTTGTCAGCTTGGATTTTTTTTTTTTTAAAGTGGGTTTCACGGATGAGAGGCTATAAACTAGATTAAAGTGTGATAAGTGTCACATTAAATACTAGTAGACAAGTGTAGCTACTAGGAGAAAAGGGCTATTGTCTCGCCAATATCGATAGGTTATCCCGATGTGGGCGTCGACTTTTCAAGGGAATGAAATGTAACGATCCTACATCAGGATCCACCCTCACAAATAGTAGTTCTTAAGTTCAAGTGGTTCTCTCTCTTAACAGACTCGTTCTTTAGATTTGGCTCTCCCCTTGAACTTGAGTTGTTACATGCATCTATCATTCTGTTTTCTATGAATTTCTCTTCAAAACAATATCACAAAAAAAAAATCACAATCTTGTGTCTAGCGCAAATCTCTTACTCACTACATCAGACACACGCGCCAAAAATGGCGAAGGGCAGAGGGAGAGGGGGGCCTGGGGGGCCCAGCCCCCAACCCCTAAAAAACATTAATGGATTTGTTTTTGAAAAAATAGATTTGCCCTCCCCCCCTCCCAAAAAAAAAAAAAAAATTTAAAAAACAAATTGAAAATGTTATAAAAGTATTAAAAACGTGGAGTTAGTTTGATGGTTAATCACAAATGTATTTATGTTGTTGGTGTGAATTTTAGTTACTATAGTTGCATATTATTTTTTTCCTTTTTTTTGCTAGTTTTGAGTTTCTTACTGCTTGTTTTATTCATTTTTTTTCAATTAGATAGATAGATATATATAGTTTTGATTATTTTGTTTACCAAATCTTTAAAAGCAAAGTAATATTCTTTAATAAAACTACTAAAGAAAACTAAAATCCAAAAAATACTGTACAAAAATAAAAATTATGGCCCTCCAACATTAGATTTCTGACTCTACCCCTAAAAATGGCCATGATCGTTCCTGTGCCTTACCCGTTTTCTACCCATAGAACACTCTTTTCGATTACATGTTAAAGAACAATATTCTCCTAGAGTGATTTTATCAGAAGTATCAAGATCAATATATAAGATTATAGACTACTTTGTTTAACACCTTGGTTTGCAGTAGTTTTTGAAATCTCACGTTTCTTAACATAGTATTAGCATTGGGTTTTAATTCAGTCTTACCTATCTAAGCGTGATCTATTTTTCCTTGTTGATTATATTCCTCTATGTTAGCTCTTGTACACCACTTCTTTTGCTAACTCTATTACTGCATGTCTATTTTCATATTTAAAGCTATTTCTTCAAGTCGGGTCACACATAAAAGGCGCTTTAAAGGATATAATAATTTTTCACATTTATAATCATAAGTTCACATGAGGGACTCTAGCGTGATTCAATTGGTGGACTACTCCTAACACGTGATTGATTATAATCTAAATCTTACGAGGTGGTGGACAAATGAGGGTGGAGATTTTTTAAAAAAAAAAGAGTTCACAGGTCAGATGGCGACATTCATTTGACAAACAAGGATTCAAATGGATTCTCTTTTTTGGAAAATCTCACATTTAGTTCCTATTGTTTACAAAAAAATTTATTTTAGTCCCTAGTATTTAAATGTCTCAATTTAGTCTCTATTGTTTCCTTAAAAGTTTCAATTTTGTCCTTATTGTTTAAAGTTTTTCAATTTCGTCCTTATTGTTTTCCAAAAAGTTTCAATTTCGCCCCTATTATTTTTTAAAAGTTTCAAATCCGTCTCTATTATTTTTAAAAAATTTTTAATTTAGTTTTTGAATAATAAGGACGAATTTAAAACTTTAAGAAAATAATAGGAATTAAATTAAAACTTTTTAAAAATAGTAGGGACGAAATTAAAACTTTTTGAGAAACAATAGGAACTAAACTAAGACATTTTAAACAATAGGGACGAAATTAAAACTTTTGGTGAAACAATAGGGACTAAATGTGAAATTTTCCCTCCTTTTTTCTTGTGATTCTATCACCCGTATAGAACACTCTTTTGGGAAGTGTATATACTCCAAAATTGTTATCTGTTATCTATTAGTGTAAAAATTCTTCTATCCATCCTTGTGGATAGTCAACCAATTCACATAATATGACCTCACAGCATGTGGAGCCTATATAAATAGATTGACCATCCACCTAATTAGATATATGGAAGAACAACTCCAATTAGTGTGGTACAAGTATTAACATGTGTGACTGGGTCAGACTTATTTGTCCCCATCTAGGGTTTGCTGTATGCATGCAACCCATTTGGTAATAGATAATTCTTAACTATGTCGAAGAAAGGGAAGAAAGAAAAAGTTTGTTTCATTTTTCTTGTCAGTATATGCAACATACTTATATAAGAAGGGTTGCTGTGTACAGGGACAGAGCCGGGAATTTAGTATTAGGGGGCCGAATTTTTTTTGTACAATGTTTTTGCTAGAGTATTTTTTACCATTATAAATTAAACTCAATAAATATCTTTCAATTTCCAATTAACAAAATTAATTATACTAAAATTAAATAATAAAGAACTAATTAAAAAATTCAAACATAAATAAGTGTAAAAAAATACTATTTTACAAAAAAATAACACAAAATTATGTAAAGTAGTGTTTACCAGTTCAGTCAATCTTCCCTCATGGAATAGAATTCATCAATTATTGTATTAACAGAAACATCTTTAGCAATTTTCTTTTCGATATAAACAATCATATTATCTTTGAGAATTAAAGTCATCCTCCATCCGATTGCAAAACCTTGTTTTGATAACTTTTATAGCAGAAAAAGCTCGTTCTGTTGTTGCTGTCAAGACTGAAATAGTCAAAATCAACCGTATCAATCTATCAACCAAAGGATAAGCTTCTGATTTTTCAGTTTTTACCAATCCTCTACACATATCTAATAAGATGGTAAATATGATTTATGAAGAAATCCTCTTAATTTTTTTGTCTTGAAAAAAATCTGTATTTGACTAGAAAAATGAGAATTTATCATGCCTACAATTCTATATTTGAATTTTGATTTTTCAACAATCAAGCTTCTTCAATCTACACATTATGCATCACTAAAATTTAAAAACTAAAATTATCTATTTCACATAAAATATTAAATTGACAAAGAATATGCACTAAAAATATAAACAAGAGTATTTTAGTCAAATTAATTACCTTAATTATCTATTTCCTCATGAATCAAGATGTTTACCCACTGAAAAAAAACATTAAAAAAATAAATTATAGATAACATTATCTAACAAACAAAATTTAGTAAAACTTACCTTAGGGGAGGATATGGTCCTTTGGAGAATAAGAGAAAGATGAAGAAAGAAGAATAAATTTTGGTCATGCATATGGCCATATGGTAAAGGTAGGAAGATTTTTTTGTAAAAAAAATTATGGAATGTAATAATTAAAGTTATAATTATAATATTATTTTAAATAAAAGGTTTTGTTAAAGTTGCAAAAAGGGTAGACAAAAAAATAATGGGGGGACGAACTGGTTTGAAAAAAGATTGTTACATGTAATTTTTTTTTTAAATGGGAGGCCCAGGCCCCTGCCTGCCCACCATTGGCTCCGTCATTGGCTGTGTAGAGATGTACCTAGAGTCTCATACTGATTTAAATCCACTAATAACATAGTAATAATGATATTGAAAAGATTAATGATGGTAAAATTATAAATTAGATATTGATAAAATAATTTTGACTATTGAGTGCGAGAATCAAATAACATAATTATCATTTTACTATTATTGATCTCCTTAGTAACGTTACCACTAGGGGATACAAATCTAAACAGAGATATATGCATGTGCATGAGTGTGGAAATGTGCTTATGCTTTTTTTTTTTCCTTTTCTTTCTCAGAAAATGTGTTTTTGCTTAATGATGTTATTTTTCAGAAACCAACCACCATTATAACTCAAAATTTAGATCTCTAACGTGAATTCTTCCTTCGAAACCACAGTGCCATCATTTCTAACTTTTTTTTTTACTACATATGGAGAGTGGATTGAGATTATTGTTAGTCTTGTTTCATGTCACGCCCCAAGTTAATCATATGGTGTACTCAAGGCGTAACATGCCGCGCAATAAGGGGGCGACCCCCTGACTACGCAAGGCACTAATGCTCATCATAACAAAATCCATGACGTGATGTTATTTAATGTACCTTATTCCTCTCTTAAAGAAATCTAGTCACCAAAATACATAAGTAAGTCAAACAAACTCCCAACATATAATAGAGATTACAAGTCTTAAGCCGAAATACCAAGACAACTTGCCAAAATTCGGTCTAAAAATAATAAATAAGATACTAAAGTGTTCACTACTCGTCGACTCCAGAGAGCCTTATTCAATGTTCGAAGCCAAAGTTCACTACCCAAACCACGCCGAGTTTGAAGCCTACTCATCTTCATCTGCAACAGAATATTTTCAAACAAATATGAGACACAAATCTCAGTAAAAGGTGATCCCCAGGACAAAAGAAAACCTCGAAAGGCATCCTAAAAGTCAAAAGAATATCTCAATCAGAATTTCCCAACTCTTAGATATCATAAGTCAAGATAATCAAAGATCGATACAAGTTTTCAAAATAAGTTTATGGTTCAAAATTTCACGTGTGCCAGAATTCAAAATTCAGAGAAATCTCACGCAAGTTCACAAAGATAGCTGTGGCTATAGGCGGGTAGCACCGTTCTGATGCAGTGTGGTTTAATAAGCACAACCACCAAAAGCCCCAAAGGAATTTCGGTTCTTATAAGAGTGCACTATTTTTGAGGTATTGGTGTTTAACCCCCACCAATAGGGTCCTGAATTGTTGGCAATTAACCCCACCAACAGGGTCCTGAATTTCGCAGCTCATTTCAAAGTCTGCAGTATCAAACTTTTCAAAATGTTTTCTTTTTAAAAAAAATCACATGATGTTCATAACTAATGTCAAAAGGGCCAAAACACTTTCATAGATTATCTTAAAATCAACCTAAAATTTAGTCCTAAGGTTTTGTTTCGATCTCTAAAATCATTTGCTTCAATAAATTTCAAAATACAAAAAAACCATATCTAATGCAGCTTCAAATTCTCAAAACCGTTTATTGCACTTAAATCCATACAAGGCCATGCAAAACAACTACTAAAAATCTTTAATGCATTTTTAGAGCTCAGTTATACCAAAATTTGAAAACTATAAAAAGGAACAATTAAGAACAATACTTAAAATATATGAAGCTAAAATTATCATTAAATAGAAAAGGAACAAAAACATTTTCTTTGTCTTTTTGCAAAAGCCAGGGCCACGGTCAACTGTGGCCTTTTTGTTCAATCAACCATTTACTTGGTAGCCACTGTTCACGTGCATGAACAGTGGTTATGAAACTCTTTTTTTTTCAAGAATTGTCAATGCATGTATGTTACTGCTCACCTTTTTTTTTTTGAAAATCTTTAATGAAGGAAACCTGTAATTTATTTAGAAAGATGTCATTTATTTTTGGTTGCAAGAAATTGCTACTATACTGTTCACGGTGAACAGTAAACCATGTTACTGTTCTCGGTAATGTACTGTTCACGGTGAACAGTAAACGGTGAACAGTAAACCGCGTTACTGTTCACGGTGAACAGTACTCAACTTTCTGTTCCAATCTTCTTTTTCCTAAGTTTCTCATTGAGTCAAAACAAATTAAAAGCTAACTTTTTTTCATGAAAATCCTCCATAAACATGTAATACACAAAGTATGCCAAAGGTTCCAAAATATGCATAATAAATTTCTAAAACAAATAATTTCAATAGTTCTATTATTCTCATAATCATAATAGGATGAACAATATACGAATATACGAAGGTGGAGATCAGACCACTTACATCCTTAATGCTAGAAATTAAATTCTAAAATTTTCAAGATTCTCACCCCCTTCGAAACCTACGCTTGCATTGTGTTATTCTAATTCTGATACTTGACCTCAAGCGTTCGTTTGTGACTTATCTCCAGGATTCTTCTCTCCTTACTAAGTGCAGACTGTTTTGAAAAATTTTCAGCGAGTTATCCTCAGTCAATACCGTATAAGAAATATTTTATTTTTTTTCATTTAGAGTTCTACTCCACTAAGGAGTTAGCCTTAAGTCGTTATCTTATTTTCCTTTCCTTATCCCCACTTATTTATTTTATAATACAACTAATATCCCTTTAGTAAAAGTAGGGACGTTACATCCCTCCTCCCTTAAAGAAAGTTTTGTCCTCGAAACTACATACCTGGATGTTGGAAAAGGTGTGGATATTTCTCTCAAGCATTTGTTTCCAGTACCCACGTTGTCTCTCTCACTGATCGACCTTTCCATTGGATCTTAACGTAGGGAATAATCCTCCTTCTAAGAACTTGCTCCTTGTGATCCACAATCTTAAGAAGTTCTTCATCGTAAGTCAAGTCTTTCCTCACTTGTACCTCCTCATGTTGTAGTATGTGGCTCGGGTCTGACACATATTTTCTTAATTGTGAGACATGAAAAATATTATGGACACCCGCCAGTGATGGCGGCAAGACAAGCCGATATGCCACATCCTGAATCCTTTCCAAAACTTAAAAAGGCCCAATGTAGCGTGGATTTAGCTTATCACGACTACCAAATCTCACAACTCCTTTTGTGGGAACTACCCTTACAAACACATGGTCTCCTTCCTTAAATTCTAACATTTTCCTCTTAATATTAGCCCAACTTTTCTGGCGATCTTGGGCTATCTTGATTCTTGCTCGAATTATTTTTACCTTCTATTCTGCCTCTTCAATTATTTGTGGTCCCAACAATTTTTTCTCCCCAAGGTCCCAATATAAAGGGGTGCAACACTTCCTCCCATAAAGCGCTTCAAATAGAGACATTACAATGCTTGCCTGATAACTGTTATTGTAAGCAAATTCTACAAGAGTAACGTATTTGTCCCAGCTATTCCCGAAATCGAATACGCACGCTCGTCGCATGTCTTCTAATGTTTGAATTGTTCTCTCACTTTGCTCGTCAATTTGGGGATGATAGGCCGAACTCATTAACAACTTCGTCCCCATAGATTTCTGGAAACTCTTCAAAAAATAGGAGGTAAACCTCGTGTCTCGATCCGAAATAATCTCCTTTGGCACCCCATGAAGTTTTACTGTTTCTGCAATATATTTTTCGGCCAAATCTTCTGTTGTTGTTCCGAGCCGAAATGATAGGAAGTGTGCTGACTTTGTCAACCTATCAACAATCACCCAAATTGCATCATTTTTATCTCGAGTCTTGGGCAACCCCACCACGAAGTCCATAGTAACACATTCCCACTTCTATTCTGGGATACTCAAAGGTTGCAACAGTCCAGAAGGCTTTTGATGCTCAGCCTTGATCCTTTGGCATGTCAGGCATTTAGACACATATTCTCCAATTTGTTTCTTCATATTCCTCCACCAGAAATGATCTTTCAAGTCACAGTACATCTTGGTTCCTCTAGGATGAATAGTAAATCGCGATTCATAGGCTTTAGTGAGGATTTCTCTTTTGATTGTAGGGTCTTTTGGAACACATATCCTTCCTCTAAATCTCAAAATACTGTCATCATGATCCGTAATATAGGTGTTTTTCCCACTTTCTTGTCTCTTTCGAACATTCTCCAAGTACGGGTCCTATTTTTGTGCAATTTTTATTCTTTCTAATAATGTTGGTTGCACAATTATATGGGCTAAAACATGACCTTCAGACTTATGAGATACCTCGATTCTCATTTTTTCAAATTCTTCAATTAGTGCCTCTTGTGAGGTAATCAATGCAGCCATACTCCCATATGATCTCCTACTCAGTGCATCAGCTACTTTATTGGCCTTCCCAGGGTGGTATTGAATTTTTAAATCGTAATCCTTTATGAGCTCCAACCACCTTTGTTGTCGCAAGTTTAATTCTTTTTGTGTGAAGAGGTACCTCAAACTTTGATGATCTGTAAAAATCTCACAAGTAACTCCATATCTTTAAGGCAAAAACAACAGCTACTAATTCCAAATCATGAGTTGGATAATTTTGTTCATAACTCTTCAGTTGTCTTGAGGCATATGCTATGACCTTGTCATGTTACATCAAAACACAACCTAATCTGCCACGAGATGCATCACTATACACAGTAAAACCTTCGGTGCCATTAGGGAGAGCAAGTACGGGAGCTGACACTAAACTTCGTTTCAATTCCTGGAAAGCCTCATTGCAATCTCGGGTCTATTCAAACTTTACTTCCTTGCGCATAAGGCGTGTCATAGGAGTGGCAATGCGGGAGAACCCCTCTACAAATTTCCTGTAGTAGCTAGCCAAACCAAGAAAACTACGTACTTCGGTCACAGATGTGGGTGCAAGCCAACTAGTCACAGCCTCAATTTTCTGCGGGTCCACAGACACCCCATTCTCCGAAATCACATGCCCTAAAAATGCCACTTCTTTTAGCCAAAATTCACATTTCTTCAACTTTGCATAAAGCTCATTTTCCCTTAGGACTTCTAACACAGTTCTCAAGTAGGACTCATGTTCCTCACGACTCTTAGAATATATAAGGATATCGTCGATAAAGACAACTACAAACTGATCTAGAAATGGCTTGAAGACCCGATTCATTAAGTCCATGAACGCAGCTGGAGCATTTGTTAAACCGAATGGCATCACAATGAATTCATAGTGACCATACCTTGTTCTAAATGCTTTCTTAGGTATGTCCCACCCTTGATCTTCAATTGGTGATAACCTGACCTCAAATCTATCTTCGAAAATACCTTGGCCCCATGGAGCTGATCAAACAAGTCATCAATTCTTGGTAACGGATATCTATTCTTGATGGTTACTTTGTTTAGTTCACGGTAATCTATGCATAGGCGCATACTTCCATCTTTTTTCTTCACAAAGAGTATTGGCGTACCCCATGGTGATACACTGGGATGAATCTGCCCTTTTTCCAGCAATTCTTCCAGTTGTATCTTCAATTCTTTAAGCTTTGCAGGCGCCATTCGATACGGAGCCCTGGATATAGGTCCCATTCTCGAAATCAAGTTAATCTCAAATTCAATTTCTCTATTTGGAGGAAGTCCAGGGATGTCTTCGGGGAATACATCAGGAAATTCACACACAATTGGAATGTCTTCTAACTTAGGCTCATTTGTGGGTGGAATTATAACACATGCAAAATAGCCAGTACCACTTTTAGCTAACATCTTTTGAGCTTTTAATGCAGATATAATCTTAGGTGCTTGCTGATTTCTCCCAACAAATTCAAATTCAGGTTTGCCGGGCACACGAAATATCACTTTTTTTGCCAAAGCAGTCAATATGGCCATGATATGTAGCCAACCAATCCATTCCCAGGATTACATCGAAATCTTTCATCTCTAGTTCAATTAAATTTGCAGGTAAACTATGATTCCCAATCTTGATTACACAGTCTTTGTACACCGTATTCACGATAACTGACTTTCCCACGGGGGTCTCAACACATAATTCGGCTTCAAGTATATCAAGAACAATTTCAAGTATCGAAGCAAAAGATGGGTCACAAAGGAATAACTTGAACCAGAATCTATGAGTACATGGGCAAAAGCAAACAAAACAGAAAGAATACCTGACACAACATCTTCAGATGCACGAGCGTCACCATAAGTGAGTGTATAAAGTCGAGTGCGATTCTATGGTGGTTTCCCATCATTCCCTTCTCCTTTTTTCTTGGTATCTTCTTCAAGTACAGGACAATCCTTAGTGAGGTGATCCTTTTCACCGCAACGAAAGCAAGATCCAGTATTCCAACGACACTGTTCATTTGTATGAGCACCTCCACATCTTGAACACTTATCCATATTCTTGATTCCTTGATTGGTAACTTGTTATTTCCTGGGCGGCCCGCCTTTCATCTAGTTGGAACTATTCTCCTCCTTCCTCTTATTACTACTAGCAGGAGCTTATTGTGTCAAATTCAACTCTCGTTCCACCCTTGAAGCTGCCTCAACTACCTCATTCAAAGTGTTAAGAAGATGAGATACCAAGTGCAATCGAACTTCTGCCTTCAATCCCTGTTCAAACTTTATGGCCTTCTCATACTCATCAGGAACTATATATGGAGCAAAACGAGCCAGCTCTGCAAATTTCTATGCATACTCTGCCACAATCATATTTCCTTGTCTCAAGTTTGCAAACTCGGCTACCTTCATGTCACGGTACGAACGTAGATAGAATTTCACCTCAAACATCTTCCGAAACTCGGTCCAGCTAGGTAATTCTTCATTAATTTCCTCTAGTTTCGCATTCCACCAATCCAAAGCCATACCTTCCAGCCTATAGGTGCTAAAACGCACCTTCCTGTCCTCATTAAGTTTCAAAGTCCGGAATAACCGTTCCATGGCAGTTAGCCATCTGCTAGCTTCCTGGGGATCATCTTTGCCATGAAAGTAGGATGGTTGCATGTTCACAAACTTCTTAAGAGCTGTTTGCTCATCTAACTCTACCATAGGTTGAGGACGCACCTTACGTGCCAAACGATGATAAAGGGCCTCAGCTACCCCATCCGACTCCTCCCCACTGTCCTCTTCCTCCTCTGGATTCATAGGTTGTTTGGCGAGATCAGTAATAGGTATATTCTCATCATCAGACTCTGGAACTGGTGCATTGCTGCTACTCGCAACACCCTTCCTCATAGGGGCCATTGAATTCTTATGACATATCAACATTTAGAAATCAATAATATTTAAACTAACATTGTTGAATCGTCAAAGCTATACACAACTACCCAAATTCAATCCTAGGTTCACATGTTCACCAAACTGGGCTCTGATACCAAACCTGTCACGCCCCAAGTTAATCATATGGTGTACTCAAGGCGTAACATGCCGCGCAATAAGGGGGCGACCCCCTGACTACGCAAGGCACTAATGCTCATCATAACAAAATCCATGACGTGATGTTATTTAATGTACCTTATTCCTCTCTTAAAGAAATCTAGTCACCAAAATACATAAGTAAGTCAAACAAACTCCCAACATACAATAGAGATTACAAGTCTTAAGCCGAAATACCAAGACAACTTGCCAAAATTCGGTCTAAAAATAATAAATAAGATACTAAAATGTTCACTACTCGTCGACTCCAGAGAGCCTTATTCAATGTTCGAAGCCAAAGTTCACTACCCAAACCACGTCGAATTCGAAGCCTACTCATCTTCGTCTGCAACAGAATATTTTCAAACAAATATGAGACACAAATCTTAGTAAGAGGTGATCCCCAAGACAAAAAAAAACCTCGGAAGGCATCCTAAAAGTCAAAAGAATATCTCAATTAGAATTTCCCAACTCTTAGACAGCATAAGTCAAGATAATCAAAGATCGATACAAGTTTTTAAAATAAGTTTATGGTTCAAAATTTCACGTGTGCCAGAATTCAAAATTCAGAGAAATCTCACGCAAGTTCACAAAGATAGCTGTGGCTACAGGCGGGTAGCACCGTTCTGACGCAGTGTGGTTTGATAAGCACAAACCACCAAAAGCCCTAAAGGAATTTCGGTTCTTATAATAGTGCACTATTTTTGAGGTATTGGTGTTTAACCCCTACCAATAGGGTCCTGAATTGTTGGCAATTAACCCTACCAACAGGGTCCTGAATTTCATAGCCATTTCAAAGTCTTCAGTATCAAACTTTTCAAAATGTTTTCTTTTTAAAAAAAATCACATGATGTTTAGAACTAATGTCAAAAGGGTCAAAACACTTTCATAAATTATCTTAAAATTAACCTAAAATTTAGTCCCAATGTTTTGTTTCGATCTCTAAAATCATTTGCTTCAATAAATTTCAAAATACAAAAAAAATATATCTAATGCGGCTTCAAATTCTCAAAACCGTTTATTGCACTTATATCCATACGAGGCCATGCAAAACAACTACTAAAAATCTTTAATGCATTTTTAGAGCTCAGTTATACCAAAATTTGAAAACTATAAAAAGGAACAATTAAGAATAATACTTAAAATATATAAAGCTAAAATTGTCATTAAATAGAAGAGGAACAAAAATATTTTCTTTGTCTTTTTGCAAAAGCCAGGGCCACGATCAACAGTGGCCTTTTTGTTCAATCAACCATTTACATGGCAGCCACTATTCACGTGAACAATGGTTATGAAACTCTTTTTTTTTTTTCAAGAATTGTCAATGCATGTATGTTACTGCTCACCTTTTTTTTTTGAAAATCTTTAATGAAGGAAACCTGTAATTTATTCAGAAATATGTCCTTTATTTTTGGTTGCAAGAAATTGCTACTGTACTGTTCATGATGAACAGTAAACCATGTTACTGTTCACGGTAATGTACTGTTCACGGTAAACAGTACTCAACTTTCTGTTCCAATCTTTTTTTTCCTAAGTTTCTCATTGAGTCAAAACAAATTAAAAGCTAACTTTTTTTCATAAAAATCCTCCATAAACATGTAATACACAAAGTATGTCAAAGGTTCCAAAATATGCATAATAAATTTCTAAGCCAAATAATTTCAATAGTTCTATTATTCTCATAATCATAATAGGACGAACAATATACGAATATACGAAGGTGGAGATCAGACCACTTACCTCCTTAACGCTAGAAATTAAATTCTGAAATTTTCAAGATTCTCGCCCCCTTCGAAACCTACGCTTGCGTTGTGTTATTCTAATTCTGATACTTGACCTCAAGCGTTCGTT
This sequence comes from Ehretia macrophylla, assembly GCA_037974665.1. Taxonomy (NCBI): domain Eukaryota; kingdom Viridiplantae; phylum Streptophyta; class Magnoliopsida; order Boraginales; family Ehretiaceae; genus Ehretia; species Ehretia macrophylla. The sequence continues at coordinate 81,326,876 of CM075771.1, read as the reverse complement.
TGTGACTTATCTCCAGGATTCTTCTCTCCTTCCTGAGTACGCTAGAAATTAAATTCTGAAATTTTCAAGATTCTCACCCCCTTCGAAACCTACGCTTGTGTTGTGTTATTCTAATTCTGATACTTGACCTCAAGCGTTCGTTTGTGACTTATTTCCAGAATTCTTCTCTCCTTCCTGAGTGCAGACTGTCTTGAAAAATTTTCAGCGAGTTATCCTCAGTCAATACCCTATAAGAAATATATATTTTTTTTTTTTCATTTAGAGTTCTACTCTACTAAGGAGTTAGCCTTAAGTCGTTATCTTATTTTCCTTTCCTTATCCCCAATTATTTATTTTATAATACAACTAATATCCTTTTAATAAAATTAGGGACGTTACATTTCAAACCATCGAGGAATGCACACAGGCGAGAACTCATGTGTATAGACACAACTGAGGAATATTATTAATGTGGTACTATTTCTGAGAAAAATCTGCATTTTGTAAAGTACGAATAGGAAATTCATCAGATATCACAACTTATAAATATTATTAATATGCTATCATTCTCAGATTTTTTTTTTTTTTTTTGTGTAACCATGAATGAAATTCCTCAGATATGCAACTCAATTGTATACATAAATCTATTATATTTTATAACGCTCCGTGTATTTTGGCCTTGAACTCAATTAATTTATTTCAATATCTAAGTAAGAGTTAAAATCAAAATCTCATAGGCCTCTTAATAGCCCAGACCTTTATACCTATTATCTAAAGATTAGGATTCTCACCAATCAAGGGGTCTTTAAATTACTAAATGGAAGAGTGACACATAACATTCTCTTTAAATAAAACGATAGATTTCTACCAACTCATTATCCACTAAAATTTAATACTAAAACCGTGTTATTTAGCACATTTCATATAAAAACCTAATTGAAAATACGATATATAGGAGTATAGTATTCCCTCCAAAAATGTTGTGGGAGGAAAAAGAAAAAGAAAAGAAAGAGTGAAAAAGAAAAAGCAAATATAATTTATAATTTATGATATTGTTTTCGTTAAGTTATAATTTATGATATTACATTTGATTCAATTCCCATCTCATCGTCCTTGGTGCTCACCCAAAAAGTAAAATATATTACATTACTATTTTTTTTTATAGATTTTTAATTTAACATAAACCTTATAACATACAAAAGAAGCCAAAAATTACTGTCGAAACAAGATATTTGCATTACAACTACGAAAATAATGTATTATTTATTTTTATTACACTCAATTTTAATATAAACATTATAATGTACAAAAAAAAACTAAAGTTTAATATCGTAGAAATAGGATTTTGTATTACAAATAATAAAATTGTATTATTTCAAGTAAATAACAATATCATATATATTTAAAAAGTTTATTTTATTTTATTCCACTTTTTCTGTTCCTTCTTTTTTTTTTTTCTCTCATCGTGTTTTTTGGAGTGACTATTACAATTGTATTTATCATATTTTTTAATTAGTTTATTATGAAAATACAAAACGACATTGGTTTAGTGTTAAAGTTAAGTGGGTAATGAGCTAGTGGAAATTTAGTCTTTCATTTAAAAAGAAGGTGATGTATCACTTTTATCCTCCAATTAGAGAGGATCCAAATCCATTAAACTTATTGTGAGATATAAAATCTCTTTATCTTTTCCCCGTGTCTTTATGTTTATGTTTGCAACTCAAAAACAAAACTTGAAATCTAAAGATCTTTGGGAAACATTTTTGCATTTGTTCACGTGATTAAAGTAAAATCTTTGGACCCAGGAGGTCATACACTCTGAGCTTGTGCCTTCATTGAACCTTCACTTTAGAGATCATACACTACTTAATTAAGTAGTGCACACTACTTTGTAAGACTCCTGCTTACCGTTTGAGGTATGTGTTATAACAAATCACTCTTTGAATTTTATATTCGTACTTGTATTTATTTGCTTAACTTGGGGTTTATTATGTACTTTGAAAATGTCAACAAGTATGTTTTTGCATTATGTTTTGTATTTGAATTATCTTTGGAGACTTTGTATTAGGAATTATACGTTTGGAGGTTTATTGCCTTACTTGTAGTTTTGTAGGTTTTGTTATAGTTAATCAGTTTTGTTTAAGTAACCACCTCATCTAAAAATTTAAACTTTTAGAGAGGGTTTATTATATTATTATTATCTTTAATACGTCATGCAAGTGCATGCGGAGTTAATTTTTTTAACCTTGTACTTGAATAGTTTTTAATATTTTTTAAATGGATGACAGTGAATTTTGAACCATGATTTTTTGGTACCTAAACTCTCATACTAAGTTAAGTGACTATCTCATCTAAAAGTTTAAATTATTAGAGAGAGGTTTATTATATATTTAATATCTTCAATAAGTATGCTTATTGTTGCAGATTAAAGAAGTGTGCCCCTAATTTTAGGTGCAAGACAGTCTAGTTTTTTAAAATTTGCCTAGACAAATTCAGGAGGCATGCCAATTTCATAAACATACATAAATTCTAATTTCTTTGTCATTTGAATAAATTAAAATTTAAGAAGAAACAAGAAGTTCAAGACATACGCCACTATTGACGACTACTTGCTTTCAATTTTCGTAAAACGAACAAATTGGCAAAATAGCCATGAAATTGTTTTTTGTGATTTGCAAATAAGGATTCAGTGTCTGCATGAAGAATTGCAATGTTTTGTATTGTATTAATCATCAGAGTACATGATTTAAGACAATTTGGAAACTAATTCGAAAGGTGGATTGATATATCAATTATCACGCCTCCTCAGGCAAAATTAGTTCTTAAATGGTGAGCTTGTGTCGTGAAGAGGTAAACTGCTACTTAGAGAGGAGTTTGGTCATTATATCCGCATGTTGATCCAGTGTGGAAATAAACTGCACTTTAATTTCCCCATAAACAACCTTTTTCCGAACAAAATTCACATAGATTTTAATGTGTTTTGTTCTAGCATTGAAAACTGGGTTTGCTGTAAGGTAAGTGACACCCAAATTATCGCACCAAAGTATCGGTGGCACGGACGGAAGACAATGTAGTTCAGCAAGAAGAGACTTTAGACAATGTAGTTCAGCATTGACAAAGATGGTGATGTGGAAAGTGGAGTAGTGACAGGCTTCGCCATACTTATACCTGCACGATGCACCAAATCTTTTGCATATTTCGGTTGACATAACTGAAGACCATGTGCTGATGAAGAGGTGGCTTGAATTCCTAAAAAATAAGAGATTGAAAACTCGCAATGCAGTTGGAAAAGCACATCATCAATGGCTGAATTGTTGTTGCTAGTTAGCAAAATGTCATCAACGTAACCAAGTCAACTAAAAGGTCAACCCAACTCCTGTCTCGTCGTGGCATCTTTCATCTCCATTTCCTGCCCCCATTCTGTCCCCAAATCCTTATGAAGAATGGAGATTACTGGCAGGTTTTCTGTTATTTTTACAAACGGTATGATATTGAGTTTATTCTAAAGCACATACTTTTATACTATAAATTAATATAATAATAAATAATGAATATAAATAAAGTTGTTAAACAAAGGGTATGTTTTATATAAATATTACGTTGTATGACTTGAACTAAATAGCAAAAATAGCATTAAAATGACCAAGTTTCAAGCATTTATCTAAAACAAGTTCTGACGAAAAGCAGAGAACTGTATGTGAAAAAATAATATTTTTTGACTTATTGATGCATATTAATTACCTTTAAACCTTTTTCTTTGGCTTATTGATGCACATTAATTACCTTAAAACCTTTTTCTTTTTAGTTATTGAATGCCTACATATCAACAATGATCGTAACTTTTCCTCTAAATGTTGATATATTTTATATGTTTTCACATTACAAATCTTTAAGATATCATTCTTAATTACATTTCTAAACTGTCTTGAAACACGTTGAGAAAATACCTACAAATCTCTTTAACACTATTGCACATTAACAACAGATAAAGGTATTATATAAAATGATTTTAAAGATTAATTAATGGTACGAAGTTTCTTGATTAAAGAACAATTGTAAAATTCTTTATGACTCATCGATATTTTCCTCTGCGTATCCAATAAAACTATCTAGTTTTATTTTTTCAAATTCTAATATTTACAACCTTAAATTTAAATATATATGTAAAAATTAAAAATATAAATATACCTGAAAATTTGTGCATAAAAAAATTATTGAGACAAAAAATGCTTATCCCCAACCCCTGCCCTACCCTCGCATGGGATTATAAGTTAATCCCCTCTCTGCTCCATTTTTCATTTCTCATTCCAATACTCTCCCCATTTAGCCCAAGAACGACGCGAGCACCCTCAAAAGTTGTCCCCATAGCTAACCCTAATTAGGTTCTTGTGTTTTTATAGTTTTGCAAATTATTTTAGAAATATAAACTTTTTCAAAGTTAACAAAGAAAGCCATAATCATCCCCTGTAATTTACCAAAATCGTATACTAAACCCTATATATATAGTATATATAGAGGGAGAGAGAGGGAGAGGGAGAGAGATTGAAAAGAATAGCAACAGGATATACCACTATAATCAATTGATCTCTTGCATTCATTTGCTTATCAAGGAAAATTCCTAAATACCTATTTTAAAAGTTCAGAATGTAATGTCTCTTAACAAAACTGCGAAAGAGCAAAACATAGAATACTCGGCCCGCAAAAAGGATACAACCAAAAAACACTCAGGATCCCTACCCCAGATAGGTTGGAACAGCAAAGAAAGCCATTTCCAATTACAATGGATCTGCATGGATGTTTTAAGGTGCACGTATGGGGCGAAAATCCAAAACGCACACCACAGACAAGTTGGTTAGTTGCAACTTGATCAGCAAAACTGGCTCGTTCTCCCAATGTTTACTCATCTTCCCATTCGGAGATGCACCAAGTGCGCTTGAGCTATAGTAGTTCCTCAGATATTCTTCTTCACCGGCGTCCTCCTCTTCTTCCCCTTCCCCGACTCCCTCCCCTCCCACGTCCACGAAAACTTGATCTATCAGGCTTTAGCTTCAAAGATTCAATGCCCCTTCTCTTTCCAGCACGTGTGCCTCTGTCATCATCGTCATCTTCCATATACTTAGCTTTGCTCTTGGTAACAAAGGAAATTTCTCGTGAACCACCTGGTCCCATCTTAACATCATTGAAGGAATGTGAAGCTTGCTGTGCATTTTTCAAAGCTTCTACTCTTTCACCCAATGGAAGGGAGTCTTCCTTTGCTAATGACACACGATTCCAGAATGCTTCAGCATGCCGCTCATCCTTCACTTCGTACAGCCTGAAATTTCGAAAATTGAAGAGTTACCAAGATGATTAATGATTTACATTTCACCAATATGATGCTTATGATAACATTAGGGTTCCCATTAATCATCATTTACTTTAATTTCAAGATAAATGAGAGTTTAAGCAAAGGTGGGGATGGCAAGTCGTTCCCTGTCTAGGTCTGAATACGCCCTGCGTTGGACCCATGGGGTTGTAGCAACTGGCAAATTGTGCCACAGGGTTTCATAACACTGCTGCAATCAGCTCACTTAAGTGTACCCACAGCTAGAGACAGAGACAGAGAGGGTCCTGAACAATGGTTTTTTTTTTTTACACCCCTCACCGTCACCCCCACCCCCACCCCCATGAGATTGGAACCCTGGTCTCCCAACTACCAGGGGTAACCTACCACTAGACTACTCCTAAACCTCTGAGTCCTGAACAATAGTTGAAATGGATGACTCGGGATTATTAGGATGGTTAGTCCATTAGGCGTGGAGATCTACAGATTGCAAAACTATTCTGGCATTAATATTTCGGAACTAATACATCTTCCACAACAGTATTAGTATGTATGTGAGTGCATGTGTGTGTTCATTTGTACTTAGCAGAGTTTGCACGATAAACAAGCATAAACAACTTGCTCTAACAAATCTAGAACAAAATCTGATGTCAGACCCAAATAGAAAATGAAGTTAGACCTTCATTTCCCAGTTTTGTATGGCTGAAAGATGTTAAAAAATAAAAAGTTTATAGGATTGCTAGATGGTAATGGATTAGGCAGAAAGCTCTAAAGATTGCAAAGAGATAAGACCAAATACTCATGACGGTGCTCAGTTTCTTTCAGATAGTGCATGTCTTGGGTTTATCGGCTTAAAGGCTAAATTAATGAAATTATGTGATGAACAACACGTGTTGGTTTTCAAATTCAATAAATGCTAAAATTACAATTTCTGGTATTATTAAGTCTTAAATTGCAGAGATTAAGCACGAAAGAGGTCCTGCCATGACATCATATCTCAATTTATACGAACATGGTTATTTACGATCCATAGATAAATGTATGACGCAATAGCAAATGAGTGAATGGGCAGATAACTACTAAATCAACATATGGAACTTGGTAGGATGGAAAGACCCAATTTTATGACACATGTATATAAGAACTGAAATGCCTTGTCATCATATCATTTCAACTTCCTTCCTCAACCCATTTCATTAGTTTTCCGCTTCCTTACAGGCGCATTAGACTTCAGCACTGTATGTTATAGTTTTAGACATCATTGCAAATATGCATGCATCCTATGTCTAATTAAACAAATATAGTTGTTTCATACTGGAATCAAAATAACCGAACAGAGGGAAGCTAGAGCTATTTTTATCTCACCTTGGAGCTCGTCGTTTCTTCTTAGATGTGCTTTCATCATTCTGTTGCTCATCTTCAGATGATTGAGCAGCCGCTGATACATCAGAATCACTAAAAGCCTCGTCTTCATTCTCAAGAACAGGCTCAAAGTGTTCCTCCACTAAAGATGGTTGCTTTGTGGATGCCATGGGGTGCAAAGCCAGATACTCTTGTGAAAATTCATCAATTTCAAAGTCCTATACAGAAATCAAAAAGAAAAAGAAAAAAAAAATTCTTAATCATGCGCCATAGCAATAAAGTAAAACATTAAGGAAGCAATCCCAGTTCTCCTTATAAGCATAGACAAACTCCGCTAGGTTGCCAACATGTTGTAAAGCAAGCAAGTGGCAAATAAGTCCTCTAATGATATTATTTTAGCACTCCTTCTATAGAGATCTCACACATACCTATTCATTTTTTTTCGAGAAATAAGGAGTGGGTATGAAGGGAAGCATAAACTAAGATAACCGTAGATCAGAGGTTAAAAGGAATAATAATATATGAGCTTTTATGAGAAATTCTCACACCCCAATTCAATGTAAAACTAATATGAATTATAGTCTCTTAATTCTCACAAATTTGTATACCTATCCCATATACAATACAAGTAGTATATGCACATATGGGCACAGCTTTCGGAAGTACTACTTCTACCTATATCATAAGTGGTCCAAGTATAGTAACATTTCAGAAACATCAAGAGTACCTCATTAACTTTTGTCTCCTTTTATCATCTCTTTTTTTTTTTTTTTTGCTAGTTTCCTTCATCTTTTGCTTTGCCCCTTTTCCTATGTCAACTATAAATGTTTTCTTTCCTCCCTTGTCTTTTTCTTTTTGAGCTTGGCTGGGAAGAAGAAACTTTGGGAACAGTGAACGACTACAATACCTTATTTTCAAACATAGCTGTAAATCGCTCATCTTGCAAAACATCAGTGGTAAGTCCTTTCTTCTTAGATTTTTTCTTTGTTTCAGCACCTTCAGCATCCTTCTTTTCATTGTCGGCTTCTTCATTATCGAGTAGCTGAGAGACCAATTTCCGATTAACTTTCGGCAATTTCCTCTTAATCTGCAAGACAAAGGTGCCATGAGAGTTAAAACTACAGAATAAAGCACGAATTCCCTGTGACACAACATAAAACAGAAAGCAATGTTTGATTCTTTTGCATAGGAATAATGCCTAGACATTAATCGCACCAGAGTTGTAAAAGAAGTATGCCACCTCCCATACCAAATGTCGTAATTTGACTTGGGACAAAAATTCTAAGAGCCAAAAAATTAATTTATTCTAAGATAACGGGGTTAAAAGTGGGGTCACAGCTTATTTTTCTGTGTGTATCAAAATATCTACAATTAGGTAGGTCGGAATCAGTCATCCTGATATGACTGAATTAATGGAATAACTTGGCACATGAATAGCTGCCTAATGTCAGTAGAAGAGTCAGAGTTTCATGCTTTTCCAATTACTATCCAAAGTATAAACCCTGTTTCAAGCCAAGGAAATACCCAAATCTTTCGTCAAAGACACCATTTTTATATGAATCACATATCCCATCCCTGCCTGCTTGCCCTCCCTTTGCAGAAAGAACACCTCTAAGTTTAGTAATTCTCAGCTTACTTGGCTTCGCATGTGAAGATTAGAGGACTTAAGAGAAGCACAGCATCAATGTCTTTATCTATGTACAGGATCAACCATTAAATTTGCAACTGTCCACAACTTTGAACAATCCTAAGTGGTGTCTCATGTAGCCAACTTAGGCTCAAAATTTAAACAATAGTGGATCATATTAGTTAATACGATAAAAGTTCCAAATTTAATTGATCATGTCCATATAATTCAATATAAAAGTCTTTTAACATTAAAGAAAAATTACTAACCGTAATCCGAGAGGCACGATCAGCTTCCAGTTTTTCCTGCTTCCGTTGTTCTAAGTAAGTATCATAGGCAAATGGATTTGCCAAAGTTTGTGCCTGCACAAGCAAAACTGTTAATATGATATCATATAAAGTGAATAGAGCATGCAATTCACATCATTCATCAATTTTCTTCCATTTGATTCTAAAAACACACACTCATCAGATATTGCAGATAAATGTGATAACAATTTTCTGCTTAAAATAAGACAAAGTGACCTCACCCAGTAAAACTAAGGGAGGGGGCTTACTGGAAATTAGATAATATAATTAATTAAAACAATTGTGGCATCACCTTTTTATAAAGTCGGTAATCAATGAAGTAACCATGCATATAAGCTCTCAGAAGATTGGTTCCAATCAAGTTCGTCAAATTCAATCTAACAAGATCTTCCTTTGTCAAAAATTTGTAATCATCATAAATACTTGTTTGTGCATTCTCCTCCAACTCTTCCTATAAAAAGAAACAGAAATTAGGATTATTATTATCATTCGTCATACGATAGGAATAAACCTAAGACCCATAATTTGTGAATAATAAACTAGAGTAGTGCATAGTCCCACCGTGAGGTTTTCAAGGTAAGAACACCACTTTGGAGCAGGTCCAAGGGCAGGTATGAAATAAGAAGGTATCTGGCTGTTCTCCAAAGCCAACAGCATCAGCCCACTCTCTTTAAAGACACATAAATCATTAATCCTTCCAGCAGTAGGCTCAATGCTGGTCATGCCTTCACCCTAAACATGCCAGAGAACACAATTAGCAAGCAAAAATCTTACCAAATTATGGTAACCGAAGAACAGGAAGTTGCTGTTCTATAACCTAAACATATCTACACTAACCAGACAAATACATGTTGCATGTGTAACAATCATAGCCTCATACTCATACACTAGAAGTAACATCACTGTTACAGTTTGCATGAAAAGGGAAAGATCGATAGCGGAAGGCAGCAGCAGCAGAAATCAAGCATCACTTACTAATTAATTGTACACCCAATACCACCAACATCTTCTCCCACAGAAAAGATCAAACACATCAACAAACATTTGGATCCTTTCTGAAAACTGGCCCTAATAATTTTCGAATAAGTTCTAAATACTGGAAGGTTACACAAACAAATTATAAACTGCCCACAAAATTTAGAAGGCCTGGAACCATATTCCCATCCTCACTAGTACCAGTAGAATATAAGAGAGTTTCTACGTGGAAAAAGCATCTGCTTGATCAATGGAGCTACCCCACCCTTTCAGCCATTAGAAGATTGAAAATAATTCAAGAAACTTTGCTGTTGAAACAACAGTCACCACCAAAACCTTACAGCATTATCAATTATCACCCTATTTAGTAATTCTGTAGTCTGAAAGTCCAAGTTCCACCATTTGATTTTGAAATTTAATACAGTTGATTTACAAAAACTAGCAAGTTGCTTTGTGATGTTGTACAACAAAGGTGACGCTACATTTTCGTTTGCAACTGTATGTAATTTTAAGCCTATAAAACACATTATCATATGTCAGATGCATCTGTTCCACATAGAATGATGGATTATAAGAATAGAACTTATAGTCAAATGGTCGGAAGTGGGCATGAACTATTATGATCTCTTCTTGAGGGCTATTCGCCTTTCTCCTTTAACATGGATCATTGACTAATTGCCTCTCCTAGAGCCACGTCAGTTTTTCTCCTTTTCAGTTCAACCTTATTTTACCCATATCAACTGAATTTGTGGAACATCACACAACCTCTTAAACACACTCAATAACAGCCAAAACTCCACCAAAGGCAACAAAGTGACTTCAGGAAGACTTCAAACAGCTGACAAATCTATCTGAATTACACCTCTACTTTCAACTCATATCTTACCCTGCACAAATTCCAAAACCAACACATCTTTGGCATCTAATCATATTTTTATTAGCCCAAGAAAACCCTTCTCCATGTCAACCCAAGGTCAATTTTAGTGTCATAACTAGTAAGCACATGCATCCACCCGGTCCCTTATAGAGCTGTCTAAGCACATGTGATGATGAAGCAGCTAACATCAAAAAGAATTAACAACCTTAGAGAAGTATCCCTTTTCTCTTTTCCTTTCTTTTGGCTTTATAAAGATATAAAGGATATCTTACTTTTAGTAACCTAGTCATACTCACAAATTTACTGCAACATGAAGACAAATAATGTTTGATGGGACAATTAGAAAGAGAGAGGGAGAGGGAGAGGGAGAGGGAGAGGGAGAGAGTCGGATGTTAGAACAGGGTGGGGGTAGAGAAAAACTTTAATCACATTTAAGAGGAGGAGGAAGCATTTCCAACCGTCTCAGGATCCCAAATCCTAACAATATGTTGATCAGCAGAGATTAACTTTGGTCTCTCAGAGTTAATAGTTTTATGCCACTTGACTCTCAGTATTGGGCTGCCATACCTGCAACATACAAAAAGGTGCATCATTAAAAATCGATAAGCATGTGAGATGTGAACGCTCACCCAACAACTAAAAGAGTTCAAACTTTAATAAACTCATAAAGGCAACTCACATGTGATCTTTTACTCGCAAAGGATATGAGGAACGCAAATCATAAATCAGAACCTGTATAAGGCATATCACATGAGTAGTAATGACAACAAGCAGAGATAACATAAAACTCAAAAATGATATGAAAAATACAATCATATGGAACTAATCAATACAAAGAATATATGTCTTCACATTTAGAGGACCTGACTTGACTCAGAACAAATGTATATGCCAGGTGAATAAAACTAAAGAAATCCTCTTTTTCCCCTTTTCAGTTTGCAGTTGGGGTTATGGAAGGAATTTGTTTCAATATGCTCATTTCATTTACATTTGAGATAGTTGGAAACGCTTCCACTAGAAACATACAGATCACATATACATTCCTGGTAACAAGAAACATATTGCACTAAATTGACGCATATAATTCTTTTCTGGTTATATGGACCACAAATGTATTGGAGACTTGAACAGTGCAAATAAGTGCAACAAAAGCCTTAGAGAACAGAAGAGTTCTTATACAAAACTTCTTTTTTTTTTTTTTTTAATACAAAACTTCCGTACTGAATAATTAAAAAGTTCGATTCTCTAACACTCAAAGATGAGTTGGATAGAAACATCGGGACGAGATCTCATATGCACGAAGTTCATAGAGGAGACAGTTCTCAACAAGGATGAGTGACATTGTCAAATCCACATAACCAACCACACCTAATCAATTATCTCTCAGTTCCCAAGAATTAGGAATGGCAATGGTTCGAATAACCGATGACAAAACCGTAACCAAAACTGTTTAGCAAACCAATAACCATAACCGTAACCAAAACCTAACGGTTTTCAAAACTACCAACCATAACCGTAACTGTTAAGGATTAAAAAAAACAGATGTTAACCGTAACCGTAACTATTTAACTTAAAAATAAAAATAAATGTTAGTTTAAATAAAAAAAAGGCTTAAAAAATGTAAGATAAATTAATTTTAAATGTAAAGAAACCAAAAATAAAAGAATCCAAGCCAATGATAAAATTTAAAATAAATTACATAATGATTTATGAGAAAAAAATAAAAATCAAGAAGTTATGCAAAAAAAAAATTCATTCCCAAGTTAAACTGACAATTCTTAACAGTATAAGTATTGGTCTAATGGGCTTAACCCATCTCTTTTAATTGAGTTTAGTCCACTTTTTTTAAATGAGTTTAATTCAAATTTTTATCATTTTAATTATTAATTTGAGTTAGTCTTCTATTGTTTTAAGTGTGTATATATATATATATATATATATATATATATATATATATATTAGATTTTTTTTTATTAAATTAATAATCAGGTTTAGGGTTTTGGATTTTTTAACATCTAAAACCAAAACCTAGTGGTTTACCCATCAGTTACCTTTTAAAAAATCCAAACCCTAACGGGTACCCCATCAGTTTTCATTACCGGATTTTTATCGGGCGAATGCCTGTCGGTTTCGGATTTAAACCTTAATCATTGTTATCCCTACCCAGAATTAGTAAATGCAGAGGCAACTCTGAAGCAAACTATTCTGACTTCAATCTTTATACGCTAACTCAGCCAGTGTGATGATGTGGCTGATTGTACCATCCTTTCACAACTTAGCTCTTGATATTGCCTCTATTTCCTCACAATAACCCCTGATCATGATCGGGCGAGATAATCTTATATCTCTGGAAACCTTTGAGCCCTCTTCTCTTCTCTTCTTATCTTCTATTGGGAGTTTAGACCACGCCCAAAGCAAACTTAAACTCCTATCAAGACCACGCCCAAAGCAAACTTAAACTCCTATCAAGACCACACCAAGTGCAAATGAAGTTAACTTTTAATTAAGTTGTACCATACATGTAACTACAATTTCATTCCTCTTAGTCAAGGCTACAAGTTCTTTTCATACTTGCTTTTACAAATCCAGAGAACACCAATCCATTTGCCCAAACATTTGAGCTAGTTTATCTAAAGAACTTCATCTAAGACGCGTTTGCTAATGTATGCTCACTATAGACCCCCAATTTTTTCCTTCCTTGAGCCCTCCTCTTCTCTTCTTTTTTGTTGGAGTTTAGGCCACACCCAAAGCAAACTGAAACTCTTCTAACAAGACCACAACCGGAGCAAAAGAAGTTAGCTTTTAAGCCGCACCCTACATGTAACTACAGCTTCATTCCTCGTAGTCAAGGCTACAAGTTCTTTTCATACTTACTTTTATAACTTCATATAAAGAAGAAACTTCATCTAAGACATGTCAACCAATCAATGCTCATTAATGGCCCCCAATTTTACATGCTTCGGCCACGGTCTATATTAAGTTTTTTCCATATAATATGGATAAGATTAAGCAAAAAACTATGAACAATGAAACCATACAGGAGAGATTATGTCTAAAAGGTCTACTCCTAAGAACAAAACTCACATATGTTCATACACTTTACTTGCACAACATATATTGCAAAAATTTTGATTTAATATGAACAGACAAACATTTATATTAATCGCGACTTTAAGTGACTCCCAGTAGGTCCAGTGATAGAAGACTCACACACTCGGGCAACAGCACCACGGCCTCATCCTCCTTTGAATTAACTAGCCCATACACGACTAAAGGATTCTAGTAGATTATAATCATCTGCAAGGTACATTAATTTTCTCACAGAATATAGTTCTTGTTTTCCTCATTAAGGCATCCTTAGTCTTAGCGGTACGAGAACATTAGTGACTGCAGGCTGAGATGAGATTCTCCTTCATATGAATGAAAGCATATGACCAATATATATGCTAGATCAGGTTCAGAATAAGAGTTACTATTGACTGCAAACCTGGTCTAGGTTGCAGGTCATGAAGAATGGATAGATTAGAGTGTCATTTGTCTTGTTTCATACACAGTGACGACTTCTAATTAATTACCTTCCGCATGCTAATTGAAGACCCATCCAAGCTAGACCTAGGATTATCAGTGAAGAGATGCCAAGCAGTTCGAAAGATATAAAATGTGGTATGCTTTGTTTGGCAACATAGCTTAGCAAAAATTTTCAACATAACATGACGGGAGAAAAACTTTCCACTGCGGGAACAGGCAGACAAAGACTCTCCCCTGAGATACCAACAGTATTCAGAATCTGTCTCTATAAGATTAACAGTTGGACACCCATGAAAGGCTTAAGTAATTAGTGACAGCAAAGGTTATTTCCTTATTCTGCACATGGACATAGGCTCTCACAGTTCTACAGCAAATGGCCAAACCCTGCAGGCCTCCATAACAAGTAGCTGCTGACACACTGCCTTTTCCCCTCCCTCAACATCAGCCATTGACTACATGCCTGGCTTTTAAACCCATGAGCCACTCTCATGCCATTTGCCAAGATGAAGAATTGACCACTCCATAGTGGAAGCAATGCTATTTCTTAATGTCAAGGTAGAGGCAGGCTCAAGTTGGATTGCAATTAGCCCCGACCCATTGACCTCCACCACATGGGTGCTGGCTCTCTACCAACAGCCACCTTTTTGCTGCAGACTTTGGCAATGATGAGAGCCAAGGCCATCAGAATTTAGTGATAGATCATCAGTAGCCCCATGTAAGTGCCAGTTAATAGAGAAGACTTATGAATGATTGTAAAACTAAGCTTATAAGTACACCAACGCATGCAATATATATTGGAATGCAAAACTGAAAATTCTTTCTTCCTCATTTCTTTCATCTCTTTCATGTTCTGATCATTATCACCATAGACTTATCAATTAATAAACCACATAACTTCCAAATTCCAATCAATCTGATGACAGCTTGCTTTGCCATGAAAAAGAATGTCATGAATTAAATTGAAGTAATATACTCCAGAGCAGAACCACACAATGGAAACTTAATACATGTATTTATAAAATATATTACATCAAACCAAAAATTAATCATCTTCTGGACATCACCATGACATAATAACTTAACCCTTGAACAGGAAAGCTTAGCGGTTGACTAACCAGTACCCATTTCAAAAATATCAGACAGGAAATATGAAGAAATATACTAATAAGAGGAGATGACTACGTATGTAAAATGAGATTTGAGCATACCTTTCCATCACTACTTCCAACAGCCATAAGGTAGCCTCCTTCCCCATCAAATTCTATGGCAGTAACCTCCTGCAATTCATGCACATTGTCAGAGTTCAACTCAAAAGAAACTCAAAATGGAAATCATCCATGAAACTTGGAGAGTTAATATTTCTCGAAAAAAATAAAGAAACTTGGATGGTCCATAACTAGAATCAGATGTAAATGGACCTCTATATTTTTTGTACAGTATTGTTCTAACAGTGATTATAATTACAGAACTTATTCACTCCAAACACTAAACCTGAACATGATGATTCTACCAACTACAAAAGGAAACAAAAAAATCATTCAACTATCCGAACAACCTCCACAGAAATCAAGTCCCAATGGTCAAGAAGCAAGTATGCACCTGATCAAGTATGTTATCAGGTGCAAAGGAGAATAATTCTATTTCACTCATTAACCAAACAACACTCAGATGATCAACCAATAAAGAGACGAGCTACCTGTTCATTGCCTCCAGCAGCTGCAACAGCATTTATCCTACCAACCGAAGATTTTGATCTCATATCAAAGCATTCAACAGCACCATCCTCACCACCACAAGCAACTAACCCATGGACCTTGCTAAAGCACATTGTAATCAGTCAGACGGTATTCTATGCAAAAGGAAGATATGTAAAGCACCATCGTATACCAGCCTCTTAAAAACAAGTAGTGGGCATTAGTTTCACCAACCTTCGAGACACAACATTTAGTGCTGGGGATTGTGTGTTCAGCGAGGAAAGAAATTGTCCCTACAAAGAGAAAATCAATTAGACAAACCTTGAAATATCTAGCTTTATGTAGATGGGAATAATTACAACAGTTTCCAATCTAACAACAAAGATAAACTCAACATGACCGAACACAGACAGAGATTAACAAAACAGTAACATATCTTGTGCAGTCAGTATGCTTGACCAAATCCACTTCTCTATAAAGAGATTTTTTTTTTATGCAATATGAGTATGAATGAATGTAAAATACACTCTGAGATGGTTCAAGAACCAATTTTAAAAATAAAGTTTGAGAATTTACTGAACAGTGAAGTCTAAACCAAAAAAAGGGTGTCAAGTCTGATCTTTTACCTCTGGTGAAGGGTTATATTAGTGTCTAACAAACTGACCAAAATGAGATGAACTGATATATTACTAGAACTGTTTCACAATGCCAACACTTATTCGTTAGGACTAATTTTACTGATATCTCCAAATACTTCCATGTTATGTGCATCAACTTCTACTAGCCTTTCAACGCCACAAATGGCATTCAGGTATCAGTCTGCAAAAGAAACTTGCACTCAAGTTATTGATGTGAGGTAGATCTAGGAAAATGAGGATTCTGATGGAGAGGTACTCCAGACCAACCACTTGAGGGGGCAAGTCACAATTTGTAATCTTGCTACTAAAGTTAAAAGTAAATGATGCAAGAGACTTTCTTCTGTTTTGACTATGAAGAACAAGTGGTTAGTTAGTGGGAGGATAAAGCAAAAAGGAATTAGCTAATTTCTCAAATAGCCGGGGAAAAAAAAAGGTGAAATTATTTTAACCTCCTTTAGTTTTGAGTTCAGTCTTATACCCTCCACTTTTCTTCCCATATTCACTCTTTTCTTCTCTTTCCTTCTTTTACCTCTTTTGGGGATTTGGGGCCAGGGGTTGAGTTGGGTAAGTTAAATCATGCACCAAATGCACAAAGAAGATGAAAAACCACCAAAAGCATCTGCAGATGTACCAAAACTACCAAAACAGATCAAGATAACAATGCTATCACCAGACAACTTGAACAATGAAGAGGTTTAGCAAATAAACCTTTTCTAAGTTTATTCTGTATAGGTCTGGTGATGAAGCAGCACAAAACAGATCACAAGACCAGCAATCATATGCTAAATCTCTTCCCATCCTGTTCATTTAACACAGATTACAAAAGTTAAACGTAAATAAAGAAAAAGGTAGGATGCAAAAAAAACAGAAGCTAGAGAAAAAGTAACTCAAATTGCACCACCAAAAAACTCAAGTCAGATCGATCATCTCTCTCTGTTTCTTCCCTGAGCTATATTTCATAACTTTGTTGATAATTGTTCCTAGTACTACATATATTTCTGTTTCAATATAACAGTAGAATTCAGCCAGTATTGTCAGCAGGGGAATATTATGTGACAAACCGAAGTAACTAAATTAGCCGCAAAAGAACTACAAAGCTGACTAAATCCATAAACCGAGAAAGTGAAGTAAGGTGATCCACCAATTCATCTGTTCTCATATCACATTCAAAGCATTGAACACATCGGAATAGCAGATTCCTAATCATTCCATCATCCATGAACTACAGAGACATGTAATACTAAGTGAAAGGGGTTGCAATGGAATCTTATATTCACTGATAAGGGTAGTAGTCAGTCCACTACCTCAGCAGAAACAGCAGTAGCTTAGCAAGATTAGCCAGCTGTTAGTTAGTTAGAGACTGATCAAGGTTAGCCTAAAACTAACCTGACAGTCATGCAGTTAGAAAATATAGTTAGCAGCTGCAACTATAGATACTTGTAATATGTAACAGATATTCATTCAGAAATCAGAATCAAATTGCTTCTCTAGAATTCTCTCTATGTCTCTATTTCTTCATTCACTATAGAAGACTTTCTGAAATGGCAATGATAGCAGCCTCATTATATCTAAACCCAGGCCAATTATAACCTAAAGCCATAATTCGCCCAGTAAGCTACTTCCAATTTCCAATAACAAAGCCGAAGTAAACAATTTACCAAAGTACAGGCATGTCAACCAACAATTTTCAGAAATTACAATGTCTAACCATACAACCACAAAAAGGTCGATAACAGTTTAAATAAGGAATATATAATAGAAAGACGACAAACAGACAAGAAAGAGGAAACATCTTTGTTCGACAAACATGAGAGCAATCTGGCATTGACTAAATACATTTAGTGATAACAACAGGGTTTTTTTCTTAATAATTCAAACACTTCCCTCTGAGGCACTCATTTTTTGCCATAATGCAACAAATAAAACAATATGGCCCATGCAAATGGGAAAATACTAAGTGGGGAAGAGAGACCTTGGGATCCGCAAACTGTAGTGACTTCCATATTTTGCGTGGAGGCAAACAGAACGATCAGCACAAAGAAACGCAATCTTGGAATAATCATCACCCAATACCTGGCAACATAGCAAAGAAGAAAGAATGTTCAAGTTGGTAAACGATCAAAGCGTTGTGCCAAAAAAGGCAGCTCTTAAAACACCAAGGAAGTTTGCCGCACATCTCTATTCAAATAGTTAAAGGACTAGGGAGACAAAAGCAGGATGTTCCTTTTCAGAATAAACCCAATCAAGCCTAGCATAAGTTGTTACACCCTTAGATCCAGAGCATTCCACTTCAAACGGTAGGAATAAACGAAATTTTGTCCGTGTGGTCGGACAAAAAAGAAAAATAAAAATAAAAACATAGGGTGTGTGTAGAGAGAGCAGAGGGACAAACAAGAAATTACTAATATGAATCCATTCCCATCTTAAAAATGCACAACAAGGGGAAGAAAACTAAATAAATGACAGCACAATATAGATTATTTCTAGGCCACATAACGACAACCCATCTGGATCTTTCTCTTTCTCTTTTTTCTTTTTTCTTTTTTTCTTTTTTTCCTGTATGTGAGGTTGGGGAGGGGAGAAGGAAATTAGTACCTGGAAATTAATAATTTCTGACACCAAATGTCTTTCAAACTTCAATGACAGTTCCCGCAATTCATACACTTTGACTTGTGGTGGGTAGATACCTGAATCAAAATTATTGAAGTCCATGATCAATGCTAACGGATCAATAGACTGTTTTTGACAATCAACACTAACCCACCTATTACACACAAAAACTCACACACACAGAGTAATCAAAACAAGAAAAGGAAAGTGAAAAATTAACATCAAGTGTTTACCTGATGCAATAAGATATTCTCCATCAGGAGTAGACTTAATTTTTGTTGTCGCAGTTTCAAACCTTAAATCCTGTATTAATTCCACTCTTTGCATATAATCTGTAAGAGAGACAAGCATAGAACTATTTAATGATTGATTAGAATTCTCAAGAAAAAGGGTGTGAATTTTATTCCCAAACCTGTTCGAGGGCCAATGAACTAATACCGTGTTGCAGACTATATATTATCGCGATAATATCATAACATAGCCATCACAAAGCATCCCAAATGCAGAGTATAACAAAAAACCAGAACAATAACATTGCCGATACTTCCATTGCCTACACAGACTAATAAACACCCCTAGTTGCAACCACATTATACCAGCAATTACAAAACAAATTTAAATTACACTGCATTTCTTGGTCAATATTTTTGAACTCCTATTGCTATTATTAACAAAAATATGAGTAACTTAAATCCTCAACATGCAAAAAATCACCGCCAAAGATGATCCAAATAAATTTCTTAACTGTTAAAAGCTAGTCATTAAATTTTCAAATTGATGGTTTGACAATTCCAGCTTCCACATAGAAGACCTCACTTTAAGAGAAAATCGACCCTAATTTCCACAATTTTAACTGTTGCAATTGTCTTCAACAAAATTATAAAAGGTAAATACCACAAGCAATCCCTTAACTTTTACAAAATAAGGGCAAATGTCACTACTAGTCACAATATTAACTAGGATTTTCTAAAGAGTCCGCTATCATTATTTTCCTGTTAAAACATAATGGAAATGGTCACGATGACTTTAACGTAACTTTTTTAACATCTAGGACTAACATAAACATCGGGTACTAATAATGAAATTTGCCTACAAAATTACAAAATGATAAATGACATTTTAGTCCTTAATCTTTCATTTTGTGCAGTGGCCCGCTAGCCAACCTAACACTTTTCAGCTCAAAAGATATCATAATTCGACCAAGAGTCACAGAATGAAACATCAGAAACAAAATCGAATCATAAAACCTGAAAATCCCATATTGATTATTCACGTATGAAAAGACTACAAATCTAGGGTCAAAACTAAGCATCTCTTAAACATAATTATTCAATCAAACACCCATAAAACTCTATAATACATGAATAAAACCAAAAGATAATATCATGATGTCTCAAATACACAAAAAGAATCCAACGAAGTTTATGCTGGCTGTTGGTAACCTAACTCTATCCTCTTACTTTTCGTGCTCGGGACCGACAATGCCAAGGTAAAACTAGCTCAGCTCTACTAATATGTAAGTATTAGCTTTTCTATATAATAACAAAAATAAAATAAAATTCAACCTTTCTATTAATGATAAACTAATTCAAAAACATATTACATGCTTAGGGTTTTAGAAGGGTTTACGAAATTAATAACTAAAATTTGAAAAAAAAAATTAAAGAGGTGAGTTTTTTTTTTTTTTTTTGGTTTCAAATCAAAACCTTTGTCTTTGCGGAGGGCTCTGAGCTTCTTGGGAGGAAGCCACGTGGCAACAGAGCGGTGCTGGCCGGAGACTGTGTACATCTTCACTCCATTAATGGAGGTAGACTTCAAATTGCCCCCTTGGTACGACATCGTTTTGACGAAGAGAAAATAATAAGAATGATAATACTGCTACAAAGGAAGCTCAAAAAGTTTCAAATAATTGTGTGTGTTATATATACTACATATATATGAGTGTATATATATATATATATGTATGTGCGTGTGTAAATGTGTGAGGAAAGGGTTTTAAGAGAGGGAGGGCTTTTTATGCGCTGAGGAGAGGCGCCGTCGGTACTTGTGGCGGCAGCTTTTGAGCTAAGTGGGTTTCATTTTAAGTAGGGCGCCACTTACGGTATTCCCCAGATTCCACCGGCCCGGCCCGTTCCGGTCGTTTTCTTGAAAAAATTAAGGGGAGGCATATGTAAATTATCTTACTTTTCTTTTTTATTATTCCAAAATTTAAATGTTTAGTTTTCTTGAATAAATTTTTTTATAATGTATATAAACAACGAGATATATTAAAATAATTTCTTTGGGTCTATCGCTTTATCACTACTTAACTTTTAAACATTTAGGCTCCGTTTGTTGTCGTAAAATAATTTATTTATAAAAAAAAAAATTTTAAAAAATAAAATATTTTCTTAGACTCTATTTATTTGTTATAAAATAACTTGTTAAGAAAAATTATTTTTTTAAAAAAATACATCATTAAAAAATATTTTTTAGTATTTAGATATACAGTGAAAAATATTTGATAATATTAAATTTTATATATATATATATGTTAATAGTGATGGTGAGAGTGGGTAAGGGGTAGGGGGATGGGGATGGGGATGGGGGTGGGGTAAGGGTAGGGGGTGGGGGATAGGGGGTAGGGATGGGTGAGTTGCGGAAAATGTTTTATTTTCTCAAATGATATAAAAATATTTTTTAAAACTTTGTATTAATCATAATATTTGACTGAAAAATATTTTTCAGTTGACCAATTTTTTGATATTACTAACCGCCGAAAAATTGAATAAAAGTAACTACCATTTTTTACTGAAAAATATTTTTTAATTGATTAATTTTTTTTATTATCAAATACCGAAAAATTTAAAAAATATTTTCCGAAAAAAAAAATTACGGCATATAAACGGAGCCTTAGAACAACAAAAAAGTATAATTTGCTCACGTTTTATATTCTGCTTACTCTCAAATTATTTTCTACTATCAATTATTTAAATATTTATGTATCAATTTAAATTAAGCTATTCGGTTTAGAACGGTAGACTACTATAAAGAATAAAAAGAATTAGGGTTCATTTGAATGGAGATAATAAATATAAAGGATATAATGATGACATATAATAGACTCTAGAAGAAAGTACTACAAAAGGATTCACAACCATATATATAAAGGATATAATGATGACATATAACAAACTCTAAAAACTTTGAGCTTGAAAGATTTATTAGACAACTAACGAGTAGGAAACTCTAAAGATCTTGGTACATTTGCTGATATCAAAACTCACCATTGTTTCAACAATAAGTAACATATCTATTAATGGATATATTTCTTGACGTAAATTGGAAGTAAGTATTGGACATACTAACTTGATCAAATGAATTAAGACACAAAAATAACAAGAATGATAGTTGTATTTTGTTGAAACATGTACACTCTATTTTTTTTTCTATAGAGAGTCAAATTAATGATTTTCTATTTCAATTTTACTTCAACAGCACACTCTATTTTAAACTCTTTATTTAATTTCACTCCAATAACTCTCCATATCTTATAATTATTAATGACTATGTTCTAACAAAATTTGTAAGCTCAAAGTACAAAACTTATTACCATTTTCACCAAACCCACAAAAATACTAAACAAAAGGTCGCAATAACAAAACCAAATACGAATAGCTCAAAATGCATCATATAAACCTCAAAGAGATAAAATTTAGAACCATTTTCACTAAAGGCACAAAAAAAACCCTAAACAAAAAGCAACAAATAACAAAACATAAGTTCACAAAACAAAAAGCAACAAAGAACAAAGCAGAGAGGCAATCAGTAGAAAAACCCTCACAAGAAGACAACATCAACACATTGACACACACAAAAAAAAAAAAGTAGAGAGCTGATTGTCCCCCCAGTTGTAGCGAGAAGAAGCAAGAAATGTAGTGAGCTATCAAATCTAGCAAAGAAGATGGCTAACCTACTGCAGGGTAAGTCCAATAGCCTCTTTATTTTTTCTCTCTAATAGAGAGTCAAACTGGTGATTCTCTACTTTTATAAACTCTCTATTTCAGTTTTATTCTAACAACATTCTCTATTTCAGTTTTACTCCAACAACACTCTCTATTTATATAATATTCACATATTACTCTCAGATTTCTTCTTAATTCTTTTTTCAGTTTTACAACCAACAACCATTCTCTAAATGGTAATTCGCTTTTACAAATTGGTGAATTTTCTCTTAGATTTCTTCCTTTTTTCTGCTTTTTGTTTCTTTTCTTTCTTTGAGAACAATATTTTATATTTTTTTGGTATGGTTTAAATCTCACATCTACATATTTCTACTTATGCAATATTCACATCTCTCAGCATTCTGCAATCACATTGCTCTTTGTGGCAGCACAATTTTTTATCACACAACCTCGAAGAATTTTCAATAGCAGACTTCAACATTGTACTTGTTGGCTGGTTGAAATCATTTGACCCAAAAAAATAAAGTTAGAGAAGCGAGCTATTTTGCCTCGCTTGTTATAGCGAGAGGGAGCACGAAAAATAGCTAGGACTGAAAACTGACGAAGGAGATGGCAAACCTTTTGGAGCTTTTTTTTTTTGTGTTTAGCTCTTTACTTTGACTAAAAATACAGAGTAAAGAGCTTGTTGGACTTATTTTAAGTTTGACTCTCTACTTTAACTAAAAAGCTAAAGTAGATATGATTGTTGGAGATGCTCTAAGAAGGCTTAAATAACAAATTTTTAATACCTTTTCTAACTTGTAGTTGCTAAACTAAGCCTAGGAAAGATAATCGTAGAATATTATCAACTTGGAGTTCTATTTAGTTTAAATATACTTGAGAAGGCTTACTTACTTACATAGGTAGTCTCATCTTTGAAGCCAATAGCATCACAGTTTGACATAATGCAATGCCCTTACGTATGGTTTATGAAACACTTACATGTGCCTAGAGAATCAAACTCTGATTTTATTTTATCCAACAAGAGACTATAATTAATTTTACATCACTTTTAAAATATGTTGTATATTCTAATAATCAATATCAGGATGTTTCGCATCTAAAGTGAGAATTATGTCACTAAACCACGTATCCAGTGGCAATCAAACTCTCGTTTTGAAGTGTATATAAGTGTTTTTTGGCTCAATTTGTAAGAAGATTTCATTAAATGAAGAAAGTATTAGGATTACATAAGAGGACCAAGAAACTTGGAAAAGGGAAATGCCAAAGGCGGCAAAAATAAAACTAAAACCTTATTAAAGCATTAGCAATCGGCCAACTATTACAAGTAAACCTATTAAGACTACAGTTACAAAGGGTCTATTTGGAAGTATTTTATTTTTTATTTTTGTTTGGAATAATTACACAAATTGTCTCTATTATTTTTCTAAAATTTTAAATTTATTCATATTATTTAAAATTAGTTAATTTAGTTTTTATTATTTTTCAAAAAATTACAAATTCATCTCTATTATTTAAAAAAAAAAATAAATTTAGTCCTATTGCTCCCCAAAACTTTTCAATTTAGCCAATTTATGTAGGGACTAAATTGAAATTATTGGAAAATAATAGGAAATAAATTGTCTAATTTTGAATAATATAGAAGAATCTCAAATTTTTGAAAAAGTAATAGAGACTAAATTGGCTAATTTTGAACAATAGAGACAAATTTAAAATTTTAAGAAAATAGTACAAACCATTTGCACAAATTTTCTTTTTTGTTTTCTAGAACAGTTTTAAAAAATGATTGTTAGTCCTAAGGCTTCATACAAAGGGTATTTACAAGGTTTTGATGACAATAAACATATTAATGTATAAGTGGAACTTGTTTATAATATTATGTGTTATATGCCTTATGTGAGGGGGAGTTAAAGACTCCATATGTGCTTTATTGTTTAATTCTTACTCATATAACAAATGAGGTATTGAATGCATAATGTGAGGGAAGCCATGCCTTAAAGACTCCATATTTATGCTATAGTGTGCTTAGATCATATATTGTTGTCGTTATAGTATATTGTGATTTGTCATCATAAAAAAGGAGGAGATTGTTGGCCTTATACCTATATGCATAATTTTGATGGAAATAAATCTTGGTTATTTGGTTGTATCAAGTCTGATTGCTTAATATGCTTACATGATTAAACTTATACTTATGACTCATGAGATTAAAATGTATATATTATCTTGAGTCAAATACTGATTGGGTAAATAACTTGCATGGAAAATATAATGATTTTGATCAAATAAATATGTAAGTGTAAAAACTCTTGTATAATTGAATTTGTCAAGTGTGTTAAATAAAATATGTTTATATGCTTAGATACACATTTGTAGGCTCTTGTGAATTAAATGAATATATCTTTGTGAGTCAATTTATACTTGAATGATTGACTTTTGTGGATTGTATTGTATACATGTTATTATAAGCCAAATATATCATGAATTTTTAGTGTTGTATGAGGTAGAGAATCTTGCACAAAAGAAGTTAACATGATTGATCATAGAAGAGTTGCAAGATTGAGATGATACAAAATTATCTTGCATACTACAAGCATGAAGAATGAAGTTTTGAAGTGTTGATGAAGGGAAGACTTTTGCATCAAAACGTGAAGATGAAGTAGTGTCACAAGGATGAAGATGTAGCGACATAAGGAGTAGCGACTTGAAAATATTGTTTGCCTTAAATTTGCATTTGTGTGGTATAAACTGTTACTCGTGCAAACTCATCAAGTGCACATCTCCTTAAGCTTATCATGCTGATCACGTATACACACGATCACACATTCACATCACTTGCTCGTACAATTTCACTTGCTTGTCACATATTCATTCTCCACATTAATTCATATATAAACTCAATACATTTGATGATGCCCATCGAAATATAATGTTCTTACAGAGTTGTAATCTTGAAAATGTATGCTCGAAACATGCAAGATATCATCTGCTATTCAAAATCATCACATTTAACATATAATAGCTTGTCCTAAAGTCCGATCAATGGGACTTCATACAGCTCCTTGCCCGATTGCTTCACACATATATTTTGATAGATTGGAATTTAACTTTTCCTTTTCCAAAAAATGCATGCATTCATAATATCTCCATAATTCATAACATGGAAGGGTCAAATCTAACTCAAGAAATCATCCTTTTAGGCATATAATTTCAGTTAAGGAAGCTTATAACAAATGGATAAGATGAAAACCATGAAGAATCCCTCTACTTCAAGAACTAAAGAATAAAATTTATTCATGACAAATAAGTAAATTCTGGAATCTAGACACTGCAATTTTTTATCACATCATAAAGGAAATCTTTCCTATATACCAAACCTTCATGTCACAAATTATCTTATACAGTAGGTGTGGTAACCATAACCAAAACCAAAACTCTTCTAAGAATTAACCATCATCATGACTAAGGGTTCGTTTAAATTTAGGGGTGGATAACAAATGAAAAGATATGGAAGGATTAAATCTTGTTTTGATTGGATAAAAATATTGTTGTCGCGAGCTCAGAGAATCCGCAAACAAATAGGCCTTAACACACATGTGTAGAACTCAACTGTTGATCTAAAAGCTTAAGATGCTTAAGTTATTGGGTCTTGAGCCTACACATATTTATTAATATCTCATTATTCTCTTAATCTTTTCATGTATGAAAAATCATTCTCTTTGTTCTCTAGTTCACCGTGTGAAACTCCTAACTAATCTCTTCTTTTCCACATGTGAACTCCACGTTGGGCCTCAACTCCCCCTTGATCCATATTCATTGTCGATCGATCTATCTGTACCACTCTCACAAGCGTTTTAGATCTCCTTTGCATCTTAGCTACTGTGGTTGCTCCAATAGCTCTTCCTCATGTACCCAAATCAACCATGAGACATCGCAATCTTACTCTCGTACGAGCCCACTTGGGATCACCCAAATCAACTATACCTTGCTTCATAATTACCGTAACCTCACACAGCTTGGACAGTATAGCCCAAAAATTATGCTTATCATGACCCTACTCCATCCTCCGAGCCCTGCTGCCAAGCTCCACCAAAAATCCATCATGATAGTCCACCATAATTCTTCGACAGTCTCAACCAAGATCGTCAAACTATCAACTCTGATACCAATTTATTGTTGCAAGCCCTCAGAATCAGAGAACAAATGACCTTAACACACATGTGTAGAATTCAACTATTGACCCAAAAGCTTAAATTATTGGGTCTTGAGCCTGCACATGTTTATTAATAATTCATTATTCTCCTAATCTTTTTGTGTGGGATAAATCGTTTTCTTTACTTTTTAGTTCACCATGTAAAACTCCTAACAAATATAAACATAAGTATCATAAAAGATTACGAATAATCTTTGTTTGGTTTGCAGAGGAAATGAAAGGGCGCTTATAAAAGTTATCGCCAGGAAATTTATTACTCGTACAGTCTAACTTTATTGCAGTACAAAGGTGACTAATGACAAGAATCGAAACCAATATATTGGAGCCAAGATCTATTGATCAACCTCAACATAATGCCACTACAAATGGTGGATAAAAAAGTACTGGGAAAGAAGGCATTAAGATGCTTTTAGGACTAAGATTTTGTTCTAACATTTTAATATTACATTTATGTTATAACTGTAAAAATGGAAGAAAAGTGTTATTTTTGTGAATGAATTAAATAGTTGAGATACAAGTTAAAATATTAGAATGAAGTATTATTTCGGAGGGTGTATTAATCCGGAGAATGGGAGGAGCTTGGCGTACATGATAGAAGGAACACTACCTTTAGGGTACGTACGCTAATAAAAATTGGGAAATGATAAACAATAATAAGCAACTAGGAGCATCCACGAAAAATCTTATTTGAAACGACTAACTTAATTATGGTTTTTCTTGTGTTTTGGAGTGCCTACTCTTCAACTGAATTAAGGGTGAATTGTTTGCCGCCCCTTATAGTTTGTCGTTATTATGCGGCCCCCCTTGTTTTCAAAATCAACTTATAATTTCCCTGTGGTTTGCGAAATATATCTAACTACCCGCTTCTGTTAATAGAACCGTCCATTTTAACTGCAAGTGTACTTCACGTGAGGTTTGTGCGACTTTTGCAGGTTATTTACCACATGTCATCTAAATTGGAGAACAAATAGACTAAAATACCCTTGCGACACTATAAATTTACCAACATACTTTCTTCATCTTCTTCCCCAACATTCTACCTTTCTTACTTTGTTTTCCGCACACTCGTCTAACTAATGAATCTTAGAGAATGAGGTTTTGAATTGTCTTTAACAATATATTCTGGAGCATAAGTTAATTATGAACCCCTCAAATATGTAATTGATAAAGACCTATTTCATTAGAGAAAGAGACCCAAACACAAACATGCCATGGAAGATGATGACTATTAAAACAAGTACAGGTGGTAACTTGCAAGACTTCTAAGAGTTACAAAGGTTAAATGTTGTATGTGTGTATATATATAGATATACAACAACATAAATTTCAAATCTTTACACTATATTTCACACAATATTCCAAAAATTAATTACCAAGAAAATGAAATGAAAATGCTAAACAAAAAACACTCTTTGCGTAACTCTAAATAATACTTGTTAGAGTTCGTGCAGTATAAGTATGGATTAATTTCAAAACAAGATAACCAATATGCTTAATCAATGAAGCTCTGTGATGAAAACTAAAAAAAAACGAATGCAATAACTTGGTGCAAAATAATTCTATTATAGGTGATGTTGCAACATTATCTGGATCATTGTTTCTTTCTAAGTTAATTAACAATCTGTTTCTTGCGTTGCTTAGACAGTTTAACAAGCATTCCACTTAATGTTCTAACACGAGTAGTAACAGTAACTAGCAGCGGAAATAATAAAGCTATAACAGAAATAAAGAACACCAAGATTTAACGTGGTTCAATCATGCAGTTTACGTCCATAGGACCTCCCCTGGTCCAACAAACATGTTCATTAAGAAACAACAAGTTACAATCATCAATGGACTTACACAAGTAAAGACTCCCTATTGACCTTTGACGCCTAGATGAAGAACTCCTTAACAAACTTCAGTTTGGCGAGCTCCCCTCGACTTGCAACGTTCTCTCCTGAGAACTACACATTCTTTTCCCGAAGAATGAATAAAAGAGATAGTAAACTAATCACTCAAAGACTCATATAATTTACTCATGACTCACTGTCAAAACAAACAAAGTTGCAACACTTAATACAATCAAATACTATAACTCAAATCGTGTTGCAACATCACTTGGAACACTGGATAAAAAACTCTCTTGTATTTTCTCTTGTTGCTCTCTGTTTCTGCCATCCCTTTTTTGCTGTGATTGCTGTTATATAAATACAAGATTGCTGCTGCATATTGTCTTGGGCTGCAAGAAAAGTCTTTACTCATAAAACCCTATTCTTTTTTTTGTGAATATGCAATAAATGTCATTCCTTAATTAGCACAAATCATCTTCTCATATGGTAAGTTAGCATAAGATTTTTCCTACACAATATAAAAGGTAAAAGCACAAGTATGGTAATATCATAAGTTTTGCAAAACATAGCCAATCAATAATTGCCTTAATAATATCCAATCAATTAATCAATCGCCAATCAAGCTAATTGGCTCAACAATCTACCCCT
The DNA here is from genome assembly GCA_037974665.1 of Ehretia macrophylla. Taxonomy (NCBI): domain Eukaryota; kingdom Viridiplantae; phylum Streptophyta; class Magnoliopsida; order Boraginales; family Ehretiaceae; genus Ehretia; species Ehretia macrophylla. The sequence continues at coordinate 81,297,318 of CM075771.1, read as the reverse complement.
TTGGCTATGTTTTGGCAAAACCCTGATATCACAGTCATTGTAACATCCTACTGCCCAAGTACAATAAGACAGATGCAACAAATGAAAATCCTGGTGCAACATTCAGTAGAATAGTAGTATTAGAACAATGATCAGCCTGTTGCAACATGTAGTAGAACACAGATAGAAATGTATCAGAATAGAAAATATAGTGCTTCTATAAAAGATAACAAAGCAGTAGCAGCATAGCACAACATAATTCTCCCCCTTTTTGCCAAACCAAAGGCAAATAATTAGAGGCAAAAGATCAGAGCAATAAAGCTAGCAAAATAAATGATCAATAATAATAGCAGAGTAGTAGAGACATAAAAAAGAAATTGTTCAGCAGCACATATAAGGATGTATCAGAGCAAAGATGGTCCTGGTACAACAGTATAGCATAAATGAAAACATAGACAAGAAAGTATCAAAACAGCAAAGATAATGATATTGCAAAAGATAGTAACCCAAAGATGATAACCCTGTTGCAACAATCAGTAAATCATCACAAAAATCCGGTCATTATATCAGGAAGAGAATAAGACGGGGCAACCAAACTCAATAGTAAAAACAATCACTAGCCGCACCAGTAGAGCAACTAAACCTGTTACAATAATCATCTCCCCCTCAAGCAACAATTAACACGCAGTAATAGCAATAACATAGTCTCCCCCTTTGCCAAAAGAAACCAAAGTAGAAACACAAAGTACTAGACCAAAGGACTTAGCAGAAATTAGCAAACACAAGCATGGACCCAAGGTAGAGCAGCAAAATTTAAACATAGTAAAGTACCAGAGTAGAACTAAAATCGGTAAAGTATCAAAGCGATAATCATTAAACAATCAACATTCAAGTAGTGTATTTGGAGACGAAATAGAGTAGGGTCTGTTGTCCTTGAATCAATGTCCCAAGGTCAACCATTATCTTCTCCTGATTGAATTTAATAGTGGCTTGATCATTGCACAACTCATGGACTTCATTGTAAAGTTGCTGCACCTGTTGCAATAAAACAACAATAGTTGTTTCAGAAGTTGGTCCAACATTGCCTTCAGCTCTAGCCTCCCCCTGAATATCAATTTCCTGCAAAAACTTGTGAGAAAGATGGAAGGGACAACTTCATAAGGGATTCAACCCAGTCGTGGACAACCTTTTGAGCAGTTAAGTAGCACAATTGTAGCAATTAAATAACACAATAGTAAAATAAAATAGTTAAACATGTAAACTGTAAGTCTCGTGAAGCAAAAGCAAAAAGACAAATTGTAAGCATAATAGTAAAAACTGTGAAACAAATTGTTCAGCAATCCAAACCAACAAAAAAACATCATTGACAAAAGTTGCATCAGGTTATCCAAAAGCAATTTAGAACCGATGTTGCAACAATATTTTCCACGGTATCTCTAATTTGCTCAAAATCCCCTGAGATTTCACCCTTTTTTTTGGTTTTTTTTCTTGAAAATTAAAAACAAAATTAAAATACAGGATATGTTTAGAAAACATGAAGTCACTCAAGAAACTTTACTCATCAATACTTATTTCAGTCCAGGATTTAATTAATGAACTATGTGTGTGTGTGAGGCTAAATTCTGAAATAAATAGCTTTCACCATCAAACCTACAAGGTGTAGGAACTCTCCCAATTAGTTCAAACATACCTGATCGTCTACTCATCTCGCAGGAAAATACAATATTTTTCTTGTGTCAACTCATGTTGTAACTGGTAGCTTACATACTGTATTTCTTTTCACATGTATTTTTTTTTTTACTATTTTAACTCATGTTGCAATTGGTAGCTTTCACACTAATCTCTTTTATTTTGGATTAAGTAGTTCTTTCCAATGCTTGATAACCACATTATTTCCTGCCTATTTTTTTTTTCTTTTTGATCTCGATGATGAATAGAATACAGGAATGGATTTAGAGAGACTTCTCTCTTTATCCCTAGTCATCAGAAAGTTCAAACTCCTGCACTTGCAAATCATCAAGATTAACTTTCTCAATCAGTATTCAGTATGCACAAGGAAATATGATTCACTAACTAAATCACAAGTTGAATTGAATATCAGACTTTCAAATTTCTCAAGCTTCTTTCAAGCTCTTGTAGCAATCCATGATGCAATATTATAGACTAAAAATCCTTAAAACTTTTATTAGGGTTTCAATTCTCAGAGGATCTAAAGCTTTAGTGAAGATATCTGTCAATTGATTTTCTGTTGCAACATGTTCTAAAACAATGGTTCCAATTTCAACTAGTTCACAGATAAACTAATTTAATTCCTTATGCATGACATTTACCCAAAATTCATCTTCTAAAGCATCTTTCACATTTTTGGGTTCTAAGAGAGAAGTGAATCACATATACCTTACCATGCCCTTATAGTTCAGCTTGGGTTTACCTCTAGTTTGGATTCCATCATGTATTGATCCAATCACATCCTCTACAGCATGATTTTTGTAAACTTGAGGCATTTCAGCTTGAATTTCTTTAGTGCAAACTTCTGTTGTTACACTGCTTGTTGTAACATCGGATGAACCAATGTCTTCCTGCTCATTATCTGTCTCTAGCGTTACAACAATATCTGTCACAGCAGATTTCTTCGTCTGTTCTTCCTTCGGTGTTGCAACACTATCTGCATCTGTCTTATTGGTGCTTCCTTCTTCCAGCGATATTCTTGTCTGCTTGCTCTTTGGCTTTGGCGCACCTCGTACTGCACAGGTATTGTTGTAACGCGGCAATAATTGTTCATGAGATAGTATAACCATGTAACAGTTGTTAGATGATCTTTTTCCTGTAAGCACACAATTATTAGATACATCTAAGACATGACAACCATCTTTAGTGAATTTCACAAACAAACCCTGATCACACAATTGACTGATACTAATAAGATTAGCCTTCAGCCCTTCAACATGTAGTACTTTCTTTAGCCTTGGAAATCCTTCAATCTCAAGTATTCATTTTCCTAAAACTTGTCCTTTAACACCATCTCCAAATGTAACTTGCCCTTCATCACATTTCCTGTAGTTGCTGAGAACTTCACGCATACTTGTCATGTGGCTAGAACATCTACTATAAAAAAACCATGAGTTAGCAGTATAGGCCTATGTAGAAGTATATGCAACCAAACAGTTCAAATCAGATTTCTTTACCCATAATTGTCTTACCTTGTGTTGCAAATACATATGTGAGGATCTCTTTTACTGATTGAAAGACTTACATTTTTCCTGCATTGTTTGGAGTCTGAAACAGTGAGGTTTGATGTGTCCAGGTGCAAGGCAGTAATGGCAGATATGAACAAACCTGTTATTTTTTCCTTTGTTTATTTTGCACTGTTGCAGTCCATGTTGTAACACCAGTAGCTGAATGTTCTTCTCTGACCTTCTGTAAAGTCGCGACATCTTGTTTCTATACAGGATTTTCTGAGCTTTTGACAAAGACAGTTTTTCAGAAGATTCTTCTCCATAAAAACCAAGTCCTGTATGGTCTCTGCTTGATTTTTGAATGGATAGCATATGATCAAGCTTTTCAGTCCCGGAATTCAGTATCCTCACATTACACTGCATCTGTTTCAATTCATGTTGCAACACCTGTACTTCCTGCAGTCTTTCGGCAGCCAATTTTTCCAGTTCTGATTTTTGTTTTTCCAAATCCAGAATCTTCAGCTCCAGTCCCTGGTTTTTCTTACACACAAACACCTATTTTCGTACATGTCTTTGTACGTTTTAATGACTTCTTCGCTATCTAAGTCGCCATCACTTTCTGACTCAGCACAGTCATCTTCACTCAACTCTTCCTCTGTTTCACTCAGTGTCGCAATACCTGTAGCATCTTCTTATTCGTTCAATCTCGTTTTTTGCTGGACTGTTGCAACATTGAATGCAACAAAGTTACTGATGTGCTCCTCGTCACTTTCTGTGCATTCTTCCTACTCCTCATCACTCCAGATAACATTCATTGCCCTTTTCTTTTTCTTCAAGGTGTTTGCACACCCAGATTGAATGTGACCAAAATCCTCACATTCATGGCATTGAGTTCCTTTACCTTTTTTTCTTTCATCAGTCAGTTTAAAGTTATGTTTTTTAAATGTGTCAGGCGGTGTTTCAACAAAAAGCTTCCTTCCACCGTTTGATTATCCAAAACCCTTTATTCGCTTGTCTCATTTTTTCAAAACATTGTCAAATTTTTTGGTAAGCACGGCTAAGGACTCAAAGATTTCAGAGTCCTCATCATCCGAAGAAGTTATTGCTCTTTTTCTTTCCACATCAGCACGAAGAGCAATGCCTTTTTCTTTCTTCTTCTGCTTAAACTTCATCTCAAAGGTTTGGAGTAACCCCATCAGCTCATCAATCTTGATTTCATCAACGTTTTTTGATTTTTCTATGACAACCACCTTGATTCCAAATCTGTCTGGGAGAGATCGCAGAGTTTTTCTTACAAGCTTAGCATCATAATATTTTTCTCCCAAAGCAAAAGATTCATTCGCAATATCGCACAAATTGACATTGAAATCCGCAATGGTTTCATCCTTTTTCATCATTAATGCCTCAAATTTAGTGGCAAGCATATGCAATTTTGATCTTTTGACTGATGTTGTACCCTCATACGCTGTTTGCAATATCTCCCAAGCTTCTTTAGCAGAATCACACGTTGACATTAACTTGAATTGATTCAAGTCAACAGCATTGAAAATTACATTCAGCGCCCTGGAGTTCCAGCTTGCCAGCAGATCTTCATCCTTGGTCCATTCTGTTTCAAGTTTTGTTACAACATTGCCCTGAGCATCTGTTTTGGTAGGTGTTGCCCAGCCAGTCAAAATCACTTTCCAGGCTTTCTTATCAATCGACTTGATGAATGCCCTCATTCGAGCCTTCCAATAAGAGTATTTCACACCGTCCAACAGCGGTGGTTTAGTGATTGAGCCTCCTTCACGCAAGTTTCCATACCTAATCCTACAAGACAACAACTCAAAACTCCCAATAATCTAACCGAATTAGTTCGTAACCTGCTCTGATACCACTTGTTAAAGTTTGTGCAGTATAAGTATGAATTAATTTCAAAACAAGATAACCAATATGCTTAATCGATGAAGCTCTGTAATGAAAACTAAAAAAAAACGAATGCAATAACTTGGTGCAAAGTAATTATGTTACAAGTGATGTTGCAACATTAACTGGATCATTGTTTCTTTCTCAATTAATTAACAATCTATTTCTTGCGTTGCTTAGACAGTTTAACAAGCATTCCACTTAATGTTCCAACACGAGCAGTAATAGTAACTAGCAGCGGAAATAATAAAACTATAACAGAAATAAAGAACACCAAGATTTAACGTGATTCAACCCTGCGGTCTACGTCCACGGGACCTCCCCTGGTCCAACAAACTTGTTCATTAAGAAACAACAAGTTACAACATCAATGAACTTACACAAGTAAAGACTCCCTCTTGACCTTTGATGCCTAGATAAAGAACTCCTTAACGAACTTCGATTTGGCGAGCTCCCATCAACTTGCAATGTTCTCTCCCGAAAACTACACCTTCTTCTCCCGAATAATAAATAAAGAAGACAGTAATTTAATCACTCAAAGACTCATATAATTTACTCATGACTCACTGTCAAAACAAACAAAGTTGCAACACTTAATGCAATCAAATACTAGAACTCAGATCGTGTTGCAACATCACTTGGAACACTAGACAGAAAACTCTCTTGTATTTTTTCTTGTTGCTCTCTGTTTCTGCCAGTTCTTTTCTGCCGTGATTGCTGCTATATAAATACAAGATTGCTGCTGCATATTGGCTTGGGTTGCAAGAAAAGCCTTTACTCATAAAACCCTATTCTTATTTTCCTTGTGAATATGCAATAAATGTCATTCCTTAATTAGCACAAATCTTCTTCACATATGGTAAGTTACTATAAGATTTTTCCTCCACAATATAAAAGGTAAAAACACAAGTATGGCAATATCATAAGTTTTGCAAAACATAGCCAATCAATAAATGCCTTAATAATCTCCAATCAATTAATCAATCGCCAATCAAGCTAATTGGCTCAACAATACTTTTGAATAATCTCAAATAAGTCAGCTTTTCATCTCTCTTTCTCTCTCGTGAGCTACAATAACATCTAGAATGTTCTTCCCCAATCAACAGGAACAACATGTTCTTCTATTCCAAGCGAGCTTTGGAGTTAAAGCTTTGTCCATCATATCTTCAATCCACAATTAACCTCCCATGGAGGATGAAAGAGGTGGGATTTCTAGTGACCTTCCCTTCTTAGATGATACCAACTGCAAGAAGTCACGATCCAAAAGATGCAAATTGATTGGGCAAAAAAGCTAGGGTGACTATGAAGAAGAATAAATCAAAAAATACAAAGATATCCACAGATGCGATGAGGAATGATCAAGATGTTCCACTTCTTAACTGGAGAAAATCGCTTGTTAATGGTGGCAATGGACAAAACGGGGGTGTCGGATTTTGTGATTCGGGATTCAACACAACTGATGATATTTGTATAGAGCAAGTGGATCTCTCTTCTTCTGATGATGAAGAAGAAGACTCTTCTCTACCCCAGTACCGTCTTACCGCTGAAAGAAAACAAAGGATTCGCCGCCCTTGGAAAAATACACTTATTATCAAACTCATAGGAAAAACAATGGGGTTTAAGTTTCTAATGGCAAGAGTTAAAAAATTGTGGGGGATTCAAGGTCAATTAAAAATGGTTGTTGTTGGCATGGGTTATTTCTGAAGGAAAACGATGCTAAGCATGGAACATATCAATCCTAAGCTAATTAAGAACTGAATAAGGTGAAAACAATTCATACATGGATCTTTAAAATCGAATAACACATGAAATAGATAATTGAACATTCAAATAGTTCATAGTTTAATCTAAAGCAAAAGTTTTTCAGAATACTTGTTAATTCGCAATAAAATAAAACTTGAAAAACTTCACCTTTGAGAAGATGATCTATACTCCTAAGAGCTTCAACTCCGCTACTTTGATCTTCCTTTGCTATACCAACTTCTAGCTAAAGTATTGATCAAAAAGAGTGTTTCGTGTTTCCTCAAAGAGAGACTTATACGCGTGAGAGAGAGAGAGAAAGACAGATCTAGGAAGAGATGGTGCAATTGTAGAACTTCAAGTAGAGGCCTTTAGGAAAACCTAAGAGGAGCTAGTTCAAGTCCAACATGAGACAGGAATCGAGGATTGAGGCTCTTATCCTATTCCAGTTCACACTAGGACTTGTCCTACTTGTCACCCAAGCCAAAGTCACACCTAAGACCATCCTAAGAGCCCCACAAGGCTGGTCTACAAGTCCAAGGCCTTATCCAAGCCAAAAAATTCAATCCAAGTCCATAATGAGTTCAACCATTCGAAATAGAAACCCCTTATGTGAATGGAAGTCTACTTAAGATTTCTAGTTATATTAGGACTCTTCAACTCTCATCCTCTTGTCACATTTAGCAATAACCAAGTTTAGTAATCACACTAATAAAGTAATTGGCTATAAGGGAAACCAAAGACATTATTACCCTTTCACTTAAAATGACCAAAATGCCCTTGCTAGTCTCTAGCAACATTTTGTCACTTTAACCTTAGTCTATTCCACCAAAAGACTATGACTGCATTACAAGATAATTACTGTTTATACAAGAGTATGCCACACAAAGTATGATACTCAGTCTTTAGACCAACTAAGTGAAAATGACCATATTGCCCATCTATACTCACTCATAGCCAAAATAGGTTTATAATTTGTATTAGCACCTTTTGACTACATCTATCTCCTTAGAACCTCTAATCCACAATCCAACTATCATTCGAAAGCACTTGACTACAGGAGTGACTCACAAGTGTAACGACCGTTAGGTATAGGTGATCTCTTTCTTTGATAGTACTTATTTAGAGATCACACCTACACTGCCCCGTCCAATGCATATTATATGCATAAGTGAAATAAGTTTGGAACCCTATCCATGATTAAGGCAGACCACCCTTTTGTAAAAAGAACTTACTCACAATAACTTCTACCATAGTAGAGTGTCCAACTCTACTACTTAACTATGGACAACATTTATGCTTGACAAGTAACCATGACTTGGACCTTCTGTACGTAACCACCATGTACCCAAGTCAACACTTGAAGTAATGGACCTTAGCACATATATATAAGTCAACTACATAAGAGATAAATATGCTCATAAAAGTAAGATTACATTAATCAACCATTGCAAATATCCAGATACATTGATGACAAAGTGCTATTGGACTTTTGCACATACCCTAATCGCAACAATTTCATTATTTGTTTCTCTTCACATTTGGATTATGAACATGTACTTGTAGGGGGTCCTGGCTTATTGTTAACCATTATCTCACGGTGATTAAAGGGGAACTAGAGTTTAGACCCTCAATGGCGTCCATTTCAATAACGACGGTGTGGGTAAGATTTTCAGAACTTCATGTTGAGTACTGTGATGAGGAAACGCTTTTTGATTTGGGAAATATAGTTGGAAAAATTGTTAAATTTAATAGACTGACATCAAAGGTGACCAGATGGTGTTAGGTCTCTGTGTTCAATCTAGAGGGCGGTGAATAGATTGAACAGGAATTTAATAAAACTTTACAAACAAAAATTTCACAAGTAAAATAATTAGAGTAGGGAAAGAGAGGAATTAATATAGATTGATTTATCCTAGTTCTCAAAACCCCTCGATGTTGGTCAGTCCAGTCCTAAGAAATTTTCTTGGTTTTACAACAACTTTCCACTGATAAAAACGCCAAGTACTACAACAATTACAACAACAACATCAAGTTTAAAATAAAAATTCTAACTCACTAAGAGTTAAAAATATGCAATGATTACTTGCCTACAAATTCCTCACACTCAACGCCTCTCAATTAGGCAAATATTACAATTATATTTCAAAAATACAATTCAAAAGTATTATTTGATTACAAAAAATAGGATAGCCGAATAATAATCAAATAAAACTTACGATCTTTTGAAAGCTTTCAATATTCGGATTTGAAATGAAGTCGAAGAAAGATTTTGAGATACCGAGCTTGAAATATATGTGAAAATAATAATTTGAGTTCTTTGATTTGAGTGGGAGTATTTTTGCAAGATTTTGTTGTGTATATTTTTCTAAAATTTTTGGTGTCTTTATAGGCATTTTTGGTACAAAGTAACCATTGTTATAGTGTCCGCACAGTAACTCCAACGGATCTGCTACAGTACCCGAACAGTAACTCTAACGTTTAGATCTACTACAGTGCCAAACCGTACCTTCAAATTTTCAAATTTGCTACAGTTTCAAATAGTAACTGAAAATTTCAAATTTGCTACAGTGCCAACAGTAACTTCAAATTTGCTACAATGCTAAATAGTATCCAAAATTTTCGGATTTGCTATAGTGCCAAATATCGATGTCTTACTCCATAACTTTGAGGGAACAATAGCCTGACAAATGGTGAATTCTTATTTATTTATTTTATATTTATAAAAGTATGGACACATTTGCTCATAGAAAATGGTATCAACCCCTACTGATTCACACGGGATTCCACGTGCCCCATGCTACTCGGGTCAGAGCGTTAATTTTCAAATTTTCTACAGTAACTCAAAATTCAAAATTTCTACAGTGAAAAATAATAACTTGCAATTTTTCAAATTCTCGTGTGCTACAGTACCTGATTTCAAATTTCAAACATGCTACAGTACCGATTTGCTACAATATTGATTTGCTACAGTAACACCATTAAACAAAATCTCCATTTTATTTCTTCCAACATTATGGAACAATTTGACACAAAACGAAATCATATTAATTTTTATTGTTATCATCAAAATTGAGATTAATAAAAAATTATTAAGACCAACAATTCCAACAATCTCCCTATTTTTTATGATGACAAACTAATATAAGGATAAAGAAATTTAAGCAAAAATTAATATTATTTGAATATAAAAATGCAATATAAAATTGTCTCCCCCTATTTTCATGCATATTTTATTTTAATTTTTACTCCTAATTAATTCTATAATTATCACAAACTCCCCCTGTAACACCTCAATCCCTCACGAGAACGGAGCCCTGATCCAATACGCGATGTCACAAAAAATGAGGGAAACGGACGGAGTCTCCCCTATTTATAGGACAATCCAAAACCTATACACAATATTTATATCCACAAAACTATGATCTAATTCTATTCATTCATCCCCTCCACCAAAACTATCTCATACAAACAACTCCTCAAAGCCATCCGAGCCTTGGATCCAACATTGGAGACTCACAAACATGCATTCATTAACTGTTGAATGTCTATAATTATAATTTCACTTCTCATACCACTCTAATATTCTCTAGTTTTCTTTCTTATAATTTAAGTCCGTCAACCAGTCAAAACATGCAAACATGCAGCTACCAGACAATAAAGTAAAGATTACAAGCTATTACAACATTACAGGCCATTCATAACTACCAATACATTCTAAACTTAACTTAACAAGTACAAAACTGAATTTCAATGGCAATCCACGTAAGCCAGCATAATCAATCATGAAACTCTTGAGCCTTCTTTTCTACCCCTAATAGCACTGATCCTGAAAGGTGTTAGAAACAAGAGACGTGATACAACATACCGAGGAATGCTTTTATGAGATGCAACAAGGATAATAACATATATAACACAAAATAACAAAGCTAATTAGACAAGTATTTAACCACGTATAAAAAGGATACGGTTCCACGTTTGTCTTCAATCACGAGCCACAAGCCAAGATCTTCAAGTAAGTACCGGCAAACCCCTTATTCCTCCAAATGGGGTACTTCGGATGTACCCCGATCCTACAACCCTTTCTCTTAAGGTAGGTCCATATGCCCCAACAAGGTGAACTACCCCTCTGGGGTAGTGGAGTATACTCAGTGAGAGAAAGGGAATAAGCACCATGGTAGTCGATGGAGCACGGCAAGCCCGATACCGCATGTGTTTCTCGACGCTACCATATCCGAAAAGGTTGCGTAACCCCGAGTCAAGATCACGAGAGCTAATAATATCAAATATCACATAAGAAGGACACCAAAGTAAGTCGTCCTCGCAGTTAATCACAAATAATACGAAAAGACTCAAGATAGCATGTAAAATAATACAAGTAAACTTTATCAATTACTAAATAATTCAATTTAGAAACAATAAATTAAGTTAAGATACACAGAAAATATGAAGACTCCCTCACATTTACCAAACCTATAAGGGTATAACTTAGGCTTACTCCAAACCTTTTTGAATCTGCTCAAATGTGCAAACCTCTACTAGGCCAAGATAAGCAAGAATTGAACTAAAATTTCTTCTTCCTCCTTGTTTTCTTCTATTTTTCTCTTTTTTTTCTCTTATTTCCTTACTTCTGTCGTGTGCTTGTGTGTGTGTAGAGTCTAATTTTTATGTGTGTTTTGTGTGCTTGTGTGTGTTGTAGTATATTAGTATGTGTAAATAATAGAAGACAAAAGACTCAAATGACCAACATGCCCTTCAACTAAATGGTATTAACTAGTTTGTCATTCTAGTTTAATTCTAACTAATTTAGTTACTCTAATGTTTATCAATACATTTACTTATTTACTACAATTCCTAAATCACCTAAATGTTCGTTAATGCACATAAATATACGTTAAACGAAATAGATGCACGTAAACCAAAAATATGATATTTTATGCAAATAAATATATGTAAATAATTAAACTAGACATATAAATATATGCACATTAATAAAATAATTATATGCATGGGTTGGGGTGTCACACTCTTCCCTCCTTCAAACAAATTGCGTCCTTGCAATTCTTCTTCACAAGAGAACTCTACATAAGCATCATGAACCTTCTGGAGAAGGACCGTGAATGCGAATACCATAGAAGATACTAAGAGGGAGTATCGAGGATCCACACTAGTTAGAACCTTTCGATAGTATTCCAGCAAATAGCCTAAGAGAATTCCAGAAAATAAATCTTGAACAAGGACGCCAAATAAGGCTCCACTTAAGAATGCCATTCTGAAGTACAATTAAGAATATTAGTTAGAAGTGTCGAGAAATTAGCAATACAGAATCCAAGCGAATACGATAGAAGACGCCACGAAGAATGCCAAAGAATACACCACTTGAGAATCCCCATTTATAAATCCTGAAGAAGGTCACACATATATAAATACCAAGTAAGAATGCCAACCAGAGTTGTCACGATCCCATTTTCCTAATTAATGTAATAGTCTCTGATACCGCATTATTGAAACAAGAAGGTTTACATTCAACTTACATAGACTTCAAAAATCCGGGACCGTGATATCACGGCTTAAGAAGATCACACCTCTTAGTCCGCTAAGGCACAATATACTAGTCTGAGCTCTAACTTCCAAGAATTAAACATCCAAGTTGCTAATACTATAGTTACATTACCTATTACAAGATTTCCTCAAACGCATATATTATACAAACTTCATCACTAACCATTAAAGCTACATCCATTAAATACATACTTACAATTTAAAGTCCATCAATTACATCTCACAAATCTATTCACTACATTAAAGTTCCCCAAGAATTGGCACCGTTAAGATACAAGCAAATAATCCAAGGGAATTTATAAAATAACAACTTATGCAGTTACATAAAATGTTCTTGTTATAAAGGAAGCTTATTTCTGAAGCAATCACGTAGACACGAAAGGGGCAAGCTTGAAGTAGCACTTCGAAAGAGCTTTTCAACAACTGGTAGGCTCAACTATACCTAAAATAGTAAAGAAAGATGAATGAGCTACAACTAGCTCAACGAGGGTTAAAAGTCACGGGTTGTTTTCGTAAACATTTTCCATTTAGAAAGCCTTTCTTGAAAACATGATATGCATGAGTGAAAACTGAGTACAAGAAATAAATAACAAATAGTACTACATAACTCTACCCTCCGAGGTCCTCAAGGGTCCAAGCGAAGGTAGTTTTACCATATATCAAAAGGATACACTTGTTCTTGCAGTTGCTGTAGTCGGCCAGCCTTGAATCAATCTTCATCAAGATCCCCAAACCCCTAGGTGATATCCGGATATCCACCGGGGACCATAGTAGTTGAGACCAACTGGTAGCCCGATGCTACCCAAAGAAAACGAAGCTACCATGCCTATATTGCGGTTGCAACCATCGCGCCTGTAGTGGTTAACATTGTAACCATAACATAAATAATAACATAGAGGGGAGGCAACAAAGTAGGTTGCTCTGACCCGGATAACAAGCAAGTATATTCGAGCATATATATATAATTCAAGCTTATTCAAGCATATTCATGATTTGAGCATAATCCAAGCACGTTCAAACTTATACATAAGCCAAATTTATTCAAGCATACTAAGCAATTACATGATTCAAGCATGTTCAAGTTTATATCATATGGCTTAGTAAGCAAACATGTGAACACCTCGCATTTATAAACATTCGTAGTACCACAATTAATGCTTATAAATGGTTATTGATCATGCTAGACATATGACATCAAGAAAATACAATAAAACCACAATTAAATTCCACCTTAATAATCTAGGGTTCAATACGGTTCTAATGCATCCGACCGTGCCTCAATCCGACATCGGTAGCTTCCGGAATCTCTAAAACAAGATCCTTGCATTTTGGTCAATACTTTTGCATTAGCCTAAATTTGGAGGTAAATTTGCCTGTTTTTCCAAACTCCAATTAATCTAATTTTAGTATATAATTGAAGCTTATCGAATGTAGATAGTTCTAGAATCAAACGGAATGAAATTCGAAGTTGAAACGAATGAGATATGGCCTCTAGAAAATCACCGCACAAAGCTATCATACATCTGGGCGTTGTAACCTTCATCCGAGCGCCTGGATGTAGCAAGTAATGCCCAGCGTTGTGGCTTCTATCAGGGCGACCGGATAGAGGCTGTAACTCCCGGATAGCTGCATGGGAAAGACACAATTTTCTCAAAAATCAACCTAACAATCCACACAACCTCCTATCATCAATCAAATATGTTCAATGTAGTTTTAGGCATCATACAAGAGTTCAAACTCAACCAAAACCACCCTATACCACAATCAACCATCACCCAACATGAAATTACAATTCCTAGATCTACAACACACAAATACTCAATCTCCTCATCCAAACGTAGATATGCAAGCAATATCAATATTAATGTACACATACAATCACAATCATGTTCAACATACTTTGAAATCTTTAAGAAAACAACTCTCACCTCAAGGATGCAAGAAAATGCTAGAGTAGTGTAGTTGAAGGCAAGAGAAAGCTCAAGAGTGGCATAAAATGGCTGAAATCAACGTTCTTTCTTCCTCTTTTTTTTCTTTCTTCTTCTTCCTCTTTCTTTTTCTCCCATTCCCCTCTCCTTCTCTTAGGCGTGTATGGGTGTGTATTTTGTGTATGTGTAGAATTTTAGTGTGTTTTGAGTGGGAGATAATAGTATAAGTTAGGTGATCAAAATATCAAATGGCCAAATGACCACCTTGCCCTCCAACTAAGTTATGTATTGCTAGTTTGTCATTTTGGTTGAATTACAACTAATTAGTTACTAGTCATGACTTATTTGAGTACTTTTAATGCCTATGACACGTAAAACTCCATAATGCACGTAATTGAATATTTTGGCACGTTGAACATGAACACGTAAATAATATAAATTGCATATTAATTAATATAAATGCATTTTAAATTATGCAAAAATACATGAATGCTATAAAATGCACATGAATCTCGTGCGAGGTTTCACAAGAGTTCCAATAAGAGTACTGCTAGAAAATTCCATATGAAAATACCAATAAGGATCCCGGGGAGAATACTGCATATAATACCGTGTAGGAATTTCCATATGAAAATACCGAAGAAGAATATTGAGAATGAACTTCAAGGCTGACTACTGATTATAACCTTCCGAGACTAAATTCTTTTCTCTGACTGCCGATAATCAATCGATCAACACTTCTTCTTTCTGTTGGTCCACGTCTTCAGATAAGCCGTTACTGATTATCTCTTTATAGGGGAGAGTTTATTTACCATTTCGAAGGGTAATGCATGTATGCAGTGGGTTTCACATAACAAAAACATTTAATACATATTATTACAAGTAACTAAGGTAAATAAACACTCAAGAGATCACTTAGATGCATAATTGATCACATAAATAAACATATCATGTAAGTTTCACTTATTGCACAAAGGGATCACATAGGTGCGCATATAATCACATAACACAATACGCATATCATACAACCTCTATATTTCACATAAACAAATCACAAAGAATCACATTTTCAATCAGCAATATAACAATCTCACATGCAAGCACACCAATGCTCAAAGCACACTCCACGTGCATGTACTCGAGGCTCGCTAAAAAACAGACTGAGGATCTTGTCCTGGTTGAGAGCTATCTAAGCTCTGATACCATAACTGTAACACCCCGATCCCTCACGAGAATGGAGCCCTAATCTAATACTCGAGGTCACTAAAAACGAGGGAAACGGATGGAGTCTCTCCTGTTTATAGCACAATCCAAAGCCTGTACACAATATTTATAACCACAAAACTATGATATAACTTCATTCCTTCATCCCTTTCACCAAAACTTTCTCATACAACAAACTCTTCAAGGCCATCTGAGCCTTAGATCCAACATTGAAGACACACAAGCATGCATTCATTAACTATTAAACGTCTATAATTATAATTTCACTTATCATACCACTCTAATATTATCTAGTTTTCTTTCTTATAATTTAAGTCCATCAATCAGTCAAAACATGCAAGCATGCAGCTACCAAACAATAAAGTAAAGATTACAAGTTATTACAAAATTACAAGTCATTCATAACTATCAATACATTCTAAACTTAACATAACAAGTACAAAACTGAATTCAATGGCAATCCACGTAAGCCAACATAATCAATCACGAAACTCTCGAGCCTTCTTTTTTACCCCTAGTAGCACTGATCCTGAAAGGTGTTAAAAACGAGGGTGTGTATACAACATGTATACTCAGTGAGGGAGGTGATGCAGCATATCGATGAATGCTTTCATGAGATGCAACAAAGATATTAATATTTATATAACACAAAATAACAAAGCTAATTAGACAAGTATTTAACCACGTATAAAAAGGTTACAGTTCCACGTTTGTCTTCAATCACGAGCCATGAGCCAAGATCTTCAACCAAGTGCCGGTAAACCCCCTATTCCTTCAAATGGGGTACTCCGGATGTACCCCGATCCTACGACCATTTTTCCTGAGGTAGGTCCATATGCCCCAACGAGATAAGCTATGCCTCTGGGGTAGTGGAGTATACTCAGCGAGAGAAAGGGAATAGACACCATTGTAGTCGAGGAAGCATGGCAAGCCCGATGCTGCCTGTGTTTCTCAACGCTACCATATCCGAAAAGGTTGCGCAACCCCGAGTCAAGATCACGAGAGCTAATAATATCAAATATCACATAAGAGGGACGACAAAGTAGGCCGCTCTTGAAGTTAATCACAAATAACACGAAAAAACTCAAGATAGCAAGTAAAATAATACATATTGACTTTATCAATTACTAAATAATTCAATTTAGAAACAATAAATCAAGCTAAGATGCACAGAAGAGGTAAAAACTCCCTCACCTTTACCAAACCTGTAAGGGTATAACTTAGGCTTACTCTAAACCTCTTTGAATCCGCTCAAATGTGCAAAACCCAACTAGGCCAAGATATGCAAGAATTGAACTAAAGTTTCTTCTTCCTTCTTGTTTTTTTCTATTTTTCTCTTCATTTTCTCTCATTTCCTTTTGTGTGTGTTTTGTGTGCTTGTGTGTGTTGTAGTATATTAGTATTTGTAAATAATGGAAGACAAAAGGCTCAAATGACCAACATGCCCTTCAACTAAATTATATTAACTAGTTTGTCATTCTAGTTTAATTCTAACTAATTTAGTTACTATAATGTTTATCAATATATTTATTTATTTACTACAATTCCTAAATCACCTAAATGTTCGTGAATGCACATAAATACACGTTAAACGAAATAGATGCACGTAAACCAAAAATATGATATTTTAAATATATGTAAATAATTAAAGTAGACATATAAATATATGCATATTAATAAAATAATTATATGCACGGGTCGGGGTGTCACACCCGCTGTTTCCATTCTTATTTCTCTTCCACTTTTGGTATCATAAAAAACTGAGACATCTAACAAACCTAATTCACTTCTAATTTTTAAAAAACTTTATGAACATAAAGGTTTTGTGAAAATATCCGCTATTTGATCGCTAATTGGTACATATTTCATTTCAATCAAACCATTTTGCCCACAATCTCTAAGAAAATGATGCCTAATTTCTATATGTTTAGCTTTTAGCTTTACTATGATGCACATGATTAAGTGATAAATTAATAGCATATGTATTATCACACATTACAGGAATATAATCAAACTCACTTCTTGAAGTGTCCATTTTATCCAAAGTATTTGAGAGCAACATATTGCAGTTGATATATATTCTGCTTTAGCTGTTGATAATGCTACACTGTTTTGTTTCTTTGAGAACTATGAAACTAAACAATTTCCAAGAAATTGACAAGTTCCAGATATACTCTTTTATCATCCAAGCTTCCTGCAGAATCAGAATCAGTATATCCGACAAGTTTAAAATTGTTATTTTAGGAAAAAAATAGCTAAATTAAGAATTCTTTTCAGGTATCTAAAAATTCTTTTTACTGTAGTATGGTGTAACTTCTTTGGATTACTCTGAAATCTAGAACATAGACATACTACACATTGGATATTTGGTCTACTAGCAGTTAAATAAAGAAGACTACATCCCCCTATATTTAGTTTGGTCAACATTTTCTCCACTTTCATCCTTGCTTAATTTTTCATTTGTGCTTAGTAGAGTAGTAACATTTCTACTTTTCCCTTCTATATTGTATTTCTTTAGCAACTCCTTCATGTATTTGGTTTCAGAGATATAAATTCCTTCTTCTACTTCTTTTATTTGCAACCCTAGAAAGAAGTTTAACTCTCCTATTATACTCATTTCAAATTCATTTTTCATTAAAGCTTCAAATTCCTTGCACAAAGAGTTATCAATAGATTCAAAAATAATGTCATCAACATAGATTTGAACAAGTAAAATATGAGAATTTTTATATTTGATGAAAAGAGTAGTGTCTACTTTACCTTTACAAAAGCCATTTTCAGTTAGAAAAATGATTAATCTATCATACCATACTCTAGGTGCTTGTTTTAATCCATATAAAACCTTTTTTAATTTAAAAACATGGTTAGGATGTGTCGAATCTTTAAAACTAGGGGGTTGTGCAACATAAACTTCTTTGTTTATAAAGCCATTTAAAAATGCAGATTTAACTTCGATTTGAAATAAAGTAAAATCTTTAAAGCAAGTATAGGCTAAGAGAATTCTTATTGATTCAAGGCGTGCCACTGGTGCAAAGATTTCATCGTAGTCGATTCCTTCTTCTTGAAAATATCCTTGGACTATCAACCCTGCTTTGTTTCTTACCACATTCGCTTGCTCATTTAATTTGTTTTTGAATACTCATTTTGTTCCAATAATATTTTGATCCATGGGTAGAGGAACTAAGTCCCAAACATCATTTTGTTTGAACTAATTTAGTTCTTCTTGAATTGTTTCGATCTAACTGCTATCATTCAAAGCTTCATCTATTGTCTTAGGCTCAGTTTGAGATAAAAATGATGTTTCAGCCATAAACTCTTGTACTTGTTTTCTTGTTTTTACTCCTTCTTTAATGTCACCCAAAATTTGATCTTTTGGATGTGATTTCTTGAATTTTCATGCCTTAGGGAGATCTTCATGTTGATTTCTTTTTCTTCATTTTGCAATTTTGTTTCTTGAAACTTTCTTTGAATTTCTTCAATTTCTTCTTTATCTTCTTCATTATCTTGAATTTCAAACTGTCTTCGAGGTTCACTTTCATCAAATTTCACATGAATTGATTCTTCTACAATGCGAGTTCTTTTGTTGTATACTCTGTATGCCTTACTTTTGGTTGAATATCCTAAAAGGATTCCTTCATCTGATTTTGGATCTAACTTATCCAAATATTCTTTTGTATTTAAGATATAACATTTACAACTAAATACTCTAAAATAACTAATATTAGGTGCTCTACCATACCAAAGTTCATAGGGAGTTTTACTCAAACCTGGTCTTATGCATACTCTATTGATGATATAACAACTTGTATTGACTACTTCTGCCCAAAAATATTTTGGTAAATTGAACTCATTTATCATGGTCTTGCTAATTTCTTGTAATGTTCTATTCTTCCTTTCGGCAATTCCATTTTGTTAAGGTGCTCTTGGTGCTAAGAAATTACGGCCATATCTTTTTTCTTCACAAAATCTTTCAAATTCTCCACCTTTGTCACTTCTAATTTTGATTATTCTATTTCCTATTTCATTTTCTATTCTTTTGCACAACTTCACAAACTTTTTTACTGAATCATTTTTATGAGCAAGAAACATTGTCCATGTGTAACGAGTATAATAATCAACAACAACAAATACATAATGTTTTCCACTTAGACTAGCTATTCCAATATCTCTATACAAATCCATATGTAATAGTTGCAGGGGTTTGGAAGTGGAAATTTATGTTTTATGCTTGAATGAGCTTCTCACATGTTTTTCTTTCATGCAAGCATCACATAAAGTTTGTTTTTCAAATTTTAAAATTCTTTTTGTAAATATTTTGCAATAATTTAATTCCTACATGACTAAGGCGTCTATGCCATAAATATGAAGAATTATTTTCAGCCATGAGACATGCAATATTTTGAGCATATAAGTCGCAAACCTTAATAACATAAATATTATTTAGCCTTTGAGCAACAAATGATGGTTTATCATTTGAATAAACAGTACAATCTTTTGAATTAAAAACAACTCTAAAATTATTATCACAAAGTTGACTTATGCTTAGCAAATTATGATCCAAGGCTTCAATATACAAAACATTACTAATTATTGGGTTAGGTTTCTTACCAATAGTTCTTATACCAATTATTCTCCCATTGCCTTTGCCAAACTTGACTGTTCTATCTTGTTTATCTACGAGGGTGCTGAATAAAGTTTTGTCTCTTGTCATATGTCTTGAACATTTACTGTCGAGGGACTACATTCCAAGTTTTTGTATACTTTTAAGACATGTTTCTTGGTATTATATCTCCTGCATTCAAAAAGTTTATCTTTTGATTTGGTACCCGTTGATTGGGTCCCTGAATGTTAGATTTGGCCTTTTTTTTTTTCTTGCCAAATTCTTTCTCCTTTATTTTTTTCTAATTTCTTTTTAATTTTGCATTCAAAGTTTGCATGTCCAACAATTCCACAATAAAAACATGTAATAATATTGTTACTTTTGGAACTACTAGGAACATCAACTTTCTTTCTTTTGTTAATAGAATTGTATCCTATGCCACTTTTATCGGATGGATGTTTTTGTGTATTCAACATATTCTCAAGTTAGCACTACTTATTGAAAAAATTTCTAAATTATTTTTCAAAGAGAATTTTCATTTTCTAATTTGCTACACTTTGCATTTAAATATCATTTTCAGAAATTAATTTTTCTTTTTCAATGTTTTCATTACAAAGTTGTTTCTTTAAATCTTTATTTTTCGTTATAAGCATTTCACATTTTGCAACTATCATATCTGAATCTAATTCATCATCTGAAGATTCAGAACTTACCTCATCTTCCATTGCCATGAGTCCAATTGTTGCAATTTCAACATTTGAATCTTCTTTTTCTAATCCCGAGAGCAATTCACCCCAAGTTTCTGCTTTGAGTGCTTTCTTGAATTTTCTTCTAATCTTTTTTTCTTATTTTGTTTATTCCTATCTATTTATTGGACAATCTGCAATAAAATGTTCTTTGCTACCACATTTATAACATTTATCATGTTCTTTGTTACCTTTGGATGAAGAAGGTTGACTTCGCCTTTGCACTTGATTATTTTGTTTTCTCATTTTGTGAACTTTTGAATTTTTTTAATAAATAGTGCAAATTTATTTTCTTCATATGTACTATTTTCATGACTACTATTAACAAGTAAAGCTAAGGATTTTTTTTCAGTCTTACCTCTTCCTTTTCATATTCATTTATGCTCATTTCATGAGTAAAAATATTTCCCATTAGCTTTTCAAGAGTAATTTCTTTAAGAGATCTTACTTCATTGATTGCTATAACTTTGGGCTGTCATTCTTTTGATAAGCTTTTCAAAAATTTATCTACTTTTTGTTTTTCTATAAAAGCAATATCTAATAAAGCTAATTTATTTA
This sequence comes from Ehretia macrophylla, assembly GCA_037974665.1. Lineage (NCBI taxonomy): Eukaryota > Viridiplantae > Streptophyta > Magnoliopsida > Boraginales > Ehretiaceae > Ehretia > Ehretia macrophylla. The sequence goes on along the minus strand of CM075771.1, from coordinate 81,275,900 downwards.
AAATGCTTTATACCTTTCTTCCATTTGTGGAATTGTTTATCCAGGTTGCATCCTGAAATTTTCAAACCTATGAAGCAACATATTTATTTTTGCATTTTTTAACTGTGAAGTTCCTTCATGTGTTACTTCAAGCTTCTTCCACACAGCATAAGCACTTTTAGATCCTACGACCCTTGAATGTTCTGTTGCATTTAATGAACAAAGTAATATACTCAAAGCTTTTTTATTTGACTTATCTTCCGACGTATATTCCTTTGACTCTTCCTCTCCCTTTTTTCCATCTTCAGTCTTTTTTGTTGGTACAGTTGGTCCGTTTATAGTTATCTCCCATAACTCGTAGTCAACAATTTGTAGATGAATCTCCAATAGTCAGTTTAGAATAAAAATTCTAAGTTAACTCACCAAGAATTAACAATATGCAAGGATTATTTGCTTACAAAATCCTAACACTCAACGCCTCTCAATTTGGCAAATATTACAATTATATTTCAAAAATACAATTCAAAAATATTATATGATTACAAAAAATATGATAGCCCAATAATAATTAAATAAAACTTAAGATCTTTTGAAAACTTTCAATATTCGGATTTGAAATGAAGTCGAAGAAAGCTTTTGAGATATCGAGCTTGAAATAATTTTGATCTCTTTGATTTGAGTGGGAGTATTCTTCTTTGTAAAATTTTTGTTGTGTATATTTTTCTGAAATTCTTGGTGTATTTATAGGCATTTTTGGTGCAAAGTAACCATTCATACAGTGTCCGCACAGTAACTCCAACGGATTTGCTACAATACCCGAACATTAACTCTAACGTTTAGATCTGCTATAGTGCCAAACAGAACCTTCAAATTTTCAAATTTTTAAATTTGCTACAGTCCCAAACAGTAACCGAAATTTTTAAATTTGTTATAGTGGTAAATAGTATTCGAAATTTTCAGATTTGTTACAATGCCAAATAGTAACCGAAATTTTCAAAATTTCTACGGTAACTCAAAATTCAAATTTTCTACAGTGAAAAATAATAACTTTTAATTTTTTAAATTCTCTGATGCTGTAGTACCTGATTTCAAATTTCAAACACATTATAGTACTGATTTGCTACAATATTGATTTGTTTATGTTCCCGTGTTGCTATATTAACACCATTAAACAAAATCTCCATTTTATTTCTTCCAACATTTTGAAACAATTTGACACAAAACAAAATCATATTAATTTTCTTATTTATTATCATCAAAATTGAGATTAACAAGAAATTATTAAAACCAACAATTCTAACCGAGGGAATTTCGCAAGAGTCACAATTTAGGCTGATTTAAAAAAGCCAATAGTTTCCAAATTCCGTTTAAGGAAAACAATCCAAAGAATGGAATATGAGGGGATCCACATGATATGTTTCAACTGTGGACTGTATGGCCCCAAGAAAGAACAATGTCCAGAATTGACAGAAAAGCAAGAAACAGAAGTACCCTCTGCTATCCTACATGAACAAGAGAAAACATCCGTAATTAAGAGGACTAAAGAAACAAAGAAATCAGAGTAGGAAATGGGAGTTGATTATGGGAGTTGGATGTTCGTTCAGTGCAGAAATACACGTAGAGATCGTGTGTCGCCTTTACAATAGTCAGATTAGAAACAAGGGATGGCTCATACCTAATCAATAGGGGATGTACATAATTTGGATAATGAGAACATTAATACTCGTGCCCCAAGTAACATAGTACAAAATAATTTAGCTTCTAATCAAGGGAAAGGCAAACAAATTGCTATTGAGGGAAGTCACAGTTGTGTATCAAGATTTCATGTCTTACAAAATCTTGTAACGGAAACAGAGGATTCTGAGGAAGAAATACCTAATTGGGATGGAGCGGTTAAGTTAAACAACAACTCAGTTAAAATTGTTAGCAGAACAGAGGGGAATACTAAGGGTAAATTGAACAAGTCTCAACCAGGTACATTAAAAGAAGGATCCATGTCTGAGGTTCAAGCCAACAAGTTCAACAGTTGAGAAAAGTCGTGAATCAGCGGAAAGAGCAAGGTGATAAGCGCAGAGTGACAAGTCCACCAAGTCCATTGAAAAATACAGTTGATACTAACATAGTGTCAGCACACTTGAATGTAGAGAAGACCAATTTTGAGACGAATAAATTATTTTTTGCTAATCAGGAGAGGGTGACATTGGAAGGAGGGCTCCCATAGAGGTTGGAGAACCCCCAACAGAAATTCACTCTTCACAATCTTTGAATCTTAGGGGAGTCGCATATATGTGCCTACGATCTGCTTGAATGTTTTTGCTTTTTGTTTTCGTCCTTCGGTTCTGATTCGAGTTTATGATTAATACTAATTAGAACAAATCCTCTTCAACAAGTAAATCCTTGCAAATGAATATTCTCATTTGGAACTGTCATGGAGTTGGAAATCCAACTTTTAAAAGGGTATTATTTGACACGCAGAGGGTGCATCATCCTATACTTATTGTCATCCTTGAACCTCAGCTTAGTTGTAAACGTGCCGAGCAGGTTATTACATCTCTAAAAATGAATCGTTCTTTGAGAATTGAAGCTGAAGGTTTTTCTGGTGGCATCTGGTTATTGTGGAGAGAGGAAGAGATCACAATGGATTTTCTCTCTGTTGAGACACAAGTTTTAAATGCCAAAGTTAAGCAAGATGACCTTTCGGATTGGATTTTTTCAACAATATATGCAAGCCCCGATGTTGGCAAACGTGATCAATTATGGGATGCTCAGGAAGAAGCTTCAAGGGATATTAAATTACCTTGGTTGGTTGCTGGTGATTTCAATCAAGTTGGGAGAGGTGAGGATAAGAAATGAGGCTCCTCTAGAAGTATTCAACGGATGCTTAGATTTAAAAAATTGCAAAATGCATGCAACCTCAATGATTTGGGATTCGAAGGACCATGATTCACATGGTCAGACTCATGGGAAACTGGCCAGAGAATTTTAGAAAGATTGGATTGAGCTTACGCAAATATTGAATGGACTATAGCATACCCAAATGCTAATGTTCGATATCTTCCAAGATTCCACTCTGATCATATGCCTATTTTGATTGAACTTGCAGGACATAACCATAACAAAAATACTCCACGTCCTTTTCGCTCCAAGATGTCTTGCCTCACTCATAAACATTTTATGGATTTGACCCGAAACAATTAGTCAAACGAGAAGGGGGATATAAGTCACAATCTTAGAAAAATTACAAACAGTTTAAGAGAATGAAACAACTCAGTTTTTTGAAATATCTTCCGAAAGAAAAGACGCATGTTAGCCCGTATAATGCGAACTCAAAGGGTGCTACAAGAGAAGTACAACTCTTCCATTTTAAAATTAGAAAGAAAGCTTCGATAAGAATATAATCAAATTTTGGAGCAAGAAGAGCTCTACTGGTTTCAACGCTCAAAAAAAGAATGAAATAAATCTGATGATAGAAACACAAAATTTTACCACATCTCAACTCTTCTGCACCGCAGGAAGAACAAGATAAATTGTTTACAAACAGATAAAGGCTCTTGGGAATATGATGAAGCAAAATTGTGCACCATGGCCAGAGTTTTTTAAGAGCCTTTATACCGAAATTGATATTGCCCCGAGAACCTTCTCTGAGATAGACTTGCCACATTTTACTGAGGAACATATTATACTCCTGAATAGCCCAATTAAGAAAGAAGAAGTTAAAGAAGCTGTATTTCAAATGAACCCCTCTAAGGCACTGGGGCCAGATAGCTATCATGAAATTTTCTGTCAAAGGTTTTGGGATATTGTGGGTGACTCTTTGCACAGTATAGTCTCTGATGCTCTTGATAAAGGAACATTCCTAAGGGACTTAAACGACACTCTTATTCACTTAGTTCCGAAAGTGAAGAAGCCTGCCCATTTAAACCAGTTCAGACCGATTAGTTTAATAAATGTGACTAGTAAAGTGATTACGAAAGTTCTTGCTAACCACTTAAGACCTCTCTTGACAGAAATGATCGGCCCACATCAAAGAAGTTTTCTTTCGGGGCGATCTACTAGTGATAACATTATATTGGTCCAAGAGATAGCTTCGACCATGAGATAGAAAACTGAGAAGACAAGTTTTATGGCTATGAAAATTGATCTGGAAAAATCTTATGATAAATTAAGATGGGATTTTATTCAATATACTCTAGAGAAGATTAAGCTGCCTAAAAAATGGGTTTCCTTGTTGATGTCCTCTATGAGGTCCAATTCTATAAGATTACTCTAGAATGGAATGATTACTGAACCTTTTACACCTACTAGGGGGATTCATTAGAGGATCCTCTGTCACCTTATATCTTTATACCGTGCATGAAGCGACTCGCTTATTCTATTTACAGAGAAGTTTTGACTAAAAGTTGGCGTCCTATTTCTATTACCAGGTATGGTACACTTATTTCACACTTGTTCTTTGCTGACGACCTCTTTCTATTTGCAGAAGCAGCAGTTGAGAAAATACAGGTGATTAAGCGAGTTCTGCAAATATTTTGCCATCAGTTAGGCCAAACTATTAATGCAGCAAAATCACTACTTTATGTTTCCAAGAATGTCGATCCTGAATTAGCAGCAAGACTGAGTTGTGTGAGTAGGTTTTCCTTCGGAGATAATCTCGGTACTTATTTGCATTCTTCAATTATTATGGGTAGGCAACAACGAAATACATATAAAACAATTTTGGAGAAGATGCAAACAAAACTCAGTGGTTGGAAAAGAAAATGTCTCTCTTTTGCTGGTAGAGTCACGTTGGTGCAATCTGTGTTAGTAGTGACTCCTATCCACATCATGCAAACTTCTAAGCTACCAGTGCACACATGTAAAACAATTGATAAGATTCAACGGGATTTTATTTGGGGATCCTCGAGCGAAGGAAGAAAAGTACATTGGATCTCTTGGAATAAGCTATGTAAATCCAAGAGTCAAGGTGGCTTAGGACTACGCTCAGCTAGACCTATGAACGAGGTTTTACTTGCAAAATTGGGCTGGAAATTGATGAAAAAAATGGGTTGCTTCGGGTTAAAGTGTTAAATGAAAAATACTTCCAACTTTGGAAAAGTATATACCGTGGGACTAATGTTCTTCGCAAGGGACTGAAATGGGTTGTGAGAAATAAACAAGAAGTTCGCTTCTAGAAGGATTGGTGAATAGGTGAGAGACCCCTCCTACATGATGCATTAGCATGTTTAACTGAGTATGATCTAGATAGAAAAGTGGTATCTTTTACCATGGAAGAAGGATCCTCGCATTGGGTTTTGCTTCAAGTTCTCTTACTTGCCCAACTTCTACTACATATGGCAAATGTGAGAGTTTGTTTGAGAGATGATCAACATGATTATTTATTGTGGAGTAGAGAAACTTCAGGGGATTTCATAGTCAAGTCGGCATATAATCTTGTTTGGTGTTTTTCACAACACATAGTAAAATACTAAAGATATAGAGAAAGACTAAACATTACTTATATTCAACTTGTTTACTTGTTTTTCTGCATTACAAATGGTTCATAGTGGTCTTCTTTTATACAAGCAAGAGAGACTTCTAGACTTTAATTAATACTTCTTGAAACTATAAATCTAGGAACAATGAATCACATATTTTCAAGAGTCACAATAATTTCAAGACAGACATTTATGTATTCTTATCTTCCAAGCAATGTATTTAAAGAATATGAAGCACATACATCGCACATTACTCGACATTCTCCCCCTTAATGTGTAATTCTTGAATTCCCAAGGCTTCTCTTAAATGCTAAAATTTGTCTCTTGGAAGTGCCTTTGTAAAAATATCAACTTGCTGCTCTTCTGACTTGCAAAACTCGCGTTAAATTTCACCATCTTCAATAGCTTGTCTTATGAAATAATGCTTGCTTTTTTGCCATTGCAATTGCAAATTTGTTGTCACAAAATAACGTTGTCCCCTTTTCTTGATTCTCTCTAATATCTTCAAGAATTCATCTTAGCCAAGTGGGTTGAGATGTTGCTTGACCAGCTGAAATATATTCAGCTTCAGCAGAGGACTGTGCTACACTTTGTTTTTTTTGGATGACCAAGAAATTATTCCATTTCCAAATGAAAATGCATAACCAGAGGTGTTTTTCATATCATCAATGCAGCCACCCCAATCACTATCACAATAGCAAACAAGACTAACATGATTTAATTTATCATATTTGATTCCATAGTTCAAGTTGTCATGTAGATACCTTAGAACCCTTTTTGCAGCTCCAAAATGAATTTGACTCGGACTATTCACAAACCTTGAAAGCAAGCTAGTAGAAAACATTATGTTCGGTCTTGTAGCTGTAAGATAGAGCAAATTGCCCATAATGCTTCGATAAAGTGTTGCATCCACCTTCTTTGCGCCATCTTCTTTCATGAGTTTCTCATTCACAACAAGGGGTGTATCAATTGATTGCATCCAAACATTTTGAACTTCTTTAAAACATTTTCTGCATACTTCTTTGGAGAAATAAAAACCCCACTTTTATCTTGATGAATTTCAATACCAAGAAAATAATGTAGCAGCCCCATATTGCTCATTTCATATTTCTTCATCATTTCATTTTTAAAATCATCAATCATCTTTTTATAATTTCCTGTAAACACCAAATCATCAACATATAAAACGACAATGAGGATGCTTGAAATACCTTGTTTTTTCACATATAAGATGGGCTCACTTTTGCTTCTTTGAAACTCATTTGCATTGAAATAGCCATCAATTTGACTGTACTAAGCCCTTGGTGCTTGCTTCAACCCGTACAGGGTTTTCTTCAATTTTTACACATTTCCTTCTTTTCCTTGAACAACATACCCTTGAGGTTGATCCACATAAACTTCATCCTTTAGTTCACCATTCAAAAAAGCTGATTTCACATCAAGTTGGTATAAAGCCCAACCTTTATGTGTTATCATGGCAATTAAGGCTCTAATATATCAAGCTTTGCAATGGGTATGAATGTCTTATTATAATCAACGTCTGGCTGTTGTGAATAGCCTTTTGCAACGAGTCTCGCCTTATTTCTTTGTACTGAGCCATCAACGTTGTATTTTATTTTGTAGATCTATTTCACACCAATTATCTCTTTTCCTTTAGGTCTCTCAACAAGTTCCCAAGTCTTGTTCTTCTCAATCATTTTAATTTCATCATCCATAGCTTGTTGCCAAGCCATTTCTTTCACAGTTTCTTCAAATGAATCTGGTTCAGTAACACAAAAGTTACAACTTGCATAAATATCATTCAAACTCTTCATTTTCTTTGGGGTTGAATTGGGTGAGGATAAACTTGAACTTGGAGTATTACTTGATGGACTTGAGATGATGGAGAACTGGATTGTGGAGTTGTTGGGGTTGATGCATCATCCATTCCTGTTGAATTTTGAGAATTAGAAATTGAAATAGTCTCTTTTTCTACGTTCTCTCCATTCCAATCCCAAGCAGCATTCTCATCAAATATCACATCTCAACTGATGATTTTGCGAGTTTTCAAATTGTACAGTCGATATACTTTAGACTTCGAGCTATACCCAACAAATATACACTTCTCACTAGTTTGATCAAGCTTTTGTCTATTTTCTTTCGGAATTTGGGCATAACAAATGCAACCAAATACTTTGAGATGCTTCACAGATAGCTTTCTCCCATTCCATGCCTCAAGTGGAGTTTGATTATTAAGTGCTTTTATTGGAGATCTATTGAGTAGATAGACAGTTGTGTAAACAACTTCAGCCCAAAATGTTTTTGCCAATCTCTTCTCATGAATCATGGATTTCGCCATCTCCACCACCGTTTGATTCTTTCTTTCCCACTCTCCCTTTTGTTGTGGTGTGTAGCTCGCTGTGAGTTGCCTCTCAACACCTTCATCTTCACAAAATTCATCAATTTCTCATGAAGTATATTGTTTTCCATTGTCACTTCTCAAAAATTTTATAAAGTGATTACTTTGTTTTTCAACAAAATTTTTGAATTTCTTGAAAATTGAGTAAATTTCAGATTTTTGTCTCATAAAGTAAACCCATGTCACTCTTGAAAAATCATCAATGAAAAGAATAAATTAACGATTGTTACCATGAGATGGAGTACTCATTGGGCCACAAACATCGGTATGCACAATCTCGAGCACTTGATTTGCTCTCCGCACAACTCCTTTTGGGAATGGTTGATGATGGTGTTTTCCAAGTACACAACCTTCACAAGCTTTTTCTTTTCATGGATAAATGGAAGACCTTGAACCATATTCTTTTGAGAAAGTAATTTGAGACTATGAAAATTCAAATGACCAAGTCTTTTATGTCAAAGCCACGAGCTATCACTTACTTCGGCTTTTAAAGAAGTATTTTCCATGTATTTGAAAGTCAATGGAAAGTTTCTTTTCTCCATTTTTATCATTGCAATTACCTACTTTAGAACTGCAATCACCGGCTTCTTGTGTCCTTTGTCAAGAATAATGTAACCACTATCTCCAAAATAAAGCCCATATCCATGCTTCACAAGTTGACCAACACTTAGTAAATTTTGTTTGAAATCAGGGACATGTAATACATCCCTAACAAATCTGGTTCCTTTCTTTTTTTGGACTTCAATAGTTCTTTTGCCTTGAGCATGAACAACTACTCCATTGCCCATTCTCACTGATGAATTAACAACAATATCCATATCAACAAAAATAATTTTCTCACCTGACATGTGGTTACTACAACCACTATCCAAGTACCACACATCGTCATTCTTGTCATTTACAACTTGACATGCATAGAAAAGGTGCCCTTGGTCTTCTTTTTCTTCAGTAAAACTTGTTTGTTGCTCTTTTTTAACATGTCCAAATTTTTTGCAATTGTGACACTGTGGTTTCCACAAAACCAACAATCTTTTTCAGTGTGGCTTTTCCTCTTACGTATGTTGCATGCTGAGGTGGAATCTTCATTATATTCTGATTGATGTCCTCGACCTCGACCTCATCCTCTTGAATTTTGGCTTCTTCCTCCCCTTGACGATGCACTTTTTTTTTGTGAATGCTTTTGTTCTTGCTTGTTGAAATTGAATTTAGATTGAGATGCACTCTCAACAAGTTCTTCAGAGTGTTGCTTCAATCCTTGCTCAAATGATTTTAACAAGCCCATCAACTCATGAAGAGCTAATTTTGAAATATCTTTGGTGTCTTCAATTATTGTAATTTTTGGATCAAACTTCTTGGGCAAACTAATGAGGATTTTTTCAACAAGTCTACCGTCACTCAAATTTTCACTATACACTTTCATTTGATTTACTAATTCTGAAATCTATTTGAAAAATCATCCAAAGTTTCATTTTCATATTTTCAAACTCTCCTCTAAGGGTGAGAAGTTTAATAGCTCTAACCTTCTCATCTCCTTCATGCTTTTGTATAAGAATATCCCAAGCTTCTTTTGCTCTTGTTACTTTCATGATTTTTGGAAAAATGGAGGCTGAGACTCATTCTTGAATGTATCGAAGGGCTACGTCATCCTTCTTGACTATCTCTTTCATTGTTTTGATTTGATTTTCTGAAAGAGCTGCTGTAGACTCGGGTTGTTAATACCCAGAAGCTACAAGTTCCCACAAATCTTCAGATATAAAGATTGTCTTCATTTTGACGCACCAAAAATCAAAATTTTCTCCACTAAAGATTAAAATACCAACTTTTTGTGTTGATGAATTCATGCTGAATTTTTTTGTTTCTAAATCTCTCCTTTTTTCACAAGGTTCTTTTTTTTTCTCAACCTCGCTTTTGATACCATTTATGTTGGGTGTTTTTCACAACACATGGTAAAATACTAAAGATATAAAGAAAGACTAAACATAGCTTATATTCAACTTGTTTGCTTGTTTTTCTACATTATAAATGGTTCATGGTGGTCTCCTTTTATACAAATAAGAGAGACTTCTAAACTTTAATTAATACTTCTTGAAACTACAAATCTGGAAACAATGAATCACATATTTCCAAGAGTCAATAATTTCAAGATAGACATTTATGTATCCTTATCTTCCAAGCAATGTATTTGAAGAATACGAAACACTTGCATCGCACATTACTCAACAAATCTTATAAGGGGCCCATTTTCTCACAACCAGATTGCTTGGACTTCTATATGGAAGATGTGTACTACACAAAGGATTAGAATGTTGATTTGGCAGTTAATTAGCTCATAATAGAATTGCAACGGCAGAGCAACTAGCTCGTTGAGGTATCATAATGGAGGCATCTTGTAGAGAGTGTGGTGCAGCTCGTGAAGATTTGGACCATGTTTTTCGGGCCTGCTCTAAAGTGCAAGAAGTTTGGAAAAGAATTTTTGGCAGAGACAATTTTGTGCAAATAGGGAGTCTTCAAGGGCATGATTGGTTGAACAATAAATTGAACAACAAGGTTATGATTCGTGGCCTTGAATGGAAACAATTTTTTACGACTGTCTTATGGTGGATGTGGAAATGGCATAACAAAAGAATTCATGGGGAAAAAGTACAGCTTGGTCATCAAGGGGTAGTGGAGTGTATTAAGAAACAAACAAAGAGATTAATGAAGCATGGATGCATTGCTCTGTTACGGAACCGTATTCTATGCGGCGTAGAATTGAAGTTGGCTGGACTAGACCCCATAGAGGATGGAAATTGAATATAGATGGCTGTGCAAAGGGTAACCCGAGCTATGCTGCAGGGGGAGGGCTCATTAGGAAGGAAAATGAAGATTAGGTTGGTGAATTCACTATTAATTTAAGGATTTCAACAAATATCATAGCAGAACTGGCTGCCTTATGGGTAGGGCTGAAGAGGATTGAAAATATGGGAGTACCTCACTTTGAGAGTGAAACAGATTCATTATCTGTTGTAAAGCTCATTAAAAAGAGTATTTTCCTCAGAACAACCACTTCTGGCCTTGGGTGGAAGATTGCAGGCATATTTTACAGCGGAACTCAGATTTTTGTTTACATCATATATATCTACCGGGAAGTTAACATATATGCCGATTGGCTAGCCAATTTTGGCTTGAAGTAACTACTAGATGAACAATTTATAGTTCTGCTAGCAGAGGTGTTAAACACTCTTTTGGAGAAAGACAAGAGAGGGAAACCCTCCCTCGACTAGTTGGTGGTTTGTAGCCCCAGCTAGGCTTCCCTCTAACCAAAAAAAAAAAAAAAATACTACTTTTGAGTTTTAGCACACTATACTTTAATGGGTGGAAATTAAAAATTGATTAAACAATGTAACAGTATGAGAAAAAATCACATATTGTTCTGCATTTTCTGGGCAGCCAAACAGGGTGTTAAAAAAATTGAAAATTAAATTTACCTGGTGGATATCTAGGAAGCGATTGGTGGTCTATAAAGATGGATTATGTAAAGGGATGAAAGGAAACAACTTATTTTCTTGTGAAACAATTTTTCTTGAATTGAGAATTGTATATTGTGTTAAGTGAGGTAAGTCTCTTTAGTCTCAACATCTTCAATGCTGTTTCGTGTGTAATTTAAGGTGGAAAAGATAGAAGCAAACATCACAACACTTATAAGCTCCAAAACTAACCCAAATTAAAAAGATGAGATTTCAGATTAGGATAGACATCCGCATGGGTGATTCGTAATGGGAAAGGGGTTTAAGTAGGGTGATTTCACATCAGGCTATAGACTTCCAAATGGGTGATTTGTTTTCTAGTTGGCATTCTTCTTCCTTTTCCTGTGCGATTTGATGAAGTGGGTGTATACGAAGTTTCAAAGTCGTTGTTGCTGTTGTTCTGATCAGCCACCGACGAGAGAGAGAAAGAGGTGGTACTGTGAAAGACGCTTCTTTTTTTTGGTAAGGGTATAGACGTCATTTCACGTTTTTCATCATGTCTGTGAACGGAATATGTTGTTTGGGGAGTGACATAGTTCGCAAACCACAAAGAAATTATGAGTTAATTTTAAAAACACAGAGGGAAGCAAGCAATTCACCTCGAGCGCCAAACTGAAAAAAGTCCAGCAAAAGAGGCTTCACTCTGTGCAGTATAATGATATCTTGAAGAGCAAATTTAGTTTATCTTTTTCCTAGTTTCCTGATTTGACGGTGGATGCAGGTAGATGAATTTGCAGTTCAACCCCTTCCGCAAAATAATGAGATATTTAGCATATTTACTGTATAGACACGGTGAATTTTACCCCATAGGATTTTCTGTTGCCATACCAATCACACATATGAATGAGACATGTTGAACACAATATAAAAAAATTCTCTCTAATAGCTAAATTTTTTAAATAGAGTGATAATTTAATATATTATCAGAGTATAGATATCAAAAAGATCTATCACCCATTTATAAATTATTTTCACGTATAAAGCTTAATTAAAACCTAAGAACCAAAAACGTCATGGTTAAATATTCACTGCCAATCATTTGTAATATTACTTTCATATACAAAACTCAATCATAATGAGTAATATAATAAATATTTTTTTAACAATTTAAACTTTTAAATGATGCTCATTTAATAAAACCAATTAAGTTCCAAAGTCCAGCTGCTCCACAATTATTTTGAGAAAACTTAAGCGACACGGGAATTAGGGAAAAGAATATTTCGTAATTCAAACATTTTGTAATGAAGGGCATGCACAGATGAACTAAAAAAAAAATATTAGGGCACGATTTCTATTACACAGAAAGGGAAATTTATTACATTACCCAAAGTATTTTACAAGACGCAAACTGAAATAGTAGACATTCTGACCTGACACAGACCAAACATCAAACAAAGAGAAAAATTCTACAGACCCCGTTACCAGTCGTCCAGTCTAGATATTCAGATGAACCACGTATACATTTGCGGTCCATTTTTTTGTGAGTTGGTATAACGGCCGTATGTAGAATTTTTCCAAACAAAGAGCAAATAAAACTGAATATCTTACATACAAACTGCAGTCCAAGGGACCTGCACATTGGAGGTTTGAATGGGAAAATTCTTCTATCAATTCGAATTGATATCAATTTTTCACACATTAGTGAGACCTACACGTATTAATCTCATTTATTATTGAAAGACTGATTCATTAATCCGGACTGATATATAAAAGTATTTTCCGTTTGAAAGAAAGACTAGCCCTGGTTGTAATAAGTAACAATAGTGTACACAGTCTGGAGGAATGTCAAAAGCAGGAGAATAATGGCAGCAATTACCGACAAGATACTCCAAGTGTCTGCGAAATACTTGACCCTCAAGGCTACTATCGACCGACGCCACAATTTCCTTGCCCATGCTATAATTATTTTCCAAAAGCGCCGAGCTAGCATGTAGTCATTGACACTTTGACACACCGAATGGAATTGGAACTCTTTCAGTTCAACTCCCGCGCAGAGATCCTCTAGGATTTTGATGACATCTTGATCACCTGAACGTGGGTCCTTCCGTATAATTATGCTTTTCTTCTCAAGTAATTCGACATCACGGTTGGACTTGATGAGACTTCTCATGAGCACAACGTATGACAGGATGTGATGCCTACTTCCAGGACTGCACTGCTCAAAAGCTATAAGATTCCTCCAGATTGAGTATGTATTTTTGTTTATGTACAAACATGGGATTTCTAGAACCCCATTAGAAAAAGATACATGTAACAGATCATTTTCCCCTTTTATAAACTGAATTCCATTGTCTTGAAGTTTCATTGTGTTTTGTTCAAATCCCCAAATTTTCTCACCACTTTTTTCATTTTCCTCATGAGGGGACTCTTTTTTTTTGGTCATATCATGAAGGGACTCCGGGTCTTGTGTTTCACTGGGTTTTTTGTCAATTTGTATGGTAATATCGTCAGGAATAATTGACTTGCGTAGCATATCGAGTATATGCATGATAGGCTTTTCTTTGTTTTGGTCAAAATATTTCGATTCAATTTTGCTCAAGTTCAAGGTTGATTGGAAGAAACGTAGAACGTACCAGGTGAGTGAGTGTCGGAATTTATCAGTCATAAATTCCTGTATGTTGTCGAACAAACTCTGCAATATGTGAAACGGGATTTGGTTTTCAAGTAGCGCTAAATCTTGTTGAAGATCTTGAAGCATCGATGAATGTATTAATACATCTTCATGGTGAGAATCCTCTGCGCGTCTAATGAAAAGTTCCAGCAAGAAGCAGCCATCTACCAAAAATATCTCCATCAGCTCGCGCTTTTTCAATGTGATGTTTTTCCAGTAGGCTTTGCGAGCTGCTTCCTCTTGCTTTTTTATGATAGCTGCGCACTCTTCTAAAGCTTTCTTTGAAGCATTCTTAGATTCAGCTCTGCAGAAGAAGTTGAGCATGTATCTCCATTTGTCGTCGTCTTTGAGCAACCATTCATGTTTTTGATGGTGCAGAGGTCCAATAGACACAGCGCAAGGAGTATATGGATCTCTAGCAAGCTTCTTTAGTCCGTTCGGAACATTGAAAATGCTCAAGTTCACGTTTTGTTGTTCAAAGAAACCAAGCCTAACTTTAATAGATCGCAGCCATTCCACATATTCTTCGTTTCTTATTTTATGAGGAATATGGTTTTCCTCAAAATTTTCAACTTTAGCGCGGATGTCGTCATCATTACCGTGCAAATTAAAAGCAAAAAGAGGAGTAAAGAATCAAGGATTAATGGAAAATTCTTCGGTTAGTTCGAACTAACATCTATCTGTAAGAGAGTGGATTCACATGTATGTGAGAGAACTAATATTAGTCGGGACTGATTGAAGAGTATTCCAGGATTAATATGCTTGTTTATCCACATAGAAAGTAGTGGTCGATAACAGATATATGTGTACTGGCACAGTAAGCAGAAACGAACTTCAATTGAAATTGAGAAATGTTGAAAAAAATTAATTTGAGAGATACTTACTGCCATAGAAACAGAAACAGATATTAAGATTCACAGTACCAGTTTTATAAGCAAAAAGGGAAGGATGGTCAGAACAGAAGAAAACTCCTAGTATATATAGATTGATCCATCGTCTTTGGTCAATCCGTAAATATCCGGGCCTTTTTTTTATAAAAAAGGTGAAAACATTACTGGGTAGTAAAACATATTATATAGTGTTGGGGCGAGACCGGAGAACCTAAGAAGAAACGAGCGTTAATTTATATGTATAAAACTCAATTATTGATTCAAAAATTTAAGTTATTGGGCTTGAGGCTACACATACTTATTAATAACTCGTTATTCTCTTAATCTTTTTATGTGGGAGAAACTTGTCTTCTTGTTCTTTATTTCACCATGTAAAACTTCTAACACAAAGAGTAAAATGCTAAATGCCCCGGTATTATATCTAATTTGTTGAGAACCTCTCTCTGTTAATATGATAGGCTATTGTGGTTCGAAATTTGTAATATAAGGCTAGAATGGGCAGGAATATTGCTTTGTATTGTATGACAATGTAGGTTTGTAGTTTCAAATAGTGCTTAAATAGGCACCATCTAACGATAATCTTTCCTCCATTAATGTGCAATAGAGATGCAATCAGCTATTACGTAGGAGCATTTTTGGATTTTGCCACAAGCCAAAGGTTTGATTGTCAACTTTTGGCCAACAAATGTAGACTGTAAGGACTAAAAATTATATTTCTTTAGATCCGAGGGACCTATTTGAAAATTATACAAGACTTGAGGGACTAAAAGATCATTCTTCATATGTACAATTTGCCGATCTGAATATTAATCTCATAAGTCGTGGTTTTTGTAAATCTTTTTTTAACATATGGCAATTTTTTTTCATTGGTGTACCACTGAACAACCTAGAACTCGACAAATGACAGCTAATGGTGTACGAGTAAGTTTTTCATAAGGCAACTCTTCTCTCATAAAGATGTGAGTCTCATGTATTTTTTTTATTTCACATCCTGATACAAAATTGCCTCGTACAAGAAAAATCTATGGTGTACACTTTTGTTATTCTATTAAACAAATTATCTCGTGGAGTCATTTTTTAATAAGACTCTTCTAAAATATCAATTTTCTTTTCTATAATATTGTTTTTGCACTGTCACTTGAAGGATTTAGGTAGATAATTAGGTATTCTCTTTAATTTCAAAGTTTAGAAGTGTGTGATTGATAAGGTATAAAGTCAATCTATTAAACCCAAATCATATGTTCTCCCATAATTTTGAAAGAGTCAATCTACTAACCCCAGAACTTAAAAAAGACTTGCTCTCAAGGTGTAAACAGAGAACAAATTAATTTTTCTTAACACATTCTTCCTGTCAACATTTACTGAATTCGATAAATCCAAAGGAAAAAGAATTTGATAATCAAAAAATAAAAATAAAATCTAATCATCTTCTCTTTTTTCTTTCCCGTCATCTCTATCACTTTTACCCAAGCCAGAAAAACAAAATGTCTATCGAACATACTCAAATGTTATCTATGTAAGATTAATGGAGGTAAAGGTGCGTGTTTGTGTGTACGAGATTATTTAATAGTAAGAACTAATTTGATTACTTTTATCATTTTAGAACAGAAACTAATACTGTGGACAAATTTATCATGTTAGAACAATGGACACCAACTTTGAAAAAAGTGAGAAATCCCAGAGTGAAGTCCATCTCCTTCTACCCAAAAAAAAAAAAAAAAAAAAAAACTTGAAAAAATGAAAAACAATGGGGACTGACCACATATTAACTCTGAGGTAATTTTAGTCTTTTTATGCTTTGTTCTGATTAAAATTTTAAAGGTGATGATTAATTTGACTGGCATTATTACGATAGAGACTAATTTAGTTAAAAATGAAATTAAGGACTAAATAAAACTAAACCAAACCATAAGCCTTAATTATCCCACTAGGTAGGATCGATTATATAGATTATACGATGTTATTTATTTTTGTCAAGAGTAGTCTGTTCTGTTAGCTCTATACATAAAAAGTCTCGTCTAAGCCTCTCCATCCAAGACATCTTAGGTATACCTCTTTCTCTCTTCTAGTATATTATCTCTAAATCTTTGCACCGTCTAACATGTGAAATTGACACAAATATTATGCCAAAATAATTTTCTTCATTAGGCAATGCATGTATATATACAACAAAGTTCTCCAATTATGGGAGATAATCAAGTCAATCAAAGATAGACTAAATTAGACTAATAAATATGAAAAACTTATTAGTCTAATTTATTTATAGTAATGCGATATATCCGAAAAAGTAATAAATCAACATAACAGGTGCCTCAACAAGTTATCTTTTAACATGCCCAAACTTAAATTGAACAATTAAGGATTAATATGAAAAGAAAGGAAAAAAATGCGGTACTAATAGAGACTAACTGCATTTACCATTTCATTATTTAAGTCAACGTCTTCCTAATTATATGCATTAGGTGACATGAGAGCTCCGAGAAAAAAAAAATGACATGGGTGATGAAGTCTTTCTTAATTGAATGGCTAATATATATATAATTGGCTAGTCTAATTATTAATTAATCTCGTAAGTCTTGGTCTTTTTTAAATCGATTTTAACATGTGGCGAAAATTTTTCAATGAATGAACCATTGAAAAACCTAGAACTCTACAATGACAGCCTAATGCCTTTAGATCTTTAAGTTAAACTCCATTGACTAATGCAGATAGTGATCCATGGCATCAGGAATTGGTCAAAATAACCTAGATGGCAACTTATAAAAGAAATTGATTGTTCGATAAAATTGATGAACTGGATATTTTTCAATTGACCTTTTTGATAGCTTTAGATATTGACCATTGAGTGTGATAAATACAAATATAATCAAATAACATTATTATGTTGTTAGGGATCTAAATACAAAATACAGATTGATTTTTTTTTTTTTGAGAAATTTGGAGTAATTAAAGCACTCGTTAACATCATAAAAGAGTTTGCCGAACTTTGTAGAAGAGTTCTCACGAATTGTAGAAGAAAGTGCAAAATAGTTCTATCAAGATATTGGAAATCGCATGCCAATCTAAGCGACAATAATCAAGATTACTTTAAAATTGATGTATCTAGTTGCCGATCATCTATGGACCTCTTGCACCTTTGGTGATTTGTATCTACTAAATATATTAGAAATGAATGGCACAACTGGAACTAAAAAATGATTATAAATGTATATACTAATTTTTATCAATTTTTCTTTAATTAGAGAAATATTGTATCTGTTACAAAGAGTGATATATTTCTACAGTTCATGGAGCCAACACTAAACATGAACAAAAATAATAGCGGGACTTGTATTTGAAACTTTATAGTACACTTTTGTTATTCTATTTAAGCAAACTATCTCGCGGGGGAATTTTTTAATAAGACTCTTCTAAAATATCAATTTTCTTTTCTGTAATATTGTTTTTAATTTGCACTTTGTCACTTGAAGGATTTAGTAAAATAATTAGGTATTCTCTTTAATTTCAAGATTTAGAAGAGTGTGATTCATAAGGTACAGAGTCAACCTAATAACCCAAGGACTTAAACAAGACTTCCTCTCAAGGTATGAATAGAGAACAAAATACCACGTAGTGTTTTGAGCATGTCTTTAACACATTCCTATCAACATTTACTGAATTCATCAGTTATTTCAATAAATATTTGATGATAAATCCAAAGGAAACAGAATTTGATAATCTCAAAAAATAAAAATAAAAATCTAATCCTCTTCTCTTTTTTCTACCCCTTCACCTCCATCACTTTTACCCAAGCCAAAAAAAAAAAAAAAAAAATCTACCGAACATACACAAATGCACACACGATCATACGCATCGATAAACGTATGTATATATATATTATGTCTTTTTGATTTCATGCATGAATTGTGTACATGTATGTGAGGTTAGTAGATGTAAAGGTGCGTGTTTGTGTGTATGAGATTATCTAATAGTAGGAACTAATTTGATTAATTTTGACAAACATTGTGGACAAATTTATCATTTTAGAACAATGGGGACTGATCACATATTAACTAGTAATTTAGTCTTTTATGCTTTTTTCTGATTAAATTTTTAAAGGTGATGATTAATTTGACTGAGATAGTTGTACAATAGTAAACTAAGCTTTATCCCACTAGGTTGAATTATATATAGGATGATATTTATTTATGTCGAGAGATGTCTCTTGTGTTAGCTCCATATATATAAAGTCTTATTTGAGTGTCTCTGTCCAAAACATTTTAAGTCTTCTTCTACTCCTCTTTCAATGTACTATCTCTAAACTTTTACTTCGTTTAACAAATATTTCAACAAGTCGTCTTTTAACATATCCAACTTAAAATGAAAAACTAAGGATTAACATGAAAAAAAAATGCAATAATAATAGAGACTAATGGCATGGTTATCCCAATTACACGACTTTCCTCGTAAATCTAGCAAAAAATGATTTAAGTCAACTTCTTCCAAATTATATCCATTAGGTGACATGAGAGCTCCGAGAAAAAAAAAGTAAAAGAAAATGACATGAGAGCTGAAGTCTTTCTTAATTGAATCAAATGTAGCTAATATATATAATTGGCTAGTCTCATTATTAATCTCGTAAGTCTTGGTCTTTTTTATATCATTTTTAACATGTGGCGAATATTTTTCAATGACTGTACCATTGGAAAACTTAGAACTCTACAATGACAGGCTAATGCCTTTAGATCTTGAAGTTAAACTCCATTGACTAATGCAGACAGTGATCCGTGGCATCAAGAATTGGTCAAATGTTGATGAGGCTTCGTGCACCCAGGGCGTTACTAACTTTCACCATCGGACTACGATGAATATTAGATAGATCAAACCTATTAAACGCAGGGCGTTACTAAGTTTCACCATCGGACTACGATGGATATTAGATGGATCAAACCTATTAAAAGTTTTAAACTTAATATTGATGGTTGTATTTGAGGTAATTCAAGTATTGCAGAAGCAAAAGGTATTATTCGTGACATATTTGACAAGTGGATCACCGCTTCATTGTTAATCTTGGTATGGCTTTAAGTCTTCGAGCCAAACTGTTTGCTATCTGGGAAAAGGGTTAAAATTAGTTGAGTTAGTACATATTGAAGACTTAATTATTGAGACGGATTTTAGTTTGGTTTGCAACTTATTTAATGGAAAGTTGCACATTTCTAATCTGTTATGTCCGCTGATTGAGGAATACATAAGTATCTTTTCGGTGCATGCTGATTTTAAGCTCATGCATAGTCTTCAGAAGGCGAACAAGTACGCAGACTCTCTGACTAATTTTGGAACGATGCAATCGTTGGGCGTTTCTCAGGTTGACAATCTCCCATAAATTTTGGGGCTTTTTGTAGAAATAAATATAAGAGAAGATACATTTTCTAGATCCATTTTGATTTAGTCAACGTGAACCTCCAAAAAAAAAAAAAGAGAGAACCGATGGACGTACTGCGCAATTAATATTCTTCCATAATTTTGAAAGAGTCAATATACCAACCCCAAATCTTAAAAGACTTCCTCCTAAGGTGTGAATTCATCATATTATACTAATTTTTTTTTTATGATAAATCGTAAAGGAAAAAGAATTTGATAATCTTTCTATCTTCTAGTCTTTACCCCATTTTCTTGTCAACTATCTGAAATCAAGCTTGGCAGCTGTCCATCAACTAGCTTAAAGTCACTGCATTACGAGCCATGATGCTCCACTAGTGCTAAATTAATGTAGCAATACCATCATCTCATGTTCTTTTAAAATTTGTTGCTCATCCTCCTCCCCACCGCACCCCCACCCCCCGGCCAGCCCAACCCAAATAAATATGACATTTACTTCGTTCTCATGGATATAGACTCCTGATCTCTTATGGGTTGACACAATTGTAATTGCTGATTGCATAAGTGCCAACACAAGTAATGACACAGTTATAGTTGGTGATTACACATGCGCTGACATAATTATAGTTGTTGAGTGCATAGGCATTGTCGTCAACATTACGAATCTCATATTAAGTCTTTACATATTACGACTCTACGTTTATCCATATTGCAACTTCATACTTATTCGTATTATGACTTGTGTCTTTCACACTTATTCACATTGTAGTGTTCACAATGTTTAATACCCACTAATTACCCATTAATTAATATTTCATAACAAATCCTACAAATTATAGAGCACAGCCCACTTTGCATTTCCTTGCCATGCCACAAAATAGATACTCTTCACTATTAGAATATGTTATTAACGGAAGAACGAATCGTTTTGCATCTTCAAAATATGGAAAAGTACTCTTATTTTGCCCCATAATATTATCAATTAATTCACCTTGTTCTTTGAAAATACTATGAGTTGTTCTGATTGTATTTTGATATTCAAAACCCCTGCATGTACAATTTTCAACTTGTGCATTAGTTCAAAACATTTTTGGACTTCTCAAAGGACAATTGAGACGATTAATATTTTAGAGGCAAAATATGATTGCTCATTATTTTGAAGGCTCTAACGAAGATTCCCCATCACAATTGTCACAGTAATCATCTTGATTCTTTATTCGGCGTGAAAGACATTCGAAATTTCATCTCTAATGACATTTTTTTAGTTAGAGATAGTAATAGAGATAGTTATTTTATATATTTTGATATTGAAAATCAGATTTTTTAAATTGACAACGATCATTCTTTTATGAGTAAACTAGAAAGTTCTTTTTATAGTTATCGAAATTCTAGTTATCTGAATAATAGACATACGAGCGAATATCCGTACTATAATCGCATCAATCACTTTGAACGATCTACTTAGACATAGCATTGAATGAATGTCACCGAAATCTCATTATTTAAGAAAGTAATCGAGAACACTCATTTTTGTAGAGTATATAAAACTTAAAATGGGTGAATTAGGCTTATAGAGACAAATTATTACTTTAAAAATTATGCAATTCAATTGCAATGTTCACTTTGACCTTTTATCAAACACCTTGTATTTACAACTTATAAAGATAGATTATACTTAAAAGGGTAAAGGTTATAAACAGTCCATTATCTTTGGTCTAATTGACACTTTCATCCATTATCATTTTAAATGAACTTTTTAGTCTATTATGTTTATCATTATTGACGCCGTTAGTCCAACCTGTCTTTTTTGTCTAATTTTTAATGTTAAAATCACGTGGTGCGCACTTGTATACTTTTGAACACGTTGCTTGGACATATCTAGCACATCTACATTATGTGTTAAGAATACTAATATTAATTTTATTTTTAAAAAATTGAGATATTATGATATATGTGCGCACCACATGATTTTTACGTTAAAAATTAGACGACAAAGACGAGTTGGACTAATGGTGTCAATAATATTAAACATAATGGATTAAAAAGGTTAATTTAAAAAGATAATGGATGAAAATGTTAATTAGACCAAAGATAATGGACTATTTATGACCTTTACCCTACTTAGAAAATTCACATATAAGAACAATAGAATCTAGCAAGTTACAGTGCATAACAAAAAAAGTAAATAGAGTAGGGAGAGAGAACTCAAACATGGTATTTTTAAGTAGTTCGAACTCTCGAAGGCGTAGTTCATTACCTAAGGTTTTTTTCCCCTTAGGATTTTCACAAACTCCACTAGAGACTGCATGCTTCTTCAAATGTTGGTGAAGCACAAACCAATGTACAATCCTACTCTTAAATCCACAAGAACATGTACAACAACCCTTGAATCCACAAGAGTCAACCAAGATCTTTTCAAATGTAGGTAAGACCTCAAACCTACAACCTCTACCATTTGAATCCACAAAATAATTTTTCCACACTCATGTCTTTACAATGATCAATCCTAATCTAGAGCTCCATGAGTATATACAATACAAATAATTGATATTACAATAAAGCACAACATAACTCCTTAATAAGTTGGATAATACAATTTAAAGCTCTTTTGAATGCTCATAAGATTTGCACATTGTAAGCTCAAGGTTGATGCATTTTGATATTTTGGATTAACAATATAAGCTTAGCAACAAGGGAAAATGTGTAGAGGAGATCTGTTATGTAATAGGTGTGATTTGGTATAAATAGGCAAGCCTCTAACACTAAAAAAATGGCTAGTTTTTTCAAATCAGCGTGATCCGGTTGAGGGGCTCATCCTGACAACTCGTCTGGATACGTTCTGCCACTAATCCGGATGAGGCATCCAGTCAAGGCATGCCTCGTCTAGATGAATAATGCCAAATTTTCAGTTTTGCAAAATTTCTCCAGAAATTTAATTTTTCGAGGGTACAATGTTTAGGCACTTCAAAACTACTTCTTCCAAAGTATTTCCAACATATTTAATACTTCAAAATATTTTCTAAGTTATTTTGGAAAGATTAAAACCGATTTTTGAATTCAAGAGTTTAAAACAAATATTCACCCAAAAAACAATATTTTGACCAAAAAAAAAAACATCTGAACCTATTAAAAACAATTCTTCAAAAGATCTTTTGACCTCCAAGAGCTCTTGAGAAAATATTTAAAGAATGTTTTAGGACATTACCAAGAGCTTAAGCCACACAAGTGCAAATCCAAGGCAAACGACAATATTCTAGCTGCTACCCTTTATATCGCCACTTTTTTGTCTTTTGTCACCACATCATCTTCAAGTCTTCAAATCTTGATATTCAAGAGATTCACTTCTTTAATTCTTCAAGACTACATTTGTATAGCTTGTGGTGAGTTTGATTATTGCATTATTCAATGGCCAACAAAAGATTTGCATTTTCTTGATCTTGCAACAACTTCTGATCAATCACATTTTCTTCTTTCAAGCAAGATCCTCTTTCTCTTTTGACCACAAGTATTCACAAGATAATTTGGCTCACAAAAACATTAGTCGAACATAATCCACACAAGGCAAGACACTCAAGCACAATTTGTCTTCACAATATATACATGTAATGCACAAAGCCAATAAGTGTGTTCTTAATCATATAAACATATTCAATTACACTTTATAAATTAATTTGATTATATTTGCATTCTTTATTGGATCAATACAATTGCTTTTACTATGCAAGTCTTTCTTCCAATTTCAATATTTGGCTCAACTTATTATGCACATTTTAATCTCTTGAGCCTTAAGTGTGAGTTTAATCATATAAACATATAAATGCAATCACACTTAATAAATTCAATATATCATCTTCTTCCTTTATACTTGCATCATTATTTAATCAATGTCATTATCGTTTTCATGCAAGTTATACCACCAATCAATATATGACTCAGACACATGTATACAATTTATCCACATAAGTCAGAAGTGTGAATTTAACAATATAAATACATTGGATCAATCACACTTGACATAAGCAAATTACCGTATTTGTTATCTTCAAAATCAAGCATTCAGCCTAAGGCCAACAATTTTTAACTTGTTCCTTGAAATGTGACTGCACCAATGCAATTTTTTTCTTTCTTTTTTTTTTTTTTTAGCGAAGAAGTAAATTGTCACACTAAAGTTTTTATCGCCAAAACTTCTTAATGTTGTGTCATTGCATGGAGCAAAAAAAAATTGCAAATACAACTTTGCTAATCTCACATTTAATGGGAAAAAATTGTATTTAAGTACATTATTCCTTTTTCCTTCAAAAAGTACTGAAAAGTTTAAAATGCAGGAACTTTTAGAGAAATTTTAAAACTCACAGGGATTTATGTGAGACTTATTATGATTCTAAGGCACCATAATGACTTTTTCCCTAACGCATTATCACTCGCAACTTTTTTCTGCAAATATCTAACATTACAAGTAGTAAAATTAGTGATTTGAAATCCTGGTTGTTAGGACAAATTTCCCTATAATAGACATTTCTAAACTGACATATAGCTGAACCTTTCCATAATGATCACTACCAAATCTTAAAATGATAAATAAGAATAGATTATTTTCCATTCAAATTACATATAAATATTAGTATTTCTTATGACGTTAGGTCTACACACTTAGTATCATTTTATTAATTCCGTTCAGTGAATATATCTGATACAAAAGAACCTTTCTAAAGTTGTATGTAGATAAATGGAAGAAAATGAGAGATTTCCAAAGTGTAGATAAAGGCTCGTATATATATATATATTTAAAGGTATTATCCACCACATATTTAGTAAATGAAAAATAAGAAAGGAGTAAATAAATATATTTGATTCAATACCCGCCCTCTCTTACTTTTTGCATTAAGTGTAGGGTAAATAGCACCACAGCCCCTTATGGTTAAGCAAAAGTACACATGACCTCCTTGTATTTTCAAAAGTGCACCGGAACCCTCTTGATTTTAAAAATATAGCACCACAACTTCCTCCGTAAAAAAAATTATTATTTTTAACGGAGAGTGCGTTGCACGCGCTTTTAGTGCGATTTTTTATATTTTCTTGGCTTACATTATTACTTAATTGTACAAAAATGCCCTTATATTATATATGTATATATATGAGTGTGTGTGTGTGTGTATTTTTTTTCTTTTTTCTTTTTTTCTCAATGCAATTTTCACCCAAAAAAAAAGAAAAATTAAAGATTTTTTTTTTTAAAAAAAAAGAAAAAACCCATCTTCTTCCTCAAACCCCTAACCCTCCCCCTCAGCCCCTCCTTCCATCCCCTACCGTGGTAGCACCCTCCACCCCCATCCCTACCCCCACCCAACGTCATCCCTCCCACCCTTGTGTCAGCCCCATCCCCACCCCTACCCCCTCGTTACCCCCACCTTATCCACTACCTATACCCTTCATCCCCTACCCCGTCAGCCCCATCACCCCCACCCCCCAACTCTACCCTATTAGCCTCTCCCAAACCCCACCCCCGTCAGCCCCTCCCCACTCTTACCCCTACCCCTACCCCATCAGCAATCCCCAAAAAAAAAACCCTGCAATTCTTTTTTTATATATATAAACATGTATAAATTATAAATATGCATGCATATATATACACATATATGTGTATGTGTATGTATATGTACACACACACACACACACACACACACACACATATATATATTGGACTATATGTATAAATAAAAAAGAAAAGAGAAAAGATAAAAAAAAAGAATTAGGGGCATTTAAGTTTTTTTACACAATTCAGTTAAATTTGTTGAGAGAAAGTTAGGGAGGAGGCGCGTGTGCACGCTTTTAAAACCATAGAGGGTTCCGATGCACTTTTGAAAACACATGAGGGTCCTATACACTTATCTTAACTATAAGAGGTTGTGGTTCTATTTACCCTTAAGTGTAATATCAAAACTTTAAGGGCAATTATTAGCTTAATATAACTCATTTTGTTTGACAAATTTATCAGTGGGGCTTTACATGACATTGTTTATGGCACTAAGTTGGCCTAAGTATTAGTATATCATCTCATTTAAAAGTTTAAGTGGTTAGAGCGGATTTTATTATATTTATTTATTATTTCCAATAAGATTCTGCACACATAAGCTATATTTTGCTCTATAACGTAAAGAAAATATTAGTGGGCTTACGGACCATTTGTTTTCTTTGGGAACTTACTGTGGACAAATTAACAAGAATAATTTTGTGAGGTCTTGTGATGTCTTGCATGTAACCCCACTAATACTTTTTTTTTTGCCTTGTTTGTTCAAACGTCACTAAAACTCAAACAACACAACCTTCTTACTATTTTTAGTTTTCTAATTTTTTTTATAAGATTATATGAGCAGTCATACATGGGTTAAACCTGAGAAGTGGTGTGAGGCCCGACCCCGATTTGCGTGCAGAACCTAGCTTCGTGTGCCCTAACCTAGATTTACGTGCCGTGACCTAGGTTTAAGAATTGTGTTCATTTTATGTGCCATTCATTAAATTACGTGCATTCATTTAGGATTGCGTGCATTTACTTGAAAAACGTGCATTCGTCTCGTAGTTCGTGTCCCACCTCGTAGTTCGTGCCCTAGACCTAGGAAAGCGTGTATTCACGTTAATCAAGAAAGCATCTTTCACGGAGCACTAGACTATTAAACAATCCTACAAAATCCACTATCAATATAATAATCCTAATTCAACTCACTAGAAGACGAAATGAGTTATGTGGCTTAACTTACATGTGTTACATGGCTGCCCGTTTAATGTTTATATGACTCCATATGCTTTTCAAGTGAAATTAT
Source organism: Ehretia macrophylla (assembly GCA_037974665.1). Taxonomy (NCBI): domain Eukaryota; kingdom Viridiplantae; phylum Streptophyta; class Magnoliopsida; order Boraginales; family Ehretiaceae; genus Ehretia; species Ehretia macrophylla. Next base: position 81,248,869 of record CM075771.1, on the reverse strand, counting down.
TTGTCTTATCGTACCTTGTTTGATTATTTGTCAACGTGCGATCTTATCACTGCTCGGAGGCGACCTACTTTGTTGTCCTCCTAATGTGATATGTTAAATGTTATAAATGTGCATTGCATACGAGGTTGCAACCTTTCATTGTGGCATGGTAGTGTGTCACGAACACCGGGCGGGATAGGGGTTGCGGGTGTTCCCGTGACGACCATGATCCAATTCCCTTTCTCGCTTGGCATTCCACCCTCGGAGAGTTGGGTCGTAGGTTTCGGGGTACATCCGGAGTACACCCAAATGGGAGCGATAAGGGGATTATTGAAGTCGGTCGCAACAATTGTATCGAAATTAAAATTGAGAGCAACTGCTCACCGTATCCTTGAAATGATTGGTAAATGTATCTGTTGCTCGATTTGTTTCATATATTTGCGTACTTTGTTATTTGTAATACGTGACATGTTTTCAAAAAGGAGTTTTCATAATTGAACTGGAAAATGAGTTTCAAAACGTATTTCTCGTTTCCCCTCGCTGAGTTCATAAGGACTCACCCTCTTTTTCATCACAAGTGAAGAAGAACAGGTACAGGTACCCGAGGACAATGAGCCTAATGATGAACCCCTTGAGTGATTGCCTGCTATTGTTGTTTTGCTTGAACGTGACTACTTGTGAACTTTATGTTACTTGAAGACTATTTCCTTTTGTGTTATTCGATGTCATGATGTAAAAGACCCCCGTTGTAATTTGGGGTCTAATTTTGGTTTGTACTTGTATTAAGTAGACTGATGCTAGACATTGCTATTATCGTTTTGCTTTTATTACCGCTAGTATTATCATAGGTTATGGTGCATTAGTAAGGACTAAGTGAATGAATTTACCCAATCTTAAACAAGTATATTTTGAAACGAGGTCAAACAAACAAACGAGACATAGTTTCATGCTAGGTTATAAATCAAATGGGACGTCGAAATAACCAATAGGCAATTCAATTGATGGTAAAATGGTAATCTTAGTTGGAAATGGAATCGAGATGGTAAATTTTGAGGTGTTTAGAAAACTAGGTCAAACCAAAGAGCTCAATTACAACCGTCATGCTGCCGGTTTTCTAGAAAAACTTTGGAGTCTAGGATAAAACGTTAAGTGCTAAACCTTCTTGAATGATTAAGTACTTGAAGTGACTTGAATGTTTAGATCACACCCTAGTCTAACCTTTATAGGCCGGGTTGAGGTTTGAGAAGTGGTTTTTTTTATTCATGAATTATTTTACTAACCCAAGAGCGTTTTATTTTTGTTTTCAAGGATTATTTGATTAACGCAAGTGGATCATTTTTTTCAATAATTTTTTGACTAACGAAAGTGGGTCTTTTTTTATTTATGATTCATTTAACTAATGCAAGAATGTTTTTAATATTCTCACGTTATTTGGTCGTCTGAATGCCGTGAAAATTATAGATCGTTGAGATTGTATATAGTTATGAAAATTATAGTGTTAGTCTTCTGAATAGCAATTTGATCATACTGATCGTACATCACATATAAAAATTATATGAGCAATCCCATATGGGTTGAACGCAGCAAGCGGGGATTTTTAATCACGGATTATTTGACTAACGACTAACGAAAGATGAGGGTCTTTTTTTTTTTTTTCTTTATGGAGTTTTTTATTTATTATTTATTTGACTAACACAAGAGGGTCTTTTTTTTTCCCAGAGATTATTTGGCTAACAAGCGGGTCATTTTTTTTTTTTTCCTGACTTACAATCATATTAATTATCTTTAGGACAATCTTCTTGTGATAATTCTATGAGGAAAATTGGAGAGACGTGTTATGATAGACACGTCTAGATTAAGTGTTTCTTATCCTTTTTCAATTTTTACATGGTGGCTCTTAATGAGACAAGCCAACCCTAATAGTCTTAGGTTTTGTTTGACTTAACTGTAAAATTTTAGTTTTTGAACTATAGAGCTTTTGTAGTAGAGTTTTGATTAGAAATGCTGTTAAATAAAAACCGTTGATTGTTTGGCCTATATTGGACAATATTGAGCCTTTAAAAAATTTGAGGGTAATATTGTACTTTAAAAGATATGAAAGAGTATATTTGTGAAAGAAAAAAAAAAAAACAACTTCCTGCATTATATAAAAACAGTTTGGCAAAAGTCTATTTTGAAAAGCTCCAATTTGGAGCATGTTGTTTTTCAGCTTTAGTTTTTACTTAAAAACACTTTTAAAAATGGACCAAACATGTGAGATCAGCTCCTAAACTCACAGAAAGCACTTTTGAGTGTAAAAAAGTTAGGACAAACAGAGTTTTATTCATAGACTATTATTATTATGTATGAGATAAAGGGTTTAACCTAAAATATGTATTGGATATTCAAATAAACAAGATATTCACATGAAGGCTAAAGTCCATTTTAGATCACTTTCAAAGAATATTATTCTCTAATTTTTTGTTAAGAATCATGAGTTTCTATCTTAAAATTAATTGGTGTCAAGTGGAGTGGCCCAAGATCTTATATGGTGAAGTTGGAGTTAGTGATTTTTCAATGTGGGAGAAATCTATATTCCAACATTTTTTTCACATGTAATGTAAATATCATACCAAGGCTAGGGCCATAATTATTACTTCATAATTCTACAATCTTAGAAAGAAAAAAGTAGGGGAAAAAAAAAGAAAAGAGAAAAGAGAAAAAAAGCATGAGCGTCATCGCGTTTTAGTACTTGGCGCTACTATATAAACTAGGGAAAACTGAAAAGAATAAGTTCTCCGCCTGCTGTTCCGAGTGCATAAGGGTAATATGGGAAATAATAATAGGGAAAATGGGGGATCGGCAGACAATCCATTCTTAGGAGATGCTGAAGAATATTGGAAAGAAAAAGGTAATAAACGAAGAGAGTTGCAAAATCATCTTTCAACACTGAGAAAACTGATCAACTCTGTTTTTTGCTCTTTTTTTTTTGTTGGTTGAAAAACTGGTCAATCAACTCTGATGACTCTGAAGAGGAGTTGCAGTCTAAGCTGTGCTCCTTGTATGACTTGCCAGAAAATGATCAGGGCCAGAGCAAAAAGCATGGAAGGAGTCCTAGTTCGGATGCAGTCGTCACAGATGCTAGAGACCACAAAAAGCAGAAAACCAGCTTGGAGGGAGCATCTTCACCGGGGAAAGACGATTGCTTAGCAATTGTACTTGCAGACAGTGGGCCAGAGCTTTGCCATGCCCATTCTCCGGACAAGTCTGGGATTACACAAAACTCATCCGAAAATTCTCCACCTTCTGCTCGCAGTTCCAGAAAAATGGTTGGAGTTACGCATTCATCAGGTACTTTGCTGCGTGAGATTCTTGATATGCTAAATGATTACTATCGACAATGAATGTAAGCTAATCATTTCCTGAATTTCTGTTGACATAGAAGGCATTCTCCAGAAATACTTTGGGCGTCCTGATTTCCATCAAGCGTGCAACTCAATGAAGATTGCTTTAAAATCAGCTCTCAAAGAAGTCATGAACAATGTTAACTCTAGTTCATTCTCAGTCACATATGGACTTGAAGCAGCTGCTTTAATTAATTTATGGAAGCTACTCGATCCGAGGCTAGAAGAAATTGGAAAGAAAGCTTTCCAGGGAGCTTTGCAGCTGGAAGAGGGAGAAAAAATGATGAGTGAGGGTAAGAGTAAGCTGAAGCGGGCCTTGGATGAGATTGCTATGGAAATCAATAAAAAGCAACTGTTAGATGATCCTTCATTAGATTAGTGGTTAGTAGAAAAATCAATCCCCGTCCCCGTAAAAATAAGAATAAAACAATCTTCAGATAAATAAAAAAAAGATAAAAAAAAGATCTTGTGTCAGACCTCTATGTTTCAGTCTACAGTTTTCATCAATTTGTACTTTCTATGGTGTTGTGTTGAGAATAAAATTTGTTTTCTCACTTACGATTCGGGCTGATTGTGTTCCTCCTTCACCCCAACCCCTTTCTTCTGTAATTCTATTTAAAGGAAATAAAAAGGAAAATAAACATTAACCCATCTTATTTCTTCAAAGCTTGCGGTGACAAGCCTGAAGCTCAGTCCTGTGATCTGCATTTCGATGGGGACTACATGATACAGGATTTTTTTACTTTGGTTTAATTCAGGCCGTTCAAATCAACAGCCATAATTCAATAGATATGTCTAACCATTAAAGGAGATGCAACTGTTGTGCAAAATCTAACATAAATATACGTATCGTAACAAGTAATAAAGTAATGAGTGGAGATTGTTTCTATGAAAATTGTGATTATTAAGTACCAAAATTAATCTAGCGTTAATTTTATTTGGATAACCAAAATTAAGAGATTGTAGATAAAAACTAATAACCAAAAAACTACTGAAACTAACAACTACGGCAATAACGAAATTAAGAAAAGAAGATAAATCAATGATTAAAAGGAAATACTTTTTAAAAAAAATTAGAAATCGAGATTTGATAAATCTTGAATTTTCACAAGTCTTATCTAAATCCTTGTCCAAAAGATGCAATTTGTAAATCGACCTTCTCCAAATTTGTTGTTAATCTTTTAAGGACAAAATTGCCTCAGGTTTTAAGCTAATATATATTGACTTACTAGGATATATAGATAAAAACCAAAAAAAAAAACATCGACGTCCCAACCCAATTACCTCTACTATCAGGTAGACATCTTACGAAGTTTAGACAAACATCATCAGTAGGAGTTGATACATAACGAATTGATTATTGAATTCGAAAGAGGAGAGAATAGGCTTGTTGATGCTCTTATATTGTTGTTTCTTTGGACAATCTCACATAAAAAACCAATCAAACTTTTAGCACCAATTAAATAAGTTCCTTATGGATTACTTTATTGTGTTCTAATCAAAAAATATAAGTTCGTATTTCTGGATCCAGTAAATTACATACAAAGGCATATGATTGTTTAATAAAAAAAATTTAATGGAGAATTTTATTATAGTACTAGTAATGTTTAATTTTATTGACAATTTTTCTTTGTTTTTCTTCTTTTCCTTGTTTTTTTTGGATAATTTTATGATAGTACCGGTAATCAATAATGGAATGAGAAGATAAACCTTATATGACATTTCAATTGAATAAAATAAGGGCATTTAAGTAAAATAAAACTATTAATTCTAATTTTTCATGTGTTCCAAACACAATTTGTATTTACAAATAACAAAATTGACTTAATATTAGTTTACAGTTTCAAACAATAGAATTTATTTGTAAATACAAATCTTTACAGAATAAATGAATTCCTAGCATAAGTGTTTCCAAATATTATGTTAGGGTTTGAAATTGTTTAGAAAATATATTTATTTCACATAGAAAAAAGGGAATATAGTTCAGATAGTCCCCTTTGTTACCATTCTTCTCAAGTTAGTCCTCATTGTTAAAAGTCACACAAAATGGTTCCTAATGTTTCAAATAAAGTTCCCATTTTAGTCATTCTAGTTAAGAAACAGTTTATTTTGATAGAAAACAAATAAAAAGACAAATTGACCCATTTTGTGTCAATTGCCTCAAATAAAAATCGTTTCCTTTCTTTTTTTGGCTCAAGGCTCCCAGATGAAAATCCTCATTTGCAAACACTAACAAATCCCTCAAAAATTTTAGACTACGTTTGATCCTTTTATGGAATCTAATTCCAATCATAAAGGCTTCGACACTCACACTAACAGTTGCATTCTTTTAATTTTGTAAGGCTATTTTTTAAAAAAATTTAAAGGCTGTGTTTTTAATTTTTTAAGGCTGATTATTCAATTAAGTCTATTTTTTTTTTAATTCATTAAGGCTGCTGTATTATTTTAATTTTATAAGGTACATTACTTTTTTATTTTTTTTTGAAAAACTTCAAAGATTTAAGAGATTTTCTTACAAGATATTAGGGATTGTTTTGACTTTTTATTCAATATCATTAGAGACTAAAATGAAATTTTGGTGAATTTCCAATTGTATCCTCAAATAGGAGTCAGTTATATTGTAAAATGCTAACCAATCTGTTAAAGTTAACAGCCTTTTTGATGTCAGGGACTAAAATGAGATCTTTGTTTGAAATATTAGGGACCATTTTAGGTGACTTCTAACAATGGGGACTAATTTGGGAAGAATGAAAACAAAGGGGACTAATTGGACTATTTTTCCTAGAAAAAATCATCAAGTCTAAAATAATCTTATAAGATTTTTGATTACTTCACTTAGTATCAATTAGTTTTAGAATGAAACTCATAATTCTTAACATAAATTAAGACAAGAGCAAAAGCAAATGCCTCTCAATGAGTCAAATTAATGTCAATTGTTAGTCGATTATAAATATATACTGACATGCTCAGGACAAAATAAGCTTCAATTGAAGATTGAGAACAATACCTAAATTGCCTGTTTCTCAACGAGATGTAGATCGGTTGTGCTTCAAACTCTAATGGATATGTTTGTTTGATATACTTGAGGAGGAAAACTCTATTAGCTAATAATATATATACAAGGTGTTTCTTGAGATATCGAATTATTTTCTCTTGTTCCCCCAGTTATTCCTTTTTTTATTTTTTTGTTTCTTTTCACCCTTCATTTAGGTTGACTACTCCCCGGCCGCCTTCTACCAACAAAGTCTCTGTCTTACTCATAAAATTCATTTCTGTTTTAAAGACCCTTAACATAGTCCCCTTAATTAGCAAGTATTAAATAATCAAATCATTATGTTAGGGAAGAAGGTATCATTTTTTTCTTCTTTTTCATTTGTGACATTACGTTCTCTATAGCTGCCGAGCTTGATTTGAGATAGTTGACAAGTAAATGTTGTACAGACAAGAAGATAGAATAAATATCAAATTCTTTTCCCTTTGCGATTTATCATCAAATATGTATTAAAATAAGTGATGAATTCATATCAAGGAGGAAGTCTTTTTAAGATTGGGAGAATTCCATTTTTTTCCCGATAAATTCCAAAGTCCCAAAATTGACCAAAGAAAAAAAAAACGTGGCATGTGATTTTCAATATCTTGATAGAACTATTCTGCACTTTTTTCTACAATTCATGAGAACTGGTTTTGCAAAATTCGACAAATTCTTTTATGATGTTAACAAATGCTTCAATTACTCCAGATTTTCCAACAAAAGTCTCGTTGTATTTGTATTTAGACACCTAATAACATAATAATGTTATAAGTGTAATATTTCACATTAGTAGAAGATTGTGGATTTAAATAGTTTATAAATAGGTGTTGTGAATTTAAAAAATAATTTGGGCTAACTATTTTGGACCAGTAAAAAAGAAGCCCAAGTAATTATTTCTTATGTTACAACACCAGCCTCATTTATAGGTCTACCCTTCTGGGCTTCAAGCGTGACAGGATGGTATTCAGAGGTAGTCACTAGTCGGTGCGAGAACTAAATGTTATGTGGGGCAAAGGGCTACACCAAGAAGATGGTGGAGTCACCTCTAAAATCATGCATTGCCTGGTTGTTCATGGGTGTGTGCCACTGACTAGGACATAAGATCCTTAACGGGGGGGGGGGGGGTGTATAATTGGGTAATTGTAAGTTTGAGTGGTTCATGAGTGGGATTTAAGGAATCCCTTGGGCTAAACATTTTGGATATGTAAAAAGAGACTCGAGTTGTTATTTCTTATGCCTACAACACCAATTTTGTCTGCGGGCTTAGGGTTTTGGGTTTTAGGCATGACAATTAGGAAAATCAATACTAGTTAAATGATTATGCAATTATTTGATTTTCACATGCACTAAATAGTTTACATTATTTGATTATAATTGTATTGGGTAAATTTCACACTTAGTCCCTATTGTTTGTAATTTTTTTCAAGTTGGTCCTTAATGTTTTAAGAAAATCATATTAGTCTCTAATATTTACAAAGTGATTCAAAATGGTCCCTATTGTTTCCCATAAAATTTCATTTAGTCCCCAAATAAGGATAACATGCATGGATTGAATTGAATTTTTAAAAAAAAATAATAGGGACTAAATTAATTTTTTTTTTAAATAATAAAGACCAAATTAGTTAAGTTTGAACAATAGAGACAATTTTTAATAACTTTGTAAACATTAAAAACCTTTATAAATCTTCTAAAATATTAAAGATTACAAAAAAAAATATATGCAGACAATAAGGATTAAGTGTGACATTTAACCTGATTGTATTTATCACACTCAAGGGTCAATATCTGAAGATAGGGTAAAGTGTCAATCGACAGATATTTTCTTCAATTTCAATATTTCTTTTTTAAGTGCCATCTAGATTTTGACCAATTCCTGATGCCACTGTCGGCATTAGCGGCATTAGTCAAAATGACGAACAATTTTAGATTGTACATTATGAGGTCAATGGAGTTTAACTGAAAGATCTCAAGGCTTAGCCTGTCATTGTAGAGTTTTAGGTTGTTCAATGGTACATCCACTGAAAAGTATTCGCCACATGTTAAAAAATATTTAAAAAAGACCTAGACTTATGAGATTGATAATGAACTAGCCAATTATATGTATTATCCACATTTGATTCAATTAAGAAATACTTAAAGCTCTATTAGCAAAAAAAAAAAGAAGAAAGACTTGAGCACTCATGTCACTTTTTTTTCAATCAAAATGAATTAGCACCAACAAAGCTTCACCAAATGAGAAAAATGAACTTGGCTCTACCATTACATCTTCATCAAAGAAGCATACGTGGCTTTGTTGTTAACGAAACAATAAAGCAAATATTATAGTTTGAGGCCTGAAGACTATTTCGTAAGCATCTCAATTAGGGAAGCAACAACTATGCTTATTGCAAATATTAGTTTTTTTTTTTTTTTGGAATGACGAGGAATAAAATATAGGCAAGACTATATTAGATGTATTCAAATGCTATGAATTTTATGATTTAGCAGTATGCTCAACACAAGTTTCAGGTCAATTAAGAATCAAATAATATTTTTAAAATTTTTGTATTTGGAAATATTAGAGTTAGAAGTCAAACAAGAGCAACATTAAATGTGAAAACATTACTTATAAAGACTAAACTCGCACGACGGAGAATAAAAACTTAATAACTAAATATTTTAAAAACTTTATCATGTAATATTGGTCGCATTAAACTATTGGGAAGTGACCAAAAAATGGTTATAAAGTCAATGGTCGAAGCCACTGAACTACAAACTATCAGTCGTTACATATGGAACGTATCCAAGAAATTTTGTACCGAATCTGTAATTTTTTATTATCAATGTTCTAGAACAATATTAAATTGGAGTCTAAACATATCTAGATGAGCCATCGCACGATTTACGAAGAAATAACTAGTTAAATAAGGTTATAATTCTAGAAACAAAAATATTCCTTGGCATGGATCGAGGGCATGGGTCGAACCTTGTCGATCCATTTCCAAGGAGACGAGAAAGTCATTTTTGTTGCTCGGGGGTTTGGATGATTTGCATTGTCAAATTCTTAAGGCTCAGTTGATCAGTCTTGATGAAGAACTTACGGCCCAAGAGGTATTATCGCCAATTGTTCACGGCGGAGGTAATGGCTTGTATCTCCCTATTATATGTTGAAGGCGGGGAGAAAGCTTCTGACTGAATTATATAAGCACATATATTTTATATGTATTCCAATATATATAATTTTATAATACAATATATATAAACATGATTATCACCAGAATCATATACCTATTTGAGCTATGATAAAAATAAGTTGAAAGTTGAAATTGTTACCCGATTTCTGACGAAGGTCTTCCTCTCCCCGCTCTCTTCAAGAATAACTACCATTTATGGGAACAATGTTAATTAGGGTTGAGCAAGATAGGGGACCTAGTCATGTATTTATAATTTATTCTAACATGTCATCTCGTAAAAGGCTTTGTCAGAATATACAGACCTATACACAATTAACAGTATATGGATTTATGAGGTAGACTTTAAAACAATATGATCACAACTCAGTTCATGAATCATATATTCAGCCTATTTTGTAAAACCAAAAAATAATTAACGGTAGCCAACATAATGGAAAAATATTCCAACAGTCTCCCACTTGGACAACGTTAATTGTTTTTATTTATAAAAATTTTGAAAACATTTATTAGGCTAAATAGTAAACTTAACCTGACCACAATATTGAAAATACTGATTCACAGAATAACACCTTGAACACAATGTTGTCCAACAAGATTGTTAAACATCAAATCATGGCGATCGTAGTGGTCCATTTGACACATGACCTTCCATGATTATAAATGCCAACAACCCTATTGGCATGGATCAATATACGGCAGTGTAGAAAGAAAGCAGCACTAACATGTGATAAAATGTATTCTTTCTTTGTCAGTCCTCACCATGATTTCCTAAAATTGGCAGTCGATATGCCTGTAAATCAACTATTCATATCTTCCCAAAATGGCAGTCAATAGGCTAGAAGAAAGAATGCATATTTCCAACCAAAATGGTGTCCTTATGGAGATATTAAAAGTCAATAGATGGTCTTATCAATATGGACATCAAACCAATACCTCAATATACATATAAGTGTTCACAAAATAATCAAGTATGTTATAAAACATATAACAGTATGCTATCCCATAAATGCACAAAAGTGCAAAACAAAATCACATAATAATGAGAATATTCAACAATGTATAAAAATGCAAAACTCTCCCTAGTCAATAGCATCAAATGACAATAGAATACTCATATGCAAAATCAATACCAAGCCTAGTGCGCATTTGAATATACATTAAACTCTTAATAATACTAGCATAAGGTATACCTCTCATGGTTCTCTTTATGTCATGGACTCTATAATACCTATATCTCAACATGCTATTTAAACATTATGATCTTAAACCTCTTATAGAAGATCAACAAACATTGAATTTGTTTTATATTCTTAGTAACAATGTCTCCATTTTCTTGTTAAATCCATGACAATTGTTCATAAGGGAAACTAGATTAGAATATGAGTAACTACAATAACTCATAAAAATAAGTTGTATTAGAGACCCAAGTATATCATAATAACCTTCCCTTCGGGCAGAAGGAACAACATATTATAATTATCCGAATCATGAAGGTAAATAAGAGAAATACACAATATTCAAGAAGTCACCTCTAGGCAGATAATGTAACAACCCGATTCCTTGCGAAATCAAGTTCAATAGTATCAACCCGATCCAAACCCCAAGGCAAGAAACGAGAGAAAACGAACGGAGTTTCTTCTGTACTATAGCCAATCCAAAACCTGTCAACTATGCTTAACAATCAACATACAACAATACCATTTGATATTCCATTCAAGTTTGCATGGTAGGCTTGACATTTCTTTACTTAGACAAGATGTATACATTCTAGACTAGTCAACCATTAACTTAAGTAGTTATATAAATATCTTACATGCCTTTTCACTAGCTAACCATAGCATAAATTACAAATGCTTTTTTACTCATAACATATATACAAGACTAGCTAAGGCTCAGAATAGATTACATGTTCATTATATCAAATACAACTTTACATTACAACACATTTCAATCAACAACGGTTATAGACATCTAACCTTAAGAAAACAAGATTAAAAAACTTCAAGTTTTTTCTTCTTGGGGTACAAACTCAGCTTTTCCTGTAAAATGGTAGATGAAAGGGGTGAGAATACACAATGTTCAGTGAGAAGGGATAAAACGAGGAGTTTTCAAAAACTCTTTTCGTGAATGCACATATGTAAGCCATATAACAATAACAAGTATACAATAATTAAGCACGAGAACAGATCATAGATGCAAGCAATCATAACATTAGATAACACTTATAAAAAGGATACGATCACTTTCCATCCTTACCACTCCTACTTCCTTTGCTCCATAGCGATGCGATGCAATTCGATTGTCGGCAAAACCCTTATAACTCCATTGGGTGTATTCCGGATGTACCCCGATAATCCTATGACCCAACACCCCGAGGCCATCACCAACCAAGCAAGTGAGGAAATAGGTTGCGGAGGTTGGGCAACCAACTACTGGTAAGCTCGCTACCGCCCAGTAGAGGCCCAACACATCCATGCCGAATGATATGGTTGTGCAACCATCGATACGATACACATAATATAACACTTAGCAATCAATGAACAATCAATCAATAAACACACAAATAAGGGGACAACAAAGTAGGTTTCCCCTTGAACACATAAGCATTATCATTCAATATAATCATTAGAACATTCATTAGTTTTAGCCACAACTCAAGTATTCATGCTTTAAAACCATTCTTACTATTCAATCACTTGCATATCAATATCATTAAACTCTCATGGATATGAATAATTTACATTAATAGACATTAACTACTCATATCCAATCAAGATAGCAACATACAAACTCGTGAATAACTTTAAAGGCAAGTGAATATGCATGCATTCTTGTACATCATTAATTATAGCATATACTCATTATTCATGACATGCCTTTATTTCACTTACATATACCTTAATTCCTTCAAGAAATCATTATTCACTTAGAATTTAACCACTAATACAATATAAACACTTGAAGATATAAGCTGAAATTCTAGACTGCACATGAATGAATTTACGGATTTGGTTATAAATCTTAATGTTCTCCAAAAACTCTGAAACTGCACAGACATGTAGTTCATTAAGTGTATATGGGTTTAGCCTCAACGAATCCCAATTCGGAGCTATATGCAACAAGTTATGACCTCTAGAAGTTCATTGCGCAATCTGCCCTGCACCTATACGAGAATCTGTACCCTACTATAATGGCTCTAAAACTGGACTTTAATGACATATTTAGAACTTGAACCTAAAACAAAGTTTGTTTATGAAGATCTTGGGCACAACATACTAAAAATTTAGCCAATTTTGACAATGTTTACTATGTCAAACGAACTCTACAAACCAGGTGTGCAAATCTGTCCATACACACACTCTTGCACTATCATTTCTAGGCCATTTCCTTGCATGTTTAGCTAGCCTTGGACATTATTTGCTATGCAATTAGTTCAAAACTTCTCTAAAGCCATTGATCAAACGCCTTATCTACACTTTTAAGGATTAATACAAGTCTATGAGCAATCAACTATAACTACATACAATTTTAACTACACAAGTACTACAAGGCCAATATTTTATTCTTCACACAAAATAACTAACATTGCATGCATATATAGCTTCATTGATCAATTAACTACATCAAAGAAATCATTCTACTAGCAACATATCAATTAAAATACACATCAACATGATCCCCTCACCTTAAAACATGGAAAATTTCATGAAAATAGCATAGGCAAGGCTTGATTTCCCTTTTTTCTTCCTTTTTATACTTCTTTCTTTCTTCTTTTTCTTTCCCTATTTTCTTTTCTTCAGTCATGCTATATGTGTGTGTGTGTGTGTGTGTGTTGGCCGATTTTGAGTGTGTGTGTTTTGGGTATTTTGTTTTGTTTTATAATTGGTAGTTAAGATATTTTTTTGATAGCCAATTGACCAATATTCCCTTCTAACTAATGACCTAATTACTAGTTTGCCACTTAGTTGTCTTCCAACTATTCTAGTTCCATTTGCAAATTAATAACACAATTAATATCTAAGTACTTAAAACACATAAATGCATGTGAATTCACATTAAACGAGACGAATGCACATAAAACGATACAAATGCGCATTAAATGATGTAAATGCATATGGGGTTTTGTGCGGGGCCTTACACTAAATGCAATGCAAGCACACTTTAATTCATATATCGAGAAATGAGCAAATCTAATGCAAACAAATATATGCAAATTAATAAAATAAATATATATTCAGGCTCGGGCATCATAGATAAATCCCTCTAGGGCATGCATTATCTCAAACTAATAGAGCATGTACAAACTTATGAATAAATCTACTTTGGGTAGAGAAATTTATTTGACTATACATCTTCACTATCACTATTCATCCACCCTAAAGTAACACACACAATGACCCCATTTGGGTAGGCTACTGTATGTATTAATTTGGATAATACAAGGAATGTATATCGAGTCTTATTTCCTTTCATAAACTATGAGAGATCTATCTAGAACATAAAAGTACTCACATGCTGAATTATAACTTTAATAGCATTTATACTGGGATCTATGCTTCTAATAATATTCACATTATATCCTCTAGGTAGAAACCCCATAAAATTATTTTACAAAAGATATCATAAGGTCTATAGTTCTCCATATAAAACAATTTAAAAACTTCATCAATATAAGCCTTTGGCGATAGACTCAAAAGATCATGAGACCTATCTTGGTATATCTAGATACTAAGAGCGAAAAGGTGTTTACCCTAAGTCTTTGAAAAATGCTAAATTCATGAAGCATGCCCAAATTATCTATAGCTTAGCAAAATGTTCTCAACATACAGTATCAGGAAAATAAACTTACTCCCACTAGTCTTGAGGTATATTGCTTCAATGTATAGATATATCTTCAAAGTCTACAAACAATGTTCTCTTTATCAGAAAGAACAAACTTCTCAATAGGAAAATTCCAAAACAGGAAAATGGTTTAAGCTAATAACACAGTTAAGAGTATAAAAAGTTGTTTTAATGACTTTACCCCAAAAGGTATAGTAGGCTAGTGACATTCTTCATGCTCTTCCTCATATATTTAAAGGTGTGATTTCAAATTTCGATTACACCATTATGTTCAGGGCTATATGGCATAGTATACTGGGCAACAATTCCACAATCTTGTACCTATGCTCTTCTCTACCCAAGGTCTCTACAAATATAGCTCACTTTTTCATAACCTCCTATATGTCCTCCTAGCTGTAGTACTCTCTCCATCGGCGGCCATCCCTCCAGTAAACATATCGATCTCGTATACTGAACCACCCTACTCACGCCACGGGCTTCTTCCTCTTTCTCTTTGTGGACTTCTCTCTCGGTTCTTTTTCTGTCCCTTGTTGTTATTACATCTCACATACGTGTTAAGGTGCCCTTTACGGATTAAGACCTCGATAGCATTTTTTAATTGGATGCAATCGTTCGTATCATGGCCATGATCATTACGGGACTGAAAGTAATTTTCCCGAGATCTCTTTCTAGGATCAACTCTCATCTTCGAGGGAAACTTCAAGTCGTACCTCGTTTAGATCTCTACCAAAATCTCTAACCTCGGCTCGTTCAATGGTGTAAAATTGTTTTACCAAGGCGATTCAGTATCTTCATTTCCCCCCTCATTGGGGTCTACCTTTATTCTTACCTTTATTCTTGCTTGGATCTTTCGGGGCCTTCTTGGACATCTCTTTCTCTTCGTCCTTCTTTGCCTGGATAAGCCCCTCGGCATGGATATATCCCTCTACCCTTTTCATTAACTCCGTCAAAGAAATCGAAGCTTTCCTGGACAAAAAGGCCAAGAAGGACCTGTTGTTCACACCCTTCGTATATGTAGTGACTGGAAGCTTATCATCTAACTTCGTGATCTCCAAGGCGACTGTCACGATCCCATTTTCCTAATTAATGTAATAGTCTCTGATACCGCATTAATAAAACAAGGAGGATTACATTCAACTTACATAGACTTTTAAATCCGAGATCGTGATGCCACGGCTTAAGAAGATTACTCCTCTTAAGTTCGCTAAGGTACAATATATTAGCCCGAGCTCTAATTTCCATGAACAAAAAATCCAAGTTGTGAATTATCATAGTTACTTCATCGCTGATAATTAAGAATACCATCATATTCTATCAAATTACATAATGCTTATCCCCAGATACATATATACAAGATCTAGATTCTTCAATTACATCAGGTATCTCATGTACTTATACAACATTCAATCAAGAAGTCTTTCACGTATGCAATTATTTCCTTCAACTTGCAAAGTTACTCAATCAGCCTTACGTGTAATTGTCATAAAAGAGGGGTGAGCTAGATCCTCGCATATAGCTTAGTGAGGGCTACGAGGAACAAGGATTTTCGCAGGTATTTTTCCATTTCGAAATCCTTCTGAAACCCATGCCAAGCAATGCACATAATACCAATTAACAGGTTATAGCAATAACAAGCTATGGTGACAAATAACCGTAGTCCAAGGGCAAAGGCTCCTACGGGAGTGGTAGCACATGACAAATAACCCAACTCCCGGGGCAAAGGCTCCTACGGGAGTGGTACAAGAATTAAATAACAAGTAGTAACACATAACTCTACCCTACGAGGTCCTCAAAGGCCCAAGCGAATGTAGTTTTACCATTTATCAAAGGATACAGTTGTTCTTGTAGTTGCTGTAGACGGCCGACCTTAGATCACTCTTTATCAATATCCTTGAACCCCTAGATCATATCCGGATATCCACCGGGGACCATGGTAGTCGAGACCGACTGGTAGCCCATACTACCCAGAGGAAACAAATGCTACCATGCTCATAGTGTGGTTGCAACCATCGTGCCCATAGTGATTAACATTGTAACCATAACATGAATAATAGCATAGAGGGGAGGTAACAAAGTAGGTTGCCCCAACCACGTATAGCAAGCAAGCATATCAAGATTTCAATTGGGTCTAATCCACATATAAACATGTATAAGTATGTAGTATTAAGCAATCCACTTTAGCTCGGTGTTCATAATCGGTACTAATTTCATGTATACAAGATATTCACATATTCAATAGTATTCATGATTCAAGCATAGTCCAAGCATGTTCAACTTATATCATGTGACTTAACAAGTAAACATGTGAACACCTTACATATATAAACATTTATAGTGCCACAATTAATACTTCTTGATGGTTATTGATCATGCCAGACATATGAAATCAAGAAAATACAATAAAACCATAATTAAATTCTACCATCATAATCTAGGGTCCGATACGGTTCTAACGCATCTAACCGTGCCTCAATCCGACATCGGTAGCTCCCGAAATCACTAAAACAAGTTCAATGCATAAAGTTGTCATTTGGACATCCGGTTGTTATAGCCTCAATCCGGTCGACTGGATAGAGGCCACAACGCCCGGCAGCGAGCATTGATCTGGGCAATACATGCTCTATTCAATCGATCGGATGAAGTAGGTAACGATCAGATCGCTGACGAAAAAAATGCAATTTCTACAACAATCAATCTTGCAACACACAACTCTCTACCAACAATCAAGTATGCTCAAGGTGACTTATTAGGAATCATACAAGAGTTCAAACTTCACCCAATCACCCCTCCTCAACAATTTCCAAACACCCAACATGAATTTGCAATTCCTAGATCTACAACACCAAATACTCAACCTATCATCATCCAAGCTTTTGTATACAAGCTATAGCAAGTTTAACACCAAATAAACACTAATAATCTTGAATGAAACCTTTAAAAACCATTTATGAAAAATCCCTTACCTTTGCAAGTATTTGAAATGCAAGAAAATGTTGTAGGATGCAAGAGGAAGCTCACGAATAACTTGAAGATGCTTGAAATGCCTTCCCTTTTCCTTTTCCTTCTCTTTTCTTTCTTCTTTATCTTCTTTCTATGGTTGAAATCTGAGTGTGTGTAGTGTGTGTAGTGTGTAGGCTGATGTATATGTGTGTATTATTTTGGGTGTGTAGTGTTTTTGTGTGTGTAAAGATTTAGTGTGTGTTATGGTGTAATGTGTGTATATAATGTTAGGTAGATAATATCTTATGTCCCTAATGACTAAGTTGCCCCTCTAACTAATTGCTTATTTACTAGTATGCCATGTAGTTCTAATTTAATTATTTAGTTAGCTAGCGTAGTATAGTGTAATTTATTTATCGCCTACAAAATCTAAACCACACAAATGCACGTTAAACAATGCAAATACACGTAAAATGATGTAAACATACGTTAAATGATATAAATGCACATTAAATGCTGCAAAAATATATGAAATGTCATAAAATGCACATGAGCCTCGTGCAGGGTTTCACAACGACCTTGTTAAATTGGATTGAATATTGTCTCAAAGTCTCCGCTCTTCCTTGCTTCATACTCAATAAGATGGTCGTATGCTTTGGAGGCTTCTTACTACTCACAAAACGATCCAAGTCTCGATCAACTGTGTAAATATTTCAATGGTATCAGGCTCAAGGTCATCAAACCACCTCCGAGCTGCGTCCTTCAAAGTCATCAGGAATACTCGATACATAAGAGCATTTGGTAAATCATAAAAAACCATTTTGTGCTGAAAGACGATAATATGGTCCTACAATCACCAGTCCCATCAATAGTAGGTAAGGATAGTAATTTGTAGTCGGGATGCGTGGTTCATTCCTCACTCTACGAACAAAAGGGTTTGGCCCCTAATACATCTGGGCTCAAGATCCAATATGCCTAGATCCATCCCTCATATCATCTATTGTGCACTTCATCTTGGGAGCCTTTGTATGATGGACAGATCCTGAAGATCCTCTATCCTCATCTTGTTTAAGAATTGGCCTCTTGGGCTCGGTTGGGGGGTGAATTTGCTAGCTAGGATGTGACTGGAAAGTTTGGTTCATTTGGTAGGCATGGTGTTAGACTGGTGGAGCTGTTTGGGCTTAGATCAAGTGATTTAGAGTTTCTAGGATATTATTCACCGTTTGAGTTAAGGTGTTTACATCCATGGGGGGATAGGCTGATGTTGATGTGAAATGTGAATAACCAGGGGTGATGGTCCCTGGACTCGCATTGGAACTAGTAAAGGGTGTATGGGAGGACTGTTTATGGTTAGATTTGTGACTCTGCCCGGAGGGTACATTCCAGGCGGTAGAGTTTGGACATTTTGGGTTGGGTTATGAATTGGACCACCGGACAGTGGTGGTGCTGGAACACCGGCTTGATTATGGCTTCTCATATTTACCATGATGGAGACTCAGTTGGAAATCTATTCGATATCTTACAAATGGTGTCATCTGTTAAAGGTAAAAACTCTGGAGTATGTCACGAGCCAATTTACAAAAGGAAAAGGTATAGGGTCTACCTACTAAGCACTCAGATGCTTAAGTTAGTACATTGATCTTACTTGAAGAAGAAGATAAGTACTAATAAAAAATGTATAAAGCATATGAGTTACCTTCACAATGAGAATGAGAGTGTTATTTATATCTTTCTAAAGGAATATTCCCCTGATATTCTAGAATTGTGTTAGATTTAGTTGTAATCGCCTCATCGAGGTCTTTGGGACACCCCAGGGACTCGACCCACGATTTGGCCACCTGGATAAGATAGGCGGCCTCGGGCCTTAAGCCTCGGGTCCCCAAGACCTTAGGAAGGGTCCTCGGGTTGGCCTCAACTACATAAACTACTCCAGGGGTACTTTGGTAATTATGCTCGGGGTCAAAATTTTATCCCACATCACTAACAATATCAAATATTATTTATGTGACATAAAACAAGGCTCCTTCATAATACAGATACTATAACGCCCCGATCCCTCAGGGAACTAGGACTTCTATTAGCCATGCTATTTTCAACCCAATTTCAAACCACGGGCACGAAATTTAAGAAAAAATGGACGGAGTTTTCCCTATATATAGAACTATCTAAAACCTGCAAACATCAACATACAACCACAAGACCATAATCCACATACACATTTCATTTCATCCTTAAAAGCATGCAAGTCAACTAGGCAACAAAGTAAAGATTACAATTTATTTCAACATTACAAGCCATTCATAACTATCAATACATTCTAAACTTAACTTTACAAGTACAAAACTGAATTCAATGACAATCCATGTAACACCCCGATCCCTCTCGAGACCGGGAGTTCTATCAATCAATCTAATCACAACCCAAATCCAAAAATCAAAGTTTAGATACAAATATTTCAAATGCGCAAATAACGATGAAACACTCACCTTAGACGCTCCTAGACGCTAGGAAAACCTCGTAGGATGCCTCGGAAACCGCTCCGTGCAAGCTCACGCGAAGATTTGATGATTTGATGTTGAATTGTTTTTTTTTTCTTCTCTCCCATTTTCGGCCAACTGCCCACTGTTTTCAGCTGGATTTTTTTTTAATTTTATGTGCTATATTGTGCTATTTTAAAAGATGACTTAAGTCCTCAAGTCAATGCTTGGTCAAACTACTTAAAAATTGGTCAATTAGGCTCATTTTAAGCATTTTAAGGCTAAAACAAGTAACATAAATCAAATTCCAGTTAAATACAACTTAAAACACTAAAATTAAAACACTAAATACTAGTTTTCACTATTTGCTGAGGACTGAAAATCATTTCCTAACTATCTCTCTCGATATGTTATGCACTTTGCGATAATAAAAGAATAACAATTAAATCTCAAAGAATTTTAGAAATATATCATTTTTGAAAAATATCATAGTTTAAAATTTACTCCGGCTCGGAGCTACTTTTCATTTAATTGAAAACCGAGCCTTTAAGTGCAAGAAAAATAAAACCGATTGACATCAATATGAAAAATAGTTGATATTCCGTTAAAATAATTAGCTCAAGTATTATTCTAATTACTTCTAAAATAAATATAAAAATAAAGCTTCAAAAAAAAGATTAACTAAAAATAAATACAAAACCAATGCCAACATTTAAGATGTCACTTAGTTAAATACAATTAAATGCCATTAAATGCATGCCGGGTTCGGATTATCACATCATTCCCTCCTTAAAACAATTGCGTCCTCGCAATTATTCTTCCAATAGAACTCTGCATCATCTGAAATCCAATTCTGACTAATCTTTATTGGTTGAAGAATCCCGTTGACACGAATATCGAAGAAGAATAAAATTCCAACCAAGCGCCGAGATAATACCAATAAAGACTAAAGCAAAGATACTGTAGATGTCATTAATACTACACAATAACGACAAGAAGAATATCCCACGCACGAATCTCAATAGAAGTCTAACTATTACTACCCGAGAATCCCCAAGTAAGAAACCAAGTAGAGGTTCAAACAAAGATTCCATCTAGAGGTCCAAGAAATACACCGCTGGTCATGAATTTCATAGAAGAATTCCCTATTAAGAGTGCTAAAGAAAATACTAAGAAACCCAATCAAATATACTTCCAAAGTTCCAAGAAGCCTACCAAATAATAACCCTAAGGAACAACGAATTAGATTCCGAGTTTTGCTATCAAATGCTGACAAGAATGTCAAAGGAAATAGTAGAGAAAATATAATGTGCCCAATAAGACAACCAAGTTGAATAACATCCATAGTTTCCCAGATGAATGAAAAATCCAAGGATAGACACCGAACTGGTGAACAATCTACCGAAACCAAACTCTGAGGCCACTTCACTGTTTGCCACGTGAGAACTTCATACAACTTTGCCAATAAGAAAAATACCAATAGAACGCCCAATAAGAATTTCAAAGAATGCCCTAAGTAGTATTATACAATAAGTCTGATAGGAACTCCAAATACCAAACCTACTGAGGAACACTGAAGAAGATATCTGAAACAATGCTTCAATAAAAAAGTAGTCAAGTTTGCCCAATAAGTAAATACTAAATAAATGGCCACTAAGGATCCTAGAGAATGCCATTGAAGAATTTCCAATCAGGGATGCCAATATCACACCAATAAAGACCAAGACACGTATACCATAGATAATACTGTGCAGTAAGGCAGATTGAAATCCCATTAACCAAGTCCACCAAAAAGTGCCAACAAAAGTCCCCAAAGAACACCCATTAAGAAAACCAAAGAATGATCCAAAGAATAACCAAATAAAACCCCAAGAGAAAGCTACTCTTTCACAACTGTTAAGCACAGAGGAGGATCATAGAGATTCGCCAATAATCGAGCTCCAAAAGCAAACACCAATTCCCAAATAAAGGCTAGTCAAATGCCATTCATTTCCTTCCAATCCATACACCTTGAAAACCCAGCGGTGAACCACTTTCTTCAGGGGAGAAGAGGACTTACTTACCATTTCCATAAGACATGTATGAATGCCAATATATCACAATTATACATATGCCCTAAGCTATTATGCAAGCAAGTTTACAAAATAGTTTATTCAACAAAGTCACTCAATCACGACAATCAAGTCAAGCATAACATAATCAATTCAAATCATGGCATAGCTAATTCAAGACATTCCAAGACACACATTACAAGCAACACTTCAAGCAAATAACAATCCATGAGATCAATTCGATTCACGATGCCAATTCAATAGGTCAATTCAATGCACAACTAGACATTTCACCTTTCCTGAGAAACATTTAACACATAACACATAGCTATATCACATAAGTGCATACATTCAAGTCAAGACACACAATCTCACATACAAGCATACACTTTCAAGACACACTTAACAAGCACACATTCAAGGGTCACTACCCACCAGACCGAGGACCCTGTCCCTGCTTATGAGCTAGACAAGCTCTGATACCACTTGTAACACCCCGATCCCTCTCGAGACCGGGAGTTCTATCAATCAATCTAATCACAACCCAAATCAAAAAATCAAAGTTTAGATACAAATATTTCAAATGTGCAAATAGCGATGAAATCCTCACCTTAGACGCTCCTAGATGCTAGGAAAACCTCGTCGGACGCCTTGGAAACCATTCCGTGCAAGCTCACGCGAAGATTTGATGATTTGATGATTTGATGTTGAATTGTTTTTTTTTTTCTTCTCTCCCATTTTCGGCCAGCTGCCCACTGTTTTCAGCTGGGTTTTTTTTTTAATTTTATGTGCTATATTGTGCTATTTTAAAAGATGACTTAAGTCCTCAAGTCAATGCTTGGTCAAACTACTTAAAAATTGGTCAATTAGGCTCATTTTAAGCATTTTAAGGCTAAAACAAGTAACATAAATCCAATTCCAGTTAAATACAACTCAAAACACTAAAATTAAAACACTAAATACTAGTTTTCACTATTTGCTGAGGACTGAAAATCATTTCCTATCTATCTCTCTCGTATGCTATGCACTTTGCGATAATAAAAGAATAACAATTAAATCTCAAAGAATTTTAGAAATATATCATTTTTGAAAAGTATCATAGTTTAAAATTTACTCCGGCTCGGAGCTACTTTTCATTTAATTGAAAACCGAGCCTTTAAGTGCAAGAAAAATAAAACCGATTGACATCAATATGAAAAATAGTTGATATTCCGTTAAAATAATTAGCTCAAGTATTATTCTAGTTACTTCTAAAAGAAATATGAAAATAAAGCTTCAAAGAAATGTTTAACTAAAAATAAACACAAATCCAATGTCAACATTTAAGATGTCACTTAGTTAAATGCAATTAAATGCCATTAAATGCATGCCGGGTTCGGGTTATCACAATCCACGTAAGCTAGCAATATTAACACGAAACTCTTGAGCCTTATTTTCTACCTCTGATAGCACATATCCTGAAAGGTGTTAGAAACGAGGGTGAGTATGCATCATGTATACTCAGTAAGGGAGGTGATGCAGCATACCAAGGAATGCTTTCATGAGATGCAACAAGGATAATAACATATACAACACAAAATAACAAAGCTAGTTAGACAAGTATTTAACCACATATAAAAAGGATACGGTTCCACGTTTGTCTTCAATCATGAGCCACGAGCCAAGATCTTTAAGCAAGTGCCGGCAAAACCCTTATTCCTCCAAAATGGGGTACTCCGGCTGTACCCGGATCCTACAACCCTTTCTTATGAGGTAGGTCCATATGCCCAGCAAGGTGAACCACGCCTCTGGGGTAGTGGAGTATACTCAGCGAGAGAAAGGGAATAGGTACCATGGTAGTCGAGGAAGCACGGCAAGCCCGATGCCGCCCATGTTTCTCAATGCTACCACGTCCGAAAAGGTTGCGCAACCCCGGGTCAAGATCACGAGAGCCAAGTATATCAAATATCACATAAGAGGAACGACAAAGTAGGCCGTCCTCGCAGTTAATCATAGATAACACGAAATGACACAAGATAGCAAGTAAATAACGCCTATAAACTTTATCAATTACTAAAGAATACAATCTAGAAACAGTAAAATAAGTTAAAATGCATAGAAGAGATGGAGATTCCCTCACCTTTAGTAAGCCAAACCTGTAAGAACATAGCTTAGGTTTACTCCAAACCTCTTTAAATCTACTCAAATGTGCAACCCGAGTTATTCATATAAGTATAACACTTTCATTATCCATTGCAATTTTATTATCATGATTAGCTCTAATATACATATAGCCCAAATATACAACTTAACTCATAAGATAGCATGAATCACACATCCTTCAAGTTAAACACTTAATACACACTACTATGTTTAAACATTAAGCATTACTCAATTACTAAACATGTTAAAAGAACTCAAACATGCATTATCCAAAGTGAAATCATGTACAAGATTATCTATATTCTCTAAGATCATTAAACATACACTAATTACTTTAGATTACAAGACATGTTAAAATGAAACTCCTATTAGCACTAAAACCCCATAAGCAACAAATTCACATTCTTTAATCAAGTTACTATTCATTTTCTTCTTCAATTCACTTATACACACAAACTCATTTTTCACATGTAATTAAGCTAGAAAGTTCACTCTACCACATCATTAGTTAGTATAGAAGGCATTAGAAGCATCAAAATATCATTAAGTTAAGATTATAAGCTATAAATTCCAATTACTTTACTACAACAATCAATAATCATCTAACTAGATCAGCTAACTTTATAGTTTACTTAATTAACAATCAAATGTAGCAACTATAGCCATTCAAATAACTAATAATGTAATAAGACTAAGCATTTGACAAGAAGTCCAATATACCTCTTTCCAAATGCTTAATAATCATGCCATAAACTTCACACAAGATAAAGAAGTCTAACTTCCCTAATCTCATGTAACTACTTTATGATGCAAATAAATCCCACGAAATCACATTTTTAAGCACATTAACTCAAAACACCGTAAAACCCTTTAGGTGATTTTAACTATAGCTACCTATTCCAGTTAGCCAAACCACACCATAATTACATTTTAAAGGCTTCCTAACACCTCTAAGGCTAACTACATATTCAACAAGTCAAGTTCCCTATTTCGTTCCAAAGTCCCATTTAGCTCAAGACCCAAATCAAGTCACATACAAACCACAAGTTTCCCAATTTATAAACCAATTATACTACACATCTAAATATATATTATGGCACCATTTAAAACCATGAAACTATACTTTAACCCACAATTATCTCAAAAGTCCCGATTTCTCCTTTATGCGTTTGTACAATAAGTACCTTAACCGATGTTCAATTAAATATCATAACCACTCATTTAGCACTACCTCACCCTATAAACACTAAACACAACGTTCAATTCTACCCGGATTCACATTTGACTTGAAAATCCCTTTATAAAGTTAGCTATTTTCGCGTTTTAACTAAGTTCCAAGCCAATTAACAACATGTGGTCATTAATCTATTTTTGTTAACATCTATAGCACCTACTTAAAGCATAAAATCATTCTCTAATTCACGTTTTATCGAAACCCTAAAAAAGAAATACTGTTCCTTGTCTCCTACAACTAAACATTTGCAATTAACCATTAAAGAAGCCAAACAACTATACAAACATGGTCTATATAGCATGTAGGTAACATATAAAGCAAGATTTAAACATTTCATAAACAACTAACTACAAATCTAAGAATTTCATAAAATGATACAAATATTAAATATGCAAAATAATACAAAATCCCTCACCTAAGCAAGATGGAGAAGGCTTGAACATGCTCTATGGAAGCTCAAATATACTCCTATGCAAGCACCAAAGATCAAATTGCAAGATTTTGGAATTTCTCTTTTTTTTTTCTTTCTTTCCCGTTTGTTCTCTGCCTCAATTTCTATTCTTTTTCCTTTGTTTTGGTTGGTTGACTTGTTATGAGTTATAATATGATATAATATAATATAATATATGTATATATAAGCAGGTATATATATATATATATAGATTAATATAGTTTAATTAGTTTAACTAGTTTTCTACTATTCCTACAGTACTTAAAATATTTTTGTAACTCACATTCCCAACATGTTACGCACATAAAATTTATAAATGTGTGCCTAGAAATATGTATATAGTGAAGGAAAAATACGAAATTCGAGAAATAAAATACTTTAATTTTTTTTCCGGGCTCAGGGTTTATTTTTAAATTATGAAAATAATTTATTAAATGTAAGAAAATAATTTTAGATAATGTAAATAAAAAAATATTAGGTTAACCGTGTCATATAAATTAGTTGAATGTAGTCTATATATTTTTTAAAGAAAGATGAAATTATCACATACATACAACATTTAAGATGACACAAAATTATATGCAATTAAGTATGATGTGCTACATGATAAGTCCAGGTATGCTATACACAAAAGAAACATTGAACGAATTTACGAAATAAAATAATTTAGGCCAATATGAAAGTAGATAAAATAAATAAAATAAAAGGAAACTCAATTTCGGGCTCATGAAATACTAGTCAATTAAATGTACTCAAATAAACATAAGATAATTATTCATTCATGTAAACCATTTAGATGTAATTAAAGAAATATAATTATTAAATGTAATTATAAGAAAATAACTAGCCTGAGCTCGGGTGCTACTTATTCAATTATTTGAAAATAATGTAAACTAGCATCTAAATGCAATAAAATAATTTTTAATAATTATTTTACCAAGGTAATTGCCTCATTTAAATTTACTAAATATTATTTGCACGTATTTCAAAAAATATGAAAATAGTGTAAATAAATGAATAATTTAACATAAACATGTAATTATAACCAAATATTTAAAGTAAACATATAATTACATGCAAGTAGATACTATTAGCTACATGGTAGGTCAGGGTGTCATACTCCCCCCTCCTTCAAACAATTGTGTCTTCGCAATTGCTTCTTTCAAGAGAACTCCACACAAGCACACTGAACTCCTTGGATAAGAACCTTGAATGCGAATATTACAGAAAATACCATGGAGAAGTACCAAGGAAACCAATATGAACTTTCATATAGAAATCCCAGCAAGTGGCCAAAGAGAATTCCAAATAATAAATTCCGAATAGGGACACCAAAAATAAGGCTTCGCTTACGAGCACCAACTCAAAAAGTCTGAATAGAATTCCTCGGAATAGGAGCTCCTTTGTTTTTGAATACCAATATAAGAATTCCATATATGATGATTAAATATTCGAATACCAATATAAGAATTCCATATATGATGATTGAATAAGAAGTCCCGTCGAGAGTCTCAAATGAAAATACCAAGGATAATACCTAACAAGAATCCACGTTCTGAATACCGATAAAATAGTGAAAAAGGATACCCAATTTGAATCCCAAACTTACTTCTAGAAGTACTTCTTTTTGTTCACTAACATAAACTACTGTCGGCTCTACTAGTTCACATCTTCAGGAGACCCACTTCTGGCTTCCTCAATAAGAAGAGTGTTTACTTACCATTTTCAAAGGGGTAATATATGTATGCAATTGATTCGATTTAAAATAAACTCTTAATACATATTATTACAAATAACTAAGGCAAATAGATACTTAAGGAATCAATTAAATGTTCCTACCACATAATCTTCACATATTGCGCATACACACCACATAAATGTACTCATAGTCACATAGTACACGCATCACATATTTTCCATTACTACATGAATAAGTCACCTAGGTGCACACGAAATTACACATTTGCACATTTTGCACATTCGTTAGGTTAACACAGTGTGGCACAAGAGTACATATTTTCATTCAAAGACACACACAAGGATTACATGCAAGCACATTCCTATTCAAAACATATTCTACATACACGCACTCGAGGGTTGCTACCCGACAGATCGAGGATCATATCCCGGCTGAGAGCTAACTAAGCTCTGATATCACAACTGTAACGCCCTGATCCCTCACGGAACCAGAACTTCTATTAGCCATGCTATTCTCAACCTAATTCCAAACTCTGGGCACGAAATTTAAGAAAAAAAGGACAGAGTTTCCCCTATATATAGGACTATCTAGAAACCTGCAAATATCAACATACAACCACAAGACCATAATCCACATACACATTCCATTTCATCTTTCCAAGCATGCAAGTCAACTAGGAAACAAATTAAAGATTACAAGTTATTACAACATTACAAGTCATTCATAACTATCAATACATTCTAAACTTAACTTTACAAGTACAAAATTGAATTCAATGACAATCCACGTAAGCCAGCAATATTAACACGAAACTCTCGAACCTTCTTTTCTACCTCTGATAGCACAGATCCTGAAAGGTATTAGAAACGAGGATGAGTATACAATATGTATACTAAGTGAGGGAGGTAATGCAGCATACCGAGGAATGCTTTCATGAGATACAACAAGGATAATAACATATACAACACAAAATAACAAAGCTAGTTAGACAAGTATTTAACCACGTATAAAAAGGATACGGTTCCACGTTTGTCTTCAATCACGAGCCACGAACCAAGATCTTCAAACAAGTGCCGGCAAGACCCTTATTCCTCCAAAATGGGGTACTCCGGATGTACCCGGATCCTACGACCCTTTCTTATGAGGTAGGTCTATATGCCCAACAAGGTGAACCACGCCTCTAGGGTAGTGGAGTATACTCAGCGAGAGAAAGGGAATAGGCCATGGTAGTCGAGAGAGCACGACAAGCCCGATGCCACCCGTGTTTCTCAACGCTACCATATCTGAAAAGGTTGCGCAACCCCGGGTCAAGATCACAAGAGACAAGTATATCAAATATCACATAAGAGGAACGACAAAGTAGGCCGTCATCGCAGTTAATCACAGATAACACGAAAAGACACAAGATAGCAAGTAAATAATGCCTATAAACTTTATCAGTTACTAAAGAGTACAATCTAGAAATAGTAAAATACGTTAAAATGCACAGAAGAGATGAAGATTCCCTCACCTTTAGTATGCCAAACATGTAAGTGCATAGCTTAGATTTACTCCAAACCTCTTTGAATCTATTCAAATGTGCAACCCCTAGTTAATCATATAAGTATAACACTTTCATTATCCATTGCAATTCTATTATCGTGATTAGTTCTAATATACATATAGCCCAAATATACAACTTAACTCATAAGATAGCATGAATCACACATCCTTCAAGTTAAACACTTAATACACGCTACTACGTTTAAACACTTAGCATTACTCTATTACTAAACATGTTAAAAGAACTCTAACATGCATTATCCAAAGTGAAATCATGTACAAGATTATCTATATTCTCTAAGATCATTAAACATACACTAATTACTTTAGATTACAAGACATGTTAAAATGAAACTCCTATTAACACTAAAACACCATAAGCAACAAACTCACATTCTTTAATCAAGTTACTATACATACAAACTCATTTTTCACATGTAATTAAGCTAGAAAGTTCACTCTACCACATCATTAGTTAGCATAGAAGGCATTAGAAGCATTAAAATATCATTAAGTTGATATTATAAGTTATAAATTCCAATTACTTTACTACAACAATCAATAATCATCTAACTAGATGAGATAACTTTATAATTTACTTAATTAACAATCAAATGTACCAACTATAGCAATTCAAATAACTAATTATGCAATAAGACTAAGCATTTGACAAGAAGTCCAACATATCTCTTTCCAAATGCTTAATAATCATGTCATAAATTTCACACAAGATAAAGAACTTCAAGTCTAACTTCACTGATCTCACGTAACTACTTTATGATGCAACTAAATGCCACGAAATCACATTTTAAGCACATTAACTCAAAAATACCATAAAGCCCTTTAGGTGATTTTAACTATAGCTACCTATTCCAGTTAGCCAAACCACACCATAATTACATTTCAAAGGCTTCCTAACACATCTAAGGCTAACTACATATTCAACAAGTCAAGTTCCCCATTTCGTTCCAAAGTCCCCTTTAGCTCAAGACCCAAATCAAGTCACATACAAACCACAAGTTTCTCAATTCATAAACCAACTATACTACACATCTAAATACATATTATGGCACCATTTAAAACCATGAAACCACACTTTAATCCGCAATTATCTCAAAAGTCCCGATTTCTCCTTTATGCATTTGTACTACAAGTACCTTAACTGATGTTCAATTAAATGTCATAACTACTCATTTAACACTACCTCACCCTATAAACACTAAATACAATGTTCAATTCCACCCGGATTCACGTTTGACCCGAAAACCCCTTTATAAATTTAGCTATTTTTGCGTTTTAACTAAGTTCCAAGCCAATCAACTACACACTTGGTCATTAATCTATCTTTGTTAACATTTATAGCACCTACTTAAAGCATAGAATCATTCTCTAATTCACGTTTTATCGAAACCCTAAAAAAAATAACTATTCATTATCTCCTACAACTAAACATTTGCAATTAACCATTAAAGAAGCCAAACAACTCCACAAACATGGTCTATATAGCATGTAGGTAACATATAAAACAAGATTTAAACATTTCATAAGCAACTAACTACAAATCTAAGAATTTCATAAAATGATATAAACATTAAATATGCAAAATAATGCAAAATCCCTCACCTAAGAAAGATGAAGAAGGCTTAAACATCCTCTATGGATGCTCAAATATACTCCTATGCAAGCACCAAAGATAAAATGTTATAGTGAAGGAAAAATATGAAATTCGTGAAATAAAATACTTTAAATTTTTCCCCGCGCTCAGGGTTCATTTTTAAATGATGAAAATAATTCATTAAATGTAAGAAAATAATTTTATATAATGTAAATAAAAAAAAATTAGGTTAATCGTGTCATATAAATTAGTTGAACGTAGTCTATATATTTTTCAAAGAAAGATGAAATTATCACATACATACAACATATAAGATGACACAAAATTATATACAATTAAGTATGATGTGCTACATGATAGGTCCAGGTATGCTATACAAAAAAGAAACATTGAACGAATTCACAAAATAAAATAATTTAGGCCAATATGGAAGTAGATAAAATAAATAAAATAAAAGAAAACTCAATTTCGGGCTCGGGAAATACTAGTCAATTATATGTACTCAAATAAACATAAGATTATTATTTATTCATGTATACCATTTAGATGTAATTAAAGAAATATAATTAGTAAATGTAATTATAAGAAAATAACTAGCCCGAGCTCGGGTGCTACTTATTCAATTAATTGAAAATAATGTAAACTAGCATCTAAATGCAATAAAGTAATTTCTAATAATTATTTTACCAAGGTAATTGCCTCACTTAAATTTACTAAATATTGTTTGCACGTATTTCGAGAAATATGAAAGTAGTGTAAATAAATGAATAATTTAACATAAACATGTAATTATAACCAAACATTTAAAGTAAACACATAATTACATGCAAGTAGGTACTATTTGCTACATGGTGGGTTAGGGTGTCATAGATACAATACCCAGAAATATATTTACTAGCATCATTTGAGTTTCTGACAACAGTGGATCTAAAACTTGTGTTTAGTGAGGGGTTTTTTTTTGGGATAAGTTTAGTGAGGGTTAAAATGAGACAATTTAACAATTTCATATACAAGAGTGGAACCAAGAATTATTCTCAGTGGGAGCTAAAATATATAGTTTTTCAACTTTATGAGTACATTTGTTTTTGAGTAGGGGCTAATAAATTTTTTTAACTAAGAATACATAGCAATTTAATTTTGTTTTGAAAAAATACATAGAATTTTTAACATTTCTCTTTGTCAGTGGGGGCTGCAAGTTACATCCGCCATTGTGCATATGAGTAATTTTTTTTAATTTTTTTTTCAGTGGAGGGTAAATCATTTTTTTAGCCTAAAAGTATATTAAAACTGCACATATTTTCAAAAAAATGTAACCATAATTCACTTTTTAATAATTTTACCTTCAAAATTAATAGGACTGCAAATATAAGTCCATCCATGGTTACTGTTTCGATTTTCTTGTCCTAAATCTTCACCGACCGAGTAGTACTCTCTAAAACAAAACTAGTCTATGAGTACAAGTACACCAAACGCTCTAGTCAGATTTGATTCATGGACTCCAGTACTTTTTAGTCAAGGTAAATGATTAACTATTTACACTACATTTTTTTGAGGACCTCATCGCTGAACCGTGCCCTAGGGGACATCTTGGTGGTTTTAGTGGTCACCTCCATTTCCAACAATTAATGTCAGAAAAATTATAAAAAAAAGGTACGGTAAAGGAAATTTTAAGAAAAAGGTAAATAGTAAAAAATTTGGATGAGATACCACGCACATGCCCCACATATTTTGTTAAGATTTGTAATGAATTTTGACGACAACCATATTACACTTATTTATTAGGTTTAGGTCAAATTTCCTTTTTTGATAATTCAACTTGTTTTCTGACAAATAAATAAATAAATAATTTAACTGGTTTACAGGACAAGATAAAGGGTTTAATGGTATAGAAGCTTTTTTGTTTTTTTGTTTTTACTTATTTGTTCTTTAATTAGTTAATTTCGACTGCACTTGTGATTATAGCAATCATTATGAAAACAAAGAGCGAGAAAGTCGCAAAGGTTGGTAGAGTAATCGAGTAATGATTTGTTGTGATTTCAAAAGTCTCAATTTTCTGGAAATATTTTGTCAAGTTCCTAGTAATATTATTTTATTATGTTTGGTTTAGACTCAATATTTTTAGAAATGTTAACTAATATTTCAATAATTCTCCTAACCAAACAAAAAAGGAAATATAAAACAAAATGTACAAATAACAATACAATTTACATACTTTTGCTAATACGCGAGTAAAAACATGTTTAATGTATTAATACAACGTAAGTAAATTTATTTTTATAATTTATTTTAGCTTGACACTTCAAAATTAGAAACTTAAATTTATTATTTTAAAAAAATTATAAATTATAAATATAAAATAATTTATTATATTTTTATTATATTTTTAAATTTTATATTTATTTAATTTAAATCTACAATTAACATTAAAAATTTTAAATATAAATTTCTAGTGTAACTTAGAAAATTGATTATTTTATTTATTTCATTTCATTTTTTATTTTTATTGTTATTATTTTATTTATTCTAAATGTTTTTATTTTATTCTTACTAATTTTATTTTATTTGTTTTATTTTTATTGTTATTATTATATTTTTTCTAAATATTTTATTTTGTGTAGTTTTATTTTATTTTATTCTTACTAATTTTATTTTATCTTATTTTATTTATTTTATATTCTTATTCTATTTTACCAATTACTTTTTATTTTTATTTTATTTTATTTGATTTTGTGTTATCTTATTTTTATTACATTTTAGTATAATTTATATTTTTTTATTTTATTTGTTATTGTTTATTTTTTCTATTTTATATTTAGTTTATCTTATTTTATTTAATTTAATTTTCTTATTATTTATTTTATTTTATTTTTTACATTATATAATTTTATCTTTTGATAATTTTTGTCATTATTTTGTTTTGTTTTTCATAATTTTATTATTATTTTTAGTTATTTACTGTATCTATTTTTATTTTGTA
Source organism: Ehretia macrophylla (assembly GCA_037974665.1). Classification (NCBI taxonomy): domain Eukaryota; kingdom Viridiplantae; phylum Streptophyta; class Magnoliopsida; order Boraginales; family Ehretiaceae; genus Ehretia; species Ehretia macrophylla. The sequence continues at coordinate 81,215,333 of CM075771.1, read as the reverse complement.
TTTTGTAAGATGGGTATTTGGGTTTTTTATTTTTTCAATGTTATTCCCACGACTTGAGAATGTGATTCTCACTCTTTCACATGGGAATATAAATTGGCCAAATCATGAGAATATTACATTTTGAGAAATGTGATATTCCCAGTAACATTTTCTTATTCCTTGAACCAAATATGAGAATGTCATATTTCATAGTTCACATTCCTAGCAATCTTGTAATATTTCATGAAATAAACGCCCCTTATAAATATTAAGGGGCTCTTAACTGATTACGCTGCTTGATAGTTAGGAGATTAGGGTTCAAATCTCATGAGAGGAAAGCATGAAAAAAAAGAAGAAAAAATTGACCTAAAGCATGTGTCAGGGTGCGTTGGTGCATCACGGGATTTATAAGTGTAAAGGTGGATCCAATGCGGTTCGTCTAGGGATGACAACGGGTATCCGTTTTAACTAAAACTAATGGGTATCCGTCCGATAAAAACCCGATAACAAAGACCGACGGAGAAACCAATAGGTTTTGATTTTTATAAGTAGTAACCGATAGATAAACCGATAGATTTTGATTTTAGACCTTCAAGAAAACTAAAATCCGAAACCCGATTATATATTTATAATTTAAATAACTGAATAAATATAATGATATTAAATTAAAAAAATAATTTATTAACTAATTAATAAAAATCCATCATTTTGTGTGAATTTTCACGTCATTCATTTGCATTTCAATGTCATTTCATTTCCATTTCTCTTCATTTATTTTTCTTTTCTTTCTACTCCACTTTCTTTCACTAAAAAACAACCACACACATACCACTCTTCACTCTCTCACCGCACCAAAAACAAAAAATACCTTCACTTTCTCTCACCAACTCTAACTCTACTGCCACATTTTTGCCCTGTTGCAACCCTTTAATTGAACTAGTAAAAAAACTGTTGCTATAATTAGTTTTTAGCAACGATTTTTGTACCGGTTGCCTAAATATAATATTTTTGCAACTCTTTTTTCTAACCATTGTAGTATGTATCTTGAGTTCTGCCTTTTGCTAAGTAATAGATATCATTTTTACCTTTTGCAACGGTTTATCAAATTGGGATTACTTGCAACGCTTAATAGCGTTTTCTAAGACGAAATATTTGGTGGGATGATAAAAAACTTATTTCCAGCAAAATTTTAACAGGGCTAAAAAATTTTCCCTAAATTTGACTTGAAAGATTTCCCCATAATTTTACATAAAAAAATTTTCCCAAAAATTTTAGGTTTCCTAAACTCAACGTCTTTCACGATTCCAAAACAATCTGAATTATCTCCCTACGGCAAAGCTTCTCTTTTTTGTTTTTCTTTTGTCGAACCTGCTGTAGAGCTTCACCACACATGGTATAATTGGCTTCCTTTTTTTTTTTAACTTTTTGATTTCTCTCTTTCTATCAAATCAAATAGACGTTTTTATGAAATACTAACTGACGACGGGTTCCCGAGCTGAGCTAAATGAGCCGACCTTCTGATCAGAGATGGGCCAATCCGCGCTCCATCAGCAGCTCGCTCAGCCCAATAACCAACCCCAGATGACTGACCCGAACCCATTAACCCCGACCTCAGTTCCAGCTGTTCCGATGGGACATAAAGCACTGATGGGACATAAAGCTGCGTCGCATTAAATGTTGTCAGACCCAAACTTAGTATAAATAGAGCTCAACCCTCCTCACTTACTCTCTCTCTCGTTATTAATTGCTCTCAACTACTTTGCCAGCTCGGACATATTAATCATTCGCACGCCTGAGGGGAAAATCCGGGTCGTCACCCCGCCTTTTCCTTGCCTTCCTTGTGCAGGACCTGCAGCCGACCAGGAAAGTTTAGCTCGGAGTCGGATCAAAGGAGTCCAGCTCGGCCAAAGCAGCTTCCGAATGCAACTGTGAGACTTTCAACCTCGACAGTTTGGCGCCGTCTGTGGGAAACGACGAGTTCTATTGTAGCTCTCTTCGCCACTCATTGAGAAACCATCATGGTACAAACAAGAAGCCACAACATACCAGTAGAGGATTCGCCCAACCTAGAAGGGGACTCCGAAGCCGTGCAGGCGCCCAGCCAGAACCTGACCCAAGCCGACGTTGGAACGAGCCAACGTATACACTTAGCCACTCAAACTAACCCCGCAGCGGAAGGAGACCCTAACTCCAGCCTATCACCGGAGATAAGGATGATGCTGAGGATGTTCGAAGAACTCAAGGAACAGGTGGCCCGGCTGGCTGAGGGCCCCCTGGCACCGCAAGAGGCCGCGCCGCGGCCATCGCGCCCCCAGTTCCACATCCCGGAGTCTAGACGAAAACGGACGCAGGAAGAGGAGGGCTTCTACGAGCCAACACCAAGGTCCGACCCGGAGAGAGGTAAAAGGGCGGTTCTAGCCGACCCCGAGCAAGCAAAGACCGCGGCTGCCATAGCTAAAGTCATCAACCAACTCGGTGTAAGCCCACTCTCTCCAGAGGTGTTAGCCACGCCCCTACCCACTGGCAATCGAATGCCCAACCTGGCCATCTATAATGGAGACGGAGACCCTGCCAGCCACCTGCTCAATTTTGATCACCACATGACTCTGCACGACATGCCAGATCTCATGAAGGCGAAGACATTCCCGACCACCCTGGTTGGCAATGCTTTGGACTGGTTCCAAAAACTTCGTCCTGGATCAATTGCAAGCTTCCACCAGCTGGCGGAGGCCTTCCTATCCCGCTTCGCAGGAAGCCGCCGTGCCACCCGCCATACTTCTACATTGCTGTTGGTAAAACAGCATAGAGGGGAAACTTTGAGGGCCTACACGGCTAGGTTCAATGAAGAGTCCCTCCGAATTCCAAACTTAGAGGACTCCATGGCTCTGATGGCCTACCAGAGCGGGCTCAGGTCGGGCCCCCTCACATCTTCATTGGCGATCGACCCGGTGGATACCGTGTCTGAGTTAATGGTGCGAGCAGAAGGGTACATACACTCGGAGGAGATCCATCAGGCAAAAAGGGACGACGACAAGGAGAAAGAGGCTGGGAGGAAAGGAGAGGGTTCCCGAGCCCAACCCGGGGGCAAAGCTCAGAACGACCGAGGCAAGCAACCGCAACAGCCAAAGCCGAACCCCCGGTTCACTATGTTCACTCCCCTTAACACCTCGAGGGAACAGATTTTGATGGAGATCCAGCACCAGAACCACCTGCCTCCGGCTCCGAGAATGAAAGGCCGGCCTGATAAGCGCAATAAAACCAAGTATTGCCGCTACCACATGGACTATGGCCATACCACCGAAGAATGTAAAGACTTGAAGCAGGAGATCGAGGCACTGATTGCCCGAGGTCACCTTCGGAGGTATGTAGATCAACAGCCGACCCGAAATACGGAACAAAGGGATAGGGAGAGAAGTCCGACCAGGCGCCAGGTTGGGGGCGGACGACTGGCTGTGATTGAAACCATAGCGGGAGGGTTAGCGTCAGGAGGCGAGACCTCGGCAGGCAGAAAGGGTTATGTTCGTGCAGGGAGGGAATATGGACCAATGAAGGGACCGGCCCCGGGGATGCAAGAGATCACCTTCTCTTCAGAAGACTTGGAGGGGGTCATATTGCCTCACGACGACCCCCTGGTGATCAGCGCAGAGATAGCCAACTTCACCGTCAAAAGGCTGATGGTGGACACTGGGAGCTCGGCAGAAGTCTTGTTCCTCAGTGCTTTTGAGCAAATGGGGTTGGACAGGAGCCGACTCAGGCCATTGCGTGGTACTTTAGCAGGTTTCACCGGGCAGTCCCACCGAGCCGAAGGAGTCATCAACCTCCCGCTGAAGTTGGAGGATGGGGATAAGTGGGTGTCGATGCAGGCCAACTTCATTGTAATGAATTGTAGCTCCACCTACAACGGGATCTTAGGTCGGGTGGCGCTTAATCACTTCAGGGCTGTCCCCTCAACGTACCACCAGGCCCTGAAGTTCCCGACCCCGTCTGGGGTAGCCACCATCCGCGGGGCCCAGCTCTCAGCCCGGGAGTGCTATGAAAACTCGCTCCGACCCAAATATCAAATCGGCTGGGGACCGGACCTGCCCGAGGAAAATAGAGACGCTAAGAGAGGAAGCCCGGCTGAGGACCTTCACGAGTTGGAGCTCTCCGATGAAACAAAGAGAGCAAAGATTGGGAGTGAACTATCTGCCAACCTCAAGAAAGGTATAAGCCAATTCCTTCTGAAAAATGAACACATATTTGCATGGTCTGCTTCTGACATGACAGGTATTGACCCGGCTGTGATTGAGCATCACCTGAATGCCGACCCGAATCACTATCCGGTAAAACAGAAGCGCCGGCACTTTCATTATGATAAACAACAAATCATTGCGGAAGAAGTGGACAAGTTGGTGAACGCCGGCCACATTAGGGAAATACAGTACCCAACCTGGCTGTCCAATGTGGTGCTGGTGACGAAGTCTTCGGGTGGATGGAGACTATGTATTGATTTTACCGACCTCAACAAAGCTTGCCCCAAGGATTGCTTCCCCCTGCCGCGGATTGACCAAATGGTGGACGCCACCTCCGGGTTCGAGCTGCTCTCCTTCATGGATGCCTTCAAAGGTTATAATCAGATCAAGATGGCCCCCGGGGACAGAGAGAAGACCGCCTTCACCACCGATAAAGGATTGTACTACTATGAGGTCATGCCCTTTGGCCTCAAGAATGCGGGAGCCACATACACTCGGATGGTGAATAAGGTCTTCAAGAACCAGATTGGCCGGAACATGGAGATCTATGTAGATGACATGTTGGTCAAGAGTAGGAGGGCGGAAGATCATGTATCCGACCTGGCTGAGGCCTTCGCCGTGATGGAGCACTTTGGGATAAAATTGAACCCGAAAAAGTGCGCATTCGGCGTCAAGGCAGGCAAGTTCCTGGGCTTCATGGTAACAGCCCGCGGAATAGAAGCCAACCCGGAGAAAGTCCAGGCGATCCTAGACCTAGCGCCCCCTACCTGCGTGAAGGACGTCCAGGTGTTGGCAGGAAAAGTCGCAGCACTGAGCAGATTCATGTCCAGGTCGGCTGACAAGTGCGCTCCCCTATTCAGAATATTGAGGAACCCTAAGAACTTTGAATGGACTGAGGAATGCCAAAACGCATTCCAGGAGCTGAAAAGGTACTTAGCCTCGCCACCTCTTTTATCCCGACCTGAGGTGGGAGAGGAGCTGCTAATATACTTGGCATGCTCGGGAACAGCGGTGGCGGCGGCGCTAATCCGAGAAGAAGGCAAGGAGCAGAAGCCGGTCTACTACGTTAGTAAAACCTTGCAGGGAGCCGAGGCGAGATACTCCCCCTTGGAGAAACTCGCCCTCGCGCTCATCACGGCGGCTAGAAAGTTGAAGCCATACTTTGATGCTCATCCGATTAAAGTCATGACTGATGCTCCGCTCAAATCCATCATGCACAAGCCAGAGGCGTCGGGCAGGCTACTGAAGTGGGCAGTTGAGCTGAGTCAATTCGACATCAACTACCAGCCCAGGACAGCCATCAAAGCCCAAGCCATTGCTGACTTTGTCGTAGAGTGCACTGCCCGAGCAGAGTATGACCCGGAGGAAGTGTGGAAGGTCCATGTCGATGGGGCCTCAGGGAAGTCTGGGAGCGGAGCTGGGGTGGTCATCCTCGACCCAAACCGGCATGAGCACCAGTACTCCCTCAAGTTCACCTTCTCGGCATCCAACAATGAAGCGGAGTATGAAGCGGTGATTGCAGGGTTAAAAATTGCTGCTCATCTCGGGGCACAGACAATCGATCTAAGCACCGATTCTCAGTTGGTTGCTAGTCAGATATCTGGGGAGTTCGAAGCCAAGGACAGTGCTATGCTAGCCTACCTCAACAGAGTCAAGGATTTGACCTCAACACTCAGAAGGTTCACCATACAGCAGGTTCCCAGGGAAGAGAATATGAAGGCCGACGCCCTATCCAGGCTAGCCTTGGGAGAGAGCCGACCTGCCCTTGTCCACGTGGAAGAAGTGTCTGAACCTAGTATCCAGTTGGGGGTACAAGCGGTAGCCGAGCTCAACTTAAATCCAGATTGGACCAAACCAATCATGGACTACTTGGAGGGGGGTATGACCCCGGAGGATGAAAAAGCTGCTCGGAAACTAATGAAGCAGGCCTCAAGGTTTGTCATAATCGCCGGGCAGCTCTACAAAAGAGCCTACACCTGGCCTCTTTTGAAATGTATCGCACCAGAAGAAGGAAACTATGTACTCCGGGAGATCCGTGAAGGGGGATGTGGAAGCCCCTTGGGGGGTAAAGCTTTGGCTCGGAAGGCGTTAAGACACGGCTATTTTTGGCCAACCTTAGAGCAAGATGCCAAAGAGTATGTAAAAAAGTGCGACACCTGCCAGAGGTTCACTAACGTACAGCGGAAGCCTGCTGTTGACCTCACAGCGATGATGAGCCCTTGACCGTTCTATCAGTGGGGCCTAGACATCATCGGCCCCTTGCCGATCGGTGTAGGCCAAAAGAAACACGCATTCGTGGCCGTAAACTACTTCACTAAATGGCCCGAGCCCGAAGGCGTTGCCACAATAACACAAAAGGCAACTTGGGATTTCGTATGGAAAAATATCATTTGCCGATTTGGGGTACCAAAGGTCATCGTTACCGACCACGGCAAGCAATTTGAAAGTGCATACTTTCGAGGCAAATGTGCTGAGATTGGGATCGACCTCAGATTCTCGTCTGTTGCTCACCCTCAAAGTAATCGCCAAGTCGAAAGGACTAACCAAATCATTTTGCAGGGTCTGAAAACCAAGCTGGAGGAAGCAGAGGGCCAATGGGCATCAGTTCTCCCAGAAGTGATGTGGGCTCAGCGGACCAATGTCAGCTCGGCGACGGGAGAATCGCCCTTCGAACTGACCTTCGGCACTCAAGCGGTTCTGCCAGTGGAGATTGGATCTCCAACCAGTAGGACCCTCCTCCATGACCCAGAAATAAACGGAGCACGGATCCGTGAAGAGCTCGACCTCGCCGAAGAGCTCCGAGCTAAAGCTCAAATCAGAATGCTGGCCAGCAAAGCCGCAATGAAAAGAGCCTTCTCCAAACAAGTCAAACCTAAGCCTATTAAGGTCGGCGACCTCGTACTTAGAAAGGCCATCTTTTTGCCGCGCTCCACTAACAAGCTTTCCCCGACCTGGGAGGGACCCTACGAAGTCATGAAAGAAGTCCGGCCCGGGACCTTCTACCTTCGAGACAAGAACGAAAAACTGTTAAAGAATGCATGGCATTCAGAACATCTGAAGCGGTATTTTGTATAAAAGCCGCCTCGAGCCGGAATATTTTGTCCACGGCCACGAGCCGCAATATTTTGTAAAACGGCCCCGAGCCAAGGTATTTTGTAAAGGCCCCGGGCCGAAACATTACTTGTACGAATTCAATACAATACGATTTTGTAAACCAGTGCAATTCCCGACTCGGGAATAAATACACAAACCAACACAATACCCGACCCGGGCGTAAATGCTGCGACTGTGAAACGACTCGAACGAAGATTAACGTGGTGGCCACGCTTAATCACCAGCTCGGACTAAGTTCCAGCTCGGGTATAATTGATAACAATTTGTTTTGCCAGTTCGGATTAAGTTCCAACTCGGTGCATTCCGGCCTCAGGTCGGTATATTAGCTTGGGTCTAAGCTCGAGCTCAATACTTGTCGACATTAGTTTGACCATTTTTATAAACGGACTGACGAGTTCGGATCGGTAACCGTAATGAGTTGCCCTTGTTATGCCAGCTCGGATAAGGATGTTAAAACATTAGTCGCGTCCAGCTCGGATTATAACAACTAAGTTTGTACGGACCATTAAAAATTGGTCCGACCAGACTAACGGGAAAAAATTTGCGGAAAGAAAAGTGCATGTATGCGAACTCAATTAAAAGGCAAATGAACCCAAAATAAATATTTCATTAAAAACCGGAAGTTTTTACAAAGGCCCAGCTCGGGCAAGATTACAATAGCCCTACTAGGGAGGCGTTGCTAATTCTATTTTGGCGCGACAGCGGAGGTGGTCGCCTCAGCTTCATCCCCAACCTGGTCCAGGCCCTTCTGGACAAACTCAGTAACCTCCTTGGCCTGCGATATCAGGTCGGAGGAAAGCTCGGGGATCTCCCAGAATTCTGGCGGCGGGACCTCCAAGATCTCGATGTAGTCGTTCTTGGAGGATGGAAAGAAAGTCTTCGCTCTCTCCCGAGCCGCAACTTGACCCCGGAAGTAGAACTCCATTTCCGCGTATTTTTCCATGGCCCCGCCTTCCGTGGCCAACCAGTCCACCGTCGCGTCGCTGGTTTTGAAGGCCTCCACCGCCTTCTCCCCGTGGACGCCGACCCGCTCCGCCAACTCCTTGAACTTTGCCTCTGCCTCCCGCTTCTCTCGCTTGTAGCGATCGACGTCCTGGGCCGCGGCTTCACGTCGGCCCTTCTCTAGGTCTAGCTCCTTCCTTAAGCGCTCGACCTCCGCCGCATCAGCCCTCTGCCTCTGAGCGGCTTCCTCTCTCACTGTCTCAAGCTCGGCTCGGGAATCCACGTACCGTTGCTCGAGCTCAACGCAGTGAGGTTGTGCCTTGATTAAGAAGTTTGGGGGATGTGAGACTCGGCCTGTTCAGCAGAAGATAAAGCAATTAGCCGAGCTAAGAATGCGATCCCTATGTAAGATGGATAGGGACTTACCGTAACAATGGCCGTCCTCAAGTCCAGCGAGAGTTGCTCGGCTGGGACCGTCGCCAGTTTGGGGTCGCGATCCACCTTGGACGCTTCCATGATGTGCTGGTCGGGAGGACTGAACTCCGACTCCTTGCCCTTTCCGGAGTGCCCGGGCCGAGGCCGCTTTCTGTTCTCGGATCGGGGGGAGGAGCGCTCCGGGATCGTTAGGCCCGACCCAGATTTCTTCGACAATGGGGACCCCGAAGCCCCTTTTGAAGAGATCTCGGGACCGACCTCACGCCCTTGGCCGCTGTGGCGTTGCCTCTGGCCTTGTCCAGTGCCGCCCGGTCCTGACCGAGCAGAAGCATCACCACTGACTTCGCCCTTCCTCCGCACCTGGGCGTACGCGAGCTTCTTCATATCCTCCATATCTGCAAAAGGTAAAGAGCAAAGGGAATCAAAAGTGAGTCGAAGACCCAGCTAAAGCGAAGTTAATAGAACGGGACGGGAGGTCGGACGCCAATCCTGCAAACTGACCGTCTTCTGAGTCGGTCCAGTGATGTGCTTTCTGGTCAGTAATCAGGTTGGGATGATGCTTTGAGAGGTCGGGCTCCCAACCAAATAACTTAGAATCCCAGATTCGCTCCCATTTCAGCACACTGTCAATGTCTATCAGCATCCCGGGCGCGGGCTTGAGCACTGCCACTTCCCTACGCTCCTCCTTTGAAAGTTTAGGGTCATCATTGACGGTTTTCCTCAGACTCAGGAGCCAGTCTAGCCTACATCCAGGATTCACAGATGACTCCACCCAGTAATAATCATTATGCCAGCCCTTGTTAGATGAGTGCCACTTGGTGAATATGGAGTGGCCGACCCGAGCTGCGAAGTGGAACCACCCTGGTTGCTTCGGGTTGGGCTTACATACGAAGAAATGCCTGAATCGACGCAAGGTCGGCTCCACTCCCTTCTCCAAACAGAACACGTAGAAAGCCACCATTATGGCCCAACCGTTCGGTGACATCTGACCCGGGCTGAGCTCGAAATGGTTCAGGATTCCAACGATGAAGCCAGGGAGGGGGAGCTGGATGACGTCGAAGGCCAGATCATATATGGTGTAGTGGTTGGCTGGGGGGTAACACGCCGATTCTTGCCGACCTGGAACCTTCAACTTGTGATGCCGATCAACCGACCAGTTCCTCAGTCTTGCGTTCGCCATCTGCACGGTGGAATGACACTCTCACTTGCAGCAGGCAAACAACTGCTCGATCCTCTTCCCCCGAATTGAAGAAGCGCTAGCTGAAGCTGTGCTCCGGGGTCGAACAGCACTGACTGGAACAGCCTCGATCGGCTCGGTGGCAGCCACCCCGGCTAAGAATTCTTGCGGTATTTCAATGCCCTCCAGTCGATTCAGCGGCTCCTCATCCCCCCCGACATCGAATTCTCCCAGGTCGGCCATAGGGTCCTCTTCTGCCTCTTCTCGCACCAGTCTAACCCCAATAACTTGGCAGTCGTCGTCACTCTCCTCGCGATTGGATTTCCGAGCCGGCCCTGAGGACGAGCTGGTGCTCTCTCCGCCACGGATCCTGTTCGAGGTAGATGCCGAGCTCGGCGGACTTTCATCTCCGCCATAAGACCTTACTTCCATTGCCTGAGAATCTTCTGATTCCGACCTCCCCATCCTGTCTACAGCAAATACAAATGTACAGGAATGACTAAAGGGAGTCGGGACGTACCTAATGCTCCCAACTGCGGAGTGTGGCCGACTCTTCTGGTCCAAGCTGCAGAATCCCGAGAATATTCTTTCCGAGCTAGTTGTGTCCGACCACTCTTGCGTCCGACCTAAATTCCTTGAGAAATAGAAAGTGAAGTATGCAGTGAAATCTCGGAGGAGGTGGCCCTATTTATAGGCGCCCGTGAAATTCGCCTCGGGAAGGCCAAACGTCGCGTCTCGTCAGAACCGCCAGGTGACGTGGCAGCCATCCGTTGGGCATGCACTGCTGACGGGGCCATCCCTACTCTATCGGGGGCAGGCACCGACAGCTCGGGATTAGCTCCTACCTCTAGATCTCGCCCACTCGATCTCGACTGGGGGGGGGGGGGAATTGACGAGGGGTTCCCGAGCTGAGCTAAATTAGCCGACCTTCTGATCAGAGATGGGCCAATCCGCGCTCCATCAGCAGCTCGCTCAGCCCAATGACCAACCCCAGATGACTGACCCGACCCCATTAACCCCGACCTCAGTTCCAGCTGTTCCGATGGGACATAAAGCACTGATGGGACATAAAGCTGCGTCGCATTAAATGTTGTCAGACCCAAACTTAGTATAAATAGAGCTCAACCCTCCTCACTTACTCTCTCTCTCGTTATTAATTGCTCTCAACTACTTTGCCAGCTCGGACATATTAATCATTCGCACGCCTGAGGGGAAAATCCGGGTCGTCACCCCGCCTTTTCCTTGCCTTCCTTGTGCAGGACCTGCAGCCGACCAGGAAAGTTTAGCTCGGAGTCGGATCAAAGGAGTCCAGCTCGGCCAAAGCAGCTTCCGAATGCAACTGTGAGACTTTCAACTTCGACATTAACTCTTTTTTTTTCCCTTTTTTTATGCAATACTCTCCTCAGACTTTGTTTTTCACTCTCTGCCTTCTCTCTTTTTCTCTAATCAAACAAAACCTTTTATAGTTTTATCTTATTTCTCTAAATCATCCTCTTGGTGCAGACTTTCAAAACATTACTGCTCTTGGTTGAGGAATTGGAAATCAATTTTAGTATTAAACTTGGCAATTGTGTATCACCCAGTACTTGTGGTAAGCGTTCTAACTTTTAATTCTAGATTACTGAGATTGGGTTATCATTATTCATGTCTTAGATTGCCAAAAGATAGCATGGAGATGATGTATTCTCGTTCTTGGTATTGATTAATTTAGGGTTCTTGTTTGGGGCATGAGATTTGGGGATTTTGTTCAATTGTATTTGACAGGATATTATTGACAACTAATACCTGTACTATGTTATTAGTTATTGTCTAAACTTTCTGTTCACTGCAACCATGTCAGCTTTCAGTTGCTTCCTCTCTATAATGGCTTGTGGTGGCTTTTGTACCCCATCTATTTGGTCGAGTAATTTTGGAGAATTGATAATTAGTATACCAAAATTCCATTGTTAATAGCATTGCACATGTGATTTATCTCCTTTATGTTGCTGAAATCTACTTTTGCAGCATTTACAGTAGAGTTTGAAATTTTGCTAATCAATGAATCTAATATGGAGAACAAATATTTTTGAACAAAATTAATTGATTTCTTACATTGCAGTGAGTATTCCTCATGAAGTTATACGACTCTATATTAATTTGTTCAAAAGGCTTGGGAAATTCATCACATTCCCTGTGGCATTCATTAATCCTCTCCAAGTCCTGCAAAACTCTATAAAAGTGAAATAACCCTTAAAGTATATGATCTTAATGGCTCCCTAGAATATTCCAATCAGATTTTAAAGCAATGAAAAATCAAAGCATAACAAAATGAAGCTCAAAACTCGAGTTTGACACTTTGAAGACAGCTCAGACACACTTTACCAAAATAGTCATAACTTCTTCTAGAAAAGTTCAATTGATGCACCGTTTGAAATGTTGGAAACTAGACTCATAGATCTTTCCAACCATATATAAATCATTAGCTAAGTTCTTCCCAATTGGTGCAGTTTTTTCTGTGAAGTTGGGTCATAAAACAGATTTTTGCTGTCTATGTTTTAGGTTGTTAGTTTTTGCATGTATGCCTTTTATAGCACTATCAGCATAAAGAAGGATTCCAGTGCACATATAATTAATGAAGATCAATACATAGGAAAATTTGTATTTCATCCTTGGATATCCATTAATGATGCACTTAAGCCTATAACCAAAAAAACAGTTTGTATATAGAAAAAAAAATGGTTAAGTGGTCCATTTCGATAGAACAAGCATATCATTTGTTTGGAAGTATTACATTTTTGGCTAGGATTGAGCTGAGTTCATTATTACATGTCTATTAGTTCAAGAGACTTGCCGCAAGTTCATTCACGGTTCTACTGAACTTTATTTCAGAACTGTCATTTATTTTTGTGTGTTTTAGCTTCTTTACAAGATTGTATTGTCTCTGCCTTTTACATTATGTTAAACAATTTTGTGCTGTATAAGTGTTAACTATTTCATCAACTACTCATAACTAGTGAAGGGAAATTTGAGTATTTTTTTTTCTTTTTCCTCCTTTTCCAAGTGTTAAGTGTTAGTATATTTTATGGTATAGCAAAAGTATGAAATTCCTCCTCAAGCAAAAAGATGGGTATTGAGTGATATTATTCTTCATGGAAATGCTACAAAAGTCAAATTAAGAAGAAACACTACACTAGTTACATAAATGATGAAGAAAGGTGGAGAAATCGTCCAACAAAGGTTCCAATTGGCCACTTTAGGAATCTTTTAAACTATTGGAAAAATGAAAATGTGAAGGTAATAATTCAAGTAGTAAATATCCATTTGTAAGGTATTTTATTTTACCATTTTACTAATAAATTTTTATCTAATGTAGACAACTAGTGACAATAATACAGCTAACAGGGCTAAGTTGAAGTACATGCATCGATTTGGTCCAGAAAGCTATGCAGTAATATGTGAAGATTTGGTAAGTTTGTTTACTCACTAACTGATATATTTGCTAAGGTCTTCATATTTTTTCTATCAATTACATATGTATACATATCTAAATTTACTTATTAACACTTTTTTTCATATTGGAATAGAAAGAAAAAAGTGAAAATCATAAAGAGCCGACACAAGTGGAGTTGTTCATAGAAACTCACAGAAATAAGAAGGGAAAGAAATCAAATGTAGAGACAGACAACATGATTGTAAGATTTGAAATGATTTTACTGAATATTCTTATGATTTGTAGATTTCTTTAATAATATTCTTCTAGTATTTAATTTAATTCCTATAACTTACACAGTCCCAACTTGAAGAGTTTTCTAAAGACTCTGAACAACGCCCATAAGATATTTTCACTATGGCTTTTGGAAAGGAAAAACCTGGAGGTGTCCGTACTTATGGACAAGGAGTGACTCCATCTTCCTTAAAGAAACAACTTCAAATTAAGGAAGTGGAAAAAGGCCATAAAGAAAAGGAAGAATATATGAAGGAAGATTTCAAAAAGAAAATGGATGAACATGCCAATCATGTTCCAAATGGAGTTCATGCAGTGCTAAAGAATTTTAAGCAAATGAACCTTGGTTTGATTATCGATGCTGATGTTCTTCCACCTTTATTAAGCCAAGCTTCTTGTGACAAGGATAGTGTTTTTGCACATGACAACGAGGTAATTATTTTTAACCTGATTATTTAATATTTAAGCTTGATTTCTTGTAAATCTTGGGTTTCATGTTTTAGCTTCTTGTGAGTTTATTATTGTAATTTCTTAGAATTTTGACTACTATTTTTTATATTGAATTTGATAATGAGCTAGCTTACTTTTTTTATTATAGTTTTCCATGTTGAATATGCAATATACTATACTTATATTTTTTTAATTGCTTTGTTTGACATATTATAACAATTTTTTTTTTCTATGTATGTAGGGACAAACTTAAAATTCAGACAAAAATGCTTATGAAGATAGGGAAGAGGAATGGGATATGTAGCAAAATTGAAATTTTGGTTTGATGTGATGTCATTTATCGCTCAACTATATGTTGGTTTCTCTTTTTTGCTAGGAATATGTTGGTTTCTCTTGCTCAACTATAAGTTTTATTTTTTAATTTTTCTGGTGATGATTAGCTAGAAATACTACCTTAGATTGAATTGTTTTGGATAGTGATATGATTCTTATGTTTAAGAAAATTATTTGGCTACTTATTATATTCATTATTATTACATTGCAATATCAAATGTATCAGTTATGACTTTTTTTTTGAATTAAGATAAATTGTTGTTTATGCTTTTCAGGTCTAGCGAAATAATTGGCGAATTTGTTAATGAATGTAAATTATTATTGTAATAACTGATAAAAATCGTTTCAAAAGGTACTAAAATTGTTGCTAGTACTTATCAAAACTGTTGCAACAACTTATAAAAGTGTTACCAAAAGAATAAAATTCATTGCTAGTACTCAACAAAATTGTTGCAATAACTAAAAAAAAATGTTACAAAAGGTATTAAAAGTGTTGTTAGTTTTCATTGAAATCGTTGCAATAACTAACAAGCTCTGTTGCAAAAAGTATCAAAAGGGTTGTTAGTACTCATCAAAATAGTTGCAATTTTACAAAAATTGTTATTAAAAGTGTTGCCTATACTCAAAACACCGTTGTAATAATATACTAACACCGTTACCAAAAGTATTAAAATTGTTGCTAATACTCAAAAGAACTGTTGTGATAACGGTTGAAAACGTTACGAAAAGTACTAAAACCATTGCTAATATTAATCAAAACCGTTGCAATAAATAATAAAAATTGTTGCAAACGTGACAAAAGGTATTAAAACTGTTGCTAATACATAAAAGAACCGTTGCAATATTTGAAAGAAAATGTTACAAAAAGTATTAAAACCATTACTAGTACTAATCAAAGCTGTTGCAATAAATAATAAAAACTGTTACAAAAAGTATTAAAAACCGTTATTATTACCCTTTAAAACCGTTGCAAATAGAAAGACGTTTATAATGGAGTCTTTAGATAAAACCGTTGCTAAAAGTATCAATAGCAACAATTTTTTACCGTTACTATTTACTTGTAAAAAACCGTTGCAATATAGAATAGACAACGAAAGCGGATTCAACGGTAAAAAAACCGTTGCATAAAGTCATTTGCAACGGTTTTTAGTTTATTTGCAATGCTTTTCAAGGGTTGCAAGAAGTCTAAAATGTTGTAGATCTCTCTTTCTCACTCTTGTTTCTTTTTGGTTTCGGGTTCATTACACTTTGTCCCATTTCTTTTCCTCCATGATCCAAACATACAATTAGAAATATTACAGCAATAGCAACATCAATCGCGTCATCATCATCATCATAATATTTGTTTCGATTCAAGGTGCTTAATCTTACACATGGTGACATTTCAATAAGTTATCAAATTTGTCTTCTATATAGTATTCTCAGCCGTTTGTGCTCTTTCCATGGCTTTTAGCCACTCGCTTGGGCTTCATCTTTCTTTGTAACGGGTTAGGCCTTTCTTTTGTTGCAGATTTTCTTCCTTTTTGCACTAGAATGTTTTGGCTCGGATGATAATGTGGTGTTTTTAGCCAGATCTATGATTCTCATCTCTAGATCTATTGTGCTCATGTACAAATCTGATTCTTATGTATTTTATTTCATTTCTATATTTATTTACATCCTATGTTATTGATGATTTATTTGATATATGATCTGTTTTTCTATATAAATTATATATATTTTTTAAAATTTTTGATTTCGATTTCGGTTTCGGTTTCGACTATCCATGGTTTTTTGTATAGTTATCGGTTTCATGATAATGGTTTTTAAAACAGTTGGTTTTCAGTTTCAGTTTCTATTATAGGTTATGTTAAATGGTTTCGGTTTCAATTTTGTTAAAAAGTACAGTTAACCGAACCGCTACTATTTGATATTGATCTAAAGCATATGTCAGGGTGCGTTGATGTATCACGGGATTTATAAGTGTAAAGGTGGATCCAATGTGCTTCGTCGTGGTCAACAAAGAGAAAGAGAGAAAAGGGAAAATCACATAACAAGAACCTTTAAATAGGAATTATTACATTAACATACGTCCACCGGATCAAATCGGAGGATGTTTAAGAACAAACAGGATGGGGTTGAAAAGGGGTTGCAAGATCACTATATATCTCCGACCCGTCATCTCGTATATAAACGTGAAATGAGTAGTCGAAACACAAAACTTATGATCTGAAATTGAAAATTGAATAAAGATCGTCAAACGATACATACGACAAGACTTGGGCTACTAGTAGTAAGCAGTAACAGTGTAAACTGTCTGCAATGCTGTTAGAACGAGGAGGATAATGGCAGCAGCTACCGATAGGACAGTCCAAACATTTTTGAAGTACTCAATTTTCAAGATTTCAAACGACCCAAGACAAAAGCCCTTTAATCATGCCGCAACTCTTCGATAACAGGATCGTTTGTCCATATAGTCATCAATCTCCGCAAGTAATTCATCATATAGGAAGTGTCCCATATTAGCTTCCAGGAAGAGATCCTCAAAAAGGCTGACGACGTCTCCGGCCTTACCTAATGTTTGTTTAATGATCCCTTTCTGCTCAAGTAACTTGACATCCTCGGAGGACTTAATAAGACTGCTCATTAGGATAGCATATGAAGACATGTGATATGTACCTTAAGAATTTAACTGCTCGAAAGTTACGAGGTTCCTAAGGATTCGAGTTGTGGTCCTGTCTATCGACAGACATGGGATTGTTAGAATTCCATTCTTAAAAGTTATATCAACCAATTGGTCACGGGGGTCACCTGTCACAAGCTGAATTCCACCTAGGTGAAGATCTGTCGCAGAATATTCCCGTTTCACAAGGTAGGGCGGATCCTGGATGACTTGGATTGCCGTTTCTTCAATGTTGTCAATGTAAACATGATGCAACATATGAAGAATGTGCATGATATTCTTAGCGGTCAAGAAATAAGAATTTCTGTCAATTGCATCTCTTGTCTGATATAAAGCTGAACTGAAGAAAGAAAGAGCGTATCTATGGAGCGGGTAAAGAAAATAATTTTGGTCACAAAACATCTGTATTGTGTCAAACAAAATCACCAGAACAGAAAATGGAATTTGGTTTTCAAGTACTGCAAAATCTTGTTGAAGCTCTTGAACCAACCATGTGTTTCCCAATAGGGAGTCACGATAATAAGATCCACTAGTGTGAAAAATCTCTGTATATCTGATAAAGATTTCAAGCATGAAGCAACCATCAACTAGCAATATCTGCATCATCTCAGGCGGTTCCAACTCGAATTTTTCTTCGTAGGATCTACGTGCTTCCGTCTCCAGATTTCTTACGACCTTGACACACTCGTCCAGAGCTTGTCTTGGAGCTCTAGTTCTTTTGAGTAGGTACATCATGTACGTCCATTTGTGCGTTTCAGTTACTATGAACTCGTGTTGACGATGGTGAAGAGGTTCAATAGACACAATATGAGGGCTATATGGATCTTTGTAGAGATCCGTTTCTCTTCTTGGAGCTTTATAAATGACTGGCTTCCATCCCTCGTTTCCATCTAAACCTATCCTGTCTTGTACAGATTGGAGCCACGCTGAATGATTGGCCACCTCTTCAAATTCATCGGGTCTAGTATCCCATTCCAATTTCTTAGACAAACTGCTGATCCAAAACCAAGAAAGATGAAGAAGCCGGGAAAGAAAAAAGGTACTCGTGTATTATGTTACTGCTTGGAATTATTAGAATATATACTTATATCATGTTGAAAAATCATAAATTATAAAATCATCTTATACGATCTTTGAACACTTCACCTAGCACACCAGTTAATTTTAGAATAAAATTTATGATTCTTGACAGAAATTAAGAAAAGAGAAAAAGCAAATGCCTCTCAATGAGTCTAATGGGAATTTGTTAGTCGATTAATTACTAATATATATTAACATGCTCAGCGACAAAAGTAAGCTTCAGCTAAAGATTGAGAGCACAATACCTAGATTGCCTGTTTCTCAACATTTAGACAGGGTCGTGCTTCGAACTGTAGTGGATCTGTTTGCTTGATAGACATAAGGATGAAAAACTCAATTAGTTAGTAACACATATATATACAAGGTGTTTAGCTATTCGTAGAAGATAGGAACAGACCCCATTGAAATATCGGATTTTTTTTCTCTTGGTTCCCCTAGTCATTCCTTTTTTTTTTTTTTTCGGTTCGCCCATCATTTTGTTTACTACACCTCTCTACCAACAAAGTCTATATCTTTCTCATAAAATTCATTTCTATTTTAGAGACCCTTAACATATATAGTCCAACACCAGGCAAGTATAATTAATAATTAAATCATTATGTTAGGGAAGAAGGTATTATTGTTTTTCTTTTTGATTTGTGACTTTACATTCTCTAATTGGTAGCTCCATAGGAATAGACATTAAAGGAATAAATATAGACTGTGTAAATGAGAACGGAATAAATGACATATTTTGTTAATATTGGGTGGGGTGGGGGAGGATAGATTTGATGAGCAACAATTTTAAGAGCGCATGAGATGCTGGTGGTATTGCAACATTATTTTAGCACCAGTGCTCGTAATGCAGTGATTTTAACCTAGTTGACGTATACTTGGCAAAGCTTGATTTCAGGTTGTTGACAATTAAATGCTGGAAAGACTATAAGAGAAAGATAATTCTATTTCCTTTGCGTTTTATCATCAAATATTTATTAAATTAAGTGATGAATTCAGCAAACGTTGATATAGGAAGAATTTGTTTAGAATGGCTCAAGACACTACGGGGTACCTTATTCTTTGTTTACAGCTTGGGAGGAAGACTTTTCAAGATTCGGGAGAACATTGCTTTGAGTGTGTATGTGGCTCAAGAGACTACCGGGTACTTTATTCTTTGTTTACAACTTGTGAGAAAGAATTTTCTACATTCGGGAGAACGTTGCTTTGCGTGTCTATGTGTAATTTTATTTAACACTCCTTCACTTTTGATAATTAAGATTTAGTATTTATACTTTTTAATATATGAGTGTTACAGTCTTTCGTTAGTCAGCTACTAGTTTTACATTAAAAAATTGATAAAAGATGTTTTTGCCTTTATTACGTGAGAGAAGAAAAAAACTATCTAAAAGTTCTCATCTAACTGCCTTTTTCTTTTGTGTATGTTCACATAATCTAACTATACAAATATATAGAATAGAAACTATTTAAATTAATAATCTTGGAACTACCTAAATTCTATTAATTTAGCGGGATATCAAGTTATCGATAATTATTAATTTATAAAGATAGACATGTTATTAATGAATTGAGGGTCATAATCAATGAGTTGGAGTACTATCAGAAAATAGATATTAGCAACCTCTTCAATTTCCTCGGTGAAAATGGTACAAATACAGAGGTTCTGAGCCTAGATGAGATCATTGGCAACATGCCTTATACTTAAAGTATCAGTGACACTACAAACTTCTTGTTATAATAAAGCAATTTCAGGACTTTTAGACACATTGCGTACAATTAAATATAAAATTCAGCTAGATTTAAAGTTCAACAAAAGACAAGCTACTATTGATTAGTATTTTGAAAAAACTTAATAGCCGATTTATTATGTACTTTTAGCTGATTATTAATTTATAAAATATCTGGGTCTATAAAGCACAAATAATATATTTTAAATGTATTATCTTATAATTTTATCAAAATTATTAATTTTTTACACTTGTTCCAAGTTGGTACCAGATAATTTTATTATTTAAAAAATTATTAATTTATTGAGTATTAATTTAAAGAGGTTCTACTATAATTCTATCATAATTTTACCAATATTATAGTGAGATTCATGTCTTAAATCTAAATTAAGAACAAGGTTAATTGTTAATCTTGATTTTATATGTTGAATGCAATAAATAAATAGAATAATTCTCTTTGAAGCAATTCAAGCTTTTAGAGTCTAGTTAATTATAGAAGAACTTGAGTTCAAGTCTCTCTACTACTCATTTGAGACAAATATGATCGTGTACTAGGTACAATCCCCTCTACACAAAAGGGTGCATGATGTATGATAATAAATATATTATTATCCTTTTTTAATGTTATAAACTTTTAAACGAGGTGATCATTTATTATTATGAATTTGTTTAACGTTCTAGGGTTTTAGCTTCAGTTCAGTATAAGCTTGTCTCTATGCTTGATTATGTTGTCAAGCAAATCTTTTACCACAATATTATTCATGTTATAAAAATATATGTCACTTAATGTTTAGGGAGAATAACATGAATAGTCCCCATTGTTTGTTCAAGATTTATTTTAGTCCCCATTATTTTAAAAATCTTAAAAAGGTCTAAAACAAGTCAGAATGGTCCTCACCATTAATCCCCATTATCTCTAATAATGTTGCGGAGCTTGCGGTGCTAAAAGAAGGATTGAAACAGGTGCAGTCCATGGAGATTGATAAAATGGAGATCGAATCTGACTCTCAGGTGATTATGCAGCTTGTTCGACAAAGTGTCCCGACTCACAATCCACTTAAAGCATCCTTGGCGGATTGTCATAATATCTTAAGGAATTATGAGGGCTACCTACTGAAGCATGTCTTCCGAGAAGCTAACAAGTGTGCAGTTTGACTTGCAAATTTTGGCTTACAACAGGTGTTAAGAGTTCAGATACTCGATCACCCTCCGATGGCCTACGTCCTTTGTTAGATTATGATAAAATAGGTGAAACATCTCCTAGATTCGTATCTTTTTAATCTCCAGCTTTAGCCTCCATTGTAATTAAAAAAAAAATCCTAACACACCTAAAACAAACCTTATTTAAACCCAAAATTGAACCTTAAAATCAAAGGCATCACCAATTGTAATCCCCAAGCAAATTATCGGCTAGAGTTTGACGACGTTTCAACTACAAGGTAGATTGGTTTTTGGAAGGAATGGTGTATGTTCGAAGGCTAAATAGAGATTTTGCACCAACTTACGGTATGGAATTCGTTGTTTTTTTTGTTTCGATTGGGATTAGGCAAAACCCTAATCCCAAATCAATTCTACAATTAGGGTTTTTTATTTGACCCTAATCCCAAATTAAGTTGGGATAACCCTAATCCCAAATGAAATTAATATTAATATTAATCTAATATTTTAATAGATTTCTTTTTGCATCTCTTGCAGCCTGAGTTTGCTTTTGCAAACAATTATGTGGATAAGTTCATGCTTTTATAATTTTTGCAAGAAAAAATGTTGTTAAACAAGTCATCTTATCCTTTTGCAGGTCGAGAATGTAAAGTTTTACTGCAAGAAATTACTGAACTTGTTGGCAAAAGGCTTGCTTCCTTTTTTTTTTGTCAAAGAAAGGCTTGCGAGGCTTGTATCTGACAACAAAGAACTGAAACAATTGTTTATTTGCTTTGCATCTGGAAGTAGATATTAACAATCACTTTTTCATGATACCTTTCTCATGGAAGTTTATAGACACTCAAGCTGAATCCATTGCAGTGGAAATATTCTTAGGAGAGGGAGAAGGACTAAATTGAATTGTTTTCAAGACAGTAGGGACTTAATTAAACATTGTAGGGATTTGACGAAAATGTCCTCCAATTTCTAGTCACGTGACACGCACGTGACCATTATTCTATCAAATTTAGTTGATATTTTAACGGTAAGGACCATTTGGACTTGTTTTAGAAACATTGGCGATATTTTTGAGCATTTATCTTTGGTAAACAATGAGGATTATTCATGCTATTCTCCCTAATGTTTACATGGTTTACGTGAGACTCTCAATTTGTCTGATTGTTTTTTCGCTCAGTTTCAAAGCTGAGTGGAAGAAATATAGAGCGTACCTGTGAAGTAACGCAATTTTTCATTCATAAACTTCTGAATCGTGTCAAATAAACTCACCAGGATCGCAAATGGGATTTTATTTTCGACTAGTGCGAAATCTTGTTAAAGATCTTGAACCAACCGCTTGTTTTCAATGTGAAATGTTAATATTTTTATTCATTTTTTCAAATTTTTTTTAGATATATATGTATTCTTAGTTTAAAAAATTAATTTGTCCCCACTAAAAATAAAATGTTTATATAGTTAAAAAATTATATATTTTATCTTTTATTGAAAAAAATTCATGAATCTGCCCCTGGTCCAACTTGCCCCTGAGGAAATACAATGCTTAAACAAACTATGCAATCGATGTTCTTATCATTTCAATATTTTCTCCTTTACACCTTAAATATTTTTTTTCACGAAATAGTATTTTTGAACACTGTATATAATGAGAGCCATAAAATATAACCTTATTAAATTAGCTTGCCATTCGTTGCTTCCAAATTTAAATATATTGTTGTTTCGAATACCACTAGGAAAACCAACGTTTTATATTTGTAAACAAAATTTTTGATAATTCAACTGGTTTTCTAACAATAAATAAATAAATAATTCAACTGGTTTACAGGACAAGTTAAAGGGTTTAATGGCAACGAAGCTTTTTTAACCTATTCGTTCAATAATTAGTTAATTTCGACTGCGCTTATTATTATTGTAACTATCATTATGAAAAAAGAGAGAGAAAGCCGCAAGGGTTGGTAGAGTAATTGGTTAACAACTTATTGTGTGGCTTCAAAAGTCTCAAATTTGAACTTACACATTTTTATTATAGATATTGCCTAGCCCTCAACTGATTACTCCATTTAGTAATTGGGAGATTAAGGTTTGAACCTCATGAGCTAGGGATAAAAAAAAATTAACTTAAAACATGTGTTAGAGCGCTTTAGTGTATCATGGGATTTTTAACCTTAGAAGTGTATCAATGTGGTCAACAAAGAGAAAGAGAGAAAAGGGAAAATCACGTAACAAGAACGATGATTGTCCTTTAAATAAGAATTAGGCTAATTTATTGAAATGATTCTAGATCTTTACATTTTTTGACATTTAAGTTCCCTATCTTTTATTTTGAACAAAATGGTCATTCAAGTCCCTTATTTTTCATTTTAGACAAAATGGTCTATCATCTTTCATTTTGGTAACAATCGTTAGTTTTTGAAGTAAAATCCGTTAAAAAAATAATGTTAGTGAGCACATGAATGACATGTGGTTCCAAAATTCACAAATCTTTAAGGATAAAATTGTCACACGGTAAAATATAAGCAACCTAAAGTTTATGCATTTTATGGCCATGTGTCCTTCACGTGCTCACTAACGTTATTTTTTGACATATTTTACTCTAAAGACTATTGACTGATAAGTGACTTAAATGTCAAAAAAGTCAAACATGTAAAACTATTTCGATAAATTAAATTGTTACATTAATCGTACATCCATCGGATAAAATCGGAGGATGTTTAGGAAAGAGAGACTGTATCTACTATCTATCATCTCGCATATAGACGTGAAATGAGGAGTCGAAGCATAAAACTTATTACCTGAAATTGAAAAATTTGAACATTGACGAAGGGGACCTCGAGCTGAGGTAAGATACCCACACCGAACTGAGGCGGGCTAATCCGAGCCAAGCCCAACATATTCAACTAATGCCCAACTTGAATGTCGATTCGACCTCACCCCGACCCAGGAAAACGCCAACCTAAGTCCCATATGTTCTGATGGGACATAAAGTTACACCATATTAAATGCTGTTAGGTCCGAATTTAGTAAAAATAGAGTTCAATCCCTTCATTTCAATGATAACTTGTCATTAAATGCTCTCAGCTACTTCACCAGCTCAGACATACTAATTATTCGCATGCCCGAGGAAAAAATCTGGGTCATCACCCCACATTTTCCTTCCCTTTCCTTGTGCAGGTTAAGCGGCCAACCTGAAAGTTTAGCTCGGAGCCCAACCCGAAAATCTAGGTCAGGGAGCCGACTTAAAAATCCAGCTCACCAGGAGTAGCCAATCAACTTGAACTGTGAGATTCCCAACCTCGACAGTTTGGCGCCGTTTGCGGAACCGAGTTCTTTCTATCACTCTTCTCACCACTCATTGAGAAACCATCATGGTACAAACGAGAAGCCACAGCGCACCGGTAGAGGACTCGCCCAACCCGGATGGAGACCTCGAAACCACGCAAGTGCCTAGCCAATACCAAACATAAACCGACGTTAGAGCGAGCCAACATATACACTTAGCCTCAGAAACTAACCCTTCTACAAATGGAGACCCCAACTCCAGCCTATCACTAGAGATAAGGATGATACTCAGAATGTTTGAGGAACTAAAGGAGCAGGTAACCCGGCTAGCTACAAAACACCCAGTTCCACAAGCAGCTACGCCGCGGCCCGCGCGTCCATAATTTCACAATCCAGCAATAGGGCGAACCCGAGCGTAAGACGGAGAAGGCTTCCAAGAGTCGGTGGCCAGGCTCGTCGAGGCGAGAGACAAAAGAGCAACCCATGCCTACCCCGAGCAGGCCAAGACTGCAGCTGCCATAGCCAAGGTCATTAACCAGCTCGGTGTTAGCCCACTCTCACCTGAGGTACTGGCGACGCCGTTGCCCACCTGCAATCGGATGCCCAACCTGGCCGTCTATAATGGAGATGGAGACCTAGCCAGTCACCTGCTCAACTTTGATCACCATATGACTCTACATGATATGACCGACTTGATGAAGACGAAGACATTCCCGACTATACTAGTTGGCAATGCCTTCGACTGGTTCTAAAAACTTTATCCCAGCTTTATTGCAAATTTTCATCAGCTAGCTGAGGCTTTCTTGTCCCGCTTCATGGGAAG
Source organism: Ehretia macrophylla (assembly GCA_037974665.1). Classification (NCBI taxonomy): domain Eukaryota; kingdom Viridiplantae; phylum Streptophyta; class Magnoliopsida; order Boraginales; family Ehretiaceae; genus Ehretia; species Ehretia macrophylla. The sequence goes on along the minus strand of CM075771.1, from coordinate 81,190,251 downwards.
CCGATGTGCAACCCGCCACACTTCATCATTGTTGTCGGTGAAGCAGCATAGAGGAAAAAGTCTAAGGGCTTACACAGCCCGATTCAATGAAGAGTCCCTCAGAATACCTAATCTGGAGAACTCCATGGCGTTAATGGCCTACCAAAATAGACTCAGGTTAGGCCCCCTTACGTCATCTTTGGCCATCAACCCCGTGGATACTATAGCCGAGTTGATGGTACGAGCAGAAGGGTACATACATTCAGAATAAATCCATCAAGCAAAGAGGGATGACGACAAGGAGAAGGAAGCCGGTAAGAAATGAGAGATCTCTTGAGCCCAACCTGGGGGTAAAATCCAAAATGACCGACGTAAGCAGCCTCAGCAGCTGAAGCAAAACCCCCGATTTACTATGTTCACTCCCCTTAACACCGCAAGGGAGCAGATCCTGATGGAGATCCAGTACCAGAACCACCTGCTTCCAGCGCTGAGGATGAAAGGCCGACCTGAGAAGCGCAATAGGACCAAGTATTGCTGCTACCATATAGACTACGGCCATACCACCAAGGAGTGCAAAGACTTGAAATAAGAGATCGAAGCACTGATAGCCCGAGGTTACCTCTGAAGGTACGTAGATCAAGAGCTGACCCGGAGTCAAGATCAGAGAGACAGAGAGAGAAGTCCACCTAGGTGCCAGGATGGGGGCAGACGTTTGGCTGTGATTGAGACCATCGCAGGGGGATTAACGTCGGGTAGGGAGACCTCGGCTCGCAAGAAGGGTTATGTTCGAGCTGGAAGGGAGTATGAGCTAGCGCGGGGTCCGATCCCGAAGATAAAAGAGCTCACTTTCTCCTCAGAAAACTTTGAGGGTGTGAAATTGCCCCATGACGACTCACTGGTGATTAACGCTGAAATAACCAACTTCACCGTGAAGAGGCTGATGGTGGACACCAGGAGCTCGGTAGAAGTCCTATTCTTGAAGGCATTTGAGCCAATGGGATTGAATAGGAGCAGGCTCAGGCCATTGAGTGGTACCTTAGCTGGATTCACCAGACATACCCACCGAGCTGAAGGAGTTATCAATCTCCCACTAAAGCTGGAAGACGGAGACAAGCGGGTTTCAATGCAGGCCAACTTCATTGTAATGGATTGCAAATTCACTTACAATGGGATCTTAGGTTGGGTAGAGCTTAACCATTTCAGGGCCGTTCTTTCAACTCACCACCAAGCCCTGAGATTCCCAACCCCAGGCGGCACGGCCACCATCCGCGGAGCCCAGCTCTCAGCTCGGGAATTTTATGAAAACTCTCTCATTCTTAAATATCAGGTTGGTTGGGGACCAAATTTGCCCGAGAAAAAGAGGGAGCCCGACTGAAGACCTTCAGGCGGTGGAGCTCTCTGATGAAAGAAAGAGAGCAAAGGTCGGGAGTGAACTCTCTAACGACTTTAAGAAAGGTATAAGCCACTTTCTTCTGAAAAATGAGCACATATTTGCATGGTCTGCCTCTGAATGACAGGTATTGACTCGAGTGTGATTGAGCATCACCTAAATGCCGACCCAAATCACTATCCGATAAAGCAGAAGCGCAGGCATTTCCATTATGATAAACAACAGATCATAGCAGAAGAGGTGGATAAGTTGGTAGACGCCGGCCACATAAAAGAAATCCAATACCCAACCTGGTTATTCAACGTGTACTGGTGACCAAGTCCTCAGGTGGATGGAGACTGTGTATTGACTTTATCGACCTCAATAAAGCCTACCTCAATGACTGCTTTCCTCTACCTCGGATTGATCAGATGGTGGATGCCACCTCCGGGTTTGAGCTACTCTCTTTCATGGATGCTTTCAAATGCTATAACCAGATCAATATGGCTCTCGGAGATAAAGAGAAAACTGCCTTCACCACCGATGAAGGCCTCTACTACTATGAGGTCATGCCTTTTGGCCTCAAGAATGCTGGAGCTAGCTACACTCAGATAGTGAACAAGGCTTTCAAAAATCAGATTGGCTGAAATATAGAGATCTATGTAGATGACATGTTGGTCAAAAGTAGAAAGGCGAAAAACCTAGAAGCCAACCTGGGGAAGGTTCAGGCGATACTTGACCTGGCACCGACGACCTGCGTGAAGGACGTCCAGGTACTCACGGGCAAGGTCGCGGCGCTAAGCAGATTCATGTCCAGGTCAGCCGATAAGTGTGCTACTTTGTTCAAAGTATTGAGGAATCCTAAGAATTTCAAATGGACTACGGAATGCCAGAACACCTTCTGAGAGTTGAAAAGGTATCTAGCTTCGCCACCCCTACTATCCCGACCTGAGGTGGGGGAAGAGTTGGTACTATACTTGGCATGTTCAGGGATATCAGTGGCAGTAACACTACTCCGTGAAGAAGAGAAGGAGCAGAAGCCAGTCTATTATGTCCGCAAAACCTTGTAAGGGGCCGAGGTGAGGTATTTCTCCTTAGAAAAACTCGTCTTTGCGTTTATCACAGCGGCAAGAAAGCTAAAGCCATACTTCGATGCTCATCCAATTAAGGTCATGACGGATGCCCCGCTCAAGTCCATCATGCACAAGCCGGAGGCGTTGGGTAGGCTGTTGAAATGGGCAGTTGAGCTGAGTCAATTTGATATCACCTACTAGCCCAGAATAGCCATCAAAGCCCAAGCTATCGCAGACTTTATGGTGGAATGTACTAGCCGAGTTGAGCATGACTCGGAGGATGTGTGAAAAGTTCACGTAGACAGGGCGTTAGGGAAGTCTGGAAGCAGAGCCGGGGTAGTCATCCCTGACTAGACCCGGTATGAGCACCAATACTCCCTCAAGTTCGCCTTTTCGGCATCTAAAAATGAGGCTGAGTATGAAGCAGTGATCGCAAGCTTAAAAATTTTAGCTTAGCTCGGGGCACAATTAGCTGACCTGAGCACTGACTCTCAATTGGTTGCCAGTCAGATATTAGGAGAGTTCAAAACCAAGGACCATGCTATGCTGGCTTACCTCAATAGAGTTAAGGATTTGACCTCAGGGCTTAAGAGGTTCACGGTATAGCAAATTCTGAGGGAGGAGATTATAAAGGCTAACGCTCTGTCCAGGTTGGCCTTGGGCAAGAACTAACCTATACTGGTCCACGTGGAAGGAATCTCTGAACCAAGTATCCAGTTGGGGATGCAAGACGTGGCCGAGCTCAATTTAAGCCTAGATTGGACCAAACCAATCTTGGACTACTTGGAGGGGGTATGACCCCGGAAGATGAAAAAGCAGTTCGGAAACTCATGAAACAGGCCTCAAGGTTTGTTATAATAGTTGGATAACTCTACAAAAGAGCCTACACTTGGCCTCTCTTAAAGTGTGTTGGGCCCGATGAGGGAAACTATGTACTCCGGGAGATCCATGAAGGGGTATGTAGAAACCACTTGGGAGGCAAGGCCCTGACTTAGAAGGCATTGAGGGAAGGCTATTTTTGGCCAACCTTAGAACAAGATACCAAAGAGTATGTGAAAAAGTGCGACACCTACCAAAGGTTTGCCAATGTACAGAGAAAACCAATAATGAACCTCACGGTGATGATAAGCCTGTGGCCATTCTATCAGTGGGGTCTAGATATCATCAGCCCATTGCAAACCAGTGTTGGCTAAAAGAAGCACGCCTTCGTAGCTGTAGACTACTTCACTGAATGGCCTGAGGCTGAAAGTGTTGCTAGAATAACAGAAAATGCACCTTGGGATTTCGTATGGAAAAATATCATTTGTCGATTTGAGGTGCCAAAGGTTATCATCACCGACCACGACAAACAATTCGACAGTGTATACTTTCGAGGCAAATATGTTGAAATTGGATCGACCTCAGATTCTCATCTATTGCTCACCCTCAAAGTAATAGCCAAGTTGAAAAGACTAACCAAATCATTTTGCAAGGCTTGAAAACCAAACTGGAGGAAGAGGAGGGCCAATGGGCATCGATTTTTTCCGAGGTGTTGTGGCTCAGCGGACTACCACCAACTTGACAACGGGAGAATCGCCCTTCGAGCTGACCTTCGGTACTCAAGCGGTACTGCCAGTGGAGATCGAGTCTTCTACCAGTAGGACCCTCTACCATGATCCAGGAATAAACGAAGCCCTGATCTGTGAAGAGCACGACCTCGCTGAAGAGCTCCGAGCTAAAGCTCAAATCAGAATGTTGGCCAGCAAAGTTGCCATAGAAAGAGCCTTTGCCAAACAGGTCAAGCTTAAGCCTATTAAGGTTGGCGACCTCGTACTCAGAAAGGCCATCTTTTTGCCACGCTTGGGTAACAAGCTCTCCCCAACTTGGGAGGGACCGTACGAAGTTGTGAAAGAAGTCTGACCTGGAACCTTCTACTTCCGCGACAAGTACGGAAAACTACTGAAGAATGCATGACACTCAGAACACCTGAAGCGGTATTTTGTCTAAGGGCCCCGAGCCAAAATCTCTTGTAATGGCCCCCGAGCTGGATATTTTGTAACAGCCCCCGAGCCAAAATATCTTGTAGAGGCCCCGAGCCGAAACCTTTGTTAAGGCCCCGAGCCAAAGCATTGCTTGTAATCAGCTCGCTAGCCCAAGTACTTCATGTACAACTTCAATACAATGTATTTTGTAAACAAGTGCAAAGCCCGACCCGGGCCCAAATGCCTCAGCCACTAAGCTATTGCCAACTCAGATTAACGTAGTGGCCATGCTTAATTATGAGTTAATGATTAAGTGAACCAGCTCAGACTAAGTTCCAGCTTGGGTATAATCAATAATAATTTGGTTAGCTTTGCCAGTTTGGATTAAGGTCCAACTCGGTATAATCCGGCTTCAGGTCGGGATGTTAGTTTTTGTCTAAACTCGAACTCAACATTTATCAACATTAGTTTGACCAATTTTAAATCGGACTGACGAGTCCAAGTCAGCAACATTACTTGTCCAATTAACTAGCTCGGATTATGATGAAAATTCATTAATCGTATCCAGTTCGGTTCCTTGCATTTAAATTTTGAAATGTCCATTATATTGGACTGACCCCGCTTACTTAAATTTGCGAAGGGAAAAGTACATTTGTACAAACTCGAATAAAAGGCAAAATAATCATTTCATTAAATTGAAAATTCAAGATTACAAGAGCCTGACCCAGGCGAGTTTACAAAATTCATTTAGACGCAGCGGCGAAGGTGGTAGTATCGGCTTCATCACCGACCTGATCCATATCATTCTTCATAAACTTGATTACCTCTTGAGCTTAGGACGTCAGGTCGGCTGGGAGCTCAGGAATGTCCTAGAACTCTGGTGGCGGAGCCTCCAAGATTTCGATATAATCATTCTTGGAGGTAGGAAGAAAGGCCTTCGCTCGCTCCCGAGCTGCGACTTAGCCCCAGAAGTAGTATTCCAGCTTGGCGTACTTGGCCATCGCCCCACCTTCCGTGGCCAACCAGTCCACGGCCGCTTCACTGGACTTGAAGGCTTCTACCGCCTTCTCCCCTTGGGGGTCGACCCGGTCAACCAGCTCCTGAAGTTTTGCCTCGGCTTCGCGCCTCTCCAGCTTGTAGTGCTCGACGTCCTTGGCCGTTGCCTCGCGTCGGGACTTCTCTGCCCCGAGTTCCTTTTTCAGCCGGTCAATCTCCGATGCGTCCACTTTGCGCCTCTCAACGGCCTCCTCCCTCAGGGCCTCAAGCTCTGCTCAGGCATCGATGTATCGGTGCTCGAGCTTGACGCAATGAGACTGGGCCCTGGCAAGGAAGTTGGGTGCTGAAAGGATGGGGGATTCGGCCTGCTCAAAAGATAGCAAAATGATCAGCCAAGCTAAAAAACATAACCATATTAACACGGTAAAAAATGCCTCACCGTGACTATGGCCGTCCTCAGGTCGAGCAAAAGTTGCTCTGCCGGGACCATTGCTAGCTTGGGGTCGCGGGCAACCTTGGTTGCCTCCACAAAATCCTTGCTGGGAGGGGTCACCTCCGTGGCCTTGCCTTTTCCAAAGTATTCGGCCCGAGGTCATTTCTTACTCTTAGGGTGGGACCCTGAGCGCTCCGGGATCGCCACCCCCGAGCTCGATCTTTTAGGCAGGGGAGACCACGACGTCCCCTTAGAAGAGACCTCAGCACTGACCTCCCACTCTTGGCCACCGGGCCGCTGCCTCTGCCCTTGAGGGACGGTGGTGCCCAAGCCGAATCAAGCCAAGACTTCACTACTGGCCTGGGTCTTTCTCCTCCTCTGAGCATATGCGAGCTTTACTGTATCCGTCATATCTGCAAAAAACAAAGGAAAGAGATGTGAGAAATGACCAAATGCAAACTGAAATGAACAACAGTAGACAAGGAGACGGGGAGGTCGGGCATTGATCCTGCGAACTGACCCTTTTTTGAGCCAGACTCTGCATTCTCTTCGGGCTCGAGAAGTAGATGGGGATGCTTCTTTCTCAGGTCGGGTTCTCTCCTGAATAACTTTGATTTCCAGATTCTGTCCCACCTGAGGACGCTGTCAATATTAATCAGTATACCCAGCTCGGGTCTCAGCACCCCGACCTTGGCGAGTTCCGCTTCTAAAAGCTTGGGGTCGTCGTTCACGTTCTTCTTTAAGGAGGGATTCCAATCTACTCTGCACCCCGGGTTCACAAACGGCTCGACCTAATAGTAATCGTTGTGCCAGCCCTTGTTGGAGGAGTGCCACTTGGTGAATATGGCATTGCTGGCTCGAGCTGAGAAATGAAACCACCCTGGTTGCTTCGGGTTGGGCTTGCATACAAAGAACTGCCTGAACCGACCCAGGGTCGGCTCTATTTCCTTCTCAAGGCAGAATACATAAAACGCCACCATTACGGATCAACTATTGGGTGACATCTGACCCAGGCTAAGCTCAAAGTGATTCAGAATGTCGACGATGAATTCTAGAAGTAGAAGCTGGATAACATCGAAGGCGAGGTCAAAGATAGTGAAGTGATCAGGTAGAGGATAGCAGGCGGATTCGTTCCGACCTGGAACCTTCATCTTGTGGTGTCGGTTCACCGACCAATCCCTTAGCCTAGCGTTAGCCATCTGGACGGTAGAATGGCACTCGCGCTTACAGTAGGTAAACAACTGCTCTATCCTCTTCCTCCGAGCCGACGAACCACTGGCTATAGCTGAGCTCCGAGGTCAGACTGCCCTAACTGGGACTGCTTCAATTGGCTCTGACGTAGAGGCTCTAACTAAGTACTCCTGTGGTATCTCGACTCCCTCCAACTGGTTCAATGACTCCTCATCTTCCCTATCTCCCAAGTTTCCCAGGGCGGCCAAAAGATCCGCCTCGGCTCCTTCTTGCACTCACCTGACCCCGATGACTTGACAGTCATCATCACTCTCCCCGGGCTCGGATCGCCGAATTGATCCTTGAGACTCATCGGTGTTGTCGCCACCTTGGCCTTTATCCGAGGTGGATTCCGAGCTCGACTGACTCTCGTCCCCACCATAAGACCTCACCTCCATCACTTGGGAATCTTCCAACTCTGACCTCCCTATCCTGTTTACAAATCAAAATATGTGCAGGAATAACTAAAGGGAGTTAGGACATACCTACGGCTCTAGCTGTGGAAGATGAACCGACTTAATTGGCCCCGAGCTAACGAATTCCGACCTGAGTGTCCCGAGAAGAATGCTTTCTGAGCTAAAATTGTCTGACACCCTGGTTGCTGACCTAAAGCTCTTGAAAATTTGTAAGCAAAGTGTGAAATGAATCTCGGATATTAGTTATTTCTTATACCTACAACATTAATCTCACTTGCAATCCTGGAATTTTGAGCTCGGAACATGACACATACAATGGTCAATATCTGAAGATAGGGATAAAAGGAAAATTGAAGATATCCAGTTCATCAAATTTATCGAACAATCAATTTATTTTTTAAGTGCCATCTAGATCTTGACCAATTCCTGATGCCATCGATCACTGTCTGCATTAGTCAAATGACGAACAATTTTAGTTTGTATTATGAGGTCAATGAAGTTTAACTGAAAGATCTGTAAGGCGTTAGCCTGTCATTGTAGAGGTTTTGGTTGTTCAGTAGTACTTCCATTGAAAAATATTTGCCACATGTTAAAAAAGATTTAAAAAACACCAACACTTATGAGATTAATAATGAGACTATTCAAATATATATATTATATATCCACATTTGATTCAATTAAGAAAGTCTTAAGCTCTCATGTCATCTTTTTTATTTCTTTATTTTTTCATATTAGTCTTTAATTGTTCATTTTGAATTAAATTAGTGCAATTGTCATAATCTCAGTCAAATTAATCATCACCTTTAAAAACTTAATCAGGAAAAAGCATAAAATGACTAAATTACTTTAGAGTTAATATGTGGTTAGTCCTCATTATTTCTCACTTTGTCAAGTTAGTGTCCATCGTTCTAAAAAGATAGATTTGTCCACATATGTGTCATCGCTAAAATTCGTCGTCAAATTTTATTTTTCTTGTAATGACAAGTTATGAACATTATAGTGTTAAATCAATTGAATAACATATACTCATTGTAAATTTTTTTTAAAAAAGAGTCCCTTTCATTAGATGTAAGAAAATTATTGATCAGAAATTGATTTTCTTTTGAAAATTTTATCTAGCCATATTCAACAAAATAACAAATTAGAAATGCAATACAAATTGATCTAAAAAGAGTTCCAAACATAATACGTATAAACTGAAAAAGTAACCTATACAAAAAAATAACAAGAAAATTAGGCATAGGGCACTATATACATAGCAAAAACGACTTTAGAAAGCTCCAAAATCGACATGCACTATTTCGATTGTAGAAGCTTGATGCTCACCAGTTTTACCTCAATTGAATAACAAATCACCGTCCAATTGTATGTTACAAAAACTGTTAAGTTTTTCTTATATTTTCTTTCTTTTCCTTTCTTCTCTATTTTCTCTCATTTTTTGACGAACTCTTCACACAACAGAAATACTGAATACATCATTTTGAACGTAAGAGAACAAGATATATTAATTAGAAAGGTTCGTTGATCAAAAATTAAAAATAAGGCACCTCTATCACTTCTCTATCTGGTGCCATTTATCATTATTTTAACACTAAAAAAATTTATCAAGAATTATTCTTCTCCACAACTCAGCTCACCCTTAGCTTAAAGTGACTCCGACACACGCTACAATACCGCTAACATAAACAAAGACTTACAAGGAAAAAGAAAACTTATTTGAACATGGACATCTACGCAAGCTTATTGTGACTAATTCAGCCAAAATAATAATAATAATAAGAAAAGCTTGTAGTGACTACGATGCCGCTAACATAAACAAAGACTAAGCACAATTTTTTTTTTTTTTTATGGTATCTATACAATCTTATATTGACTAACTGCAATGCCACTAACATAAACAAAGACTTGGATTTTCAAAGAACTAATGAAAGGAAAAATATCGGTTAACGTTGATTTGGAATCTAGAGGGGTGACCATGATCTGCGATGAAAGGTGTGCAAAGACTTTTGGGATATCCATAATTCAATATGTAGGCGAGCATATATACTTTCACACAGAATTTTTCCTGGGCGAAGAAATTTTTGCATTTTTTTGGGTCAATTCATAATGTCATAAATTGTATGTACTGAAGCAGATAACCTTTTAACACTATTTCTATGTCTCTACTGAAATTCTGTTTATGCATATGCGTATAATATATGTTCGAATTTGGGTTCACTTGTCAAACTCAAATGCATAGTGAGAGAAATTTAATGATAAATAAAGTTGAAGGATCAACTTGGGAAAATAAAGTTAGGAAGTGGATTCGTCCCACGTGAGAAAAATAAAATCGATTGGCTTCGAATCGTGATGAGAGTCTGATCATGACTTTATTTTTAGATGTAATGATTTTCAGAATTATTCTATGATTTATTTCATAATTTATTCTAGAAATAAATACTGGAAGTAAATATATTTAGAATTTATCTTAGAGTTTATTCTAGGAATAATCATGAGAACTGAATGTGTTGTCAGTTACATCTATTTTATTTTCAGCAATTAATGTCACTGTTCAAATTTAATTCTAGCAACTAAGCGGTTATTATTCTTGCTAGAAAACTATTAATGTTTTCCTATAAACACCTGGGTTATTTTTGGCATGAAACAAAGCGATTTTTCAAAAATATACATGCATATTGAATCTGCATCATCAAATAGGAAGAGCTCTAGTTTATTTGGGGTTGCCAGCTCTTGTGATTAGAAATGCTGCTATTACAAGACGAAGATCAGATATATCCAAAGAGACTTGTACCAATCACCTTAAGCACCATAGTCAAGCGATAAAAGTCTTAAGAACACTGAATAAAATTCAGGTATCTATCTTAACCCAACTTCTTACATATTCTGAGATTCTCTAGTAATTTCAGGCATTATTTGATATTATGGTATTCTTCGGATTCGAGATTTCTGTTTTTCTTTATTATTTCTTTTGCATCTATTTTGCAAACATTTGGTCTACAATAAATAAGTTACCTTTCTAGATTCATTACTTCTTTTTATATTTGCAATTGTCCAGAAAATATCAATTTTGATTTTATTGTAAATCATAATTTAACATGTAAATGTCTTTTCAAGATTTATTATTTTATCTCCTATCATGATTATCAATATACTATTTTTTGTTAAATAAAATTCAACATGCAAATTATACATTATAATTTTACTAGCATATATATGTCTGTACGTTTCGGTTAAGGCTCCGTTTGTTTGCCATAAAATAACTTGTTGGTGGAAAATATTTTTAGAGGAAGATATTTTTCTGAAAAACAAAATATTTTCTAGTATTTTGTTGGTACTCTAGAAAATATTTTCTAGTATTTGGATGTAATAGTTAAAAATTGATTAAACTATTATTTTATTAACTTTTTAAAAAATTATTAATTAGTCATTAATAATTAATTAAAATTTTTAATTTTTAAAAAATTTAAAATAATTTTATATTATAAATTAATAAAATTTTTAATTAGCACAAGTTAAATTAGTTGATTAATTAAATAATTTTATAAATTAAGAATACTTGATTGATTAATTATTATTAATTTATAAAATTAGATGACTAATTAGTTAATAGTTAATAAATAAATAAAATATCTTAAATTAATTAAATAATTAACTATTTAGTTAACTAATTAATATTATATATAATATTATAATTAATTTAATTAGTTTATTAGTCATTAAATTAAAATTACTTAATTTTTATTACTAAATAAACATTTTTATTTTCAATTAATTAATTTTTAATTTTAAATGTACAAAATTTTTAATTAATTATTATTAATTTATAAAATTAGATAAATAAATAATTAGTATTTATTAAATGAATGAAAATCTTAAGTTAATCAAATAATTAATTAGTTAGTTAATTAATTAATATTATATATAATTTTGTTGATTATTAATTTAATTATTTCGTTAGTCATCAAATTGAAATTAAATATTTCTATTACTAAATAATTAAATTTTAAATTGTTTAATAAATTTTTATTATTTAAATTAATTAATTTTTATTTAATAATAACTAATAAAAATGTGACAGGAGTAGGGGTAGGGGTAGAAGTAGTAGTCGGGGTAGAGGGTCAGGGGTGGGATGGGGTGGGGTTGGGGGTTGAATTACTTTATAGATATAGAGTGGGTGAAATGCACCATATGCCTCTGTAATTCTCTGAAAAAACTTGTTATTCTCTTGTGTTGTAGTCATAAATTCACAAATTACTTGTACCTTTTAAAAAGGGGAAAGGACATTTTGGTCCCTCATGTATGGAAAATGTCCATTTTAGTCCTTCTGTTAAAATTAACTATGATAAGGGTAAATTCATCTTTTAGCAAAAAAAAAACCATAAAGTGGTTTGAAATGAGCATTTTGATCTCGAGCAAAAAAAAAAAATAGTTTGAGCAGATTGTCGCAAGATTGTGATATTCGAACACTAGCTTTGTATCTACAATAGCATCTTTTGTTTTTGAAGTTAATCAAAATGTTGTTTACATCTTCTCGAACAATTGATATATGATGATGATGATGGTTTAGACATTTGAGCCAATTTCTAAGAATATATTTTTGTGACTTTTTGCCTCCAAGAACATTTTTTTTGATGCAGTAAGCAGAATTGAAGGAAAAGATATGGAAAGTTTTTAAAAAAAGAAATGAGATTAAGACTTAGCCGTCGGGTTTCAACAGCTAAACCGTTCCTATTTCACAATCTTTCTTTTTTTCCCCTCTCTTTCATGCCTAAAATGTACAAGGGCAATTCTATCTTTTAACACGATCAAAGGTTTGACCGTTAACATGACACTAATGGTAGTTAAAATGAAGGACTAAAGTGGGCATTTTCCATCCGTGAGGGACCAAAATGGCCTTTTGTGCAAAGTTGAGGGAACAAAATGGCTTTTTCTCTTTTAAAAATATTGCACATAACCTTGTACCATTAGTTGGTCCATCCAAGTTAACAACACATATGTATCTTGCACTAACTTTATGACTTTTGGTCATAGGCATATACGACCATGATGACAAGGGGTTATAGGCAACAATATAAAAACTACTAGTGCTTGATCAGAATATTTTAGTAAGATAGAGATGGTAACTAGCTTTTACAATATGGAAGCAACTAGTTTATGATCATAAGTACCGGGGGTGGCGTATTCTAAACAAAGAACGAAGGTTTATGATATCATTTTGGTAGGCAATGGATCCTTAACAAATTACAAAAAATACAATGGTGTATTGTGCATGTTATGTCACGACCCCAATTTCTCAAAGCATAACTCGAGACCTTGTGGAACCGTCTCTTGATCCTGTAGGAGCAACCCCTAAAATCCTGTACAATAGCGATTGTGTATAACTAAGTGTTATGCGGGTAAAAGTACTACACTAAGAAAGTGGTGGGAGCCACCTCTTGAGCTTATACGAGCTATCTCTTTTATCCTGCACAATAGTGATTTTGTTGGGAAATATATATGTATTGCAACTCCATGTGATATTCATGTTGTGTTATATTGTGGTATGATTCTAAATATTTGTATACAAGAAATATAGTTTGATTATTCTGGTTATATCTGATTTGCTATTATGTATATGACTTGATTCTAGTTTCTAAGGCCAGATCCCGATTCGACCTGACTCGACCTGATTCTGATTCTGCTTCTTTATTTTGGTTATTATAACTTGGCTTGATCATGTTCCTGAGTTAGGTTCCATATTATTATTAGGGTGAATAGTACCAGACCTTATATGGTCCGCTATAAATGCACATGACTCCCCTATGGTCTTAAAACCTCTTCCAGACCTCTCTGTAGTCTTCCATCCTGTGCATATGTACTCCAAACCCATGTTTCTATCAAAGTTAGTAACAGAATGTGATAAAATACTTTTAAGCCCTTATTTTTAATTAGCCAAAAAGAAGTGTATATATATATATATATATACACATATACACGTATATATGTATATCTATGCTATCTTTCAGCCATATTTCAGCCACCAAATAGTGATTGAAGACCACCATTAACGTCATTGCGAATAGAGGAAGATAGTTGTGGCTGAAGCGTCGTGTACCATTGCCTATAACATCGCTGGCGGTGAAAAAAGGTCGCGGAGCTGTGAGTGACGGTGGACGGTGGACGGTGGATTCTTGTCGGCATGATAATCAGAGAGCACGAGGCTAGTTGTTAGAAGATAATGATTTTTATATATATATATATATATATATATAAGGCCTTTTCGCAATATAAAATGGTACTGAAGCACAAGGATAACCTATATATACAAGGCCTTTATGCAATATGAAATGATACAGAAGCACAAAGATAACTTCAAATAGAATCTTCAGATTTCTATTTGAGAAACTTGCATCAGTTGACTTACAAGACCTCACCCACCACGAAAAGCTTGCTTTCTGGATCAACATTTTAAATTCATGCATGATAAGTGTATATGTATTATACATACGAGTGGTGGGAAGTAGGTGGCGGGTGGGGATATGGGGGCTAACGGGGTGAATGGGGGTTTAGGGGAGGGAGGGTATTGGGGGAAGATGACACTGTTTTAACTTTTTATTTTATTTTATTTTTGCGAAAAGGTATTTTGGTCAATTAACACATCAATTTTATTTCTAAAATTGTTGAAAACTAATCTAAACGGCAATGTACGCGCGTGTACTACACATCTCGTCAAAAGTGACAGACTATTTGATGGAGGAAGTCATATGCACCGGATGGAAAACCACAGGGAGGGGGGGAGGGGGTCTGAAGGAGGTTTTAAGACCATAGGGGAGTTATGTGCATTTACGATGGACCACAAGGAAGTTTGGTACTATTAATCCTTATTATTATTATACCCAATTACCCTTGAATTTTATTTTGTGTGTCCATCTTACTAAGTATTATTTTACTCATTCTATTATTTTCTTTTATTCTTGTAGAGGTCGGGGAGAGTGAGCTGACAGGGTAGCAAAGGCTTAGAAGCCACCATGTGAGATCGAATCTCGTGGTTACAAGATATTTTGGAAATAACTTTTTTATTATGGAATAGTATTACAAGTAGAACAATGTGCTCTGACACTGCGAGCTCTCAAGAACGTAAACAAGATAATGGTTTCTTTTCCTTTTGCATGCTGTTCTTTGGAAAAAATGAAAAAATGAACTTTCAACATACTTACAGAAGAAAAGGGGTGGGCAGGTACCTAGAGAAAATTAAAGAACACCATCAAAACCAGAATCGTAAATGAGAAGGCAAATTTTATTCTTAATAACACACTTGTTATGTCACATAAAATGACACATACAAATTGCTGACAACTTTACACTGAACCATAGAAGCCTGACACTAGGTTTTTTTTTTCCTTCTTCATTTATTCTTCATATTTTGGGGAAGCGAGGAATGAAAGTGCTCTTTCTACAAACCATTAATCTATTAAAGGATCATCTATCAGTTACTTTCTACCGAGATAGGTACTTAGCGATTTCAGAGCCTGCTCCAGCTTACTCTTGCCATCACTTATCTTTTTCTCGCCTTCATTCTGCATATTCTCTCCCTCTTCCATCTGCAAAGTTCCCTCGCGAGATGTCTCTTCAATTTTTTCTAGCCTCGGATTAAATAGCTTCAATAAATTAATTAAAACAACTGCTTCAAGTCCAGATATGACTGTTAGTGGACTAGAGTAGTTATTCTCTATGACTTCTGTGAGAACTGATTTTAAAGTAGTCTTCATTGAGTTGCATGCCTGATTTAAATCAGGGCTCTTCAAATATTTTTGCAGGATGCCCAGATTGTCTTGAAGAAATGATTTTCCATTGTATTTATCTACATAAAGTGGAGGAAGCGATGTATAATCATCTCTATGTCAACAAATCAATACTAATTCATGCACAAACATACCTGATGAAGGCCTAAGTCGAGTATATTCACTACTATATCTGTGCACCGATTTCACTGAAGGTGGAGTATTGTCCGATGAGTGCATTGTCAGAGACGCGTCAAGAGAATTGCATTGGCTAGCCCTTGGCCCCATGTCGGTAAGTGTGACGCCCGAGATTCTACCGTACACATTTTTAAATGTTGCATCCATTAATTGTGCATTAAATTATGTGCTTTACCTGTTGTCTTTCTTGGTCACTATTTATTTTATTTTTAAACTGCATTATATTAGTGAATTAGCATTTTTATTAAATCATATTAATTGTTAAAGGAATGGGAAAAATGTGCAATTGAGCTAGGAGTGATAGGAGCACTCGTTTAGAAAATGTTTTAATGGTTCAATGAATAGTGTTACGTAACATAACTTAGTAATTTAATTAGCTAGCATATATTCTTCACCTTAGGCTCGTTTTAAGGTTATCAACGTTCATTTTAGTGGACCACTAAGCACCTAACTTGACCCCATTTAATATATATGCTCATACAACACCACCTAGCTTATAACTTAACAAAACACAAAAAAAAAAAAGAGAAGATGCAGAAATCACTGTAGCAAATCCGAGAATAGTATAGGAGGAGAATGAGAGGATTTTGCTCATCAAATCTTCAAGCCAAGCCAAGCCAAGCTAGGAGCAAGTAGTTTAGGGTGTTTGCTAGCCTCCCGAGAGTTCCTACGCGCAATTGGTGAGGGTTTTCATGACTTTTTATGCATATCTAAAATGTTACATTTTTCTTGATTTGTTGAAAATGTTATCAAATGCTATTGCAAAGCTTATCTATGCTATTATACCTTGTATATAAGTGCTAGAGAACACATTTGAGCTATTAGTTCGCATTTTAAACGGTTGGAATCGTCATTTGAATTTATGAGGTGAATAGTGACGTTTTTCTAGGGTTTTATGTAATTGCACGTATTAGCTTGGTTCAACACTCCTAATAGATGCCTTAGGTGCTAATGAACGTAGTCTAATAGCCCCGTGCACTTGAATTGCTCTAGAATCGCATAAAACGTGAAATAGCCGACTTTAACAAAGGAGTTTCGGGGTTCATACGAATCCGGGTGGATTCGGGCTTCACTTCTAGTATTCTTAGGCTACCTAGGTGCTATAGAAGCTTTGATAACCCTTGTTTGAAGCCCGGATAAGGTATGTGTAGTTTAAAGCCATAAGAGGGAATTTGGGGCTTTCGGGGTAATCGCGAGCGTTTGAATGAGTTAGAGGGTTGAGAGGGTACCTTGAGGGTTAGTTAGAAGGTTGGGAGAGTTTCCCTTGAAAATGGAATCATTAACCTTGGTTTGGAAGAGAAATAGTTTGAAAAATAAAGGGGTTTAGGTGCAATTTCGGTTGACTCACACTTCTAAACCCATGGCATGACTTCTTGAGTGTTTATATGTGGTTTCAAGTTGATTTGGAGCTTTTGGTATGATTCTATGCTTATTTTGTATATGTTCCTTTGTAAACTGCTTATTAGCTTCTATAATTGCTTCTATGCTAATTGCATCGAGGTCAACCTACTTTGTTGATCCTCCTATGTGTTAATGCTTATATTATTGCTATTAACTTGCCATTGTTAAGTGCATTGCATAGTGGTTGCGCAACCATAGTGTCAGGGGCGGATGTGTTGAATATCGACTAGGCGGCAGAGGGCTTGCCAATGGATATTCAAACTCCGTGCCCTAGTCCCTCATTCGCCTGGTCCGGAGATTGCCAGGAGATGTTGGGTCGTAGGATTATCGGGGTACATCCGGAGTACACCCACTAGAGTGTTTAGGGTTATGCCGGCTTATCATGATCGTGATCGTTGTTCGTGGATCGTGAATGAAGACCCAGTGAAGATTGGTGTATAGGGGTTATGTGAAATGTATCCTTTCAAATATGTGGTTATTTAAGCTATCATTGTTTCTTGATTTTCTCAATTGTTATTGTTGTTAACTGTATTACTTGTCGCATTGCACGCCCCGGGACCTTATCCCTCACTGGGCAACAGTGGTTGCTCATACCTCGCTAACATGTTTCAGGTGGCGCAGTTGGAGGAGTTGCATTAGTTGCTGTGTCTAGTTGCTTGAGGTGGACTATGTTCTTGTTGATGAGAGTAGGATTTGTTTTCTTTACTTTATGTTCTATTTTGTAACCTAAGTGATATGTGTATATTATATAGTTTGCAAATTGAAGGATAGATGTTGTAGTGGTAGATTTAGAACCATGGCATGTAATAACTTATATTTCTGCTATTAGCTTCTTCGCATGCTTGGGAGTGAATGACTGGTTGTTTTCAATTTCTAAGAATACTTAAAAGCTATCATGGAGTGGCATGATAAGCGGTTTTGTAAAGAAGTTAAGTTATGAATGCATGCTTGTCTGTATCTAAACTGTTTGTATGTCTTAAGGCTCGGATGGCCTTAAAGCTAAGATCTTTAGCTATAAATGAATGTCTTGTTATGTTGTGGCTTTATTGAGTGTTTACAGGTTTTCAGAATGTCCATAGTACAGGGGAAACTCTGTCCGTTTTTTTTCCTAAAATTTTGTGACCGGGTTTGGTATTGGGTTGAGAATAGCATGGTTATTAGAGCCTCCGGTCTCGTGAGGGATCGGGGAGTTACAGGTGGTATCAGAGCTTAGTTTGCTCTAAGCCGGGACAGGGTCCTCGGCCTGTCGGGTAGTAACCCTTGCGTGTGTGCTTGATTAAGTGTGTGTCTTAAAAGTGTATGCCTGCATGTTTGATTGTTTGTCTGGTATTGAATGTGTGCACCTATGTGATATAATTATGTGTTACGTGCTAAATGTGTGCTAAGTGAAGCAAAGTGGCTAGTTATGCATCAAATTGACTTCGTGAATTATTAAATGCTTGAACTGTTGCTTGTAATGTGTGTATTTGAATGTCTTTGATTGAGTTGTGTTATGCTTGACTTGATTATCGTGCTTGAATGACTTTGATGATTACACTGTTTCACAAACTCTTTCATTAACATGTTTGCGTAATAGTTTAAAGATGATTATACATATGCAATTGTTTGGCATGCATACATAGCCGTCGAATGGTAAGAAAAACTCCTTCCTCCCCTGAAGAGAGGTGATTAGTAGCAGGCCTTCCAAATTATGTTGATTAGCAGAAATGAGAGGCAATTAATCAGCCTTTATTTGGGAATTGGTGGATATAGTTGGAGCTCAGTTATTGGGATTCTTTTAAGGCCTTCTTCAGTGCTTAGCGGTCATAAATGAGTAGCTTCTTTTGGGGTTTCTATATGACAGTTCTCTAGAGTATATTCTTGGTATTTTCTTATCAGCTATTCATTTGGTATTCTTTTGTCGGCATCTCTCAGAAGAATTGGTATATGGGATTCTTTTTAGCCTTATTATCTGGTATTATTTACAATACTCCTGCTCGGAACTTTTATTGGTATTTTCTCACCGCTCTTAGTTGGGATTCTATTCTTCTATGGTATTCGTACCAGCGGGATTCTTATTTGGATTTCGAAGTAGCGTCTCTATTGGAGCCTTTATTTGGCCTTATTAAGTGAGGTTCGCAGACAATACTACTGGGATTTCTTAATGAGCTTCTACGAGAATTCGTATATGGTATTTTTGCTTAGCAATTGATGACGAGTAATCAGAGTTAGTTTTCAGTTGTTGTGGAGTTCCCTTGTGAAGAAGAATTGCGTGGACGCAATTTGTTTAAGGGGGAGAGGATGTGACGCCCGAGATTCTACCGTACACATTTTTAAATGTTGCATCCATTAATTGTGCATTAAATTATGTGCTTTACCTGTTGTCTTTCTTGGTCACTATTCATTTTATTTTTAAACTGCATTATATTAGTGAATTAGCATTTTTATTAAATCATATTAATTGTTAAAGGAATGGAAAAAATGTGCAATTGAGCTAGGAGTGATAGGAGCACTCGTTTAGAAAATGTTTTAATGGTTCAATGAATAGTGTTACGTAACATAACTTAGTAATTTAATTAGCTAGCATATATTCTTCACCTTAGGCTCGTTTTAAGGTTATCAACGTTCATTTTAGTGGACCACTAAGCACCTAACTTGACCCCATTTAATATATATGCTCATACAACACCACCTAGCTTATAACTTAACAAAACACAAAAAAAAAAAAAAGAAGATGCAGAAATCACTGTAGCAAATCCGAGAATAGTATAGGAGGAGAATGAGAGGATTTTGCTCATCAAATCTTCAAGCCAAGCCAAGCCAAGCTAGGAGCAAGTAGTTTAGGGTGTTTGCTAGCCTCCCGAGAGTTCCTACGCGCAATTGGTGAGGGTTTTCATGACTTTTTATGCATATCTAAAATGTTACATTTTTCTTGATTTGTTGAAAATGTTATCAAATGCTATTGCAAAGCTTATCTATGCTATTATACCTTGTATATAAGTGCTAGAGAACACATTTGAGCTATTAGTTCGCATTTTAAACGGTTGGAATCGTCATTTGAATTTATGAGGTGAATAGTGACGTTTTTCTAGGGTTTTATGTAATTGCACGTATTAGCTTGATTCAACACTCCTAATAGATGCCTTAGGTACTAATGAACGTAGTCTAATAGCCCCGTGCACTTGAATTGCTCTAGAATCGCATAAAACGTGAAATAGCCGACTTTAACAAAGGAGTTTCGGGGTTCATGCGAATCCGGGTGGATTCGGGCTTCACTTCTAGTATTCTTAGGCTACCTAGGTGCTATAGAAGCTTTGATAACCCTTGTTTGAAGCCCGGATAAGGTATGTGTAGTTTAAAGCCATAAGAGGGAATTTGGGGCTTTCGGGGTAATCGCGAGCGTTTGAATGAGTTAGAGGGTTGAGAGGGTACCTTGAGGGTTAGTTAGAAGGTTGGGAGAGTTTCCCTTGAAAATGGAATCATTAACCTTGGTTTGGAAGAGAAATAGTTTGAAAAATAAAGGGGTTTAGGTGCAATTTCGGTTGACTCACACTTCTAAACCCATGGCATGACTTCTTGAGTGTTTATATGTGGTTTCAAGTTGATTTGGAGTTTTTGGTATGATTCTATGCTTATTTTGTATATGTTCCTTTGTAAACTGCTTATTAACTTCTGTAATTGCTTCTATTCTAATTGCATCGAGGTCAACCTACTTTGTTGATCCTCCTATGTGTTAATGCTTATATTATTGTTATTAACGTGCCATTGTTAAGTGCATTGTATAGTGGTTGCGCAACCATAGTGTCAGGGGCGGATGTGTTGAATATCGACTGGGCGGCAGAGGGCTTGCCGGTGGATATTCAAACTCCGTGCCCTAGTCCCTCATTCGCCTGGTCCGGAGATTGCCAGGGGATGTTGGGTCGTAGGATTATCGGGGTACATCCGGAGTACACCCACTGGAGTGTTTGGGGTTATGCCGGCTTATCATGATCGTGATCGTTGTTCGTGGATCGTGAATGAAGACCCAGTGAAGATTGGTGTATAGGGGTTATGTGAAATGTATCCTTTCAAATATGTGGTTATTTAAGCTATCATTGTTTCTTGATTTGCTCAATTGTTATTGTTGTTAACTATATTACTTGTCGCATTGCACGCCCCGGGACCTTATCCCTCACTGGGCAACAGTGGTTGCTCATACCTCGCTAACATGTTTCAGGTGGCACAGTTGGAGGAGTTGCATTAGTTGCTGTGTCTAGTTGCTTGAGGTGGACTATGTTCTTGTTGATGAGAGTAGGATTTGTTTTCTTTACTTTATGTTCTATTTTGTAACCTAAGTGATATGTGTATATTATATAGTTTGCAAATTGAGGGATAGATGTTGTAGTGGTAGATTTAGAACCATGGCATGTAATAACTTATATTTCTGCTATTAGCTTCTTCGCATGCTTGGGAGTGAATGACTGGTTGTTTTCAATTTCTAAGAATACTTAAAAGCTATCATGGAGTGGCATGATAAGCGGTTTTGTAAAGAAGTTAAGTTATGAATGCATGCTTGTCTGTATCTAAACTGTTTGTATGTCTTAAGGCTCGGATGGCCTTAAAGCTAAGATCTTTAGCTATAAATGAATGTCTTGTTATGTTGTGGCTTTATTGAGTGTTTACAGGTTTTCAGAATGTCCATAGTACAGGGGAAACTCTGTCCGTTTTTTTTCCTAAAATTTTGTGACCGGGTTTGGTATTGGGTTGAGAATAGCATGGTTATTAGAGCCTCCGGTCTCGTGAGGGATCGAGGCGTTACAGTAAGTACAGTTGCTGATAAAGTTGCAGCATCGACGCTGATTTTCGGCAATTTAAAATCTTTGGTATCGTCCCTTTCATCTACGCTAGGACTCCTTCCATGCTTTCCTCTATGGTGCTGATCATATTCTTCCAAGCTGTACAAGGCAGATGGTGGCTCAGGCAGCAGCTTCACCTCCCGGTTGTACATGTTAGAGATATGCCCTAATACTATATATTTGGATGACATATATTGAGGCATTTTGACATTTACTTATGGCATTAGTTTTTATATGTTCGTTTACATATTGACATAATTAGGATATTCATATTCTCCTTCTTTACGTATATGAATGAGTCCCTAGTATTTTCATTAGAAGAATGTATTCTAAAAGCATTTAGAATATGTTGGCGTATTTTCTTAATATGATAAATACTTAAAGTGTTCATAGTCCTTAGATTATTTGATCGGGACTTTAATAATCAATTACGAACTATCACATGTGTTGTTACATTTGATTAACATAGAGATATTAATGATAAATGATGGTGAGCCATATACCATAACAGCATAGTGATGCGACTAACAAACATGTGAATGACTATTAGTTGAATAGATCATTAAATTTGACGTGAATAACAAATTACATGACTTCAGATTAATAATTTGTTATTCATTGTGATTGTGCATGTAATCCTTAGACTTGAGACATTATGGCTGTCATCTATATTTGGGTTTGATTATAGCATTTGGACAATGATTGTTTCGACAAATGAGATGCGTCCTCTTGTAGTTTCATTCGTTCGGTATAGTGATTGACAGGTAGTGATCAAGATAGAATCCAATAACCTCCGACGTGTGGTGATGTCCTATGCGATCTAAGCTTGGTTGTTTAATGAGGAAATCCTTGGCCGAGGTGTGAATGATAGAGAAAGAGTTTTCCATGTGTCGTCTCTCATTACACCAATTAGATCTATGCATGGTATCGATTTTATCAACTTAATCAAATCATGGATCTTGCTCGACAGGACAATTAATGGAAGGATTGGATTGCACGATAATCGGCGACCATAAATAGATTCACTTGAATAAGACTTCATTGCTTTATAAACTGTCTTGATACGTTAGTAGCTAGAATGTCACTCAAGAACTCTGAAGGTGTTTTGAGAATGACAAGAGATATTCTCTAAACAAATCGAATAGTTTGATTAACATTGAAAGTGTTCAATGTTTCTTCAGTGCTATATAGCGGTGAATCTAAAAAGTCACACACAATAGAGCATGGCGAATATTTTTCCTATTGAGCTTGATTTAGTTTCTCTTGAGTTGTTAAAGTGTTAACAATTGTAATTAGTTTTCTCTTGAATTGTTAAAGTATTAACAATAGTATTTTGTTTATCTTGAATTGTTAAGGAGTTAACAATGGTGATTAGGTTGAATATTTAAATGTTTTAATGGAAGAATACTACACAATATACATATGATGTATATATGTATATTATTACATTAGTGGAAGAATAGTACACAATATACATATGATATATATATATGTATATTATTACATTAGTGAAAAAATACTACACAATATATATGATATATATATGTGTGTATTTTTTATCTTTCAAAAAAAAAAAAAAAGCTAGACAATACAACCATAATTTGAGAAAGCTTGTCTTCTCTTTTCTTTCAAAAGGGAGACAAGACACCCTAGAAACATGGCTTGTCTTTTATTTTATGTAAAAAAGTTGTCAACTATCTCTCTTTCCAAACTCTTACACGGCTGAAAAATGAGAGACGATGAAGTCTTCTTCTTCAACTCTTAAAAAGAGAAAAAAACACCATGGCTGAAAAATGAAGATGAAGGAGAAGAACTTGTCTTCTCTTCTTCTTTAAAAAAAGCAGCCAAGACTAATGAAGAAGAAGGAAAATGTTTTGCTCTCTTCTTCAAACAAGCTCATAAATCTTCCATGGTAGATCTAGCATAAAAATAGCCATGAAGATGGCGAAGTCATTCTTTGCTCGTGTGGACCGACTAGAGCTCTTGTGGTTTCAAGAGGAGGTGTCTTCCATCAAGTATGCAAAAATTCAGATCTATGGCTTCCACGAGTTGTCTACAAGAGGTATACTCTTTTACTATCTCTTGTCCATATATATACTTGCTATATATATGTTTTGCATATGTTAATTACATGATATCAAGATTAGAGTTTCATATAAACATCATGCTTTAAATTCCAGAAATTTTTGAATGTCATGTTTCGCTTCCGCTCGATTCATAGCTTGATGATGTTCATAGCTCTAAATATACAAGATCCTTCAAGAGGTATTAGAGCAAGGACTTAATGTTAATGTGATTACATATGAGTTTGTTTAAAGTTTCCACAGTCTTGAGCACAAAAGAACAAGGAAAGAGTTTCAACATTTTTGAAAATGTTTCTATCCACTGTTTTTGCTTGACTGTTTTGGCATAGTAAATGTTGTTAGATTTGGCTAATTTTTGGATATGTTATGCTATAGAGATAGTAGAACATTTCATCCTCTAATATGCATCTCCTAATTTCGTGGCCAAGGGTTTCAAAAAAATCAAAATCAGTAAGTTCACTGATTCTCACGTAAAGATTGACAGTTTCTGTAGTTGTGTTCTAAGAGGCATAACTCAGTCAATTTAACTCTGAATTGAGGTCCGTTTGATTCTAAAACTTTCTACACTCGAAGACCTATGTCTCTGCAAAATTTCAGAATTTTTGGAGAATTTTAGGTAGGATAAACGAGTCAAAATAGTTGATATATGTGCAGCAGATTTATGATGGGTCATAAATTAAAAGCCATGACTAATTGGTTTGATTTTGGTTAAGTCCAATAGGTTTAAAAATCAGTGGGCTTTAGTCTAATAAGATTAGATGAGATTGTTTTTCTTAGTGAAGATTAAAATGAGACTTGGAACTCAAATTGGGCCATAAAATTAACAAAGGATTTGCATTGGGCCTTATTAAACAAGTATGGACTTAAAATTATTTTTATCTAGTTCTTTTGTGTTGTTTAACATGAGATGTTAAAATCTCAAGATATAAAACTTATTGCAAACATGCATTTCAATGATTTAATGTATTGGATACATTAGTTTGTGCTGGCTTGCTTGTTTAGCATTCTTGTGTTTATGTATATGATGCATTTACTTAGCTTTATGAGTTTTATCTTACATTGTGATGTTGGATAATAAATGGTGAATTTGATCATGGACTCGGTTAGTGAATGGTTAATTAGTTGTAATTATATTAGATGGTGTTGTAATTAATTGTATCATTCATTAGTATGTAATTGAGACATAAGTCTCGTTTTATTTTCTTGCAATTGAGAGAAATTGTAGTGAGTTATAATGTATGTAATTTTTACAAGAAGTTTGTAAGAAAACCATTGGAGACTTTCAAGGAGTTAGAGGTGCTTTGGATCATTGAGGAAAATCAAGAAGATAAGACCAAAGAAGACATGAAGATGTGCTTGTTTAGGTTTTAGTTTATTTGTCTATATGTGATGTATGCTTGTAAATGAACTAATGTGCAAAGTGAGGCCTAATTAATTTCGAAAATCTTCCTATGTGCAAACATATTAGATTGTAAAGTGGTAAAGGCATTTATCGTTGCCCTCCACTATCTTAAGTTATATGTGTTCGATTGGGTATGTTTTGGCTAACCCAAATGTAGGAAAACATATTCCATGAAAGTATTATATTTACCTAGCAAGCATAGTGATGTTATGTTGTTCCAATATCACGAGGCCAATAACGCACCAAAACTGAGGTCTGGGATTCAAATTGTCGCAACACTGTGATGGTGGGTGTAATCTAACTAGATCACGTTTTCAATAATACACCAAAGCTGAGGTTACGGTGATTTGGGGCCAAAATGACCATATCCTATATAGTGATATAGATAGTAATCGTTGCTAACTTTTTGTATGTATATTCTAATAATGCACAAAAGCTGAGGGGTATTCATATTAAAGAGAACTATGGTCACCTACTAATGAATTTTTAATTAAATTCACGATCTCATTTAGGAAGTATGAGAATCGATAAAATTAGTAGGAGGTATCATTTAATTAAAGGCCAAATTAAATGTTTTAACAAGTTTATGTCAACTAGCGATCTTATTTTCTGCATACGTTTATGACTACAACAATGAACCAGTCATTTTTAATTAACTAGACTTTATATCACGCAAATGGACCAAACTTTTTGATTAACGTTATCATCTAAGAATGGTTCTTAGAAACTTAAAATCTTAGAATTACATGCTCCGTTATTTTTCATCTTGATAATGTATCAAAACGAAAAGTTGTAGTACTTATGGATGATAGGTAAAACAAATTAAATATGTTAAGGTTTTGTATTCTTTCATAGTTTGCATAAGGGTACGCAAGATGTAAAGAATATAATTCTAAACTAGCAAATTGTTTTGTGGTAAGCATATTTAATGCAAGATATTAGATATAAATGGAATTCATTCTCATATTTGTATTTCCTCTTTGGTTAGTGGTAATACAAAGAAGAAAGGCAAAGATAGATGATTTCTATTAGCCAGTGGGAGCATATCTAAGAAGAAAATTAAGGATTGTATAGGCATGTGTAAATGAAGTTTTCATAACCTTAAAACTGGACATTAAAAGAGGTTTTAATTCAAAGTATCTTTATAGTTTGAATGTCAAGGTTGTAAAGCTACTATGAATTATAAATCTTCTTTCATTGTGATTGGTACTACTTTATAAATTCTAGAGAAGCATTACTGAGTGTGTTCGAGAATAGCATCTTAATCACCATAGTGCGCTTGTGGAAGCGTGGAATGTTTTCAGTGCTAGCAAATGAAACAAAAGTTGTTGTGTTAGCTAAAGACAATTTGTTTAGATGCCTTCTGGACATATTTTGTATTTTAAGGATTATACATAAATGATATTAGGAATAAAATGTATATTCCTAAAGTTTGTAAAAACTCATTATTTATTATCTTGATATGGACGAAAGAATGTATTGCAAACATATTGTCAACCGTTATAACCATCCACCAAATTTTAAGATTACTAAAATAATCCAAATTAATTGTAGTTTCTACATGATTAGGTTTTTCTAATAATGAGATGGTAATTAGGTTGGTTTGATCAACTTATGCATCTTATTTATTGGAAAGGTAACCAAGTCATCATTTGTTTGATAAAAAATTAAAACTACTAGGCTATATGGATTAGTACATGTTGATGTATTTAGAGCTATTTGTGAATAGGCTCGTATAGAAAAATATATTAGTGCCTTATGATTAGATCATGAAGGAAAAATACTTAAGTACTATTTTGTTTGAGTATCCTAAAATTTTGATATAGTATCGAAATTAATAATGTCCGGTGTACCACAATTAAATAGGGTTTTTGTTAGTGAAGAAATCGTGCTTTGTTGGACATAGTAGAGTTGTTGATTAATTTGACTAATCATTATATTTATTTGTGGGTCATGCTTTCTTCAATTTAATTTTATGTTGAATAGTAAATTCCTACTATTGCTAGAACTTTATATTTGATATAAGTTAGACAGCAACCAATGTTTAAATGTGTTAATTTTAGTTTGTCCTACTTTTATTGAAAAGTTTTTAAAGGATTAGTGGGAGTTTTGGTTAAAGGTAATTTTATTGTACATCCTAGTTTTGTAGGATATAATTTCTATTTAATGATCAATGTCTATTGATATATTATATTGCAATCTTTCTTGAAGAAAATGTTTTGTTCAGGAAGATGTTACTTTATAATAAAATAGAAATTGAAGACGTATCCTCTAAAGTTATAAAATCACCTAGACCAAAATAATGAATCTATTCAATAAGGTTTGGAATGTGTCATTACGCAAGATCTTTGCAAATCTAGTAGTGTATCTCATACTTAAAAGGAATATATGGATATCTTTTTGGGATGCACAAACGTTGTTTGTGTATTTGAGATAATAATCAATTAGTTAATCCTACAATTTATAAAGAAACGGTATATTTGATATCGACTCCAATAAATTATATAATGTAAAACATATTGATTAGACTCCATATATTTTAGCTTAATTTGGATATTGATCTCCGAGATAAAGGTTGAAGTTAATGGAAAAAGGTAATGACCTTATTTATAGCTATATTAGTTTCTAAAAGATATCATCAAAGTCAAAGGGTTAACTACGGTGAAGTCTTTTTACCAATAATTGTGCTTAAGTCTCCTTGTATTATGGTAGACATTATAGCACATTGTGTTACTATATTAATTATTTGGATTAATGGATATGAGTAATATATGCATACTTAATAAATCCACTTATGGATTTTTAAGTAAATTTTTTGGAATTATTTCGTTCAATTCTAATGAGATTAAAGAGTTAGATTTCATTTAGAATGTGGGTGAACCTTGTGATTGCCAAAGAATAGTGGGAGCGCATCCACTTTTCTATGACTGCAATAATGATGACTTGGATATTATAGTTGATGATATGTGTGTTGTGATATTAATTAAAGTCTAGTCATATTAAATGCTCTCCATTTAGAACTTTTCGTTCGTATCTTGTGAATTCATAGCTATGATAATAGTACGAAGAGATTATTCAGCATATTCCTTAAATTGTACAAAGAGTATTTTTTGAAGGTGTTCAAGAAACTCTAGTTGCATAACAAATTTGTATTCAAAGTTATAGTAACTTCATATTTGCTATATTATGTACAAGACTTGATATTGCATAAACTGTAAAGTGTTACGAGTAAATATTAGTCAAATCCAAGTATGGGAATGATTGATAGAATTGAAGTATATTCGTAAGTACTTGGGAAGCACTAAAGATATATTTTAATTCATGGAGGAGGTAAATTCCGTAGTGACGGATTTACTAGTTCAGATTCTTAATCTGAATCTTATAATAGAATGTCTATGTTAGGGTTCATGTTTATTTATAGTTGGAGCTCAGTAAGTTAGAAAGGTTCTGAACAAACTGTAGATTCTATTACATAACTCATATCTTTTGTGATATGTAATATTACGAAAGAAGTTGTTTGGATCGAGGAAATCATACGAGTTGGTTATGGTTCCTATCGTTAAGTTGTGATGCTTTTGTTGTTACCACTATATGGAGCTACTGCACAAGCTTGTGGAACCAAGGTCTCACTGTATGTCCAAACATTTGGAAAAGTGTTTCCATCTTCATGTATTGTATCTGTAGCCAATAATCATATTGAGATATGTCTTTGTAGAAAACGGCCACATTTCTTGATGTAGCTGACCCACTTACCGTAGCTATGAATCAGTCACAGCTGGGTCCTTGTTTTGAGAAGAAGAGTATACGATATCATTGTTTGTTGTACTAATACTATGTTTCATAGCATTAGTGCAAGTGGGAGATTGCTAGAGATATGCCCTAATGCTATATATTTAGATGACATATATTGGGGCATTTTGACATTTACTTATGACATTAGTGTTTATATGTTCATTTCCATATTGACATAATTGGGACATTCATATTCTCCTTCTTTACGTGTATGAATGAGTCCCTAGTATTTTCATTAGAAGAATGTATTCTAAAAGAGTTTAGAATATGTTGGCGTATTTCCTTAATATGACAAATACTTAAAGTGTTCATAGTCCTTAGATTATTTGATCGGGACTTTAATAATGAATTAAGGAATATCACATGTGTTGTTACATTTAATTAATATAGATATGTTAATCATAAATGATGGTGAGCCACATGCCATAACAGCATAGCGATGCGACTAACAAACATTTGAGTGACTATTAGTTGAATAGATCACTGAATTTGACGTGAATAACAAATTACATGACTTCAGATTAATAATTTGTTATTCGTTGTGATTGTGCATATAATCCTTAGACTTGAGACATTATGGCTGTCATCTATATTGGGGTTTGATTCTAGCATTTAGACAATGATTGTTTCGACAAACAAGATGAGATGCGTCCTCTCGTAGTTTCATTCGTTCGGTATAGTGACTGACAGGTAGTGGTCAAGATAGAATCCATTAACCTCCGGCGTGGGGTAATATCCTATGCAATCTAAGCTTGGTAGTTTAATGAGGAAATCCTTGGCCGAGGTATGAATGATGGAGAAAGAGTTTTTCATGTGTCGTCTCTCATTACACTAATTAGATCTAAGCATGGTATTGAGTTTATGAAC
The DNA here is from genome assembly GCA_037974665.1 of Ehretia macrophylla. NCBI lineage: Eukaryota > Viridiplantae > Streptophyta > Magnoliopsida > Boraginales > Ehretiaceae > Ehretia > Ehretia macrophylla. The sequence goes on along the minus strand of CM075771.1, from coordinate 81,160,476 downwards.
TTAATCGAATCATGGTTCTTACTCGATGGGACAATTAATGTAAGGATTGGATTGCACGATAATCAGTGACCATAAATAAATTCACTTGAATAAGACTTCATTGCTTTATAAACTGTCTTGATACGTTAGTAGCTAGAACGTCACTTAAGAACTCTGAAGGTGTTTTGAGAATGACGGGAGATATTTTCTAAACAAATTGAATAGTTTGATTAATATTGAAAGTGTTCAATGTTTCTTTAGTGCTATATAGCGATGAATCTAGAAAGTCATACACAATAGAGCATGGCGAATGTTTTTCCTATTGAGCTTGATTTAGTTTCTCTTGAGTTGTTAAAGTGTTAACAATTGTAATTATTTGTCTCTTGAATTGTTAAAGTGTTAACAATAGTATTTTGTTTCTCTTGAATTGTTAAGGAGTTAACAATGGTGTGATTGACCTTTAAAAGTTATTATGGTCAATATGAAATTATTATTAAGTGTTGGGGTTAATGTAGAAATATGAAAATGTTATTTTCATAATTTCAACCAATGGTGATTAAGTTGAATATTTAAATGTCTTAGTGGAAAAATACTACACAATATATATATGATGTATATATGTATATTATTACATTAGTGGAAGAATACTACACAATATACATATGATGTATATATATGTATATTATTACATTAGTGAAAAAATACTACACAGTATATATGATATATATATGTGTGTGTTTTTTATCTTTCAAAAAAAAAAAAAAGCTAGAGAATACAACCATAATTTGAGAAAGCTTGTCTTCTCTTTTCTTTCAAAAGGGAGACAAGACACCTTAAAAACATGGCTTGTCTTTCATTTTATGTAAAAAAGTTGTCAATCATCTTTCTCTCCAAGCTCTTACACGGCTGAAAAATGAGAAATGATGAAGTCTTCTTCAACTCTTAAAAAGAGAAAAAAACACCATGGCTGAAAAATGAAGATGAAGGAGAAGAACTTGTCTTCTCTTCTTCTTTAAAAAACGTAGCCAAGACTAATGAAGAAGAAGGAAAATGTTTTGCTCTCTCCTTCAAACAAGCTCATAAATCTTCCATGGTAGATCTAGCACAAAAATAGCCATGAAGATGGAGAAGTCATTCTTTGTTCGTGTGGACCGACTAGAGCTCTTGTGGTTTCAAAAGGAGGTGTCTTCCATCAAGTGTGCAAAAATTCAGATCTATGGCTTCCACGAGTTGTCTACAAGAGGTATACTCTTCTACTATCTATTGTCCATATATATATACTTGCTATATATATGTTTTGCATATGTTAATTGCATGATATCAAGATTAGAGTTTCATATGAACATCATGCTTTGAATTCCAGAAATTTTTGAATGTCATGTTTCGCTTCCGCTCGATTCTTAGCTTGATGATGTTTGTAGCTCTAAATATACAAGATCGTTTAGTACACACAGTTCACTGGGTCATGTGAACCACCATGATCGATATTCCCTCCATGACCCGCATGGGCATCAGCTCTCGATTTTGCGATATGATTTCCATTCTTTCTTACTTTAGGAATAAATCTTTTGAATTGATTAGGTCTTCCCGGCTCACTGCCCACATTTTCCCCCTCACTATTTCCCATGTTACCTTTGTGCACTAGGAACTGCGGGTGAAGAACTTTTATTCTTCTCCCTCTGCTTATATAATACTAGCCAGTCCTCAAAAAAAAAGGGGTCGTTCGAATAATTAGTCATTTACCTCGACTCCGAAACTGGAGTCTTTTTAATTTTTATTTATTTATTTGTTTATTTTATTTAAAGGACGATTAAATTATTTAAATTATTTAAAATGTTACATGCGAAACTTAATCCTAAAATTTCTCGCATCTAAAACAATAATCATACCACTATATCAAACTTGAGTCGTTTAAGTTAATGAGCAAACTCTGACAAGAGTGTTTGATGGCTATTGCCACATCTTAGATCAATTTCAACAGTAATTTTTTTTTCCCTCACCCTCTTTCTCTACATTTAATGATATGCAGTCATTCCCTATTTTTAGAGATATTATCATTCTCTTATTTGAATCTCTATCACACCCTCACTCTAACAACTTTTATATTTTTAAAGATTTTAGTCATGTGAATATATACTAGGATCGATAGGGGTTGAGATAGATGATGGGTTCAGTGCACCTAAATTCGGTGAGCTAAAAAAAGTCAATAAAAGAATTCCCAATCTTTTAAGGGATTAGGTAGGAGAAATATTGTTGAAAAAACTGTTTTGAACCAACACACTTGATATTTAGAGAATTTAGATATTTAGGGAATCTACTAGAGAAGGCTTGTGTCCTTGTGAAATTTCGTAAAGTGTTAAGTGAACAAGCTACTACCATATGGGTGCTTGTTATTAAACAAGAGTAGGTCAATAAAGATTTTAGGATAAAGACAATCAAAACCCTTGAAGCATACGATACGAGTGATATTTCAATTTTTTTCATTTAATAGAAATAAATTCTTACCGTATTAAAGAAGTGGAACATCGCTTAATGTGAGAAATTGATGTATTCATTTCTGTATGCTACAAGAAATTAAATATAGATTAACGTATTCGAGTTTATGTTATAATATTGCTGTCAATATTTAATTAATTTAGCTTAATCACGCACCATAGTTGACAAAATCAGTTCCAGTCCCAAAGATTCCCATGCTTTTGTGCATGTTCTTGGACGAGATGTATGTGTTTGCTAGCTGTTTGGCAATTTGAATACTCTTTGCTTGCCTTTCCTTGTGGATCTATAACTTTCGTGATTTATGTCAACAACATCCTAATTATTTTCATTAGGTGACTAGCTTAAGTCTTTCTTAATTGAACAAATGTAACTAATATACATATATACATACATACACACACATATATATATATATTATAATTAATTAATTAATCATTTGACTACTCAATATTATTCCATAAGTCTTGGTCTTCTATTAATTTCTTTTACACGTACCGACTATTTTTCAACTGATGTACCATAGAACAACAACTCTAAAATGAGGTTCTTTTACTTAAACCCCATTGACCTCGTAATACAAACAGAAAAAGTAGAACGAGATTGTGTCTTTATTTATTCTCATCCAATTAGTCCGTTTTTCATATGGTATTTGCAATTCTGTGAAAATGCCCCAACTATATCTTCTAGAGGGTTTTATTACCGTCTAGCTAATATTGTAAGTGATGTAGATCTTAATAAATAATCCTCATGCCTTCGTTATTATTATTTTTTTTATCAATTTTATTTCCTTGACATTCTAGAATGAGGAGGTAATAGTTAATTGTAGCAATGATTTTAATAACCAGTCTGCAATTGGCCTAGGATTGAATAATATCTTGTTAATTTCAATTTTAATAATAACAAATAATAAAATTTATATTATTTTATTTAGTGTTAATTTGAACAAAATGTTAAAAGAAATAAAATGGAGTTTTTGTATAAATATTGTTGGAAAAATGATATACATGTCCCTGTCATTTTTCTCTTTTCTCAAATAGGTCCCTGAATTTTTAGAAATGTGATCCCAAGTCATTCAAACATAACTTTGTCAATTTATTTTAATGATAAAGGGGCAATATACACATTTAATTAACATGTAACCAAAAAAAAAAAAAAACTTCTTAATTGTATATGAGCAAGCCATGTGTAGCGCTTGCCTAGGATACTTGTGCTTGCCCAGGAGGCTAAACACGGCTAACAATGGACAAAATAATAAAAAAAGAAAAAAGAAAAAAGTCAACCACTTCAAACAAAAAAAAATAAAAAAGGGAAAGCGAACACAGTAAATAATGAAGAATAAAAGAGACATGTCATGTATGTAATGTCTCTTCAATTGTGAATGTCAGTACTAAATTTACAAAGAATACAAAGCCAAAGAGAGTTAAAAAGATGAATCTACATGAGCTCGCTCTCATCTAAGTTTCAACATGAGGTCCTCTAAGACATGTCGTCTCCATTTGGACAGGAAAAAAATAGTCATTTACCTTGACTCGGAAACTGTTGTCTTTTAATTTTTATTTATCTATTTTTTTATTTAAGGATTAAGCCATTTTACATTATTTAGAATGTTATTAATCTTGAGATTTCTTGCATCTAAAATGAGAATCATACCAGTAGACCAAACTTGAGCCGTTTAATCTAATGAGCAAAATCTGATTAGTGTTTGATGGCTACTGCCTTTTGATCTGGAGTCATTTCCCAATTTTTAAAGATCTTATCAATTTCTTATTTTAGGGAATATCTATTATAGTCTCACTTCAACAACTTTTTTATTTTAGAGATTTTAGTCATGTGAGCATTAGGATATAGGGGATGAGATAGACGATCATGAGTTTAGTACACCTAAATTTCAGTAAGCTAAAAAATCAATAAAAGAATCCTCTACTATTTAAGGGATACGATAAGAGAATTGTTGAAAAAAATTATTTCGAACCGACCACCCTCTTATATTTAAAGGATTTAGATATTTAACGAATCTATTAGAGAAGGGCTGAGTCCGAGTGGAATTTCGTAAAGTGTTAAGTGAACAAGCTACTATGATATGGGTGCTTGTTATTAAATAAGAGTAGTTTTGTTCAACTGAGTACTACTTGGTCAATGAAGATTTTAGGACAAAGACAATCAAAACCCTTGAAGCATACGAGTGATATTTCAGTTATTTTCATATAATAGAAATGATTTTTTATCATATTAAAGAAGTGAAACATCACTTCGTGTGACATCAGGCATGAACGTGGAAAAGAAATTGATGTATTCATTTCTGTATGCAACAAGAAATTAAATATAGATTAACATATTCGTGTTTTTGTTATAATATTGTTGTCAATATTTAATTTAGCTTAACCACGCACCATAGTTGACAAAATCTTTGCTAGCTGTATGGCATTTTGAATAACTCTTTACTTGCCTTTCCTTGTGGATCTATAACTTTCGTTTTGAAAAAAAAAATATATATATATATCATCTATAACTTTCGTGATTTATGTCAACAACTTCCTAATTATTTTCATTAGGTGCTTGAGAGATCAAGTCACACATATATATGTGTGTGTATATATATATATATATGTGTGTCTATATATATATATATGTGTGTGTGTGTGTGTATGTATATAGACTACTCATTATTATTTCATAAGTCTTGGTCTTTCCTTAATCTCTTTTTACATGTAACTAATATTTTTGAACGGATGAACCATTGAACAACAACTCTAAAATTGTCATTAAATTATTGTCAAATGACAATAAAAAAATAAGAAGATGAATATTTGAAGAGAAAGAAAGGAAAGAGAATTATATTGAACTTGAATTGAATTACATTTCTTTTAGAACTTCCGTCTATTTATAGGGAGAAATTCGCTATTCAAATGCTGACTAATACTATTAATTTGGTTGCTTCACATTGTTGACATCATTCTGACACAGGTGTGACACAGACGATAGCATCATACCGATACAAGAGCGACACAAGCGTTGACATCATCCCAATACTCGGGCGACAAACGCTAACATTATTTCGATACAGACGTTGATATCATCCTGTCATAATTTAATACTTGTTCATATTGTAATTTCATACTAGTGAATATATATCCAATACTTCATAACAAAAATGAGATTCTTTTAATTAAACTCATTTGACCTCGTAATACAAACAAAAAAGGTTCGACCCTGTTACTAATGTCGACGGTGATCAGTGGCAATCATGAATTTGTCAAAGTGTAGATGACAACATTTTCTTTTTTTTTTTTTTAATTTTTTTCTCTCATAGATGGAAACTTTAAAAGTTGCTTGTTCGATTAAACTGATGAATCGGATACCTCACCATTGAATTTTACCCCTTTAAAAATCAAATACTAGTTGCTCACATTTTTGAAAGTCAACGAATTTCCTCTTACTATAAATCTCATTGTTGTCCATATCAATATGTAAAACGAGATTCTATCTTTATTCTCATCCATTTAGTCAGTTTTTCGTATGCTCTTTGCAATTCTGTGAAAATGCCCCCAACTATATCTTCTAGAGGGTTTTATCACCGTATAACTGATATTATAGGTGATGTAGATCCTAATAAATAATCCTCAACCAGCCAACAATTTAATGTTGGAAACAAATGGAGGTATCTTCAAAGGGACAAGGGGGTATGTAATTATGTAAAAGTGTATGCCTAGCTGTAGCATATTAAATAAATCTTTACGTGCCTTTCTTCATGGATCTATCACTTCGAGAATTTAAGGTCATCTGACTAGTTATTTTACATAGATTATTAATTGTTGTTAATTTAGAGTTCTGCTTAACCATCATATATAGTTGACTAAGCCTGCTCCAATCCTAGAGATTCCCTTGCTTAAGATATATGTGTATTTGCTAGCTGTAGCTGTTTAAAAAATTAATATTCTCGCTGTGGATCTACCACCACTTCATGATTTAAGTCAGCAATTTCTTAATTGAGAAATGTGCCTATATATATAAATATATGTGCTGTTCTCATTACTATCTCGTAAGTTATGGTATTTTTTAAATGTTTTTGAACATGTGTTTGAATTTTGAGGTGGATGTACCATTGAACAAGAACTCTACGATGATATAGGCTAATCGAGTTAGATTATTTTAGTTAAAACTAAAATGCTTTGTCATGTTGACTAATTAACGCAGACAGTGATCCATGGCATTAGGAAACCGTGTAACATAAGCGTGGATCTACCACTTAAATCTTAAACTTAACTACCGTAATTTACTAAATCTCTGCTCCAATCGTAGAGAAACGACAGTGTAACATAAGCGTAGGCGTGGGAAAGATGTTTATGCATGTTTTTGCTAACAGTATAGCAATTTGAATAAATCTTCAATTTCATGACTTTCCTCATGGATCTACGTAATACCACTTCGTAATTTACGTCAACTTCTTCCTAGTTATTTTGATTAGATGACCTGAGAGCTCAAGTCTTTCTTAATTGAACAAAATGTAATTAACATATTGTTGATGCAAAAAGTGGGCTTGGACCCTCGGTCCAACCACGATGGTTTGCTTAGTCCCGAATGACGTTAATATTTGGGTCAAGGCCCGCATGTAGCACCTTGAGTCGCAGCCTACTACCGAAGGAGCCTACGTGGAGGCCCCGAGCTTTACGCTAGGCCCAAAGAACGGACTATCTTATGTAGGTGACCGACGACGGACTCGGGCACGACCCATGGCCTTGCCAGGTGCAAACGGATAAATGGTCAAGAAAGAGTGCTTAAAGGACTAGCCTACCATAACGGATAAACGACTGAGAAAGATACCTTAAGGGACTAGACTACTATAGCGAACGACGATCGACAAGTTCGGATGGAGGCTTATCCTACGGGATAAGTAATTACTTCCTCGAAGTAGTCCACTCGAGTTGCAAGTCCCAGGGGATAAGCGACTCTCGACCTATCGCATTCGCCCAACCTACGAGAAGCAGATGATCGACGAAGGATTTGGGATAGAAACTACCTATATCTTACACGATAAGCAATCAGATAGTCTACTGAGAGTATAAGTCCTAAGAGTCCGTGGCTCTTGGCTTGACCACACCTCTAAGTAGGCCACGCCTACTCAAGGAGAGGGCATAAAATAGTAGCCGCACTAGCATTACTTCCCCTTTCCCCCTCTACATCTCCACAGCCTACACTCCCAATATCGACACCGATGTTACAGTAGTCGCTACCTTTCCCTTCCTATTTTCCTCGTTTTCTTATCCTTTTCGATAACCTATTGACTTGAGCGTTGGAGTGTCTTTGGCCGGCACTATACCGGTGTCCCGAGACTTACATCGTTTTTCTCGTCTTTTGTCCTTGCAGGTTGCTGGTGGCCCAAAATTCGTAATTGTAGATTTTGACGAGTACACATATGTAGGTGTGTATATTGATAATGAAGAAATTACCCAAGGAACCCAGGTGGTCCCAAGGGTAATGAAATGATTCATTTAGTCACGTGGCACAATAAAAAGAGTCCTTAAGAATTGTTGGGGCCCACTGAAATGTCCATTAAAATTTCTTATTCATTAATATAAATCATATATGCAAGGTAACTAAAAGGTAATCAATATTCTATTACTATATTTGTCACTCTTATATTATTAAGTTATTACTCGAGATTTGAGAAACGCAAGGCAGATTTGTTAGTAGAGTCCAGTCATCCGAGTAAACGATAGTACCAATCCCAGAGTCGGGGTTATTAGAGACAGTATCAGCAGCCTGTTCAGGTTCAGCAGCAGAGATAGACTTAGAGTTACCTGGGGCCAGCCCAAACTCAAACACAGACGACGCCAGCTCAGAGCCAGTCACAAAGTCAGACACAGACCTGACCAGTTGCCACTAGATCGCAGCAAAGTAGCACCGCTACATCCACTTACAGAGTCCCTACGGGAGGCACTGCTGCAAGGAAAAACAAGCAGTGCAGTCATTGTAATCATAAAAGCCATACGGAGGCAGAGTGTTGGAGAAAGTTGGGCCGATGCGTTAGTTGTGGTAGCGATCAGCACAGAGCTAGAGATTGCCCAGGTTTAAGTAGGGTCAAGGTCAGACGTTCGGCTAAAGTGCTCAGACCAGAGCTTCAGGTGCAGCTCTAGTTCCACGAGGCCAGGCACGAGTATTTGCTCTAGATCAGGAGGAGCTCCCAGATACGACAGTAGTGGTAGAAGGTACTTTTCTTATCAATAATCAGCCAGTAGTAGTTTTGATTGACACCGGGGCTACACTTTCTTTTATTACTCCTATGTGTGCACAATCTACTGCTTTGAAAGTTGATAAAATGTCGTATAAAATTGAAGTAGGTAATTTTTTGGGTACGAGATTCATTACGAAAGTCTGTGTGTAAAAATTGTGGCATTTGCATTGAGAGGCGCATGTATCCTGTTGACTTGATTATCTTACCGTTCTAAGACTTTGAAGTTATCCTAGGGATGGATTGGTTGAGTCGGTATTATGCTTACCTGTAAGGCCCAGACCGATTCCACATATGCATATAGATTATATCATATATAATTAAATTATTTTATATGCATTTATCTTGTTTTATGTGCTTTTAAATTAATTTATGTGCATTTGTCTCGATTTACGTGCATTGCATTGGTTAACGTGCATTTGGGTAATTAATATAGCATAGTTAGTTAGAGTAACTAAACCAAAACTAAAACAATTAGAATTAACACTAGGATGACAAACTAATAAAACACAATCTAGTCTATGGCACTGTCATCATTAGATAATTTACATATTATTTATCAACACACACAACATCTAATACACACACAAAATACTACACACACACATAATCTGAAAACACACCACACTTTTTAATTTTTTACTAAGGGAGAAGAGAGAAAGAGGAGTGGAAGAAGAGGAGAAGGAAGAACAAGCAATTGCAGCCATCTTCCACCATTTTCTTACATTCTCAAGCTTTTACTTCAACTTGAACATCATCTATTGCATTCAACTCCACATCTAGGTGAGAGATTTTTCATAAATGATTTTAAAGGACTCATTCAAGTTTATTAATGTTCATTTGGTGTTAATATTGCTATAACTTGCATATTTAAACTTGGATGATGAGAAGGTTGGGTATTTGTATGTTGTAGATCTAGGAATTTGAATTTCATGTTGGGTGGTTGTTGATTGTTGATGTGGGGTGGTTTTGATTGAGTTTGAACTCTTGTATGATGCCTAATAACCACCTTGAACATGCTTGAATGTTGGTAGGAGGATGGGATATTGTTTGGGTGATTATTGAAGAAGTTATGTTTTTCCCGTTCAGCTATCCGAGCGTTACAACCTCTAACCGATCGCCCAGATAGAAGCCACAATGCCTGGCAGAAAACTCCCATCCGGGTGTTACCTGCCTCATTCGGGCGACCGGATGAAGGCTACAACGCCCGGATGTTTGATAGCTTTGCACAACTTTTTTCGAAAGACCATATCTTAGTCAATTCAACTCTGAATTGAGTTCCGTTTGATTCTAAAACTATATACTTCGATAAGATTCGATTCTAAGCCAAAATCATATTAATTGGAGTTTGGAAAGGTAGGTAAATTATTTGATTAAGATAGGCTAATGTAGAAGCATTAAAATGGCTCCTTAGTTCCACTTGTGTTTGCATTTTCTTGTCGTTTTACGTAATCTATTGATATCTTCTCGCTATTTTATGGTACTTGAAAATTCTTGAGGCTTTAAAATTGTTATATATGTATGATTATTATATGCTTGCTTGATATGCCATTGACAATTGTAATGCATTGAATTGTAATTGCGCGTCGGTTGCAACCATTATTGATTGAGGACGTGACGGGACCTCCGGGCCGTGTTAGCTTGCCGGTATATCTCAACCATCAAAGTATTGATTCTTTCTCTTGCTAGGACCCATTGATCCTCCTACAAGACAAAGACTGACCCTCCTACGAGATAGAGACTGATCCTCCTATAGGACAGGGATCCAATGATATCTTGGAAGAGTTTGGTTATTTAATTGCTATTGAACCTTGATTGTATATCTTGTATTCTCGTTTGTAAATTCTTGTGTGCATGGCATGTTTTATCAAATTTATTACGAAATGATAAACATTTACGAAAATCCTTCATTTTCTATCATCACTGAGCTATATACAAGATTAGCTCACCCTCTTTTGATCAATTACAGGTGAGGTAGTAGCCAGCAGACCCCTCAGGTGGACGATGGCGAACCTTGGTTCGATGAGAATGACTTTTGTTTGTTGTAATCGGCATGCTTGATAATTGAAGACATTTACCACTTTGAACAACTTGTTATATTGTAATATTCTTTTGGACAACTGGTTGTAACTAAGTTTAGTATTCTTATTCTTTTGAGACATAGAAGCCTGAGTGCTAAATAGATGTTATGTATGACTAGGCGACTTGAGGTCTTGTAAATATGAAGTTGTTGGACGTCACCCCTTGGCCGGTGATTTTGGAAGTCCTTTGGATCTTTTTATGGAATATATATAAGAATGTTCAAGTTTAAAAAAAAAAATTGTCTTTCACAAGTTTTAGAGTATCGAATGATCACACACCGGCCTTAGCCTCTACGAGTATCCGGGTCGGGGTGTGACACGTTGGTTGTGGTAGCGATCAACACAGAGTTAAAGATTGCCTCGGGTTTAAGTAGGGTCAGGGTCAGATATCCGGCTAAAGTGCTCAAACCAGAGCTTCAGGTACAACTCTAGTTCTACGAGACCAGGCACGAGTATTTGCTCTAGATCAAGAGGAGCTCCCAAATACGACAATGGTGGTAGAATGTACTTTTCTTATCAATAATCAGCCAGTAGTAGTTTTGATTGACACCAGGGCTACACATTCTTTTATCACTCCTATGTGTGCACAATCTACTGCTTTAAAAGTTGATAAAATGTCATATAAAATTGAAGTAGGTAATCTTATGGGTACGAGATTCATTACGAAGTCTGTGTGTAAAAATTGTGGCATTTGCATTGAGGGGCGCATGTATCCTGTTGACTTGATTATCTTACCGTTCCGAGACTTTGAAGTTATCCTAGGGATGGATTGGTTGGGTCAGTATTATGCTTACTTGGATTATAGAAGAAAAATTATAACTTTAGAAATACCTGGACAACCTGTCATTAAAATAGCTAGAAGTTGAAAGTCCACAGGAACTCGTATAATTTCTTCCATTAAAGCTACAAAAATGTTGAGTAAAGGTTGTGAAGCATATCTAGCTTATTTAATTAATCATCCTAAAGATAAACTAAAATTGAATGAGGTACCTGTTGTAAAGGACTTTCTGGGGGTATTTCCTGAAGAATTTCCTGGGTTACCACCTGACCGAGAGATAGAATTTGTAATTGATTTGTTACCATGAACTGATCCCATATCTAGAACCCCATATCGAATGGTTCCCCCTGAGTTGTAGGAGTTGAAAATTCAATTGAAGGCTTAGTTGAAAAAGGTTTTATACAGCCTAGCTCTTCGTTGTAGGGTGCTCCTGTTTTATTTGTAAAGAAGAAAGATGGCACTTTGCAGTTGTGCATCGATGATCGGGGTCTCAATTAGGTGACTGTGAAGAACAAATATCCATTGCCTTTGATTGAGGAATTGTTTGATCAGTTGCAAGGTGCTGTTGTGTATTCTAAATTTGATTTGAGACAGGGCTATTATCAACTAAGAATTCGGAGGGAAGATGTGCCAAAGACTGCTTTTAGAACTAGGTACGACCACTATGAATTTGTTGTACTGCCATTGGGATTGACGAATGCTCCAGACGCCTTTATGGACTTAATGCAGAGGGTGTTTAGACCATACCTTGACCAGTTTGTTGTAATTTTCATTGATGATATATTGGTATACTCAAAGTCTGAGGCAGAATATGAAGAACATTTGAGAATTGTATTGTGAACTTTGTAGGAACATAAACTATTTGCTAAATTCAACAAGTGTGAGTTCTAGTTGAAACAAGTTGCCTTTTTAGGCCATATAATCTCATAGGAGAGAATTTCTGTTGATCCTGCGAAAATTGAGGTTGTGATGTCTTGGAAAAGACCCGAGACTATTACGGAGGTTCGTAGTTTCATTGGGTTGGTTGATTATTACCGGAGATTTGTTAAGGATTTTTCTAAAATTGCTGGACCATTGACTTCCTTAACTCAAAAGAAAACCGTGTATAACTGGGATGACAAGTGTGAAGCGAGTTTTCAGGAACTAAAAAAAAACTTACCACTGCTCCTATTCTGGCACTGCCTGAGGGGACAGATAATCTGGTGATTTATAGTGATGCTTCGAAAGAAGGTTTAGGCTGCATTCTTATGCAAAATGGTAAGGTGATAGCTTATGCCTCGAGAAAATTAAAGCCCTATGAACTTAATTATCCTACCCATGACCTTGAGCTTGCTGTTGTTGTCTTTGCTTTAAAGAAATGGCAACATTACTTGTAGGGTAATAAATTTGAGATATTTACTGATTATAAAAGTTTGAAATATCTATTTTCTCAAAAGGATTTGAACATGAGGCAAAGGCGCTAGCTAGAGTTGTTGAATGATTATAATTGTACTATTAGCTACTTGCCAGGTAAAGTTAACACTGTTGCAGATGCATTAAGCCGGAAGGCTACTGTGGCCAGTCTAATTATAAAGAATTGGGAAACTATAGAGGAGTTATGTCTGTGGAAACTGGAGGCTTTAGAAACAAGTATTCAATTTGTAAGCCTACAAATTCAGTCTTTAATGTTGTCTAGAATCAGGGAAGCGCAACAAGCTGATCCTCAGCTATTGAAAGTTCTAGAGAAGTCAAAAGGAGGAGAGTCCAATTTCAAGCTACATGATGATGGTTTGCTCAAGTATAAAAATAGAATTTGCATTCTTGGTAGTTCAGCTGTGAAAAATAAAATTCTTGCTGAGGCACACAACACTAAATATACTATCCACCTTAGTAGCACTAAGATGTATAGGGACTTGAAACAAAACTTCTGGTGGAATAATATGAAGAGAGAAATAGCAGATTATGTGGCTAAATTTCTAACTTGTCAGAAAGTTAAAGTTGAACACCAAAGACCTACAGGACTGTTGCAACCATTAGAGATTCCTGTGTGGAAATGAGATCAAGTTACTATGGATTTTGTGTCTGATTTGTCGAGGTCACCGCAAGGTAATGATTCTGTATGGGTTGTAGTTGATAGATTGACGAAAACCTCACATTTTATTCCTACAAAGAAGACAGACAATCTTGATAAACTAGCTGAGCTATATATTGAAAACATTGTAAGACTGCATGGGGCTCCAACTAGTATAGTGTTAGATAGGGATCCCAGGTTCACGTCACAGTTCTAGTAGAAATTGCAAAAGGCTTTGGGGACTAATTTGACCTTCAGCATTGCATATCACCCGCAGACAGATGGCCAGTCTGAGAGGACTATCAGGATATTAGAGGACATGTTGCGAGCTTGCATTCTAGATTTCGGTAAAAGTTGGGAAAAATATTTTCCACTGGTAGAGTTTGCATATAATAACAGCTATCAGGCCACCATTGATGTGGTATCCTACGAGGCACTTTACGGGCGTAAATGTAGATCCCCATTGTATTGGAATGAGGTAGGAGAGATGAGTATTATTGATCCAGCTATTCTGCCTGAGATGCTAAAAATGGTTGATAATATGAAACTTATTAAGAAGAGAATGCTTACAGCTCAGAGCCGACAGAAAAATTATGTTGATAAACGCTGGAGTGACTTAAAGTTTGTAGTAGGTGATCATGTGTTCCTGAAAGTCTCATCGCGTAAAGGTCTGATCCGACATGGAAAGGGAGGTAAGCTCAGTCCTAGATATGTGGGACCGTTTGAGATTATCGAAACAGTTGGTGATTCGGCTTACAGATTAGCGTTACCTCCGAGTTTGGGCAAAGTGCATGATGTGTTCCATGTGTCGTTGTTGAGGAAGTATTAGCCAAATCTTTCGCACATTATGGAGTCGAAACTGTTAGAGATCAGTGAGACTCTGACCTATGTAGAGAAACCTCTTTGGATTGTTGATAGGAAAGTTCAGGAGCTTAGAACTAAAAGTATTTCAATGGTAAAAGTTCTTTGGGATCATCATGGAGTTGAGGATGCCACTTGAGAACATGAGGAGCAAATGAGAGAGAGATATCCCGAGCTGTTTCCTGAATCATGTAAGAATTGCGTGGACGCAATTAGTTTAAGGGGAAGAGAATGTGACGCCCAGGAAAATGCATCATATTCATAAATAACTGTAGCATATTTTCTTGTGCATTTTAATGTATTTTATTTCTAATTTAAATATGTTTATTTAAGGGTCACTATTCATAAGAAAATTGACTGTCTAATTTCCTCGAATAGATTTTTTCCTAGATAGTATAACTTATAAAAAGAATCGGGAACTTGTGGTTTTGGGCTTTGAAGGCCGGGAAAACGCGTTAGGAAAATAAAACTTGGTTCGTAGGAATAGTGTAACATTGAAATAATGTTAGAATTAAACTAGTTAGCAATTAAAGGAGTTTTTATGCTTGTTGACCATGTTAGACTAGCATTTGACTCAAAATAATATAACACATATTATATATATACACAACACCACATATGCATGCAAAATATTCCTCAAACAAAGCAAAAAAAATCCCCAAAATACCCCCCCAAAACCCGACAGCCCTTAAGAGGAAGAAAAGAGAAAATTTTCATCATCAACCCTTGCATTTGATCTCTTGGCTTGGTTTGGAAGTTGATTGAAGCATGTAGGAGCATAACCAACTAGCCTACACTTATAAATTATGAGGGAGTTTGCATTTGTAGCATGTTAAAGTTTATGTCAATTTTTGAGATTTTGTGATTTGATGATTTTGGCTATTGAAATGCTTAAATATTGTGATATACATGCTATATATGATATATAAATCATGCTTGAGTAGTTTGATATCTATTTCCATGGTTGAATGCTTGTGTTCTTGAAAGAGATGATGAATAGTGCTTGATTTTAGGGTTTTGCTATAACTTGTTATTTAGAATGAATTGATGCTACCTATAGGTTCTCTAGATGATATTGAAACTAGTTAGATGCTCACGTATAGTTGAATTTCCCGGAATTGAGTTAAAATACGAATTAACTAAAATTTAAAAAGGGGGTTTTTTATGAAATGTAATCTGGGCACATTTGGACCTTAATTAGGTATCCATGGAGCATGGAAGCACTTTTGGTGCTTTCGTTGTGTTAAGTTGAGGGCCGGATAGGGTAATTGTAGTTAAAACCTACTCAGGGCCATCCTGAGTTTTTGTCTCCAAAGCGAGTTTTCAAGGCGTAGATAAATGTCTTTTGGTATTCTTAGGAATGTAGTATGATTGGTTTATAGATTTGGGTCCTTGAATTTCGTATAAGAGAAGAATTGTATAGTTATCAAAGGGGAAAATGTATGAAATGGATACCTTTGTACTTGTATGAGCTTGTAGAGGCTTGTTATGTGTCTAAATGCATGTCTAAGGTATAATCAAGCTAGTTGAAGAATTTGTGGAAAAGTATATTATTTGTCTCTTTTGTATCTATACGGTTATTTCATGTTTAATAACTTATATTGTGATTAACTGCGAGGGCAGCCTACTTTGTCATCCCTCATATTTGATATTTGATATTCTTTGTTCTCGTGGTCATGACTAGGGGTTGCGCAACTTTCTCGGACATAGTAGCGTCGAGAAACTCCGGGCAGCATCGGGTTGTCGGTCTCTCTCGACTACCATGGTGCATATTCCCTTTCTCACTGAGCATACTCCACTACCTCAAAGGCGTGTTTCACCTTGTTGGGGGCATATGGACCTACCTTAGGAGAAATGGGTCGTAGGATTGGGGTACATCCAGAGTACCCCATTTGGAGGAATAAGGGATTTTCCGGCATTTGCTTGAAGGTCATGGCTCGTGGTTTGAGATTGAAGACAAGAAGATGAATAATATCCTTTTTATACATGTTTAAATCCTTGTGTAATTTGCTTGTTACATTGTGTTGCTTATGTTACTATCATTGTTGCATTGTACGAAAACCATTTGCGAAAACACCCCGGTATATTATAACCCCTCCCTTGTTGGGAAACTTTGTTATTTACTCATCTTTTAACATGTTTCAGGAGAGGCTGAGGTAAATCCCTAGCTCATAGCTGCTGAGGAAGAAAAGGAAGTGTGAGACCCCGTACCGAGCCCGTACAGGGCCTACATACATTTTATAGCATTTCATAAATTTGTACAATATTTAATATACACTTATATCAATTAACGTGTATTTACATTGATTCACATGCTTTTATTTTAAAATACATACATTTATATTGTTTTACGTGCCTATACCTCGTTTAGCGTGTATTTAAATTCAATTATGTGTCCTAGAGTAATTTAGGTAACGTAGATAATAATTAAATCATTTTATATGCATTTGACGTATTTTATATGTTGTTAAATAGGTTTATGTATGTTGGTTAACGTGCAGTCGAATATTTTAGGAGTCGTAGGAAATTAGTTAACACTATATAGCTAAGATTAGTAACTAGATAGTTAGGAATTGACCAAAATGGCAAACTAGTAATACGCAAGCAAGTTCAAGGGCACTCTTGTCCCAAAGCAAAATAACAAAATATCCTAACACTATTTGGACTCATCCAAGTCAAAACACACAAACACACATCACTACATACTCACCCACTCAACACACACATTACACCACCTACATACACCAAATCTCTACAACACACACTACGCCACATATATACACAAAAACACTTCACACACACTCACACACACCACACGATTCAACCAAGGAAGAGGAAAAAGAAGAGAAAGAAGAAGGGAAAAAGGAAGAAGAAGAAAAGGGAGAAGTTTAAGCCATTCCCAAGCATTTCCAAGCCTTTCTTGAGTTTTTTTTGCATCCTACAACATTTTCTTGCATATCAAACTCTTGGCTAAGGTGAGGGGTGTTTTCTTTAAGCTTTTCTAAGGTTGCATATGGTGTATTATGAGTTAGATAATCTAGTGATGCCATAATATGTGTTGAATGTTGAGTTAATCCATAAGTGAGTAGTAGATCTAATCTTGTTTATGGTTTAATTGGTTTGGAGTTAGATGGGTTATGATTTGAGTTATTGCATGTTCTTGAGCTTGCTTATGTTATCTTGTAAGCCTTGTGGGTGTTCTAGGTACTTAGTTAAGGGTAGAAGCAAGACAATGAAGTTGAAGAGCAAAAGTTGTGAAAATTCCCGTTTTTGGTATAGCTCCCGATCGATCAGGAAAGAGGTCCGATCGATTGGGCACTATTCATGCCAAACTTGCCTTCTGCCCGATCGATCAGCTACCTTTCCCGATCGATCGGGCAGAACACTGATTTTTTTTTCATGCCACCCGATCGATCGGGAATCTCCTCCGATCGATCGGGAAGTCTTTTTTTTGATATAATTGATTGAGTTAATTGGTTTTATGTGGTTGTATGATGTCTAATACTAGGCTAATGGTTTATATAATGAAAATGACTTAAGGAGACATTGCAAACATCCTAAACTTGTCACTTCTAAGGGTACTTTATATCAATGCTATGTAACTCGTTCTAAGTTTATACGCAAGATGATTATATGAATATTCATTATGCCATATCTTGTTATTACTGTTGTGACAAAAGCAACCTACTTTGCTGCTATCCTAGTCCCTTACTCTCGCTTGGTACAACCCTTGGAGAGTTTGGACGTATTTATTCAGTTGTTATCATTTGCCTGATGATGTAAGATCACGATATATGTTTAACACGAGCTTATTTGCCTTGAATTCATGAAGTCTTACTTATCTGGGATTCACTTGTTGAGTATTGATTAAGTATGAGAATGCTTAATACTGTTACATGGACTATTGCTTACTTGACAGAGATAACCTACTTTGTTGTCCTCCGAACTTGTTTAGTATTATTAGTGTCCTATCTCGCTTGGTACAACCCTTGGAAGTTAGGACGTATTTGTTCAATTGCCAAGTAATTTATGCAGTCTTGTGAACCTCACGGTAGAAGTACTGATTCCCTTGGGCAGCATTAGGCCATCCGGTATAAGTCTTGGCTACTATGGTTTTGGGTTGCCTCCGGAGTACCCACTCTTATTTGGTATGATGAAGATGATTTGACGAGAAAGCATTGAGACTGGCCATCTCCAACAACTGTTCGAGCAAGCTATATCCTTTTTATCTACTCTCGCTTGGTACAATCCTTGGAGAGTATAATTGAGTATTTGTTTTGATATTATTGCCATATATGATGTTCGCTTATTAGTTTTTATCTACTCTCGCTTAGTATAACCCTTGGAGAGTAGAAATGTCTGATTAGAATGATGTTAAATTCGTTCTTGTGTACTTGTCATCCATGTTAATCTTGTTATTTTTGTTGTATATGCATAGCACAGTTTTAGAAAGAAGTTTACGAAAAGATAAAACCTTTGTGAAAACTCTTCCTTTTTTCCATCCTCACTGAGCTATATGCAGGATTAGCTCACCCCTCTTTTAACAATCTTAGGTGAAGATTAGCCCGAGCAAGCTCCCATATAGTTGCAAGCTTCATTGATGTGATGAGTTGGATTCCTGCTTATGTGACCTACATGTTTGCCTGTAAAGATGTACTCCTTGTTGTAATAAGCATGATTTTGTATAATTGAACTATTTAATCTATTGTAATATTCTTTTGGTCAACTAGATACCTAGCTGAGTTGATTACTCTACTTAGTAGACCTAGGTTTGAAATGTTGACAGGTGGACTCGGGTATTGTAATATATAATAGGGTGTTGTAAACCTTTAAGGCCGATGTTTTGGGAGAAGTTTGGAAGTCTTTTGGAACTTCTAGAGGAAATTATAACTATTCAGGTTTCTACTTTCAAATCTTGTAGGGTTAAGCATTAACACGTCTTGTTTCGGCCTTAACCTAGTAATGGGTCAGGATCGGCGCGTGACAGGAAGTACAAGTAGATCAGCTTCCGTGATTTCTTGTGTGCTGAGGTTGGATGTTATGTGTAGTTTATGTGAAGATGTTGTTGATGTTCATTTTGAGACCCTTGTGGTCTTGTATGTATTGATGTTAGATTTGGTAGTTGTAGTAAAACTGTAAACTTGTTTAGCTTGTCGGCATAGCAGTTGGCTTGTAATAACTGATAATAGACTTTACTACTTTGTTTGCATGCTTGTGTGCCAAGTAGTTAGAATGTTGAACTTAGCCTTTAAGTAGAACTTGTTACTTATGGCTTAGAGTTTTAAAGATATGACTTGTATGTTTGTATGACATATTTTGTTGTTCCAAGGCTCAGATGGCTTTGAGGAGTTAGTTGGATATGTTGTCATTGAAGGATGGGATAGCATGAGATGTGGATTGTAGATTGGTGTTTGAATGTGGTTATTTGCAGGTACCAGTTAGTCCACAGTACAGAAGAAACTCTGTCCGTGTAACGGGTCCGGACTTGACCTGTAGCGTGGGGTTGGGTTCGGGGCGTTACAAGGCCACCTCGTTGCCAAACGCGTAGCCGATCTCCATAAGTAAGGCTATGATGAAACAAGGCTTATGCGAAGCATAACTAAAGACAAAAGCCATATAGGCACGTTTAATATAGCCAAGGCCCGAAAGTTGTACGTAATTTGTACCTACCGTGCAACCGAAAGGCAAAAATGCAATGTGCGCAACACATGCATGAGAGAGGTCAAATTCAAGAATGAACAGTGTCTACCATATATCAAGGAGTACTAGGGGCACATTACCTCATAGCTCGTTGGCGCCTGTTGCGCTACAAGTCATTGAAGAGAGAAGATGGACAAACTAGAGAGACGGATTCTCCGCAAGCTCGCCACAAACGTCGAGCTAGCCGGCTCATTTGAATCAATCTAACCCTCGAAGGGTACTTCAGTACAACAATAAAGGTACATGACAAAGGGAGACACTGACTGGCGACTACTAGACTATTATTCGAAAAAGCTACGGCGCATGTAACGCCCCGATCTCTCACGAGACCGGAGGCTCTAATCACCATGCTATTCTCAACCCAATTTCAAATCCGGGTACAAATTTTAGGGGAAAAATGGACAGAGTCTCCCCTGTTTATAGGACGAATCAAAACTTGTAAACAGACAACAATGCTACAAAACAACAAGAACACCATTTCTAATTAAAAACCCAGCTTCAAGGCCATCTGAGGCCTAAGCAAGACATAGAAAACACACCCAAGCATGCATTTAACAATCCTTGAAACCTTATCTCTTTTAATCCGCTTATCATACCACTCTATATTAACCATTAGACTTTCTTATAAACTAAAGCCAAACAATTATTAACTTCCATTAACACACAAGCAAGCATCATAAAGGAAAGAAAGATAAACTATTACAATCTACTACCATTCAAGCCATACATTAACCTAGCTATTACAATTCTTCAACTAATATAAACAAAGTCTTCCACAATTTAGCAGGCAAACACTCCAATCTCAAGCAATAGTACACAACAATCAAGGCAACTCCTCCAACTGCACCACCTGAAACATGTTTAGTGAGGTATGAGCAATCACAATTGCCCAGTGAGGGATAAAGTCTACCGGGGACATGCAATGCAGCAGATAACTCAATAGGCAATTAAAACAACTAAGGAACAATTGAAATAACAAGTTACCACACATTAAAAAGGATACGATTCACTTGTTCTTCAATCACGAACCACGAGCCACGAACTGAAATCCCGATTTAATAATGACACTGATATCGATAAGTCAACATCCCCTTATAACTCCGAAATGGGTGTACTCTAGATGTACCCCGAAATCCTACGACCCAACTCTTCCTGGGCGGCATCCCAAGCAAGAGAGGGACTGGACAACCATGGTAGCCGACGTAGACCGGCAAGCCCAATGCCGCCCTATTTCCACGACACTACCTTACCCAAATGGTTGCGCAACCACGATGCAATGCACTCGAAATGATAACAATATAATAAATCAATAAACACATGATTGAGGGACAACAAAGTAGGTTGCCTCACACACAATATATAGACAATAAGTGCACATAATCTATATACAAGTAAATAAACTATTATGCACATAAGGATGAAGTCTCCCTCACCTTTACCGAGCTCCAAGATATGAGAAACTGCTCAATGGATCAACCCTATCATGCAATAGAATATATATTTATCACGAGGATTCACATAGTTAACATTTATAACCGATATAACCAAGTTCACATCATATAAGCATTTAACAATGTTCGGTCTATATATCATTCAACTAAGCAATGTAGCCTTGAAATGCAATGAAAATCAATATAGGAAGCATATGGTGCGACATTTCAAGCTAACACAAGTCAATTCTCAATTTCAACTATTATGCTTAAAATAAATAGAAATTATGTGCCTATGAACTCATATGATAACCAAACTCGAAACCAACTTCACACCCCATTCAAGGACATTTTATGACCCACTTAAAAGCTACGAAACCCCGGTTCCGCCCACGTTTATCCAAAAATCCCGATTTCTCTCTTACGGTTTTACAAAGGAGCTATATTACCCGAAACCCCAACCGATGCCATAAATGCACGGAAAGTGCCTCCATGACCTACTAAGACAAAGCCCTCAATAAAAATGAGCAAACGGACAACTCCGTTTTTCGGCCCCGACTTAAATTAGATCCGTTTTCATGATTTTTTCAAAGAGTACCTCAATTTTATTCCAGATTATGTCAATCTAACATGCCAAGGACCTACACAAGCGAGGAATTCGGAATCCGAGACAAAAATATTTTATAGGTCATTTTCATGGCAAAAGTACTATTCAATTATCTTCCCCAAGTGCCATTTTCATTTTCAAGCATTCAACAAGCATTTTAAACCATCAAATATATTCTATGAATTCATTAGAGCATATAAGAAGCAACGGAACAAGTATTAAACCACTACAATATTAGATCACAAAAATATTAACACAAACTTTAATTGAATTTAATACAAGAATGGAATGCACCCTTACCTCTTTTGAAGATCAAAGAATGGTCTTAAGGTCCTAAGGATGAAGCACAACCAATTTGGGAAGCAATGGAAGCAAGAATGGAGCAAGGAGCAATTTTTATTTTGGAGAAGTTACTATTCCTGTAACTCTTTTTTGGCCATATTTTTTGCCTTTTTTTTTTTGTTTCTTGGCTTATAATGTTCTCATGAGATAGTCAAAGGGTGGGTCAAGCAATTAGGGCATTTTAGTAAGGGTAAATGGGTCACTTGGGTGATTAAATTTCAGCAAAAAAAAATGCCAAAAATCTGGAAAAAATCCCGCTGGTACTATTTATCAGACATTTCGCGAATTTTTTTTTGTTGATCCTGATATGCAATGCACGCACGGTCATGGGCTATAGTCCCCTAAAAATATGTAGTATTTTATAAAAATATAAAATGCATGAAAAGAAACAGTTGAATTTATGGAAATATTAAAAAATAAAATAATTAGCTAAGTTACATCTAAGTTAACCATGTAATGAATGCAATTAATGAAGTACTAGGTTCGGGGTGCCACATCCTCTCCTCCTTACAAAAAAATTGCGTCCTCGCAATTTCTTGAGCTGAAATGACTTCCAAGAACTACAACAGTTTTCGTCGGACTTGAAGTCAAGAAGTGTAATGCCGAAAGAAACTAAGATGAGCGAGCATCACTGAAAGAAGCCCGAGTGGGGTAGCTAAATAAAGGACCAATGAAAATACCCAATAGGAGTCCGGTAAGAATGTCACACGAGAAGGCCATTCCCTAATGCTGAAAGAGTACCAAAATAAATCCCATTAATAAGAGTATGTAGCTAATATCCAAAACGCCCGGATAATATCAAGAAATTCCCAAGAAGGAAGTCCGGTGAATCCCAACTCTAACTTGTCAAATAAAGGCTCAAGATTGCCAAATAAAGGCCTAATTAGAAGTTCAGCTTGGGACTCCTAGAAAATACCACCAATAAATCTGATTAAGGATGCCTAATAAAGGCTTCAAATAAATATACGAATCCAGAAGTCCGAATAAGAATCTCTCTAATTATGAATCACCATATAAGAATCCTCAATATGCTCGTTATACCAGTAGTCCAGAGGAAAACCCAAATAATCTCTAGGCAAGAATACCATATGAAAATACCGAAGAAAATACCCAATAGGAATATCAAGGTGGTACCATAGGTAAAATCCCGTACAAGAAATCCAAGTGGGAGTGTGCGCAAGGAATACTGACCAATACCCATAAACATGAATTCTTTCAAAAAAAGTATCAAATAAGACCTCCATATATGACGCCAACTAGAAGATCTATCCGAGATTCTCAAATAGGAGTTACAGCCAAGAAGTACCGTTTAAAAAGTGCCAAGAGAGTCCGGATTTAACCTCGGGGCATCAAATCCCTTCACCGATCCTAATAGCCGGTTGAACCATTATTCTCTTACCAGTCAGCATCAATGGCCATCTCTTTCAGGGAAGAATGCTTACTTACCGATTTAAGGGGACAATGCATGAATGCCAAGATATTACCTAATGTAATTGATGTAATGTTCATATATCAAGAGATTATGACATATATCACACAAGCTATTATATAACCAGAAGTTTTATAACACAAAGTTAATCAACAAGATAGTTCAAATACGAGTCACACGCAATGAATGCAATTCACAACACAATTATGCCGAGACACTGAAGTATACACGTTACAACCAATATTTCGAGCAAGTAGCGATTCATGAGATCAATTCGATTCATGATTAGCTATATCACTACACTTGACAAGTATTTAACACACAGTACACATCACTATCACATAGATCACATATTAAGTTCAGGACACAAGATTGCACAAAAGACACTCATATTCTCAAGGCACACCAAGCACACACCTAATCAAGACACATTTCACAAGCACGCACTCGAGGTTCACTACCCAGTAGTCTGAGGACCCTATCCTGGCTGAGAGCATCTAAGCTCTGATACCACTTGTAACGCCCCGATCCTTCACAAGACCGGATGCTCTAATCACCATGCTATTCTCAACCTAATTTCAAACCCGGGCACAAATTTTAGGGAAAAAATGGACAGAGTCTTCCCTGTTTATAGGACAAATCAAAACCTGTAAATAGACAACAATGCTACAAAACAACAAGAACACCATTTCTACTTAAAAACCCAGCTTCAAGGCCATCCGAGCCCTAAGCAAGACATATAAAACACACCCAAGCATGCATTTAACAATCCTTGAAACCTTATCGCTTTTAATCCGCTTATCATACAACTCTATATTAACCATTAGACTTTCTTATAAACTAAAGCCAAATAATTATTAACTTCCATTGATACACAAGCAAGCAACATAAATGAAAGAAAGATAAACTATTACAATCTACTACCATTCAAGCCATACATTAACCTAGCTATTACAATTCTTCAACAACTTCAAATACATACAAACCCATAGGTACAAAATAGAACAAAACATAATATAAACAAAGTCTTCCATAGTTTAGCAGGCAAACACTCCAATCTCAAGCAATAGTACACAGCAATCAAGACAACTCCTCCAACTGCACCACCTGAAACATGTTTAGCGAGGTATGAGCAATCACAATTGCCTAGTGAGGGATAAAGTCTACCAGGGACGTGCAATGCAGCAGAAAACTCAATAGGCATTTAAAACAACTAAGGAACAATTGAAATAACAAGTTACCACACATTAAAAATGATACGATTCACTTGTTCTTCAATCACGAACCACGAACTGAAATCCCGATGTAATAATGACACTGATATCGATAAGATGGCATCCCCTTATAACTTCGAAATGGGTGTACTCCGGATGTACCCCAAAATCCTACGACCCAACTCTTCCTGGGCGGCATCCCAAGCGAGAGAGGGACTGGGCAACCATGGTAGTCGACGTAGACTGGCAAGCCCGATACCACCCAGTTTCCACGATACTACCTTACTCAAATGGTTGCGCAACCACGATGCAATGCACTCGAAATGATAACAATAGAATAAATCAATAAACACATGATTGAGGGACAACAAAGTAGGTTGCCTCACACACAATATATAGACAATAAGTGCACATAATCTATATACAAGTAAATAAACTATTATGCACATAAGGATGAAGTCTCCCTCACCTTTACCGAGCTCCAAGATATGAGAAACTACTCAATGGATCAACTCTATCATGCAATAGAATATATATTTATCACGAGGATTCACATAGTTAACATTTATAACCGATATAACCAAGTTCACATCATATAAGCATTTAACAATGTTTGGTCTATATATCATTCAACTAAGCAATATAGCCTTGAAATGCAATGACAATCAATATAGGAAGCATATGGTGTGACATTTCAAGCTAACACAAGTCTAATTCTCAATTTCAACTATTATGCTTAAAATAAATAGAAATTATGTACCTATGAACTCATATGATAACCAAACTCGAAACCGACTTCACACCCCATTCAAGGACATTTTATGACCCACTTAAAAGCTACGAAACCCCGGTTCCGCCCACGTTTACCCAAAAATCCCGATTTCCCTCTTACGGTTTTACAAAGGAGCTATATCACCCGAAACCCCAACCGATTCCATAAATGCATGGAAAGTGCCTCCATGACCTACTAAGACAAAGCCCTAAATAAAAACGAGCAAGCGGACAACTCCGTTTTTCAGCCCCGACTTAAATTAGGTCTGTTTTCATGATTTTCTCAAAGAGCACCTCAATTTTATTCCACATTATGTCAATCTAACATGCCAAGGACCTACACGAGCAAGGAATTCGGAATTCGGAATTCGAGACAAAAATATTTTTTAGGCCATTTTCATGGTAAAAGTACTATTCAATTATCTTCCCCAAGTGCCATTTTCATTTTCAAGCATTCAACAAGCATTTTAAACCATCAAATATATTCTATGAAGTTATTAGAGCATATAAGAAGCAACAGAACAAGCATTAAACAACTACAATATTATATCACAAAAATAATAGTACAAACTTTAATTGAATTTAATACAAGAATGAAATACACTCTCACCTCTTTTGAAGATCAAAGAATGGTCTTAAGGTCCTAAGGGTGAAGCACAACCAATTTGGGAAGCAATGGAAACAAGAATGGAGCAACGAGCAATTTTTTTTTTTGGAGAAGTTACTATTCCCGTTACTCTTTTTTGGCTATTTTTTTACCCTTTTTTTTGTTTCTTGGCTTATAATGTTCTCATGAGATAGTCAAAGGGTGGGTCAAGCAATTAGGGCATTTTAGTAAGGGTAAATGGGTCACTTGGGTGATTAAATTTCAGCAAAACAAAGTGCCAAAAATCTAAAAAAATCTAGAAAAAATCCCATTGGTACTATTTATCAGACATTTCGTGAATTTTTTTCCGTTGATCCCGATATGCAATGCATGCACGGTCAAGGGCTATAGTCCTCTAAAAATATGTAGTATTTTATAAAAATATAAAATGCATGAAAAGAAACAGTTGAATTTATAAAAATATGAAAAAATGAAGTAATTAGCTAAGTTACATCTAAGTTAATCATTTAATGAATGCAATTAATGAAGTGCTGGGTTCAGGGTGTCACAGCGCGTCAGCTCTACATCAATGATAAGGGAAGGGTCCTAAAGAGTAGCCTACCTGAATAAGAGAATGTTGTAGGTTACCGACTAGCCGCTGGGTCATGTACTATTAAGGTTCAAAAGTCAAAACCTACATAAGGGCGCTAACGAGTCACCTACAATCAAGGCTCGCAAATTGTAGCCTACTTAAAGTCACTATGAGGTCGCCTACCTTCAAAGTTAAAAAATCGCAACCTACGTAATGCCCAAACGACTAACCTATATAGGGTCCAAGGGACTAGCCTACAAAGAGGAACTCCAGAGGTCGCAACCTACATATGGAGTAACGTGCAACCAAAAAAAAAAAAAAGAAAGAAAAACTGATAGATTCAAAGAGGATGGTAAGTTGCGAAATTCCAAGATGTAGTGGTAATGCGAAATTTCAAGATGCAATAGTAGGATGCGAACCTCAAGGCCAAAGATGGTAGGATGCGAATTTCAAGACCAAAAAGTATAGGCTACGAATTGGGAAAAGTCATGGTAGGTTACAAATGTGAGCACAAGCCAATGGTAGGTTGCGAAATTGTGCACTATTACATGGTAAGCTGCGAAATTGTATACTACCACATGGTAGGCTGCGAAATTATGCCTAACCACATGGTAGGTTGCGAATTGTCGGCACCCATACCAGCACACGGTAGGATGCGAGATTGCCTGCCAACACACGGTAGAATATGAGATTGCCTACCAACAAATGGTAAGATGTGAAATTGCCTACCCAAAAACAGTAGGGTGTGACGTTGTGTACCAACGAATGATAGGTTGCGAAATGATACACAAACAACATATCTCGATTACGTAGGCTACTCTCAAGCATGTAGTAGCTATGCAAGCCCCTCCAACTCAAGCACATTAACTTACATGTAGCCTCCTCAACGACTTACATAGGGAATTATAATCCGTATGAATTCACGCTCGGAGATTCAAAGACTACTCTATCGAGGCTCCTAGCCTCGTGGTCCACCCACTACGGCAACACAAGATGTAGCCTACTCTCGACCGTGGGCAAACAGTAAGTAAATAAAGTCCGCCCTTGAGCATAGCCCACACAAAATGCCTCTCTATAGAAGGACCAAGCTGGAGTTGTTTCGCCAACGAGCAACTACTCCCTAACTCGAAGACTCTTCGACTTAGGGAGTGAGGGGATAAATTGTTGATGCAAAAATGGGCTTGGACCCTCGGTCCAACCATGATGGTTTGCTTAGCCCCGAACGACGTTAATGTTTGGGCCAAGGAGCGCATGTAACACCTTGAGTCACAACCTACTACCGAATGAGCCCACACGGAGGCCCTAAGCTTTACACTAGGCCCAAAGAACGAACTATCTTATGTAGGTGACCGATGACGGACTTGGGCACGACCCATGGCCTTACCGGGTACAAACGGATAAATGGCCAAGAAAGAGTCCTTAAAAGGCTAGCCTACTGTGATAGATAAGCGACCGAGAAAGATACCTTAAGGGACTAGACTACTATAGCGAACGACGATTGACAAGTTCAAATGAAGGCTCATCTTACGAGATAAGTAATTACTTCCTCGAAATAGTCCACTCGAGTTGCAAGTCCTAGGGGATAAGTGACCTACCTATCACATTCGCCCAGCCTACGAGAAGCAGATGATCAACGAAGGATTTGGGATAGAGACTACCTTTATCCTACCCGATAAGCGATCAAGTAGTCTACTGAAAGTACAAGTCCCAAGAGTCCGTGACTCTTACCTTGACCACACTTATAAGTAGGTCACGCCTGCACAAGGAGAGGGCATCAAATACTAGCTACACTAGCATTACTTCCCCTCTCCCCAACTATATCTCCACCGCCTATACTCCCAATATCGACGCCGATGCTACGGTAGTCTCTGCCTTTCCCTTCCTATTTTTCTCGTTTTCTTATCCTTTTCGATAACCTACTAAATTGAGCGTTAGAGTGTCTTCGGTCGGCATCACACCAGTGTCCCAAGACTTACGCCGCTTTTCTCGCCTTCTGTCTTTGTATGTTGCTGGTGGCCCAAAATTCATAATTGTAGATTTTGATGTCTACACATATGTAGGTGTGTATATTGATAATGAAGAAATTACCCAAGGAACCCAGGTGGTCCCAAGGGTAATGAAATGATTCCTTTAGTCACGTGGCACAATAAAAAGAGTCCTTAAGAATTGTTGGGGCCCACTGAAATGTCCATTAAAATTTCTTATTCATTAATATAAATCATATATGCAAGGTAACTAAAAGGTAATCAATATTCTATTACTATATTTGTCACTCTTATATTATTAAGTTATTGGCCGAGCTGAATTACTAACTCTCACATTAATGGGGGTTCAATAGAAATAACACCCATTGTTTCTTTTTTTATTTTGCAGATTCTAGCTCAGTTCGGACGTGACATATTTCAACCCTTAACAATTTGGCATTGTCTATGGGAAACCATTAAATCCTACTAAGATCCACGATAGTGAGTACGAGGAATCAAAACATCACTAGAGGGGACCCTCAATCCTCTGTGACAACAGATTCCACCTTCTGAGGAGCAGCTCATTACTTCCCATACAAAACACTACTACTCGAGGCTTTATCCCTTCAAGCAATGTGGCCTCGAACAGTATCCCATACATGGCACCCCAACAAAAGCCTATACATAACCCCACACTATCACTTTCCAAACAACTCAGCCTATACACTTACAAATACCACTTTTCTCGCAGGGAACAATGCCGCAAACAACCCAGACTGTACCACCAGTAGACATGAACACGATGTATCTCTTGATAATAAAGATGAGAGAGATGATGGCTCTGCTCGCCGCTAACCAACCTATCAAGATAAACCAAGCACTTCCATAAATATACAAAATACCCTATTCATCAACCCAAATCAAACTATACCACCACATGGCCAACCGCCATTCGTGCAGTAAAAAATTGAACAAGTGAGGTTTTAGAACTGCGAGGAGGATGATAGAGGTCTTCGGGGCCAGTAAGCAGCCCCGAGATTGTGTGCGGGAAAAGGCCAATGACCATGGGTCATGAAAAAACTTGAATTATGGGAAATATGTTTCGAGCACTAGCCAAATTAGATGCCAGTCCCTTAGTACCAGAGGTCTGAGCAGAGCTACTCCCCTACAGGAACAAGCTCTCTAATATCAAGATATATGATAATGAGGGGGATCCCGAGGATCATTTGATGACTTTTGATCGGAACATGATCTTGTTTGACTTCTCGAATGCTGTAAAATGCAAGGCGTTCTCAACCTACCTAATGGGAGAAGCTAGATAGTGGTATGCAGGATTAGAAGATGGTTCAATGCAAACTTACCCGGAACATTCATAGATCGATTCACCAGTAGCAAAAGGCCGACTAAACACACTTCATCTTCCTTTTTGGTGAAGCAGCAAATGAAGAATCTTTGAGGTCATACACGTACCGGTTCAATAAGGAGACATTAAAGATTCCCAATTTAGAGACCTCCGTGGCTTTGATAGCTTACACCCGAGGCCTCAAGTCCCGATCATTTTCAAGCATCATTAACCAAAAAAACTATTGTCGTTAAGAGAATTGATGGGTTGAGCTAAGGGATGCATCCATGCTAAGGAGTTAATCAAAGCACAGAAGGATGAGGACCGAGAGAATAACTTAAAAAAGACGGAGAACACAAGTAAGGGAAAACAAAAATATTCGGGCAAGGCCCGAGCTAAGGCTAAAGGCAAAGAGAAGGTTAGTAGAAGGCCCTGACCCCGTTTCATTGAGTTTATACCTCTTAGCATCCCGAGGGCAGAGATATTGACGGAAATTAAAAAAAAGTACAACTTGAAGAAGCCCCCAAAGATGTTGGGAAATCCAGATGAGAAGCCAAAGAAGAAGTATTGTAAGTTTCATGATGATCAAGTGGATTGGCAGCAAGAGAAGAGACCACTGTTGGAAGGAAAACTTATGTGAGGGAGGCTCGGGAAGAGCCACCAAGGAAAGTACCAAGGACTGAGGAAAGGTTGACCTTCACTTCGGAAGACTTGACTAAACTAATCCTTCTGCATGATGACCTCTTCGTTATTAGTGTCATCGTATCCAAATTTAAGATCAGGAAGATCATGATTGATACTAAGAGCTCGCAAGATGTGCTTTTCCTGAGTACATTCTTAAGAAAGGGATTGGAGAAAAGCAATTTGAAACCACTGAGAAACTCATTTGCAGGGTTTACGGGCAACCATTTCAAGGTAGAGGGCTATTTGCATAATTTTGTTGGGATCACCCCAGATATAACTGCTAGAGCAGCTCCTATAAGTGTAAATTATTGTCATGTTAATATCTAAGTGATGTAGTACCTGATAAATAATCTTCTAACAACCAAAACTTAAAGGTAGTAACAGAGGTATATCATTCAATATTTTTGAAGTTTTTCTTTTCCCTTTATTGTGAAGTGATGTATGGAGCAACTAATCCTATGAAATTTCATGTCATTTGGAAAAGTTGCTTACTTAACACTTGTTAAGATCCAAAAAAGAATAGGAGGATTAGTATTGGTTCATTCTACTAACCTACAATCAGAAATTAAAATCTCAAAAATTATAATAGGGAATGCATAACAATTGATGAGAGCACAAAATGACATATTTTTCTTCCTTAATGTTTAATATTTTACACTTATTTGCTGCCTAAATATGCTCATTATTCTTATATTTTGATTTAGGATGCAAATAGAGGCGTTAAGTGCAAAATGAAGCAATTTGGGCGAATCTGGATAGTTTTGACATCTTTTCATAAACTATGCATAACTCTCTCATCTGATCTCTGATTGAGATGATTCAAAATGCTGTGGAAATACAAGAATAAGATCTACAACTTTCATGTCTTGAGTTTTGAGAGATACTGGCTAAATCAACGTCAAAATCGGACGTAAAGTTGTTGCACCTACACTATTTGACATTCTGGAATATTACTTAGTTAGAAGCTTCTAGAAAATGGTGAAAAGATATTGCACGAAAATTACAACTGGAAACACCACATTCCTAGTTTATATTAGGACTTTAATTTACTTTTAATGTTTTCCTTATTTATTCAGATTAGGATACCGTTATTTTAGGAGATTTTGTAGGCTTCAAAATCTATAAATAAGGTACAGAGGGACCAGATTTCACACACAACTCTCTTTCCCATTTTCTCCAAACTTTTTCTTCGAGTTTTCTTTATGGTGATGCGTGGCTAAACTTTTACACTTGGTCGAATGAAGCTGAAGCCTCGGAATCAATAAAATTGTGAGATCTAAGTAGTTTTTATTGTTCAACTTATGTTTTAAGTATCGAATATTCTTTTGTGCTTATTTTCATGATTGTCTCATTTAATTACTAGGAGGTCTACTAGTTTATTATTTGTTATAATCTATTGCTAGATTAGATATCAAATTCGTAATTGTTTAGTAATTAGGGTTAATTAGGTCATTTGTTTTCTGATTAACTACGAATAAGGAGAGATAGGAAAATAATTACAATGGTGAATATTTAAAGTGTGAATTGATATATACTTGCATCAATGATCAAGGTTTGTTCTTTTGATTAATTTCGATACCTTGATTTGAATTGCTTTTTAGTTGTTTTTTTTTTCTTTTTCGTTATACTCAAACTCCCCTCAATCCTTGTTCACATAGAATAAAATTAGGCTAGATACTTTCTGTGAGAACAATCCTTATTCGCACTAATACATATATTTTTCGGAGTATAGATTTTATTTTTGGTTGTCTACAACAGCACACCAAATTTTGGCGTCATTGCTAGAGAGTTATTCTAGTTGATTTTTGTGCTTCTTGTGATCTTTATTTCGTTCTTGAAATTTGAAAAAACAAAATCGTTAGGTTTTCTATAGTTGCAGTTTCGGCAGATTTTTTTAAAAAAAGGTATAATTAGGCCTTGAAATTACACTTTGGATCACAAGCCCCATACTCTAGATTTCTTCTTCTTGCTTTGTTTTTCATGGTTGATTAGGGTTTTGTTGATTGTATGAATGTAACTCGATCTACTAATCAAGGTGATTTGCAGTATGATTCAAAAATAGAGAGAACTTTGCGCAAGTTAAGGAGGGAAGGTCAGAGAAATTCTGAAGAGAACGAACTAGTTATTGATTTCCTATTTGCTAGCGATTCTAATTTAGAAGATGAGGAAGTCATGGTTGGAAATCGAACGTTGAAAGAGCTTGTTGCTCCTGATTTGAATCAATAACCCTTATGCGTAACATTCCCTACTTTAGATACTAATGTTACTTTTGAATTAAAATATGGCCTAATACATCTTTTGCCCACTTTTCATGGCCTTGCAGGTGAAGATCCTCACAAGCATCTAATGGAGTTTCATGTGGTATGCACGAGTATAAAACCCACAAGGGTGACTGATGAGCAAATTAAATTAAGAGCCTTTCCATTTTCTTTGAAAGATTCGGCTAAGGATTGAATCTATTAGCTACCCTCCGGATGTATTACCATATGGAACAAGATAAAGAGGTTATTTTTGGAGAAATATTTCCCAGCTTCAAGGGCAGTCAATATTCGAAAGAAAATTTGCAGTGTAAGGCAACACAACAGAGAGTCCTTATATGAATATTGGGAACATTTCAAGAAATTATGTGCAAGCTACCCCCATGATCAAATTAGTGAGCAACTACTCATATAGTATTTCTGTGAGGGTCTTTTACCCACTAATATGAGCATGATTGATGCCGCTAATGGAGGAGCTTTGGTAGATAAAACTCTCGAGACCGCGAGGCACTTGATTGCAAATATAGCGGCCAATTCTCAACAATTTGGCACTAGTCTTAATCCTACATCTAAGCATGTTAATGAGGTAAATATTTCTTCACTTGAAGAATAGATTGCGAGTCTAACTTCTCTTGTTCGTCAAATGGTTGTAGATAATATACAAACGACAAAAGCTTGTGGGATTTGTTCGGCAGTAGGGCATCTAACCGATATGTGTCCAACTCTCCAAGATGAGCCCATTGAGCAAGTGAATGCGGTAGGTGGTTTTCCTGGACAACTGCAAAGGAAGTATGATCCCTATTTGAGCACGTATAACCCAGCATGGAAGGATAACCCCAATCTTAGATATGGGAATCCACAAATAAATCAACTTGTGACTCAAAACCACCTAAGTTTTCAACAATATAGGCAGTTATATCAATAATCGAGCCAAACTTCTAATTTTGGTATGTCTTTAAAAGATATTGTTAAGTCTCTTGCCACTAATACTTTGCGATTTCAACAAGAGATTAAACAATTTCAACAACAAACAAGGGCCAATATTCAAAGTTTAGACAAACAGATTGGGTAGATGGCAACTGCAATTAGTCGGCTAGAGGCGCAAAGTTTGAGAAAATTACCCTCTCAAACAGTAGTAAATCCAAGAGAAAATGCAAGTGCAATCATTTTGAGAAGTGGTAAAGAGCTTGAGATTCCAATAAAAGTAGCCCTTGCATCATCAAAGCAAGATAAGAAGAAAAATATTATTGTAGATAGTAACGTTCCCAATGGCGATGATATGACTAAGTGTAAGTTTTCACCTCTTTCTGATTATAAACCAGTACCTCATTTTCCTCAGGCTTTAGCAGAATCTAGAAAATATGAGCGAACTAAAGATTTATATGAGACTTTTCATAGATGCGAGGTAAATATTCCACTTTTAGATGCCATTAAACAAGTACCTTGTTATGCTAAATTCCAGAAAGAACTATGTACAATTAAGAGGAAGCAGAAACTTAAAGGATGTGAGAATGTGAAAGTAGGGGATAATGTTTCTGCAGTTGTTCAAAGAAAACTCCTTGCAAAGTGCAAAGATCTAGGTATGTTTACTATCCCTTGTACGATAGGTAACACTAAATTTGAGAAGACCATGTTAGATTTAGGAGCTTCAATTAATGTCATGCTATATTCTATATATGGTTCTTTGAAACTTGGACCTTTGAATAAAACTGGTATCGTGATCCAATTATGTCACGACCCCATCTTCTTAATTACTATAATAGCCTCTGATATCGTACTAATCGGCAAGAAAATAGATATATTCAAACTTATACTAACCTTGAACATCTGGGATCGTGATGCCACAAGTTTAAGAAGATCGCTACGCTTAGGTCCGCTAAGGCACAAATTACTAGCCTGAGCTCTAATGTCCATAAAACTATACAACCAAGAAACTAATATTACCATTACAACACCTATTTTTAAGCTAATTGTAGTAAAGCACATTATACAAACTTCATCACTAATAATTAAGTTCATAACCACTGGAATTTCACTTACAAGACCTAGGTTCAATTGTTCATTCATAGTTCCAACCCAAACCAACCCCTAGGTTACAAAAGAATTAAAGATCAAATTAAATACAGTCTTAGAATCCAAAAAGTTAATATATTACATCACGTTGTTTAACTTACAACATAATCTCATATTACAAAAGTTATAGCTACAACAACATGCAGGTAGATCGCAAGAGCATAAGCATGTCCTGACAGTTAGAGAATCTCCTGTATCAACTTGTGAAATTGGCTTGAATCCAAGTTTACCTGTAATTGCTATAAAGAGAGAGTGAGCTACACCTAGCTCAGTGAGGGATATGGAAAAATGGGGTTTTCACAAACATTTTACCCTTTAGGAAGCATTTTTGAAAAGTCATGCCATGCACATACAAATAGTTGATAAGAAACAAGGTAAAAACCTGATAAAGAACTAGTTTGAGCATGTATAAACAAGTACTACTAGCAGAGAACGTGTATCCCGAACATTTAATGAAGAGGAAACCAAGCATGTTAATAACAAAATTAAACATGTGAACAAGTAATCAACTCTTCTTCCTGAATGAGAGTGGTTGAACATATAATTAGAGGATACGGGTAACGCTTTCCTCCAAAGACCTCAAGGGACCAAGCGAGAATGGTTGCAATTGTTGGAGATGCGGGCAACAGTTTCCTCCGAGGACCTCAAGGGCCCAAGTGAGAATGGTTGCAAATGTTAGAGATGGCCAGTCTCGCTGTTTCATCAATATCATAACCCCATACGCCAAATTACGAGGATGAAATCCGGATATACACCCTAATGCCACAGTAGCATGTCCATCCTAGCAAGCCCAATGTCGCCCAGGCGGTACCGGAACTTCTACCATGGGGTCCATTATATTGCTTAATTATATCATTTATATAACTTTCATCTCTCCAAGGAGAATTCACCAAGCGAGAGTGGATTTCAAATGTAGAAACAAGCTTAAAAGCAACAAAGTAGGTTGCCACCGGTTAGTGATAACAATTTAAACACATATCAATATAAGCATAATCCAATTAGAGTTCATGTAACTTATAAACATGCATGAGAAGATGAACCAAGCATGATTCCTCCGATAGCCAAGCATGGTCACGAATGCAACAAGAAATTCATGCCAATTCAGTGCTCATGGCTAGGTTCTAATGCAATGTATTTATATGTACAAGGCAAAAGTTAAATTTTATGTTCAACGCTTACCAATTAAGTTACCAAAAAGGTTCATGGAACAATTTATAAACAAAGGGACAAAATGTGCAAAGAAAGAGGCAAGATAGGCTAAGCAAGCAAAGTAAAATAGGGGAGTTACACAAGAACTAACTTAAAAATTTATTTTACCTATGTTCCCAACGTTCAAATAAGTTTATTTTAGTATAGAATCGAAGCTTATCGAATGTAGATAGTTCTAGAATCAAACGAAACTCAATTCGGAGTTGAATTGAGTGAGATATAGCCTTTAGAAAAACACTGCGCAAAAGGGAACGGGCAGTCGGACGAGAGAGTCGGTCTCATTCGACCAACTCAAGCTGTAGGAGTCAGGTGAGCTCCCTCGACCGACTCCCTTGACTGACTCAAGCTGTCAAGGTCATTCTAAACCCGAATTTCATGTTCTTTCCTTATTTCTTCTTCAATCTTACTTCAACCAAATTCATGCCTCAAATTCCTTTGAATTACAACTTATTCACCATCATCTAAACATATAATAAGCCTCATCTAAACAAAAGCTCAAACTATTAACTACAACCTACTTACAAGATCAACAACCAATATTTGTCTTCAAATGTTGCATCTCTAATTGCCATACTTCAATTCAAGTGTGTTAACCATATTTAGCATTATGTTAGCTTACAAGAGCAAGATCAAGCATAATATAGCAATATAAACAAGTCTTGAATCCTAGAAAAACAAATCAAGTTCAAATACACAACCAAGCATACCTATAACTTTATTCATGCTTCACAATCACATAGATCTCTCTACTATGAGCTATATGGCTTTATAAAACTTTTGAAAAAACATCCCTCACCTTAGATGTTGAGCAAAGAAGCAAAAGATGTGGTAGAACTTGTTAGCAAATGCAAGAGAATGGTTGAAAATAGCCTAAGCTTCCTTCTCTCATCTTCTTCTTCTTCCTTTCCTCTTCTCCTTCTTCTTTCTTCTCTCTTGGTCGAGTGGTCTTTGTGTGTGTGTGTGTGTGTGCTCTGCATTTTTGTGTGTGTGGAGTGTGTTATGTGTTGTCTAATGGGTATGTATGTGTGTAATGTTTTTGTGTGTGTTGAGTGTGTTGTGTGTGTGTTGTTAGATTTAAGTTAGGTAGAAAATATCTTAGGATGTTCATTGACCAAATTGCCCTCCTAACTTAATGCTTATTTCTAGTTTGCCACCTTGTTTTATTTCAACTAATTTAGTTAGCTATTGCAATTGAATAGTAATTAATTAATGCCTACGATATCTAAAACACTCAAATGCACATAATTGAATTTAGATGCACGTTAAACGAGGCTAACGCGCGTATTTCAAAGCAAATGCATGTAAATCAAGGTAAATGCACCTTAATTGCTATAAATGCATGTTAAATGATGTAAAAATATATGAAATGCTATAAAATGCATATGGGGTCTTGTGCGAGGCTTCACAAATTGACCGATAGATCTAATGCCTATCCTAAGGGTATAGTTGATAATGTTCTTGTACAAGTTAATGATTTGGTTTTCTCTATTGATTTCTATGTGGTTGATATGGAGAATAATGATCAAACTACTCCTATTTTGTTAGGAAGACCATTCTTAAAGACATCCAAGACTAAGATAGATGTTTATAGTGATACACTTACCATGGAATTTGATGGTGAAATTATTAAGTTTAATATTTATGATGCCATGAAATATCCTGGTGATGATGATCTTGT
Organism: Ehretia macrophylla; assembly: GCA_037974665.1. NCBI lineage: Eukaryota > Viridiplantae > Streptophyta > Magnoliopsida > Boraginales > Ehretiaceae > Ehretia > Ehretia macrophylla. The sequence continues at coordinate 81,122,123 of CM075771.1, read as the reverse complement.
TCATTCTATTGATGTGGTTGAAAATCATGATTAAAGAAGGAAGCATTGAGTCAAGCCAACGACAATAAAAAAAAAAAGTATTGCTTGGGAGGCAATGTAACTCCCCGATCCTTCTCGAGACCGAAGTTCCCATTCCCAATACCTAGGTCACGAAAAACGAGAGAAAACGGATGGAGTCCCCCCTGTTTATAGGGCTATCAGTTCACTTGCAAACAGTAAATTTATCCTCAAATCCACAATCCAACTCCAATATTATCCCAACCTCTAATGTCATCACATACAACAAACTCCTCAAGGTCATTCGAGCATTGGAACCCAACATTATAACACTCAGGCATGCAAAGTTAAAATCCACTTAAATCTTATCTTTTAAATCTATTTATCATACCACTCTAATTCTAATTACCGTACTTACTTAAATATTAAGTCCATCACTCAACTTCTTTTAGCACACAAGCATGCAATCAAAAGGCAGTAAAGTATATCATTAACTATTACATACCAACTACGCCACTAACTATTCAAGACTATAACTTCAATTACAACCCACCAAATTTATCATTAATACATACAAGACCGCAAAGGTCTCAAAATAAGACATATCACAATAACATACATCTTCAAAGGCATTCAACCTCAGCAGATAAGCATCCGGCAACACAACACTTAAGGTAGTTGTTCTAACTGCACTTCTATCATGTTAAAACGAGGAATGAGTAACCTAAGTTACTCAGTGAGGGATGGGATACAGTAAACCGAGGGTATTTTCGCAAATGATTTCGTGTAATGCAACAAATATAATAATACAAGTAACACAATATAGCAAGCTAATTGAACAATTATTTAAACACATTTAAAAAGGATACGGTTCAGCTCTTTGTCTTCAATCACGAACCACGAACCATGAACTTCAAGCAAATGTCGACAAACCCCTTATTCCTCTAAATGGGGTACTCCGGATGTACCCCTATCCTACGACCCACTTCTCCCGAGGTAGGTCCATTTGCCCCAATGAGGTGAACCATGCCTCTGGGGTAGTGGAGTATACTCAGCGAGAAAGGGAATAGGCACCATGGTAGTGAGCTAGATCGACAGCCCGACGCTGCCCGGAGTTTTTCGACACTACCATGTCCAAGAAGGTTGCGCAACCAGAAACACGAATTCGAGATTTTACGAGATATCACGAAATAATCACAAATAAACACGAGAAGTTACAAGATAGCAAGTAAATAGTACATATAAACTTTATTAATTAAACTAAACCATACAATGTAAAAACAATGAAATAAACTAGATGCACAAAAGGAAAAAAACTCCCTTACCTGGGATTAAGCCAAACATGCAAGAGAATAGCTCTGATTTACTTCAAACTTTCCCGAATTAGCTCGAATATATAACCCTAGTGTGTTCATATAACTTTAGCACTTTAACAATTAACTATATCAATTTCAACTTAACTATTACTTAACTCAAACCCACAATAATAGAAGCTATATTTATAATCACTTATATATATATCATATTATCACATAACCCAAGTAATCATAAAGTTAGCTTTAAAATATTTCTTTAATCAAGTTACGATTCTTTTCCTTCTTCAAATCACTTATTCACACAAGTTCATATTCCACATGCAATTAAGCTATAAAGTTCACCCTGCCATATCATTATATATCATATAAGACATTAAAAGCGTCAAATATCATTAACTTAAGGTTCTTAGTTATAAATTCCAATTGCTCTTAATTACAACAATCAATAATCATGTAACTAGATGAGCTAACTTTATAGTCTTACTCATTTAGCATACAATACCTATTAGAATTCAATCTTTAACAAAATGCCACCTTTATATGCTTTAACTTAACATATGTTCCAAGTAACCATTCTAATTGTCTAGTGTACAAGTCTTAAGAATAACTTCACGCATGCAACACAAAATACAAGCAATATAAACATTATAACATAGTATAAACATCAAACACGAGAATAACTATTTATGCACAAAGGGGTCACCAACACCTTTTTTCGCAAAACTCTACAAATAGCTCAAATATATTTTAGAAATGCATTTAAACACACAATAAGCAACTACAAGCTCATACAAGCATTAAAGCAACCAATTCTCACATTTTCCCCTTTGACAACTAGCCAATTCTACTTCTATATGAAATTCAAGGCTCCAATTAAATAAACCAACCAAAATACATCCCTAAGGATCTTAAAAGACACTTATCCAAGCCCTGAAAACCTGATTTGGAGACAAAAGCTCGGGAAGTCCCCGAGTATGTTTTAACTACAATTACCCTAACCGGCACTCAAATTAACGCAACGAAAGCACCAAAAGTGTTTTCATGCCCCGTAGATATCTAATCCAAGGTTCAATTGTGCTCGGATTACATTTTATGAAAAACCCCCTTCTAAATTTTAGCTAAATTCGTATTTTAACTCAATTCCGAGCAAATTAACTACACGTGAGCATTTAACTAGTTTCAATAACATCTAAAGCACCTATAGGTAGCATCAATTCAATCTAAATAGCAACTTAAAGCAAAATCCTAGATTTATGCACTATTCATTATCTCTTTCATGTGATTCATGCATTTAATCATTCTACTTCTTTCTACAAATTCTAGAGAAAGTATTTCAAGCAATAACAACCAACTACATAGTTATAATCAACAATACAAGAAATTCAAATATTTGACATAAACATAAATATGGAAAATATGCAAGCTCCCTCACAATGATTGAAGAGGAAGACCCGTAAGAACCCTAGCCTCTAATACCCGATCCCAACCATGCATTTACAAGTATTTATTTATATTTATTTCTTTCATTATTTTTGAAAAATGTGTCTTTGTGATTATTTGCCTGCATTTAATCATAATTGTCTTACTATCTAAAAATCAATTGGTATTACGATTAATAGTAACTTATTATTAGGTGTTCTTATAGCATGAATTAACATTAAGCTTGGGTCGTTACAGTGGTATCAGAGCTTAGATAGCTCATAAGCTGGGATAGGATCTTCGGACAGTGGGTAGTCGTCTTTTAAGGATATGTGTTTGGGATAATCATATGTGCTCAATGTGCTTATTTGCTAAGTGTAAATCTATTTTCTATAAGTTGCATGTTTAATTGTGCTGAAGTTATTAATTGTATACATGCATTACCCGTAAAATGGTAAGTAGTCCTCCTTCTCCTAAAAGCGTCGGCTAATAACAGATCTCTCAAATGCGAATCAACCGAAGAAGGAACAGTTGATTGGTGGTTTGTGGTAATCTGGAAACAGTGTTCAATACTCGGCGCTTGATCGGTCATTGGTATCTTCTTTCATATATTCACTCGGAATTCTTGGAATTCTTAACTGATATTTTCTCTGGACTTCTACTCGGTAATCTTATCTGGTATTCTGAATTGGATTTCCTAAAGTGGAGCCTTTATTTGGCATTTATATTGCCTTTATTTGGCATTCATATTACCTTTATTTGGAATTTTTGGGATTTCTTGATATTCTCGCACGGTATTCTTGTACGGTGTTCTTTGGTATTCTCATCCGGGTATTACTATTCGAGGCTCATGTTTGGAATTCTTACTTGGCATCCGGTATTCAATCTCGCGCAGTGGACCGGAGGTACTAGAAAAGTAAATTACGAGGGCACAATTTTTATAAAGGGAGGAGGATATAATACCCGAGCCCGACCATGCATTTACGAGTATTTATTTATATTTATTTCTTTCGTTATTTTTGAAAAATGTGCTTTTGTGATTATTTGCCTGCATTTAATCATAATTGTCTTACAACCTAAAAATCAATTGGTATTACGATTAATAATAACTTATTATTAGGTGTTCTTATAGCATGAATTAACATTAAGCTTGGGGTCGTTACCAAGCTCCTCATTCGATTCCATGCAAGATTGGTGGCAAAATTTGAAGGAAAAATCTTTTCTCCTCGGCCATGGAAGGTCACGGCAATGGGGGGGGACATTGGGGGATTTTGGGAATTGTTTTTGTGCTTATTTTGCTTGGTTTTGGCTATTTAAAAGATGACAAAGGTACTAAGGGCAAAAGGGTCATTTGGCAAGGTCAAAATTCAAGTTAAAATGGTCAATGTTGGCTATTTAGTTGGCATTTGATCTAATTCAAGTTAAAACAATGCATTCTAATGAAAACAAACAATTAAAACTAAACTAAAAATACTAAATCACAACTCTCGTTTCCGATGTGCTACACTCGAACGAGCGATGAACGATTACTATAAAAATGATGAGGAATAATAGAAAAAAATATAATTTTTGAAAAGTAAAATAGTTTAAAATTCACTCCGGGCTTAGAGCTACTTTTCCATTTAGTTGAAAATAATGTAATTAAGTGCAAGAAGAAGAGACCGAGTAATTTAAATAATAAAAATAGTTAATATTCATTTGTATATACTTTATTCAAATATCATTTGAATGGCCTTTGAAGAAGTAGGAAAATAATGCTAGAAATGTATGATTTAACTAAAATAGACACTTAATTTTGATACTAGCATTCAAGGTAAAACTTAATTAAATGCACACAGGTATTATTAATTATATGTTGGGTTCAGTGTATCACAGGCAACCCGAGGGAAATTTGTCTTACTGGCTGTCGTTAAATGGATTAAGGTATTTAAATATTCTTTTTTAAAGTATTAGTTAGTTCGTTATTTTTATTGTTTCACAAAGTCGGCTTTAGTGCCTCCTAGAGTTTGGAGCCTTTGTATGGGGATATAAATAGGGTCGGCCAACCAAAAATAAAAAAATATAAAACAAAGTACTTTATTATTTTTGTTGTTTCTTGTTGTTTTGTTTTTCTCTTGTTTTCTTGGACTTCACTGAATAATTGCAAATTTAAAGCATTATTTTTTTCCCCCTAACAAGTGTTTCAAGTATGTCCTCTTACGAACTCCATTTTTCTTACCTAACTTGTTCTCACGTTACTCTCTATTCATCTTTGCATAAATTTGAGAATTTGTTTTTAACCATTGAGGACAATGTAAGTTCTAAGTATGGGGGAGGGGATTTATGTTGTGTTTTAATTTGTTTTTTTTTTTTTAAAGGAAAAAATAAGAAAAAAAATTTTTTGTGTGGTTTTCAACAATTTTTTGTGCATGACATGAATAAGGTGCAATTAAGCTTGAAAGATTCAGAACATAATTGAATAAGTACTCTTTCAACTTAGACTTAATTAGTCTAGTTATTTTCCTTGAGAATGGCAGTGACTAAATTTCGCAGACAATAGCTAGTGAGATTTTGAGCCTTTAAACTGACACATCCATATCAGTCTCACTATTTTTTTTTCATGAGAGATATTCTTCCATAGATTTGTTTCTCTAGAACTTACCTTGATTCTCTTCGAGATCATCTTGACACATGCATGCATAAACATGATTAAGGCTTTCTTTGTTATAAGCTACATAAGCCAAATACCTACCTTGTAATTAATTTTTCCCTTTGTTGAACCCCTTTGAGGTTTATTGACGTTGTTTATTGTGAACCCATGTTACAAGCTTCTCGAAAAACAATAACTTTACCCAAGCCGTAGAGCTAGTGGTGCGTTATTCATCATTATGATATGTATGGGTGTGCAAGAAATAGGTGTAGGGATGTCTGGATTTATGGTATGTACCACCACTTCCATCTGGAGGCGAAAATCCAATGCTATTTCCATATTATGGAATGGGTGCTGCATCAACACTTTCTTCCAACGGCTTGTTAATTTCCAGTATCCTCGGGTTGCTTGAAATTGTTACTCTTGATTACATCTTTATTTTTTCATTTTAAGGTTTCTTGTAATACAAGATTTATTTATTTTTATTATCAATATTTTTATTAAATTTAACGTGAATGAACAGTAACATGGAGGTAAAATAGAAAAAATGTTATTATATTTTAATTTATTATTATTATTATTATTATTATTTTTATAAAATTTTAATTTGGTCTCTAAATTTTAAAAATAAATTTAGCTTAGTCCCCAACATTTATCTTTCTTTTTTTCTCTTTTCACTCTTATTCTTCACTGTGAACACACACAAAGACACGGACATACGCACATACACACACACAGAAAAATACACACAAGCACACACACACATAAACACACGTCCAAGCACACATAAGAACACACACACACATATAGGCACACAGAAAAACACGGAGACACACATGCACACATACAAGTACTCATGCACATACACATCTCGCTCACATATACAACTAACCAAGCGAGTGGGTAGGTCATAGAAGTAGGTTGGATTTTAATTTATGGTGGGTCACGCAGGTGAGGTGGTGGTGTCATTGGAAGGGTTAAAGTACGGGGGAAGGGAGGGTAAATGGTAGTAAGGAGGTAGGGTGAGTAGTGGTGACGAGGGTGAAGGTTGTAGGAAGGAGTAAGTTAGGTGAGTGATGGGTAGTGGTGACGAGGGTAGGATGGGTCATAGTGGGTCATGGTGACGAGATGAGGGTTGCAGCAAGGGTTAGGTAAGTAGTGGGTAGTAATGATGGAGGTAGGGGATACAACAAGGGTTAGGGTGGGGGATGCAGTAGGGGGTAGGGGTTAGGGTAAGGATGGGGTGTAAGAGTGTATTAGGGGTAGGGATGGGGGTAAAATGGGTGGGTTAGTAATTTTTATTAATTTGGTACGTGTATTTTAGTCATTTTTATATATTTTCCATCAAATACATAACAGTAAATACTAAGGCTCCGTTTGTTTGCCGCAAAATATTTTCCCGAAAAATATTTTCTCAATTTTTCGGTGTTTGGTAACATTAAAAAATTGGTCAACTGGAAAATATTTTCCAATAAAAAATGGTGGCTACTTTTACTCAATTTTACGGTATTTGGTAACACCGAAAAATTGATCAATTGAAAAATGTTTTCCAGTTAAATATTATGGCTAGTACAAAGTTTGGAAAAATATTTTCATGTCCTTTGGGAGAAGAAAATATTTTTCGGAACTCACCCACCCCTACCCCCTCACCTCCTAACCCCCACCCCTACCCCTTACCTACCCCCCACCCTTACGGTTAATATATATATTATGTGCATATTTTTTTTACAAAATCTAATGTCGGAAAATATTTTTTACTATACATCCAAACACCAAAAAATGTTTTCCAAGAAAATATTTTCCCTTATCAAGTTATTTTACGACAAACAAATGGAGCCCAGAAAAATATTTTATTTTTCAGAAAAATGTTTTCAGAGGAAACTATTTTCCACAAGCAAGTTTTTTTACGGCAAACAAACATAGCCTAAATTGACAATATTTTTCAAACAATTAGGACATATTTGGCTAACTTGAAACAATGGGGACTAGCTTAAAAAGGTTGAAAACAATATGGACTTCTGGTGTAAATTTCCGTTCTTGTAATTTTCCACAACAATAGCATAGATTGATGTAAAGAATATATCATGTTTGATAGAACGAACTTGATAAAGAATATATCACGTTTGATATGTTATAGGAATGAATATACGGATTGATGAATTGATTTCAAATTCATGCTTGGAAATTAGTACACCATGGTAGTATTGGGAATGACTTTTATAAAATGACATAATTGTCTTATTATTATTATATACACGTTATTGTCTTAAGAATAAAAATAAATATTATAATAGCAATAAAAATAGTAATATAGCTAATAATAATAATAAAGAAATTGTAATTTTGTTTATTAGATATTTTCATGTATTGAAAGGGCATTTTGGTCATTTAAAAAATAATAATGATATTAATAATGAATAATTATTATAATATCATTATTAATAAATCATGACAAGGATTGTCCGTTTGTTATTATATGCATACAATGTTTTGTAAAGGGTATTTAGGTCATTAAGAATTATATCATTAACAACAACAACAACAACAACAACAACAACAATAATAATAATAATAATAATAATAATAATGATGATGATGATAATGATGATTTTTTATCATTTGACAAATAAATTCGTTCTCAACAATATGAGAATTAGTTAATCCCATGTGTTTTTTGGGAATGACTATTCTCATATTTATGGAAATTGCATTATCCACGTAATAGAATTTCTAAGCTCATTATTTCATACAAAGTATGATAATCGAAATAAATACGAGATTGTCATTCCATTCTTAACTGATTCTTGCATACCAATTGCCACCACAATCATATATGGTTTCTCAAAATCTTAGTCTTTCAAATATCCATGAATTGGAATTCTGTCAAAACAACAATATGTAACATAAAAAAAGTACTAATGGTCAAAATAAGTTGTTCTTTTAAGAATGTTGAAGACAAAATATAATATAAGAGACTCATTTCTAACATCTTAAATAATATAACAAAACTCCTTTTTAACACCTTAAACTTTTAGAAGATGTGATTACTCTAGAAAACGTTTGCCAAATCTCTCCAAATCACTCTTCCATTTTAGTGTTGATCAGTTAACCTTGTCGTCTCTCTCTCTCTCTTTTGAATATTTGCTACGAAAAACTAATCTTGTCATCTCTTGACAGTTGTAAGCTTTAGCCCACCTCATTTGCACCTATTCAGACTCTGTTGTCTTCTTTTCCTGCCTTGTTGATACAATGAAAATGAATAGAAAATATGCAACTTCAAGAACAATTAGTGGAATCAGAGATTTTGGTGATATAACTAATCCAGAGCATATATAGCTTGGAAACAAGAACCATAACGATATTTGTAGTAACATATTGTAACCGTTCCTTGAAAGCAGCGCAAAAATAATTCTTCAAGAGGTAGCAAATGATATCGAGTTCAAAATTATGAAAGGATAGAAATATTCTTCTGCTATTACCGCTTTGCTATCATCATCTGCTGCTTGACTCTTGCAATCAATGCTAGTGAAAGGAAAATTAATTCTCTGTATTTCACTAACTGGATGTACAATAATTTATAAGATACAATTGTTGGGCGGTGGCGCAGCGGAATGATCGAGGCCAAGCAGTATCACGTAGCTAAAATAAGATAGAGAACAATATATATAATTGAGACGCCAAATTTACGTGGAAAACCCCCAAACAAATTGAGGAATATACCATGGGCAAGAATAGGAAGATTTTACTATGATATGGAGTATTTACAACACCTTCTCTCTAATATAAGGAGAGACCTTACACTCTCTCTTATAATAGGAGAAACTCACTCTCGCTCATAAAATAAGGACAACAAGGAAGAAGGAGAAACCCTCAAAAGTTTTATGCATTTGAAGAATTTGCACAGACGGCACGTTCAATTGTTGAAGGAAAAATACAGTTCATGCATTTTGGCGTCAACTGTACATTGCTCAAAGAAGAAAATTGTGCACACAAAGTTTAAAGAAATGCATCGCATAGGCAGAGATTCTCAGGAAGGCCTCTTTCATTGGTTTGTGCATCAGATCAGAGAACAAATCTCTTCTGATCAAAGAGGGATTAGTGAGGTCTCTTTGATCAAAGTCATCTTCTCTGATAGAAATGAGTGTTCTAAACTTAGAGAGGAAAATATAGGTTCTTCCTAAAATATAGAGAGAGTAGTCCCAAACTCAAAGGGGATAAATATAGGTTCCTCTTGAGACTCAGAGAGAATAATGATAGGTTTCTCCTGAGGATTTTACCTTCTTCCTTGTTGTCCTTATTTTATGAATGAGAGTGAGTTTCTCCTATTGTAAGAGAGAGTGTAATAATTCTCTCCTTGTATTAGAAAAAAAAAGTGAGCTAGTTTCTCCTATAATAAGAGAGAGAGTGTGTGAGGTCTCTCCTTATATTAGAGAGAATGTGTTGTAAATACTCCACATCATAGTGAAATCTTCTTATTTTTGTCCGTGATTTTTGCCTCAATTTGTTTGGGGGTTTTCCACGTAAATATGGTGTCTCAATTATATATTGTTCTCAATCTTATTTTAGTTGCGTGATACTGCTTGACCTCAATCATTCCGCTGCGCCACCACCTAACAGTGGTATCAGAGCCACTGGTTATAGAGTCACTGGTATACGTACAGGGATATTGTTCACGGTTACTATTCATAAATATGATATAGTACTATTCATATATACAGATAGGGTACTATTCATGTATAAGGTTACAATATTATTCCAGTATACAGTTTTGGTACTATTCACATATACGGTACTATTTATGTAAATAGTACTATTCATAGTAAAATAGTGGGAGCCAGTTCAAGTTAAAGCAAATCGTTGTGAACATCGTGGTAGCAAAATAAGAAATGAGATGTTCAACGAAAGTGTTTTCTTCGAGAAAAATTGAAGATGACAGGCAATCTTGATAAAAGGACAATTGCTTGGCGGCAATTGGAGACCGATAAAGAGGATGGTCGACAACAAGAGGAGAGAGATGGATGACAATGTTATCGCCAATGAGGATTTAACATTGGCAAGGTGTCAAGCCAGAGTCAGCAAAGAAATTTAGGATGTGCTGACTAAAGTCAAGCCACTTCACAAAAAGATCTTCTTACAGTGAAGACTTTACGCTCTTTGAATGAGTAGTTGTACATTGGTGTGATGTATGCTATTTTCTCAACTCATTGTGTTGGATTGCCAAATAGAAAAGTTTGAACGTGTGGTACTTCAGACTTTGAAGACTAATCAAATTCCTATGGTCAACTTACTATCAGTTGTTTGAGTAATAGTCTTTTTGGGGATCTAGTCTTCAATGGTGTTGCAGCTGTTACTTTGAAAGAGGTCTTTTGGCGCAACAATAGGGACGACAGATTGGAAAATACAAAATAAGCAGACGCGTAGTCGATGGTGAGAGATAGATCAACGAAACGTGGCTCGAGTGGGAGTCACAATCATAAGATCAAAGTCAAGAAGCAGATAATGTCTTAAATGCTACAGTATGGCAAACAAAGGCATGTCAAGAAGGATTGTTAGCGCAACAAGTCAACTCCCGAGGTAACAAATTCTCAGGGATGTGTTACAGGTACATCCGATGATGGAGGTATATTACACAGTGAAGCAACAACTGTTGTGTCTAAAGGCAGAAAGAAGCTCACTGATGAATGAATTATGGATCGGGAGCGATGTAGCACATGGCCTCTTGTGAAGAACAGTTGTAGATATATGAAACTGTCTATAGAAGACTTGTGTAATGGACATGCCTTAGGGATCGCTGGTATTAGTACCATCAAGATGAAAATGTACGATGGCATAGTTTGCACCATTCAATGAGGATATCGGGTGAAGGGTTTGGAGTAGAAGTTATTGTCTCTTGGATAATAAAATATCCTAGACCCGTATGGAGAATGAGATCGTGAAGGTCATAGTCGCGCTTGTAGTGGAAAAGGAAAAGATAATGGTAAATCTATACATGCTTTGGGGAGATATATGTAAGAGGAAGTAGATGCATCAGTTGTATCAGCCAGTCAAGAAGAATCAACAATAATGTGGCAAATAGGCCACATATTGGAATGAGGTTCAGAGATTATCTTGGAACGTAATCTCTTGCTCGGGCTCTAATGGTGTGAGCACCGTGTTATTAGTAAACAACATAGATTGGAATAGTAGATCTACTACCTGAAGAAATCTGGACTTGATGAAAGGGAATCGCGGGTTTATCCCTAAGAGTGGAAAAATATTATGCATTATTTGTTTATGGTTACTCCACGTGATTGTAGGCGTACCTAATCAAGATCGAGACAGATGTATTTCCAGTAGAAGACTACAAAGTGCGGGTGAAACAAGAATCCAAGAAATCTAGATTCTTGGGATATGTTGATGATGTTTTGGGGTATCACTTGTGGGTTCACACTGTCCACAAGGTTATCGTTAGTAAGGATGTGAAATTTGCAGGAGATAGTCTTCAAAGTGAAGATGACAGCACTTCGAAGGAGACTACTACAAGTTAAAATAAGTAGATGTTTCTTTTGAAGCTGCATTGGAGCACAAGGAACAAGGACCAGATGAGTTTGAGGCTAAAGAAGCCTGGCGTTGTTGTGGCGAGTAATGTTGCATATTGTCTTCCAACGGAGGATAGAAAGTCGTTAACTTTCCATAAGGAGTAAGTAGCCTTGATGATCTGCGGATGATAATAATGCAGGAAGAAAATTGAAGTTCTCCATAGAAACTGAATAAAGAGACTTGTTCCACTACCACTCAGAAGGAAAGCTGTTGGTAATAAATCGGTCTACAAGATCAGCTAAAAATAGCTAGGTGGAGAAAATGTGCAAGACTGGTGATGCAAGAATACACTCAGAAAGAAGGTATTGACTCTAATGAAGTCTTGTTCTCCTATTCTTGGTTATGTGTATAGGGTTTACATCTAGAATAATTAGATGTAAATACGACTTTTCTTCATGATGAGGTTGAAAAGAACGTTTGTATGCTCCTACCGGAAGGATGTGTAGAAAGTGAAACTTGGTTTGTAGGGTTTACCAAATCTTTGTACTGTTTGAAGTAGGATCCAAGGTGTTAGTACAAGAGATTTGATTCCTTCATTAGCGTTGGGTACAACAGACAGTGCAAACTATTATGGGTATTACAATAGGTTTAGAGATAGTTATGGTGCTGTTGTACGGGGATGACATGCTGGTAGCAAGCCTCAGCAAAGATCAAGTCCAATAATTGAAGGCACAATTGGCTAGGAAGTTTGAAATGAAGGATGAAGGATCAGCAAACAAGATTTCAGGGATACAATTTACCAAGACAGAAAAGTCAAGAAAGAATGGATTTTCAAAAGAGTAACTTCCATGGAATCTTGCAGGGCTTTGACATGCAAAGATTGTAAGGAAATCCTGACCCCACATCTTGACAGTTATCCTCAGATATGTGTCCTATTCGCTGTGATATGTATGAGACCAGATGTTGCAGTCGGTTCTGGTTCGTTGGTACATGGTGAGGTATGGTGGAGAGCATGGAGTTGTTGTAAAAAGGATCCTGAGATAAAAGAAGGATCATGAGGTAAAGGTGCCTCAGATGTTGCATTACGTGGTCTAGTAGATTCTCTTGTGGCCTAACAAGGACGTAAGCAACATGGGATTGGCAAGATTGGAAAGATTTGAAAGATAACCAAATATGACTTTAAGTGGGAGAATGTGAGCTGTCAAAGACAACTAATGAGGTAAAGTCATATTTTGTGGCTTTACGTTTTGGTGAAGTCAAAAACATCAGACAATGAAGAAAGAAAAAGGACAAGCTAAAGATTGAAAAGATAGGAAAAAAAAAGAAAGAGAAAGTCAAAAGTTGCATGCATTTGAAGAATTTGCACAGACGGCGCGTGCAATTGTTGAAGGAAAAATACAGCGCATGCATTTTGGTGTCAGCTGCACATTGCTCGAAGAAGAAAATTGTGCACACAAAGTTTAAAGAAATGCATCGCATAGGCAGAGATTCTCAGCTATAAATAGAAGGCCTTCTTCATTGGTTTGTGCATCAAATCAGAGAGCAAATCTTTTTTGATCAAAGAGGGATTAATGAGGTCTCTTTGATCAGAGTCATCTTCTTTGATAGAGAGGAATGTTCTAAACTTAGAGAGGAAAATATAGCTTCTTCCTAAAATATAGAGAGAGTAGTCCCAAACTCAAAGGGGATAAATATAGGTTCCTCTTGAGACTCAGAGAGAATAATGATAGGTTTCTCCTGAGGGTTTCACATTCTTCCTTGTTGTCCTTATTTTATGAATGAGAGTGAGTTTCTCCTATTGTAAGAGAGAGTGTAATAATTCTCTCCTTGTATTAGAGAAAAAGTGAGCCAGTTTCTCCTATAATAAGAGAGAGTGTGAGGTCTCTCCTTATATTAGAGAGAAGGTGTTGTAAATACTCCACATCATAGTGAAATCTTCTTATTCTTGTCCGTGATTTTTCCCTCAATTTGTTTGGGAGTTTTTCACGTAAATATGGTGTCTCAATTATATATTATTCTTAATCTTATTTTAGTTGCGTGATACTGCTTGACCTTGATCATTCCGCTGCGCCACCACCCAACAACAATAAGTTGTGCAAAAGATAAACATTACACAAAGATATGGATTACAACAAATGAATTCAAAAAATATATTCAAAAAGATTTGAAATAAAATTATCTTTTATCACACCCCCTTAAGTGAAACTGGATCTTGAACAGCGAGCTTGAAACGTAAATGATGAAATCGTGCAATAAAGAGCCCCTTGGTCATAATGTCTGCAAGTTGATCAGCTGTAGAGATGAACCAAACTTGAAGCTCCTTTGCATGAACTTTTTTCCCGTACAAAATGGACATCAATCTCAATGTGTTTAGTACGAGCATGGTAAACTGGATTGGCGGTAAGATAAGTAGCACCAGTATTATCACACCAAAGAGTAGGTGCTATGTGCGATGTAAGACCAAGTTCTGAGAGTGCAGGCCAGCAAATTGAGTGCAATTTGCATTATGTTGAGATAGAAAGCACCTGTAATGACAACGAGGGGCAGAGTGTCCATGATGACGGCAAATTTGGCATTTGCCCTTGTAGCCAGTAGATGAGGACGACGAAGAAGAAGATTTGGAGGTTGATGACGAAGTGGACAACGAAGCAAATTTGGGCGTGGTATGAGTGAGTAAGGCATGACTTTGAAGGGAGGTGGTCTGAAATTGCAAAACAAGAGCCTTGTTAGGAAGAAACTCGAAATCAAAGCACAAACAACAAATGCACAGCGGAAATAACACCCTCCCACCTTATATAAACCTGTTAGGAAGCAACAAATAGAGCCAACAACAATATGCACAAATCTAAAAATTTCAAAAAATAGAGCAACACTAAGATTTTAACGTAGAAAACCTCCCCAACATGGAGAGTAAAAAACCACGGGACCGTAGTCCACCCAAAAACTTCTACTATCAACAAATAATAGGTACAAGAGAGTATTCTCTAGCTACAACTAGAGGTATATACAATACATTCACCAAGAATAACATATTCTTGCAAACATTGTATCAACAAAAGAGATTAAACCAAGAAGTAGGAGAGAAATCACCAAAAACGTTGTCACTGTTCACATCAGAAAAACAAGCTGTAAAGAGCTCCAAATCTGATCTCCACCGTTGAGATTGAAGACCCACGAGTTGTGAATGTGCACACAAAATTTCAGCTCGATCGGACACAAAAGACCCTCCGATCGTCGATTTGATGAAGATTGCGCAGGCTGAAATTTCTGCTCTCTTCTTCTTCTTTCTCTCTCTGTTTCTATCTCTCTCTCTCTTTTTTCTTTCACTCTCACACACACCACATGACAGATCAGTCAACTTGACTGATCTGTCTTCACTTTTTTTTTTGTTTATTGTTTTTCTCTTTTTTTATTTTGTTTTCTTTTGGTCAAAAAGCAAAAGCAAAAGCAAAATCATTACCAACCCACATGGGTTAGTCTACACAACAAACTCACTCACCAACTCATATGGGTGGGTCAATCAACCTGGCAACCAAACGACATATCTCAAGCTTTTCTCTTGGCAATGCCTTTGTTAACATATCGGAGCCATTGTCATCTGTGTGAACTTTTTCAAGTTTCAACAACTTTGAATTCAAAACATCCCTAATCCAATGGTACATCACATCAATATGTTTCGATCTTGAATGAAATGAAGAATTCTTACCAAGGTGTATTGCACTCTAATTGTCGCAATACAAGACATAATCATCTTGTTTAAACCTAAGTTCTTCCAAAAACATTTTTATCCATAACAACTCCTTGCATGTTTCGGTTGCTGCAATAAACTCTGCTTCAGTAGTGGAAAGGGCAACACACTTTTGCAATCTCGATTGCCATGCCACAGCCCCCCCTGCAAAGGTAATCAAATAACCCGAAGTAGACTTACGAGTATCAACATCTTCTACCATATCAGCATCTGTGTAACCCACAAACATAGGCTTCTCACATCCAAAGCAAAGTCTCAATTTAGATGTGCCTCGAAGATATCTCATAATCCACTTCACTACATTCCAATGTTCTCTCCTAGGATTTGAGAGAAAATGGCTCACCGTACCAACTGCATGTCTATGTCTGGCCGTGTACACACCATAGCATACATCATACTTCCCACTGCTGAAGAATATGGAACATTCTGCATATCTTTTTTTTCTTCATTTGTAGAAGGACACTGTTAAGCACTTAGCTTAAAGTGAGTAGCAAGAGGAGAGCTAACCACTTTAGCTTTATCCATGTTGAACTTTTGAAGTACTTTCTCGATGTACTTCTCCTGTGACAAATACATTTTTTTTTTCGTTTCTTTCTTGATTGATTCTCATGCCAAGAATCTGGTTTGCCGGTCCTAAGTCTTTCATAGCAAAAGACTTATTCAATTGTTTCTTCAACCTGTCAATTCTTGAAAAATTACTGCCAATAAACAACATATCATCAATGTATAGCAACAAGATAATAAAATCATCATCATAGAATTTTTGAGAAAAGACACAATGGTCCGAAGAAGTTTTCCTGTAGCCTTGTTCCCCCATAACAAATTCAAACTTCTTATACCATTGTCGAGGTGCTTGTTTCAAGCCATAAAGACTTTCCTTCAATTTACACACATAATCCTCTTTTCCTTTTTCTTTGAACCCCTCCGGTTGCTCTATGTAAATTTCTTCCTCCAAATCACCGTGAAGAAAAGCAGTTTTCACATCCATTTGCTCAATCTCTAGATCAAGGCTAGCAGCCAAACCCAGAATAACTTGAATGGATGACATCTTCACAACTGGAGAGAAAATCTCATCAAAGTCAACACCCTTTCTCTAACTGAACCCTTTTACAACCAGTCTTGCTTTGTATCATGGTTGTGAAGTATTTTCTTGTTGCTTTATCCTATAAACCCATCTGTTCTTGAAAGCTCTTTTGCCTTTAGGCAACTTCACCAACTCAAATGTACCATTTTCATGCAAAGATTTCATCTCATCTTGCATAGCTTCTATCCACTCATTTTTATGTTTATCATCCATAGCTTCTTCAAAGCTTTCAAGCTCACCTCCATCTGTTAATAAAACATACTCATCAGAAGAGTATTTCATGGAAGGTTGTCTGTCTCTAACGGATCTCCTGAGTGGAACTGTTGGTGGAGTCTTAGGCTAACTATCATCATCACCTACCTCAACTTGTGTAGGACTTTCTACATGATCAACATCAGGGAAATTACCTTGATCATCATCTTCAATCTGCTCTGTTGCTGGTGGCATTGAAGGCATTATATCAAGATCAACCAATTCATCTGACTGTAGGGGTAACACTTTCTCAACTTTGCCAATATCCTGAATTGTTTGATCCTTCACAAATACAACATCTCTGCTCTTGACAATTTTCTTCTCAACTGGATCATATAGTCTGTAGCCAAATTCATCAAGGCTATAACTGATAAATATACATTGTCGTGTCTTCACATCAAGTTTGAACCTTTTATCCTTTGAAATGTGTACAAACGCCTTACATCCAAAGACTCACAAGTGATCATAAGAAACATCTTTCCCTATCCAAACTCTATTAGGAACATCAAGCTTCAATGGAATACATGGTGAGAGATTCAACAAATGAACAATTGTATTCAAAGCATCACCTCATAATGAATGTGGTAGATTTGCATGTGAAAACAAACATCTTATCTTTTCAATCAAAGTTCTATTCATTCTCTCAGCAACACCATTCAACTGTGGTGTCTTTTGATGCCTAATACCTTGCTCTCTACAATACCTGTCAAATGGACCACAATATTCACCTCCATTATCTGTACGGATGCATTTCAACTTTCTTCCTGTTTCTCTTTCAACAGATGCCTGAAACTGCTTGAATACATTCAACGCTTGATCTTTAGACTTCAAGGTGTAAGCCCAAGTCTTCCTGGAATGGTCATCAATAAATGTCACAAAGTAAAGAGAACCACCAAGTGTTTTAATTTTCATCGGACCACATACATCCGAATGTACCAACTCAAGTACATTTTCCTTCCTGGAAGGTGGATGACTCTGGAAAGAAACCCTGTTCTTCTTTCCTGCAAAACAATGATCACATTTTCTTATATGTGGATCTGTTACTCCCGATAAAATTTTCTTCTTGTATAAAACTGAAATTCCCTTCTCACTCATGTGACCTAGTCTCTTATGACACAACTCTGTTGCATCTTCATTTTCCACTGCATTAACAATGCTCCTGGAAACCTTTGAATTCATCAAATACAAAGTTGAGCATTTTTTACCTCTGGCTACAACCATAGAGCCCCTTGTAAGTTTCCATTGACCATTACCAAATATATTGAGAAAACCTTCATCATCAAGTCTACCTGCAGAGATCAAATTCAATCTAATGTTAGGAACATGCTTCACATCTTTAAGAATTAATTTGCTGCCATTTTCGGTCTCCAAGCAAACATCTCCTGTACCGATAACTTTGGCGACACCATCATTACCCATTTTCACAACCCGAAAATCACCAACTGTGTAAGACATAAAGAAGTCTTTTCGAGATGTAACATGAATAGAAGCACCACTGTCAATCAACCCAACATGTATCATGACATGCAAGATTAATAACATCACTGTCATATACAATGAAAAACTCTTGTGTAGTGGTAGCAACTCGATCTTTACCACTATCATCATATTTCTTCTTATCATTATCTTTATTTTTATTTTCATTTTGCAATATTCTGTAAAATCTCTTGATATGACCTGTTTTTCCACAATGATGACATTTGACATTACTGTACTTCCCTCTTGTCTTGCTTCTACTACTTCCTCTATTTCCCGAACCTTTTTGCTTATTCCTCCCCTAGATTCAGTAACCAAAGCATCTGACTCTGTAGAGGAATTTTGTGACTTTCTTCTAGCTTCTTCATTTACAAGTCTACTTTTAGCTAGATTCAAAGTGATTTCACCATCTGGAGTTGAGTTACACAATAACGTTCTAAATGTCTCCCATGAGTCCGGTAAAGTACCAAGAAGTAATAACCCCTTAAGTTCATCATCCAATTTAATTCCAGTGGCAGCTAACTAATTTATAATCCCAAGGTATTCATTTACATGATCAGTTATAGGGGTTTTATCTCGGTATCTCAAACTTATCAATTATTTTATCAAAAACAACTTGTTGCTACCACACTTTTGTGCATACAATTCTTCAAGTTTGTTCCATAATGTGCGTGCATGTGTTTCCTCACTAATGTGGTTCATCACATTATCATCTACCCATTGCCTAATATACCAACACACTTGTTTGTGAAATAATTCTCATTCTTCATCAGTTTTATTTTCAAGTTTTTCAGTAGTAAACACCGGTAGATAATAATCTTTCACATACAACAAGTCTTCCATTTTTCTTTTCCTCATGCCATAATTCAAACCATTCAAAAATATCATTATACTTGTATTAACTTTCATTGTTTACACAAGACAACAATTTAACAACCAAGCTCTGAAGCCACTTTGTTGGGAGGAAACCCGAAATCAAAGCACA
Source organism: Ehretia macrophylla (assembly GCA_037974665.1). NCBI lineage: Eukaryota > Viridiplantae > Streptophyta > Magnoliopsida > Boraginales > Ehretiaceae > Ehretia > Ehretia macrophylla. The sequence continues at coordinate 81,102,698 of CM075771.1, read as the reverse complement.
AACAACAAATGCACAGCGGAAATAACACCCTCCCACCTTGTATAAACCTGTTAGGAAGCAACAAATAGAGCCAACAACAATATACACAAATCTGAAAATTCCAAAAAATAGAGCAACACCAAGATTTTAACGTGGAAAACCTCCCTAATGTAGAGAGTAAAAACTACGGGACCGTAGTCCACCCAAAAACTTCCACTATCAACAAATAATGGGTACAAGAGAGTCTTCTCTAACTACAACTAGAGGCATATACAATACATTCACCAAAAATAACATATTCTTGCAAACATTGTATCAACAAAAGAGATTAAACCAATAAGTAGGAGAGAAATCACCAAAAATATTGTCATTGTTCACGTCAGAAAAAAGGTCTGTAGAGAGCTCTAAATCTGATCTCCACCATTCAGATTGAAGACCCACGAGTTGTGAACGTGCACACAAAACTTCAGCTCGATCGGACCACAAATGATCCTCCTATCGTTGATTTGATGAAAATTGCGCAGGCTAAAATTTCTGCTATCTTCTTCTTCTTTTTCTCTCTGTTTCTATCTCTCTCTCTCTCGTTTTTCTTTCACTCTCACACACACCACATGACAGATCAGTCAACTTGACTGATCTGTCTTCACTTTTTTTTTTTGTTTATTGTTTTTCTCTTTTTTTGTTTTGTCTTTTTTTTTTTGTCAAAAAGTAAAAGTAAAAGCAAAATCATTACCAACCCATATGGCTTGGTCTACACAACAAGCCTGAGCAGTAGGGATATCAGTGGACTCTGTTTCATCACCATCAAGCAGGAGTCGTTGTTCAAAAGTTAATAGCTTTGCACGAAGCTCAGCAAAGGTAAGCGACGAAGGAAAATTCTCAATGGTGGTGACAAAAGGACGATAATGACGCGGAAGGCCTCCAAGGGTAATGAGGACCAAATCCGCATCAGAAACAGGATCCCCAATTGCTGCTAGGGAGGTGGATAAATGTTTGATTTGCTGAAGATAGTCAACAATCGACAATGTGCCTTTTTTGATTGTGCGAAGTTGGGCACGAAGAAGAGACTTTCGAGCGAGGGATTGTGGCAGAAAGGACTGTTGAAGTGCATCCCAAAGATTTTTGGCAGAGCCATAGCCAAGAGCCTGGTGAACAAGTGAGTCGGAAAGAGTTGCGGTGATGCAGGCAGTGACAAAGGTGTCAAATATCTGCCAGTCATCGAGAGAAAGAGACGAGGAAGAAGAGGTAGAGAGTCAGAGGAGGATTTGGGTTGTTTAATTGAGCCATCAATGTAACCGAGCAGGCCATTGAACCACAGGAAATTGGTCATTTGTGTCTTCCAGGTGAGGTAGTTAGAATGGTCAAGAGAGATGGTGACATACACCTTGACGTTGTAGGTGAGCGAAGGTAGAAGAGTTTGTGGTAGCCATGGATGTCTGCCGCGATATAGGAAAAAAGGAGAAAGGTGGCAGGAAAGGAGAGGTGAGGAAGAAGTTGGTTGCAGGATTTTGATGAAGCTGCTGAGCAGTGCTATAGTAGGCGGAAGCGGGATTGCCAAGAGGAGTTTGGAGACGATTAGTCTATTTGGTCTTCTGACACCATGAAAGGAAAATTAATTCTCTGTATTTCACTGAACTGGATGTACAATAATTTATAAGATACAATAAGCTGTGCAAAAGATAAACATTACACAAAGATATGGATTACAACAAATGAATTCAAAAAATATATTCAAAAAGGTTTGAAATAGAATTATCGTTTATCAGCTAGTAATTGTTGTGTTATTGACGATAGTGCTGACATTAGTATCGGTGCCATTTAGAATGAGAAAAAGGATTATCACCTTCCGAAACACCACCAGGGATTGGAATAATTAAGGCTTGATAAGTAGTAGTCGCAATTAGTACCGCCACCACTTAACAACTCTTTTAAGTGCTCTTTAGGATCTTTCTAAGAAGAGATGGATTGTATCTCCTGTAGTTTAGTTAAACAATAGGGCAGGTAAGTCCCCCACCCTCCTGTGGAGATTTCGTCTTTCATGACCCCTCCACTTTTGTAATTACATTTTGATTTAGTAATAAAACCCCGGAGGAATGTCCCACTCCAAAAAAAAAAAAAACCGGACAAGCCATTCTTCAAATTTCTTGGCGTTGAACTCTAGAAATCTTGTCCAAAAAAAACTCAAGAAATCTGCTAAGCTTCCTAATGTGGTATATGGCGAGGCTTTTGCAGCTCGTGCACCTTCCAAAATCTTCCTTTTGTTAAAGATTGAGAATAAATAATAATAGTGATGATAAAGATTGTCCTTTTGTTCAACTTAGAGGAAGGTATGGATGGCACTGTTATTAGATCCGAGGGAAGAGATACCATTCGATGGATGATTTGGAGCAAGTGATAACTTTGAGACCTCTACTACCTTGGAGGAAAATCGGGTTAAACATCCTAAAATGTCATGGTTCCACCTGCTGTGGAAGAAAATGACTATTCCGAAACATAGCTTTTGTTGCTGGCTAGCAATTCTTGAGAAACTGCCTACCAAGTGCCGAATGCTCAGCTGGGGTATAAGGTTAGTGGTCTTAGCTCTTTACCATATGGTTTTGGAAAATAGAGACCATATTTTCTTTGAATGCTCTTTTAGTAGAAGAGTTTGGAAAACTTGCTGCAAAATGGTACGAATTTCTGTTTTGGGGATGCAATGGGAAAGGGTTCTTAGTGGTTGCTGTGCAATGGCCAGAATAAACAATCTCCAAAGTTTGGCTGTTAAGTTGATCTTCTGTTCATGTGTTTACTACCTTGGCATGAACGCAATGCGCGCATTTTCAACAACACCTTTGCTAATGAGGAATAGATTATCAACAAGGTTAAAGATAATGTCTAATGCAAGTTTCTTGAAGGGAAGAAATTCAAGAGCAGCCTGATTAATAGGGAAATCGGTAAAAATTTCAATCTTAAGGAACTAATTGAATAGTTTCTAGTTGTATAGTTTGTAACTTGCTTCTTGTAATGTCTTGTCCATACGTTTTTTGAGTGGAATAAAATCTTTACTTGCTGACCGAGAAAAAAAAAAAAGATTATCCTTTTGTTATTATATACATGCATGTTTTGAAAGGATATTTCGGTCATTAATAATAACATTATTAATAATGATAAGTAATAAATAATATTCATATATAATACCGAACAATAATAATAATGATAAATGTTTCCTTTTATTATTATATACATGTTTATATTTTGAAAAGGTATTGTGATCATTTGATAAATAATAAATCATATTTATAATTAATTAATAATAATAATAATAATAATAATAATAATAGTAATAGTAGTAGTATATGGATTGATCATTTAACAAATGAGTTCATTCCTAAGAATAGGCTAATCTCATGTATTTTTTCTGAAATGACTATTCTAATATTTGTGAGAATTGCATTACTTAGTAAATGAGATTTCTAAGATTATTAAGTACGTCATACTAAGCATAGAAACCGATAGAGCCAAGAATACTATTATATTCTCAATTCATTTTCACATACCAATCTCCACCACAATCAAATATAGACAAACGGTATTTTATGGTTTCTCAAAATCTTAGTCGCTCAAATATCCATGAAATTTGAAATTTTGTCAAAACAATAATATGTAACATTAAAAAAGTAGTAACGGGGCATAGCTGAATGGCAAAGGAGGAGGATGTAAGTAAGCTTGGAGGCCAGCAGCAGCGTGGGTTCGAATCCTGGGGGAAGTATTTTTTGGGGTTAGGACCTCGTTGGTGATATCAGTGGAGCTATCTTCAAACCCTGGTCATCTAGACACACACCGCGATTTACATGTGGCAGATCTGAGGGACCGGAGGCTGTTGCTCCAAGACTAGTCCGGCGTAAGCTTAGAACCTGGATTACCAAAAAAAAAAAAGTAGTAACAGTCAAAATAAGTTGCTCTTTTAAGCATGTTGAATCCATGAAATTTGGAATTTTGTCAAAATAACAATATGTAACATCAAAAAAGTAGTAACGGTCAAAATAAGTTGCTCTTTTAAAAATGTTGAATCATGAAATTTGGAATTCTGTCAAAACATGTAACATCAAAAAAGTCGTAACGGTCAAAATAAGTTGTGCTTTTAAGAATGTCGAATCATGAAATTTGAAAAGTCAAAATAAGTTGCTCTTTTAAGAATGTTAAATACAAAATACAATATAAGAGACTCTTTTCTAACACTTTAAATAATATAATAGAACTCTTCTCTAATACCTTAAACTTTTAGATGATGTGATAAGTTAAAAGAAAACGTTTACCAAATCTCTCCAAATCACTCATCCATTTTAGTGTTGATCAGTTGTCCTTGCCGTCTCTCTGTGTTCAGAATATTTGCTACGAAATACAGATCTTGCCATTTCTCGACGGTTGCAAGTTTTAGCCCACCTCCTTGGCACCCATTTGGACTCTGTTGTCTTCTTTTCCTGCCTTGTTGATGCAATGAAAATGAATAGAAAATATGCAACTTCAAGAACAATTAGTGGAACCAGAGATTGTGGTGATATAACTAATCCGGAGCACATATAGCTTAGAATCAAGAACCATAAAGATATGTGCAGCAACACGTTGAAACCGTTCCTCGGGAGCATCGCAACAATAATTCCTAGAGAGGTAGCAAATGCCAACGAGTTCAAAATTATGAAAGGGTAGAAATATCCTTCTATCATTACCACTTTGCCAGCATCATCGCCTGCTTGACTCTTGCGATCAATGCTGGTAATTGTTGTGTTCTTGACGATAGTGCTGGCATTAGTATCGGTGCCGTTCAGAATGAAAAGAGGATTATCACCTTGCGAAACACCACCAGGGGGTTGGAGTAAGGCTTGATAAGTAGTAGTCGCGATTAGTACAGCCACCACTAGTAATGCGTTACTCATGTCACCTGACAAACCCTTGTCTAAATAAACATCAAACCCGACAAGCCATTCTTCAAATTTCTTTGGCCTTGAACTCAAGAAATTTGCTAAGCTTCCAAATGTGGAATCTGGAGAGGCTTTTGCAGCTCGTGCACCTTCCAAAATCTTCTTCATCTCTTCATTTTCTTGTCTTGAAAACCTCATGACGATATCCAGCGCAGTCGATCCTTCCAAGTTTTTCTCGTTTACTTTAACTTTTCCAATTAACAATCTTAATATCTGGCCACATTACAACATTTATAAATTAAATGCTAAATAAATAATTAAAAATCAAATATATTTTATCTGTAGTGATGCACCATTTGTTGCCATAAAATACCGATAAAAGTCGTTGTACCCCATTTGCTTATATCCAAATTCTGCTATGAACAATATAATTATATTGATGTTGTGTAGCTATTAACCTTTTGACCTTTTACATTTACACTTTAATCTATATATGACTTAATATCTACATTCTTTACTTTCCCTCCTTTTGTTTAATCATAAAATTAAATTTCTCCCATAACTATAACCATAGCATTAAGAACGCAATAAACACCAAATAAGTATAGAATAATCACAAATATAAGAATACAATAAAAGTAAACGGGAAACAATGAATACCTATTTAAAAAGTACATAATAAGAGCAAAATAGATAGTGTATTCCAAGATAAATAGTAAATAAGCATAATAAGAATCATTGAGTCAAACTTGAGAAAGAATATATAAGAAAATATTGCAAGTAATATATAATGTTTGAATTTTTCAAGAAAGAAGCACACAATACAATACCAAAAATTAGACAACGCATCAACAAGCTAATGAGTCTTTGGAAACACGTCACGCTCTCATATTGGTTAGCAAACCTTTATTAGTTATCTTTGAGAAAAAAATATTGTTAGAACCCTAACAACTTAATGGTAAAAAATTTGAGAGAGTTTATGGTTTTCTATTATACACATGGACAAATGGCATTTACCCCATCAAATTATGCTAAGAGCATTTATAATAAACTCCCTATTTTAATTCCTTAGTAATAATAGGTAGCCAAAATACATGACCTCTTCTCTAAGAGACTCCTTATTCTACTCTCTATTTTAGGGAGTTTCCTATTTGTTTTCTCCTAAGTTGAACAGGGGAAGAGAGAGGTTAACTACATAAACCCTATCATTTTTTATTTTTTCCTCCTCTTTTATTGTAGTTTTTTTAACATAAAAAAGCCACAAAAATTAAAATTATGCTTTTATATAGATTTATTTTTGTTTTAACGTTATGCACTAGGTTTCAAATAAAAAGAACATGAGTTTTCAAAATCTAAATATTGGTGCGTAAAACATTAAATGATAATAACTAATAACACTCATAATGAAAAATTATTGTGTAGCTAAATTAGCATGTCTTGTTAGTGAGAAACTGAAATAGTACACACACACATATATATATATTTGCAATTTAATGTAAATTTTGTGATTTTATAATTTTAGAAAGAAAAAGATATAGAGATAAAAGACAAGGCTAAGAAAGATAAAGATAGGAGCTTGCCTCTGGCTGGTTGGTGGATGCTGCAAGATGTATTGCAGCTTTGCCGTTTTCGTCTTTCCAGTTCAATACCTCTTCATTTTCAGTCCGTTGAAGCCAGCCAAGCAACACTTTAAAAGCTCTTAATCTTCTATGTTTGACAGCAATATGCACAGCGGTCTCACCTCGGATCGTCAAGTCCGTGATTGATGCAGGACATGTAATGAGAAATTCAGCCAAGAGATCAACATCTTCAGATTCTGCTACGTAATGTAACGGTGTGATACCCTCCCTCCCTTGAACACGAATGAGGTCACGATCATATTTTACGAGCCTTTTCACAGTGTTTGTGTACCCATTACGTAGTGCAAGATCTAGGGGGCTATGGCCATCTGGGTTCAGCTTCTTACCAAATGAAGGCTTTAAGCGCATGACTTCAAGAGCAAAGTGGGTACATCCAGCAGAAGCAGCAGCAGGCAAAGGTGAATCAATAAATGGTTCTTCATCGATCCGTTCCAACACTTTCCTATCTTGCCGTAATAGTGCGTATAATGGATCAATGTCTCCTGTTTTTGCAACCTCTTCCAACCTCCCTTCCATCCCAACTAGCTAAGACCAAAATGCTAATAGTACTCTAGTCTGGTGATGAGCTCAAGTGAGCGGCTTTTAATGTGCCTTTTCAAATTGTTCTGATCATGAAGTACAAGTTTTTAATATAGTATTACTTGAAAATTCAAAGCAGCATGGACTGAATTATTATAGACATGCAATGGAAAAATGTCACATTTAGTACCTATTGTTTCTAAAATGTATTAATTTGATCTTTATTATTTAAAATTTTTCAATTTAGTTTCTATTATTTTTTAAAAAATTTTAATTTCATCCCTATTATTTTTAAAAAATTTCAATTCATCCCTATTATTTTTCTAAAGTTTCAAATTTATCCCTATTGTTCAAAATTAATCAATTTAGTCTTCATTATTTTCTAAAAAAATTCAAGTTCATCCCTATTGTTTCTCAAAAAAATTTAATTTAGTCCTTGAATAATAGGGACTAATTTGAAACTTTAGGAAAAAAAATAGGGACAAAATTAAAACTTTTAAGAAAATAATAGGGACAAAATTGAAACTTTAAAAAAATAATAGGGACGAAGTTGAGAAATTTTAAATAATAGGGATAAAATTAAAATTTTTGGAAAAATAATAGGGACTAAATTGAAAAATTTTAAATAATAAGGACTAAATTGAGACATTTTGAAAACAATAAAGACTAAATGTGCTATTTTCCCACATGCAATCTACCATGAAGATTTTGGATTCTAAGTTTCGGAATCGTTTTTATATTGATGGTTCATTAGTAGTGAAGGTTTATCCGAAAGGAGCTTCTTCTATCCGGTTTTTAATATTCGGTCCTCTCTCATAATTATGTGAACCCCATATTGTTAGAATGACTTTTTTATATCACAGGATCGAAGGTTGAAAACCGAAAAGGAGAAATTTTCTTATTTGAAAGGCACCAGGGTTGCAAGGGAGAATGTTTAAATTCAGTTTTGGTTGAATAATAATCTCTGTTTGTGGTTTCAGCTTCCTTTTTGGGGTGGAAGCCTATTTATAGTTATCATAGTGCATGTTCACCCTGACTTATCCTTGCTTAACGAGTCCCTTTACTTTTTCTGTGTCTCTGATGAAGTGATTATTAATGGTTGAAAATTCACCAACAATTACGAGACAGTTATACTAGACTAGTGCATCAATCCTAATTCTCAACGGGCTCTTCTATTTGAGCCAACTCCAACGCATCTATTGACCCTTAGATGTGGATTAGATGAGACAAGGTTTGATTCAAGGCATATTTTGGTATCCACAATTATAAACCTTGATTAACTTGTCATTTCTTCGTAAATCATGTGATAGTTCATCTAGTTATGTTTAGACTCTTGTTTACCATTGTTTTAGAATTTTGATAATAAAAAATTAATAGATACACCACTTGTTGGACACGTACACGTTCCATATGTAACGACTGAGAGATTATATATACCTCAGTTGCTTCCACCGTTGACTTTATAACCATGTTTTGGTTACTTTCCAATTGTTTAATGCGACCAATATTATATTATATTATAAAGTTTTTAAAATATTTAGTTGTTAAGTTTTTATTCTCTGTCATGCGTGTTGGTCACACGTAATGTCATCACATTACATGCTGCTCTTATTTGACTTCTAGCTCTAATATTAAAGATCTCATAAATATTGTTTGACTTTTAATTAACTTGAAATATGTGTTGATCAGCACCTTGTTAAATTATAGAATTGGGTAAATAGCACCGTAGTTCCCTATAATTTATTTAAAGTATACAACACCCAGTGGCGGAGCCACCCTTTGAACTGTGGGGGCTGTAGCCCCCACTCAACTCAAATTTTGTTAAAAAATATGTGTATTTTTAAGGTATTTTTAGGTTAAAAAATGAATCAGCCCCCATTGAAAAAAAATATTTACATATAAATGTTTAATTGAATGATTTTAGCCCCCACTAGAAAAAAATTCTGGCTCCGTCCCTGACAACACCCCCTGTGATTTTAAAAGTGTACCGGATCCCCCTGTGGTTTGGAAAAATGGCACACTTGCCCCCTCCGTCTCTTTTCCGTCAAATTTTATAATAGAAAATGTGAAATAACTTAAATACCCTCAATTCATTTTTTTTTTCTCTATTTTCTCCTTTTTCTTTATATATATATATATATATATATATATATATATATATATATATATATATATATATATGACCAAAAAATATCTAATATATATACACACACCACACCAAATAAATAAATAAATAATATATAACATATATATCACATCAAATCTGAAAAAAAATATATATATATATATATATACACACCCCAAACCCCCCAAACAAAAGAAACAAATAGTATATATATAATACATATACACATTCAAATATATACACATACATACTGGGGTTTGGGGGGTGGGGTTGGTCTAACGGGGTCACGGGGTGGGGTGATGGGTCTCGACGTGGTGGGGGGTGGGTTCCGCCAGGGGGGTGGGGTAGGGTGGGGTGGGTCGGTGGGTGGGGTTTGTGTATATATATATACACACACCAAACCCAAAAAAAATCAGGGAAAGAAAATGAAGACTATTTATTCCTATGATTGTTCCAATTTTTCATGTAGCAGATCTTGATTTGAGCACTTTCAAGTAAAGAAAATGTCACGAGCAGATGAATGAGTTTCAAAGCCCAAATGATGGTGGTCAGCACGTTCAGGTAAGCCAAAATGTCACGGGGTTAAGGGGCAGCTTTTGTTTCTCTTGGTGGGTCTCGACGTGGCTGTGTGTGTGTGTGTCTCTGTCTGTGTCTGTGTGTGTGGGGGGGGGGGGGGGGGGGGGTGGCGCATGAGGAAGATAGAAGCTGCTCTTTTTTTCTTTCTTTTTTTTGTTGTAAATGATTTTTTTGAAAAAATTGTTGAAAACCAGCCAAAGTTGTATGAGAGGCGTGTGTACTTCACATGTCGTTAAAACTAACGGATTTATTGACGGAAGGGGTTGTGGTGCTATATTTTTTAAACTACAAGGAGTTCCGGTGCACTTTTAAAATCACAGAAGAGTATTGTACACTTTAAATAAACCATAAGAGACTACGGTGCTATTTACCCTATAGAATTTATAACATTTGAATGGAACTAATATAATTAATCTTGTCTAACTTCCATCTCTATGCGTCGCATTAGGTATAAGCTAATGGGGGCTAATTATTGTTTGCTGTTAAATATGTGACCCTCCAGTCCTTTTTTTTTTTTATCTTTAATTTTTTCAAGTTAGAATCCTCCACTCGACTTATATTAGTAAAGGAAAAACCCTCAATCCAGATAACCAAAATTTAACTAGGGGAAAAAAGTGGGTCCCAAATTCATTTTGAGCACACCTCTCATGTCAACTCGGAAAAAATGGACTGTTCAAATTGAAGAATTTCCCATTAGTAAAAGCAGCAAGAAGAGAAATGGGCATCATGTGTCCAGAAAATAACATGGAGTTCATGGATTAGTAAATAGAGTTGCAATTCAAACTCCATATTTCTCTGTACAAGTAAATATCATTGGACACTAAACTGGATGAAATACCATTCACATGCCCAATATTATAGATATAGTTAATATTTCTATCAATTTTTTTTCCGAAGAGCATATTGCATTCATGTAAAATTTTAAAAGTCAAAAGTGGTGGTGAGAGCGGTATATTTCGGGTAAGAATCCTATCTTTTCCTACTTCTTTTCTTTCCAAAATTAGATGTGTTATAGGCCTAATCACCTTTATTCAATTTAAACCTAAAGCATCAGATTTAGATTAAGAAACTAATAAATTATGAAAATGATATTTAAAACAAATTTTCATATAAATAGTTAAGATTTAAAAGGACCAAATCAATGATCCTTAATATACTTTATTTCGAAGATGAGAAAAGTAAAAAATAAATGAATTCGACCTATATATTTCAGTCACCTTGCACATTTGTAGATATAATTTAAAATGATCAAATTTAATAATTCATAATACACTTTATTTCGGAGATTCAACCATTATATATTTCGGTCATCTCACACACATATAGACATGATGAAACTAGGCCCGATGGTAATAAGTAATAGCAGTGAAAAGTGTCTGCAAAGCGGCTAAAGTGAGAAGGATAATGGCAGCAGCTATCGACAAGATACTCCAAGTAGTTAGCGAAAATCTCATCTTTCAATGCAACCTTCGACCTATGCCAAAGATCCTTTAACCATGCTGTGAACCTTCGATTAAGGGTTCGTTTGTTCATGTACTCATTAACCTTTTACACAATGGAGCAAACTCAAACTCTTCAAGATTAACTTCTTTGCAGAAGCCTTCAAAAAGGCCGAACACATCTTGTCCACCACATGAAGAAATATGGAAGGGGCTATTTTATCGTAGAGAAAAAAAAAATAATAATAATATGGAGATTTTAAACAAAATCTTTATTACTCTAATATTTGGTATGACTACAACTGAAAAAATTGATCCCTATTTATAGATTCACAAAAACAAATATGCAAATTAGGATATGATTCTAGGAAACCATTACCTACTAGAAAAAATTATTTAGTCAAAAAATTAATTTAAAACTAACTAGGACTAATATAATAGAGTCTTAATCTAGTTTGTTAAGGCAATTAGATTGATTGGCGATTAATTAATTGATTGGAGATTATTAAGGAAATTATTGATTGGCTATGTTTTGTAAAACTTATAATATTACCACTTGTGCTTTTACCTTTTATATTGTGCAGAAAAATTTTTATGGTAACTTACCATATGAGAAGAATATTTGTGCTAATTATGGAAGTGCATTAATTGACTATTCGTAAAGAAAAAAAGAATAAAATGAAGATTAGGGTTTTATGGAAAGAGGCATTTCTTAAAGCCCAAGACAAGATATCCAACCAGCAATCTTGTATTTATATGCAGCAGCAGTCACAACAAAAGGTGAGCAGGCAGAGAAAGAGCAACGACAAAATCTAAGAAAGTTCTGTCAAGTGTTACATATCATGTTGCAACACGATCTGCGTTTCAGTCTTTGATTATATTAAGTGTTGCAACTCAGTTTATTTTGACAGCTTCTTGTGAGCGTCATGTATTAGTCTTTGAGTGTTTAGATAGTTATCTCTTTAATCATTCTTCGGGACAAGAAGGTGTAGTGCTCGAGAGAGAACGTTGCAAGTCGATGGAAGCTCGCCAAACCGAAGTTCATTAAGGAGTTCTTCATCTAGGCGTCAAAGGTCAAGAGGGAGTCTTTACTTGTGTAACTCCATTGATGTTGTAACTTGTTATTTCTTAATGAACAGGTTTGTTGGACCAGGGGAGGTCCCATGGACGTAGACCGCGCGGTTGAACCACGTTAAATCTTGGTGTTCTTTATTTATGTTACAATTGTATTATTTTCCCAGTTGTTTACTGTCACTGATTATGTTGGAACATTAAGTGGAACAACTCATTAACTGACTAAGCAATTAGAGAAACATATTGTTAATGAACTGTGAAAGAAAAGATGTTCCAGTTAATGTTGTAACATCACCTGTAACAGTTTTTCAAATTCACCATAGAACTCCGTCGATTGATCAAATTATTCGCATTGATTCTGAACTAATTCATATTTATACTGCATAAACTCTATCAAGTGGCATCAAGAGTAGGTTATGAACTAATTCGGTTAGATTCTTAGGAGTCTTGAGTTTTTGTCTTGCATAAATAAGTATGGACACCTTGCGTGATGGAGGCTCAATCACTAAACCGCCACTGTTGGATGGTGTGAATTACTCATATTGGAAGGCTCAAATGAGGGCGTTCATCAAGTCGATTGAAGAGAAGGTCTGGAAAGTGATTTGACTGGCTAGACAGCTCCTACCAAAACGGATGCTCAGGGCAATGTTGTAACAATGCCTAAAACATAATGGACCAAGGATGAAGATCTGTTGGCAAGCTGGAACTCTAAGGCGCTGAATGCAATATTCAATGCTATTGACTTGAATCAATTCAAGTTAATCTCGACGTGTGAATATGTTAAGAAAGCTTGGGAGATATTGCAAACAGCATATGAGGGTACAGCATCGTCAGAAGATCAAAATTGCAGATACTTGCCACTAGATTCGAGGAACTGAGGATGCAGGAGGATGAAACAATTGCCGATTTCAATGCCAAATTATGCGATATTGTTAATGAAGCCTTTGCTTTAGGAGAAAAGTATTCAGATTCGAAGCTTGTCAGGAAAACCTTGCACTCTCTTCCAGACAGATTTGGAATCAAAATTGCTGCCATAAAAGAGTCCAAGAATGTTGATGAACTCAAAATTGATGAATTGATGGGGTCACTTCAAACTTTTGAGATGAAGTTTAAGCAGAAAATAAAAGAAAAAGGCATTGCTTTGCGGACCGAAGTGGAAAGAAAAGAAACAATAAGCTCTTCGGATGATGAAGACTCTGAAATCTCTGAATCCTTAGCCTTGCTTACCAAGAACTTCAACAGAGTCTTGAAAAAGTGGGACAAGCGAAGAAAAGGCTTTAGACAGTCGATTTTAAAAAGAAGCCTCATGTTACAACAACGTCTGACACATTCAAGAAACAAAACTCCAAACCAACTGATGAAAAGAAAAAAGGTAAAGGCATACAATGCCGAGAATGTGAGGGCTTTGGCCACATTCAATCTGAATGTGTAAACACATTGAAGAAAAAGAAAAAAAAATGTTGCCTCGAGTGATGATGAGACAGAAGAATGGACGGAAAACGATGAAGAGTGCATCAGTAACTTTGTTGCATTCAATGTTGCAACAGTCCAGCAGGAAACCAGACTGAAAGAAGCAGAAAGTACTACAGTTGTTGCAACAATGAGTGAAACAAAGGATGAATTAAGTTAAATTGAATGTACTGAGTCAGAAACTGATGGTGACTTGGATGATGAAGAAGTCATGAAAACGTACAAAGATATGTACGAAAAATAGGTGATCATATGCAAGAAAAACCAAGGATTGGAATTGAGGATTCTGGATTAGGAGAAACAAAAGTTCGAACTAGAAAAATTGGCTACCAAAAAGACTGCAGGAAGTGCAAATGTTGCAACATGAATTGGAACAGATGCAGTGTAATGTAAAAATACTAAATTCTGGAATTGAAAAACTGGATCACATGTTGCTCATTCAAAAATCGAGCAGTGATCGTATTGAACTTGATTTTTATGGAGGAGAATCTTCTGGAAAGACTGTCTTTGTCAAAAGTTCGAAAGATTCAAAACTATAGCATAATGTTGCAATTGCATAGAATGATAGTAAAAATGTTCTAGTTACTGATGTTATAACACAGACTGCAATAGCACAGAAGAAACAAAGAAAAAGGAAGAACAGGTTTGTTCCCATCTGTCACTCTGCTTCATACCTAGACACATCAAACCTCAGTGTTTTAAGTTTCAAAGAATGCTGGAAAAATATAAGTTCCTTAATCAACAAAATAGATCATCTCAAGTGTTGTTGCAACACAAGGTAAGACAATTTTGGGTGAAAAAATCTGATTTAACTTGTTTTGCTGCTTATACTTCTACACAATCCTGTGCTGTTAACTCTTGGTACTTTGATAGTAGATATTCTAGACACATGATAGGTATGCGTGAAGTATTGAGCAACTACAGAAAATGCAATAAAGGCCAAGTTACATTTGGAGATGGTGTTAAATGGCATGTACTTGGAAGAAGAACACTTGACATTGAATGATTTCCAAGACTCAAGAAAGTACTGCATGTTGAAGGGCAGAAGGCTAATCTTATTAGTATCAATCAATTGTGTGATCAGGGTTTGTTTGTGAAATTCACTAAAGATGGTTTTTATGTGTTAGATGTATCTAATAATTGTGTACTTACAGGGAAAAGATCATCTGACAACTGTTACATGCTAATACCACCTTATGAACAATTGTTAACTTGTCAAAACAATACCTGTGACACTGCTGAACTTTGGCATCAGAGGTTAGGACATTTAAATTATAAATTGCTGACCAAGATTGTGAATGTAGGTGCAGTACAAAGTATGCCAAAGCTAAGAAGCAAGCAGACAGAAGAATTGCTGGAAGAAGAAAACACCAATAAGACGAATGCAGATGTTGCAGACGGTGTTGCAACACCGAAAGAAGAACATGCGAAGAGATCTATTGTGACAGATACTGTTGCAATGCCAGAAATAAAAACTAAGCAGAAATACATTGGGTCATGCGATGTTACAACCAGTAGTGCAACAACCGAAGTTAGCACTAAGGAAATTCAAGCTGAAATGACTCAATTTCACAGAAATCATGCTGTAGAGGATGTGATTGGATCAATACATGATGAAATCTGAACTAGAGATAAACCCAAGCTGAACTATAGGGACATGGTAAGGTATATGTGCTACACTTCTCCCTTAGAACTCAAAAATGTGAAAGATGCATTAAAGAATGAATTTTGGGTAAATGTCATGCATAAAGAATTAAATCAGTTTATCCGTGAACTTGTTGAAACCAGAACCATTGTTTTAGAACATGTTGCAACAGAAAAACTATTGATAGATATCTTCACTAAAGCTTTAGATCCTTTCAGATTTGAAACCTTGAGAAAAGCTTTAGGAATTTAGTCTATAATGTTGCACCACGAAGGGGAACAGGAGCTTGAAAGAAGCTTGAGAAATCTGAAAATCTGATATTCAATTTAACTGGTGATTTAATTTATGAATCATATCTCTTTGTGCACTTTGAACTCAGAATTGAGAAAACTAATCTTGATAGTCTTCAAGTGCAGGAACAAGAACTTTCTGATGACTAGGGATAAATGAAGAAGTTTCTCTAAATCCATTCCTGTACTCTATTCATCTTCAAGATCAAAAAAAAAAAGGCAGGAAATAATGTGGTTATTAAGCACTGGAAAAGCTATCTAATTCAAAATAAAATAGATTAGTGTGAAAGCTACTAGTTGCAACATGAGCTGAAACAGTGAAAAAAATACGTGTGAAAAGAAATACAGTGTGTAAGCTGCCAGTTATAACATGAGCTAACATAAAAAAAAATATTGTGTTTTCCTGCGAGATGAATAGACGATCAGGTATGATTGAGCTGATAGGGAGAGTTCCTACATTTTGCAGGTTTGATGGAGAAAGCTATATGTTTCATAATTCAATTTCGCACGCACACACACACACACATGGTTCATTGATTAAATCCCTGATTGAATTGAATGAGTAAACTTTCTTGAGTGACTTCATGCTTCCTGAACATATCATGCATTTTAATTCTGTTTTAATTTTAAAAACAAAAAAAAACAAAAAAAAAACAACAACAAAAAGGAAGGGTAAAATCTCAAGGGATTTTGAGCAAATTGGAGATACTGTGGAAAATATTGTTGAAACATCGGTTCTAAATTATTTTTGGATAACTATGTATATTTTATGTCAATATGTTGCAACTTCATTGTGCAATACATCAATGGTTAGAAAGGAAAGTGTTTGCGCGGGAATTTTGGATATTCTCAAATTGACAGTTACTCCATTTGTGCAGGTTTTGAAATTTCCAAGATCGTGGGATTGATAGTTGCCTAAGTCGACTCATGATGACAATTAGGACACAATTTTTTAGCAATTTTTTGTGTGTCTTTTCATTTTTATTTTGTTTTTCTCCCTTGTTTTTTTCTCTTAGAATTTTCTTCAGGGTTTGCACAAGGTCGACATTCAGAGGAAGACTAGTAATGTTACAACAGCACCACCCACTGGGAGTGCCAGTAATTCCACTGATCCATCTGTCATGTCGCAACAGCTACAGCCACTTCAAGAAAGAGCAGAGTAATGTCCAGGCTAATTAGAATTAAACCTTTCAGATTTTTCTTTATCTTCTCAAGAGACAGGAAGTTCTAATAGAGCATTTGATGAAACCTTCCACATGATGTTGTATGTTCTGTTGAACTTATTGTGTTGATACTTTGCTTCCTTTGCCTTTGCTTTGCCAACAAGGGGGAGAATTACTCTGTTGATTTTAAAACTTTGTTGGTTTTAATGTTTATTGTTTTATACTATTGCTACTTGGTATGTCTGCTGCTGTTATCAATTTTTGTGGTATTGAGTTTGATTGCTGTCTGTGATATTTTACTGATTGTTGTAACAGGGTTATCATCTTTGGGTTACTATCTTTTGCAAGGTCATTATCTTTGCTGCTTTGATACTTTCTTATCTGTGTTTCTATTATGCTATACTGACTGTTACAACAGGACAATCTCTGCTCTGATACATTCTTATATGTGTTATTGAACAATTTTTTTTTTTTATGTCTCTACTCCTCTACTACTATTACTGATCACTTTATTTGCTAGTTTTATTGCTCTGATACTTTTCCTCCACTTCTTTGCCTTTGGTTTGGCAAAAATGGAGAGTATGTTATGCTGCTACTAATTTGCTTGTGTTTCTGCTAGTTTACTACATGGCTATTTTAGTATCTGTTGCAACAGGATTGCTATCTTTTACAGGAGTACTATTTTTCTGCTCTGATACATTTTTATATGTGTTCCACTGCATGTTGCAATAGGCTGATCCTTGCTCTAATACTCTCCTATTTGTGTTGCTCTAATACTATTGTTCTACTGAATATTGCAATAGGATCATTATTAGTTGCACCTGTCTTTTTGCACTTGGGCAGTAGGAGGTTACATTGACTGTGATATCAGGGTTTTGCCAAAACAAAGCCAAATGGGGAGATTGTTAACGCAGTTAGATTGATTGGTGATTGGTTAATTGATTGGAGATTATTAAGAAAATTATTGATTGGATATGTTTTGCAAAACTTATGATATTACCATACTGAAAAGGGTTACTAGCCAACTAGAGATATCATGTCATAAAAAAATCATAAGTTGGATTCAAGATCGAAAAGTTGTGCATAGACACCTTGGAATGGCCGAAACATACATAGGCTATCAACAAAAATTTTTCAAGTTTTTGTAACAAGGATCAGATGCTAACTTTATATTATGTCCATTGATTATCAACACTAGCTATATATATCAACTGTACATATAGAAATAGGGAGGTTCAAAGGTATACCTCACTTGTAGATCACTTTGGAGAAGATGGAGAATGATGTAGACAAGCCTTTGAATCCTTCTAAGTTGAAGGGTCTAGTTGGTCCACAAGCATCCAAAGTCACCTTTCTACTTGAAGACGAATATGTGCTAGTATATCTTCTAAGTATAAAGCTATATGTATGTGGTTTGTTCACAAAATAGCAAAGCTTGACCTTTCAACCTGCTATGGCCGAGAATCACTAAGCTATGTGAAGAAGATGATCTTTTTTCTCTCTCTTATAGCCTTGGCCGAAAATATGCATGTATATGTATTAGAGAGCTTGTCACCTTTTAATCAAATAATATATAAACTATCTCAAAAAGTGTAGCCAATCACAATTGCTAACTTTTCTTGAGAATGCATGCATATCATAGGATCACAATCATTGCAATTAGATGGCAAGATGAATGTCTTCTCTCTCCTCATTCTCTTGGCCGAACATCTTAGTGGAAAGAGAGAGAAGATTGTCATCTTTTATATATTGTATGATAACTTATTATTTAATTGCTTTTATGCATTTAAGAGCCAATCAAACCATTTCTCTTTCTTGCTTGAATCAATCAAGCCATGCATAACCTTGGATTGTAATCATCATAAAAAATAATGGCTAAGATTCTTTTGTCTTTATTCAAAATCAATCCTATCCATCCAATTCAAATTCAAATGACTAGGATTGATGACATGAACAATCCTACATCTCACATGCCACATGTCAATGCCCAAATATTAATTTGCCTTTTCCATTTGATGACTAGGATGATGACGTGACATTTCTCAAATTATATCATCATTGCACATATACATACATAAACACCTTTATATATATATGTATATATTATTTTTGCTCATTCTAATCTCTGTTAGAATAAATATATTGAAATTACTTTTCAATAATTATAGTTTGGCCCTAAAAATTTTGGTAATTATAATTTGACCCAAAACTTTTCAAAATTACATACCCAAATACCAACATTGATGACTCTTAACACCTTAAAGCCACCAACCACATAACACAAGCTCCCGGTGAACTTATTCATGATACTTATTAGTATGTGACCTTCTAGATTCATAATCGCGTACCGATGAGGGACCGATAAACCTCCTTATCTATTTCGAAAATGTCTCCGTCATTTATCGAAATACCCTCATGATCATGAGTGACGCACTAACAACGAACGTACCATGAGAATGTAAACGATAATGAAGACGACGTCTTTTATGAATCCATTTAACCGTTGAGAATTAGCGTGCAGTCCGATCCTTTTGTTAATAGTGCCCCGATCGGGAAAGGACCATGAAATTGTTAAGTCCACATCCGATACTATGTATAAATCTGAATCGGTGAAACGAGAGATGACTACCATGGAAAAACCCATTTCCATCACTTCATACTCGCATTGGCCAAGGACTTCCTCGTTTACCAACCGATCTAAGATATCATAGGACATCGCCTCACATCGGAGGTTAACAGATCCTATCTTGACAATTACCTGTTGATTCATACCACAAGACTAAAACACGAAGGGTCGTAACCTACCTTTTGGAAGACGGGCATTGTCCAGACGCAATATTTAGCCCCTGATATAACCGGCAGCCGTAATTTCTCAAGTCTAAGGATTAATATGCACAATTCCTGACTAAATAGTAAACTATTAACCTGAAATCATGTAGTTTACTATTTATTGTCACATTCAATGATCCGTACACTGACGATCACTCATATGTTTATTAGTCCACATCATTATGTTGTTCTGATACTTCGCACGTCATCCTTTATCATTAACATCACTATGTTAATCAAATGTAATAACATATGATAACCCGTACTCAATTATTCTAGTCCCGGTTGAATAATCTAAAGGGCTATGAATCGTTTCTCAATGTTTATCATATCGAAGAAAAAGTGCGAAATATCCTAAACCCTTTTAGAACATTTTTCTTCTCGGATAAACATTAGGGACATATTCATATCGAAGCAGAGAATATGAATATCCTACAAATAACATTGTGTATAAAACACGCAAACATATTTATGTTAAACCCTAATAAGGTCATCTCAAACTATAGTATTAGGGCATATCCCCAACACATACTTGTGCTTTTACCTTTTATATTGTGTAGGAAAAATATTATGGTAACTTGCCATATGAGAAGAAGATTTGTGCTGATTATGGAAGTGCATTAATTGTATATTCGTAAGAAAATGAAGAATAAAAGGAAGATTAGAGTTTTATGAAAAGAGGTCTTTCTTGAAGGCCAAGACATGAAGTCCAAGCAACAATCTTGGATTTATATCCAGCAACAGTCACAACAGAAGGTGAGCAGGCAGAGAAAGAGCAACGAGAAAATATAAGAAAATTTTGTCCAGTGTTCCATATCATGTTGCAACACGATCTTTGTTTCAGTCTTTGATTATATTAAGTGTTGCAACTCAGTTTATTTTGATAGCTTGTTGTGAGCATCATGTATTAGTCTTTGAGTGTTTAGATAGCTGTCTATTTAATCATTCTTCGGGAGAAGAATGTGTAGTTCTCGGGAGAGAACGTTGCAAGTCGAGGGGAGCTCGCCAAACAGAAGTTCGTTAAGGAGTTCTTCATCTAAGCATCAAAGGTCAAGAGGGAATCTTTATTTGTATAAGTCCATTGATTTTGTAACTTTTTATTTCTCAATGAACAGGTTTGTTGGACCAGGGGAGATCTCGTGGATGTAGACCGCACGGTTGAACCACGTTAAATCTTGGTGTTCTTTATTTCTGTTACAACTGTATTATTTCCGCTGTTGTTTATTATCATTGATTATGTTGGACTATTAAGTGGAACAATTCATTAACTGACAAAGCAATTAGAGAAACAGACTGTTAATGAACTATGAAAGAAGTGATGTTCTAGTTAATGTTGCAACATCACCTGTAACAGTTTTTCAAATTCATCACAGAACTCCGTCGATTGATCAAATTATTCGCATTGATTCTGAACTAATCTATATTTGTACTGCATAAACTCTATCAAAGTTTATTTTCTAACATCCTCCCTTAAACTTGATTTGACTCTCGTAACTCTGAGCAAAGCTCTAAACTTCATAAACATGTCACTCTTGAGTGGCTTTGTAAGAATGTATGCAACTTGATCTTAAGACTTCACATACTCTATATTCACTTCCTTCATTGTGATACATTCTCTGATGAAATGGTAACATGTATCAATGTGCTTGTTTCTTTCATGAAAGACTGGATTATTGGCTAAGGCAATTGCAGACTTGTTATCAACATAGATCTCTACTAACTCTTCTTGAGGCATCTTAAGTTCTTTCATCAAATTCCTTAACCATAAAGCATGACAAACACATGAAGTAGCAACTACATATTCAGCTTCACATGTAAAAAGTGTGACAATGGGTTGTTTCTTGGAATTCCAAGTGAATGTTGTATCTCCCATGAAGAAAATAAATCCACTAGTTCTCTTTCAATTATCAAGATCACCAGCCCAATCACTATCACTCTATCCCACAAGTTTGAAATCCTCTGAGTGGGAGTATAGATGTCCATAATCAAGAGTACCTTTGATGTAACGAAGTATTCTCTTGGCAGTCTTCAGATGTGTATTAGTAGGGGCCTCCATAAAATGACTCACAAGTCCTGCACCATAGAGAATATCTGGTCTTGTACAAGTCAAGTATCTCAAACTTCCAACCAGGCTCTTGAAAAATGTTGGATTTACATGCTCTTCTTCATCAACCTTTGACAATTGTACTCCACATTCAACAGGAGTATTTATAGGTTGACAATTTTCCATCTTGAATTTCTTGAGAATTTTCCTTGCATAACCTTCTTGAGAAATAAATATTCCTTCATTTGTTTACTTCACATGAATTCCAAGATAATAAGACATGAGTCCAATATCAGTCATCTCAAATTCTCTTGCCATTGTCCTCTTGAAATCTTCAAATAAGCTTGGGTTGTTGCCAGTAAAAATCAAGACATCCACATACAAGTAAACAATCAACACATCTTCATTCTCATGTTTGGTATAGAGAGTATGCTCGTGCAAACACTTGGAGAAATTATTATGATGGAAATATTCATTATACTAAGCTCTTGAAGCTTGTTTTAGGCCATAGAGAACTTTTTTCAACTTTAAAACTTTATTTTCACACTCTTTCTCCACATAGCCTAATGGTTGTTGAATATATACCTCTTCATCAACAAAACCATTCAGGAATACAAATTTAACATCTAATTGATAAATCTTCCATTTATGTTGGGCTTCTAGAGATATGTAAATCTTATAGTTTCTAAGCGTGCAACAAGAGCAAATAGCTCATCATAATCAATGCCAGCTCATTTATTATAGCCTTTTGCAACCAGTCTTGCCATGTACCTTTCAACTTCACCTTTAGCATTCTTTTTTATCTTGTAAACCCACTTTACTCCAATGGCTTTGTGGCCTTTGGGTAAAATTGCAAGCTCCCAAGTGTCATTCTTCTTTATTGCCTTGATTTTTTCATCCATGGCTTGTTTCCATCTTTCACTCTCATTAGCTTCCTCAAAGCTTATTGGTTCACAATCAACAAGCAAACAAAAGAGAGTCAGTTCATCATTTAAATTTTGAGTTACCTCATACATTTCATCCAAGGTTCTAAAACGGGGGGTCTTTTCATGTAAACTTGAAGTTGTTGAAGTTATGTTTCCTTGAGATGAAGTTGGAGCTTGATATGGAGAAGGAGTTTGAGTTGGAGTTGGAGATGCAGAGTCTTCATTGACTTCTACTTCTTGCTCTTGTATAGGTAAGAATTTGTATTCTTTTTGCTCTTTGACATTCCAATCCCATTCAGCTTCTTCATCAAACTGGATATCTCTACTCACAATAATTCTTCCATCAGTAGGATTGTAGAGCTTGTATGCTTTGGAACTCTTTTCATAGCCAATGAAGACTAGCTTTTGGCTTTTGTCATGAAGCTTGATTCAATTTTGATCAAGAACATGAGAATAAGCAATGCTTCTGAAAACCCTTAAGTGTTTGATTGTTGGCTTTCTTCCACTCCATACTTCTAATAGTGTCTTATCAGAAAGACTCTTTGTGACACAACGATTCAACAGATAGACTGCACAATCAACTACTTCAACCCAAAATTCTTTGACATTCCAATCCTATTCAGCTTCTTCATCAAACCAGATATCTCTACTCACAATAATTCTTCCATTAGTAGGATTGTAGAGCTTGTATGCTTTGGAACTCTTTTCATAGCCAATGAAGACTAGCTTTTGGCTTTTGTCATGAAGCTTGATTCAATTTTGATCAAGAACATGAGCATAAGAAATGCTTCCGAAAACCCTTAAGTGTTTGATTGTTGGCTTTCTTCCACTCCATGCTTCTAATAGTGTCTTGTCAAAAAGACTTTTTTGTGACACAATGATTCAACAGATAGACTGCACAATCAACTGTTTCAGCCCAAAATTCTTTGACATTCCAATCCTATTCAGCTTCTTCATCAAACCAGATATCTCTCACAATATTCTTCCATCAGTAGGATTGTAGAGCTTGTATGCTTTGGAACTCTTTTCATAGCCAATGATGACTAGCTTTTGGCTTTTGTCATCAAGCTTGATTTGATTTTGATTAGCAACTTGAGCATAACCAATGCTTTCGAAAACCCTTAAGTGCTTGATTGTTGGCTTTCTTCCACTCCATGCTTCTAATGGTGTCTTGTCATAAAAACTTTTTGTGACACAGCGATTCAACAGATAGACTACACAATCAACTGCTTCAGCCCAAAATTCTTTAGGCATACCTTTAAACTTCAACATGCTTCGAACCATCTCAAGAACCACTTTATTTTTCATCTCAACAACTTCATTCTGTTGAGGTGATCGAAGAGCTGTCAAAGAGTGTCAAATCCCATTCTCTTCACAAAAGTTATTGAATTCTCTTTATGTGAATTCCCCACCTCTATCAGATCTCAAGGCTTTGATCTCTCAACTACTTTCTTTTTTCGCAAGAGCTTTAAATTTCTTGAACTTGTAAAAAGCTTCAAATTTTTCTTTTAAAAAATAAACCCAAGTACGGCTATAATCATCAATAAAAAGGATAAAATATTTATTTTTACGGTAGGAACAAGGATTAATTGGCCTGCAAATATCAGTATGGACAAGTTCTAGTGGTCTCGTTGCTCTTGATGTAGCCTCGTTTGAAAAAAATTTCCTACCTTGTTTTCCAAAAAGACATTCCTCATAAATTTGTTCTGGATGATTGATGGAAGATAATCCATGCACCATATTTTTTCTTGACATTAAAGAAAGATTTTCAAAATTATGTGCCCAAATCTCAAGTGCCATAACCAAGAAACTTCTTTTACACAAGATTTAAGACATTTTGCAACATTGTTTTGAATATTTAATAAAAACAATCTATTTCTTGTCATGGGCACTATTGTTATCAAATAATTATTTTCATCTTTTATTACACAATGTTTATCTTCCAATAAAATTGTG
This sequence comes from Ehretia macrophylla, assembly GCA_037974665.1. Classification (NCBI taxonomy): domain Eukaryota; kingdom Viridiplantae; phylum Streptophyta; class Magnoliopsida; order Boraginales; family Ehretiaceae; genus Ehretia; species Ehretia macrophylla. The sequence continues at coordinate 81,078,125 of CM075771.1, read as the reverse complement.
TAATTTTTCTCAAGAAGTTGACCTAAACTCAAAATATTAGTTTTTTAATTTTGGCACATAATAAACCTCATAAATAAAACGATGTCTTTCATCTTTCAAACGGATTAAAATTTTACCTTTTTTCTTCTATTGAGACCATAGAGGCATCTCCAAATTTAACATTGCTCTTAACAGTTTCATCGAGTTCTGCGAATATGTTCCTTTGTCTAGTCATGTGATTACTTGCACCTGTATCATGATGCCATGAAGTATTTCCTCCATCTTGCTCGCCATGAGTCATCAACAATGTAATCTTTTCTTCCCCTTCTTGTCTTTCAATAAAATTTGTTTTTTCGTCCACAACTTTATGATTACTTCTACATTCATTAGCATACTGACCATGTTTTTGACAATTGTAACATTGAATTTGCGATTTGTCATACCTATGTCCTGAATAATTACCTCTTCCACGCTCAGGTTTATGCAAATTTTGATTTTTTTCTTCTTTATTAAATCCTCCTCTTCCACCACGCCCTCGTCTTCGTCCTTGGTTTTGGCCTTGACCTCTACCACGTCCATATCCACGACCATGTCCTTTTTGGCTTCCATCATTGCCAAAGTTTTCGTCTTTCTTCAAAGCGAGATTACTTTGAAGAACTTTTTCCAAGACTTCCTGATTCTTCTTGTGTCTTACTTCATGAGCTTGTAATGAGCCCATGAGTTCATCAACGGACATGTCATCTAACTCCTTTGATTCCTCAATTGCTACAACAATATATTTATATTTTGGATGCAAAGAATGAAGGATATTTTCTACAATACGAGTATCTTTTAAATCTTCTCCATATTTTTTTAGTTGGATAGAAACCACCAAAACTCTCGAAATATAATCTGAAATAGATTTACCATCATTCATATGGAGAGATTTAAACTCACCTCTTAAAGTTTGTAGACGAACCTTTTTTACCTTGTCTACCCCCCTTTGTGATTTTTGGAGAGTTTTTCATGCTTGTTTGGCAATAGTTGCGTATGAGATTTTCTTGAACATAATTTATCCAAACATAGATGGATAATAGAGAGAGCTTGTTGGTCCTTCTTGCAATTTTTTTATCAATGCATCCTTTTGATTTTGACTCAAAACTTCATATTCTTTAGGTTCCACGTAGTCTTTCTTTACAATCTCCCAAGCATCTTGTGAGCCAAGGAGAGTCTTCACATGAATGGACCAATTATCATAATTGTCCTTACTGAGGCAAGAAAATTGAAAAGGAAACATGCTATTCCCTATCATCTTTACCTAGCTCTGATACCACTTTGTTAGAATATAGAAGAGGTTATTTTAACGTAGAGAGAAAATAAGAAGAAAATAATATGGAGACTCATAAACGAAATCTTTATTACTCTAATATTTGGTATGACTACAATTGAAAGGACTGACCCCTATTTATAGATTCACAAAAATCCTATGTCAACTAGGATATGGTTCTAGGACAACATTACCCACTAGGAAAATGATTTCTAGTCAAAAAATCAATTTAAAACTAACTAGGACTAATATAATATAGTCCTAATCAAGTTTATCTTCTAACATCTGCTTCAGTAACTCAACATCATGCGACAAATGGATTAGACTTCTCATTAGCGTAGCGTATGACAAAATGTGATTTGTACTTCTTGAACTGCATTGCTCGAAAGCTATAAGGTTCCTGGAGATTAGATATGTTCTTCTGTTTATGTTGAAACATGGGATTGTTAAAGTTCCATTTTCAAACGTTATATTTAGCAACTGATCTTTGTCACCATTCACAATCTTCAGATAATTCATTTAGAAATCAAAATAGGATATCCTGAACTAATTAGAACTCTTTCTCTCCACTCTTCTCTATTTTTCGGCTATATCTTAGCTGCACACACATGCACGACACACCACACATACACACCATACACGGCCAAAGTGAAAAAGAAAAGGCAAAGAAGAAAAATACCACTATTTTTCATAGCCATTTTGAAGGAAAGGGAATAGGAGAGAAGATTCGTAGAAATCGAGCCTTGGAGGTTTTCTCGTGCCTTGGAAGAATTATTGCAGCCATTCTCCTGCAACCTAACGTGAGTGTGTTGAGATTTTAAGCCAACAAAAAAGGTAAAAATCACATACTACACAAACTAGCACTAGATATCGATTTTGGTGATGATTTTATGCATGATTATATGTCCATTCCTCCGGTGGATTATTGGCTGCCATATTATGTTTATAATCTATATATAAATTGATAAAATATGCTTAGGATGCCTTAGAATCCACATCTTTTAGTGTTAAGTGGGGTGATCCAAGGTCTTATAAGGTGCTATTAATGTTTTCAATTTTTTGATTTGGGAAAAGTAACGATCCCCTTCACGTGTGACCTGATCTAAGAAGGGTTACACGTGCAAGATTAAACATCGACACATGAAAAGTTGAAAGCACGTGGGATACACGTGAAAGATTGAATACAAGTGTGACCTAATTTTGAAAAAGCGGTCACACATGAACATGCGTGGAAGATATAACACACACGAAAAAAGATTGAACATACATGTGACATAATTTGAGAAGGTCACACGTGAAAGAAGACTAAATACACGTGGGACACATTCAGAGGATGATTTTGAAAAAACGATCACACATGAACATGCGTGCATGGAAGATATAACACACGCGAAA